>CM071926.1:46158223-47358223 GCA_016081115.2 Rehmannia glutinosa | reverse complement strand
AATCGCGAAAATGGGCATAATCTATTCACCACCCTCTAGATTATCGTAGCAACTTGGACTTACAAGTACCACCCCGAAGGACGCCCCCGTCCTGGGGTCGCTTTCCAAATGAAAAGCACATTCAAATCGTCAATGTGTGGGCGCGGATAATCTTGAGAGAAAAGAGGACGAGTAGTCCAATTATCTGACCCCAGGTCATCGGATGCACCTGGGACAAGGGCAGGTTCCACATCCTGAACCATTTCGTTATCAACCTCGGCACAGGGAACCTCAACTCATACATAAGGCTATGGGCACTCATGGCGATGCACCCCGCCAGTGAGTGCTCAGACACCTCGGCATGATCACGCAACCAGAAGTGCACCGTCGAAGGGATCATATGCCTTTCGTGAAGGGCGTCCAACTCTTCCTGCATCATCATGCTTATCTGCTCGTTCTAGTCAGTGCGAGTCCACCCTTCCACTACATGCAACGGAGGCCCACCGCCTGGCCTTGCGTCCCCATTTCTATATCCGGCTAGCCCCGGACCGCCCCAGTCTTTCCCACCTGCATTGGGGACCTCTGCGCCTACTTTGCATCCGTGCCCTCCGGCACCCTAACCTCATCACGGTCATCACGCCCGGAATCCATGTTTGAATCTGCGGAGTTATCTGTGAGTCCAAATGGCTACCATAATCTAGAGGGGGTGAATAGTTTATCTCCATTTTCTCGATTATGCCCTCTATTTTGAATCAAACAAGCCAAGACAAGTAAGAAGGTGCGGGAAGTAAATAACACGCGTCGATTTATAGAGGTTCAACCCACCTAGGGTCTAATCCTCTACCACTCCGGTATCTCCGGGATGGATTTCAGAAAGAAAAAAGAATTTTATTAATTACCACAATTAATACAACAACACCTTATAACACCTCTTTGGAGATTACCACAATCTCACTTGAAGATCACCACAGTCTTTAACGGCACCTAGTGAAGATTACCACAATCTTCCGACTTGAAGAACATCAAATTCTTCAACACCTCAAAGAGCACCACACTCTTCAATAAGAAGATTACCACAATCTTTTTGCACCTATCACCTAGATCATCCAAGTGTGTTCTTACCACAAGAACACCCACAAGGATATCTTGTGTTGAATGATGACCACAAATTCAAGATTACAACTCGATAATGAATAATACAATTTTGAGTGCAAGTGTAATCAAGAAATAAAGCCTAGACCTCACGATGTGAAAATGAAAGACTTTAGGCTATTACAACAAGAATATAGACAATGAAAGAACAAGTATTTGCTTTGAATGTGTCTTGTTGTGTTGTATCTCAATTTCTTGTTTTGTTGCTCCAAATCTTCCTCTATTTATAGGAGATGATTGTTCGTGGATAGGCTCCTCTTGGGGATTGAAAATCTACAGAAAAATACAATTAAACTCAAGAATATAGTTGTTAGAAATCAATCCCACAATTTAAGGAAGAACTGTCTGCTGCCAACGGCTAGAATTTTGTTGTCAAAACGGTAGGGCGACCGGTCGCATATAAATAGTCGTTGGAAATTAAAAACACAATTTTACACAGGGCGACCGGTCGATGGGGGGTCCGACCGGTCGACCCTGTGTTGGACCGGTCGAGGTCCTTCAAAAATTAGTCCAGGGAGTTCTATAACAAAAGGCTCACTCCTGGGTACCGGTCGACTTCTAGGTCGACTGGTCAACCTCAAGGGGTTTTCCAAATGTCTCGTTTCTGTTGCAAAACTCAACCTCAGGTACGGGTTGCCCTATAGGGCGACCGGTTGAACACGAGACAGAAGTATTGTCCAATTTTTATCGAAAATAAACTTCAAGAAATACTCCGAAAAATTAGTAAAAATATTTTAAATCGATCGGGAGTATTTGGACAATATTTAGAAATATTGTTTTGGTGTAAAAACATATTAACACAAAACCATTAAAAGTGTTATCCAATTTTTGTCGAAAATAAACTTTAAGAAATACTCCGAAAAATTAGTAAAAATATTTTAAATCATTTATGAGTATTTGGACAACATTTAAAAACATTGTTTTGGTGTAAAAACAAAATCATCAAAATCATGATAAAACCATTTATCTAACAAACTCTCCCTTTTTGATGATTACAAACCAAAACAATTTAAAGAGGTCGATTTTGAAAATAAAACAATTTTACCGGTTAAATATAAACTATCCGTTGAGAGCGACAACATTCCACGCATAATAATCACAAGGATGGGAGTAGAGATTTTCAAAAATATTTTGCACAAGCTCCCCCTATCAATATGCACAACAAGAGTAATATAGAAGCAATCAACCAAAAGCTAAAAGCTCAGCTTTTACATATTGAGCTTAAGTATCAATAGCTTATAAGCTCCCCCTGTCAACAAAATAACATTAGTCTTGTAAATAAGTCCATAATACATCAAATGGACTAAGTATGATCCACAATTTTTGGCTTTTAATAGCCATAGCTTATAGCTTCTTTCGTGAGCTTATTTTAGCTTCTTTGAGCTAACGAGCCAATTTCCTGTTTCTCCTCCTTTGGAATCATCAAAAATAATGTTAGCATGATAAAAACATCATATGTCCATATCAAAGTGCGCAATTTAATCGATTTATCGAGCTATTGAAAAAAAATCCAAAATCAAAGGGAAAAGTAGATCATATGACTTGTAAAAGCTCATGAAAGCTCATTTGATTTACAAAACATGATCTCTATAAATATATAAGACTTTTGAAATCGAGAGAATCATGTAGGTGATGAATTTTTCATTGAAATATTTTATCGAACATTTGGCGGGCCAAATTTTAAAGAAGATGTATATAGCCCTTGCAAAAATAACCAAGCCAAATTTTTCATCACCAAAATCAATTTTACAAATATCATCCAACAACAATCATCATGCCCAACACAAATATATAAGAATTCCAACAAAATATTAATGATGAAGTACATTCTCAAGGGTTCAACCCAATTGAGATAGAGAAGAAGAATTCTTACCAAGTAATCGGAGATGTCGAGTATCATGGATGCTATAACAATAGTATAAACTCAAAAATATATAATTTACAAGAAGGAAATCATTTTGAGTGAAATGTGTGTGATATTTGCAAAGGGGTGCGAAAATAGTGAAGAACGTATGAAAAAGACTAAGTCTGGGACAGACTACTAACCTCGCCTTGGTCATCAAAATTCTTCCGAAATATCAAAAATTTCTGCAAAATCTTAACAAGATATCTTGCACAAGAGCATATTAATATCAAATAATATAGATACTATAACAAATAACACATACTATTCTTTAAAGAAAATCATCAAGAGTTTAATAAAAACATGTAAGTTCAAATATGCTTATAGGAAGCTATATAAGGTCTCTTTTGAAATTTGAAAATCCGAGAGCATATAGTCGAGACCTTATTTAAAAGAAGTATTTGAACAAGAGTTTTGATAAGAATGAATATGTGCAATCAAATGCATAATTCTGAGAGGAGAATAAAAATCGAATGTTTTATCAAAACAAATATAATCCTTTACAAGTCTCGGATAAAAAGAGCTTTATCGAATAGTGCCTTTCAAAAATCGAAAAATCCTCTTAATGGCACTTGTATGAAATACTTTGAAATATCTTGAAAAGCAAGCACATAGGCATATAGCAAAAATATATCGAGTCTAAGAAAGTAATAATAACACAAGTGAGCGTACCTCGATAGTTTATGATCCTCTCTTGAGAAGATAACCATTGATGAAAATATATATGTCCTACACAATTCTTAGAAAATTCTTGCACAACACATAATGATACAAGTGTAGGCTAAAGCAAAGAGATATTACAAGTATGCTTATGCTATGTAAATCCATAAGAGATAATAAAACATATTAGACTAAGTAAATGCACAACATCAAGCAAGGTCTCATTTTCAAAAGATTTTAAAAACAATATATTGAAGACCTTATTTTAAAAAATTTGAAAACTTATTTTGACAATTAAGGCACAAAAAAAAACATGCAAAATAACAAAATAATATGCATATTTAAATAGGGAGATACGGTTTACCAATTACGCCATTTCCATGGTTGTATCTTTCCCATTGTTGATGATATCTTTCTCTTTGAAAACCATCTTGTTGATAATAACTTCTCCAATTGCTCCATTTCCAAGGATTGTGTCCTTCCCATTGTTGATTGTGTCTTTCTCTTGGAAATTCATTGTGATGTTGTCTTCTCCTTTGATCAAATGAAACGGTCATTTGATGTCTTCTTGGCGGTATGAATTTTCTTTGATTGTTATTCCGCTGGGTACCTAATATGACATTGTTTTGTAGTACCCTCAAGTGTTTGGGTCCTTCGGGATTAGCTTTGAGATTTTTAGGTCTCCAATAATAATTAGAGCTATTTCTAGCCCGACAATTATATACCGTATGACCCTTTTTACCACAATAGAAGCAAGTAATAATTTTAGGAGCATAATGACCAACATGCATAGGGACTTGGTTCTTTTTCTTATCATCAATAACATTAGGCTTATAGCCAAGTCCAAGTTTCAAATTATCACAACTATGAACATCAACAAGTTTGGTCATTTTATCGGTACTCAAGTTGAATTTCAATAAATCATTTTTCATGCAATTAATATCCTCAACAATAGTACTATTTTTTTTTCAAGATTTCTAACCTTATCAAGTGTGGTGGTGTGAGCACAAGAAAGTGATTCATGAGAAGTAAGTAATCTATCCTTATCATTTTTCAAAACATTGAATTCCTTTTTCAAATTTTTGTATTTAACAAGCAAGCTTTGGAATTCATTTTGAAGCTCATCAAAATCATTTTGCAAGTCATTATAATTATTATGCATATCATTACTAAAAGAAGAATTAGAGCGTACGTCATTTTCTTCGTCAATGCCCATTAAACATTGCTCGGCTTCTTCATTATCGGAAGTTGTAAGAAGCTCATCCCATGTTGTTGGATTTGATGTTGTATCCATTTGAGAGGTAAATACTTTTGTGTTGCTCCTTTCATTTGCATATACTTCATAGATGACTTCTAATTTTTTCCATGCTTCGTGTGCCGATCGTATTCCTCGAATATGGCCGTATTCTGAAAATGTAAGTGAACAATGAAGAATATTTAGAGCTTTACCATTTAAGGAGAGAATTTTCTTGTCTTCATCATTGAGCTTCTTGAGGACTTTGGAGGTAAGTAGTCCATCTTTCATCGGGATGAATTCTCCATTAATGACCGTGATCCAAATATCGAACCCGCAACTTTGTAAATAACATTTCATTCTTTCTTTCCAAAATATATAATTTTTGGAATCAAATAGTGGTGGCTTGTTGGTGGAGGCGTCGGTAAGGTAGACTTCATGCGTAGCCATTGATCGTTCCTCTTTACTCGCGATGTGGAACGAGCTTGCTAAAGAATTTGGCTTTGATACCACTTGTAAGTCCAAGCGGCTATGATAATCTAGAGGGGGTGAATAGAACTCCATTTTCTCGATTATGCTCTCTTTTTTCGAATCAAACAAGCCAAGACAAGTAAGAAGATGCGGGAAGTAAATAACACGCGTCGATTTATAGAGTTCAACCCACCTAGGGCTAATCCTCTACTACCTCAAGATATCTCCGGGATGGATTTAAAAATGAATTTTATTAATTACCACAATTAATACAACAACACCTTACAACACCTCTTTGGAGATTACCACAATCTCACTTGAAGATCACCACAATCTTTAACGACACCTAGTGAAGATTACCACAATCTTCTGACTTGAAGAACACCAAATTCTTCAACACCTCAAAGAGCACCACACTCTTCAATAAGAAGATTACATACAATCTTCTTGCACCTATCACCTAGATCATCCAAGTGTGTTCTTACCACAAGAACACTCACAAGGATATCTTGTGTTGAATGATGACGATAAATTCAAGATTACAACTCGATAATGAATAATACAATTTTGAGTGCAAGTGTAATCAAGAAATAAAGCCTAGACCTCAAGATGTGAAAGTGAAAGACTTTAGGCTATTACAACAAGAATATAGACAATAAAAGAACAAGTATTTGCTTTGAATGTGTCTTGTTGTGTTGTATCTCAATTTCTTGTTTTGTTGCTCCAAATCTTCCTCTATTTATAGGAGATGATTGATCATGGATAGGCTCCTCTTGGGGACTGAAAATCTACAGAAAAATACAATTAAACTCAAGAATATAGCTGTTAGAAATCAATCCCACAATTTAAGGAAGAATTGTCTGCTGTCAACGGCTAGAATTTTGCTGTCAAAATGTTAGGGCAACCGATTACGTAGAATAGACGTTGGAAATTAAAAACACAATTTTACACAGGGCGACCGGTCGACGGGGGGTCTGACTGGTCGACCCTGTGTTGGACCGGTTGAGGTCCTTCAAAAATCAGTCCAGGGAGTTCAATAACAAAAGGCTCACTCCCAGGTACGGTCGACGGTCGACCTCAAGGGATTTTCCAAATGTCTCGTTTCAATTTCAAAACTCAACCTCAGGTACGGGTTGCCCTATAGGCGACCGGTCGAACACGAGATAGAAGTGTTGTCCAATTTTTATCGAAAATAAACTTCAAGAAATACTCCGAAAAATTAGTAAAAATATTTTAATTCGATCGAGAGTATTTGGACAATATTTAGAAACATTATTTTGGTGTAAAAACATATTAACACAAAATCATTAAAAGTGTTGTCAAATTTTTGTCGAAGATAAACTTTAAGAAATACTCCGAAAGTAAAAACATTTTAAATCATTTATGAGTATTTGGACAATTTTTAAAAATATTGTTTTGGTGTAAAAATAAAATTATCAAAATCATGATAAAACCATTTATCTAACATTATCTACGTGCTGATTTGAACTCTCTACTTCCTCACTTGGCTCCTCCCGAGACAAGTCCGGCTTATACACTTGGTCCTCACGAAACACTGTTATGGGAGTAGGATCAAAAATAACGTATCGCTCGTCTAATGGAACTCTGATTCAGGGGTATTGTTGGGCAAGACGTCGATAATATTTGGACCTTCGATGTTGCTTCTCTCTCTGGTGAAGAATTTACATTGGAGATCGTCGGATTGGGGGGATCTTCAACCTCAACTTCGCGTTAAAATCTTGGTTTTGGCGGTCTCGATTACCCGATGAAGAAAAGATATCAAATTAATATACCGGAAATATTAACTCAAATGAGATAAGCATGATATAAGTGAATCACACAAGACATGATGATTTTATTAAAAACATACAAACCTCAATCACAAATCCATTCTAGAGTTCATTACACTCAAACACTAGGAGTTTAGCTACTCATGATTTTGACCAAAGAATAAATTACACAAGAAGATTTAAGCATTGTAGACATGGTGTACTTATCTTTCTCAAAACCTCAATGGACTTCTTCCTTGATTTATGATGTTGCTCCAAGCCTTCTTCTCCAATATTGCCCCAAGCTTTCTTCTCCAAGACCCCTTGATCCCAATTCTACTTAATGAAATGAATACAATGAATATTTCCTGAGTATCTAATGAATGCCTCTCCCAACTTCAACCGCTTGGCTTTTATAGGCAACCAATACATTGATAGTACTCTCTTTTGTTAAACAATTGCCTCCATTTTCCTTGTTGGTTGGTGAATTCTTGTATTCAAGTGATGAGGAGGGGACATGGAGACATGTTTCAGAAAATAGGGTGTTAAAAGTGTACAAAAGTGGCCAAAATGGGTTGGTTGGTGAGTTTTCCCAAATTCCGCAAAGAAAAGTTGCAAAAAGAGGTCCCTGGACACGCCCGTGTTAGGACGGCCGGCCGTCTTTGCACAAAAAATCGAAAATGGGCCTCGACATGGCGTGTTGTACAACACGGCCAGGCCGTGTTGTATGACACGGCCAGTTGTTACGACACGGCCAGCCGTGTTCGGGCTGTTTTCGCAAAAATTTCGAGTTTTTAGCTCCGGCGAACACGGCCGTGTTGCCCGACACCCCCTGCCCGTGTTGGACCAAAAAGGCCCCGAAATGACGCGTTTGGCTTGGAATTTCGAGCATTTTTGCATCCTTAAACTCCCGGTATGTTTTGACATGAATCCATGGTCCGAAATTCACCAAAATTAGCCCCGAATGGTCAATCTACATCAATAAAAGCACCTTTAGTAATATGAACTATGTACAATCAAAAATTTACAAAACTAACAATAAAATAACTCAATTCTACTCAAATATACACATAAAACGTGCATAAAAAGACCTTATCAAACCACCTCCAACTTTGAACTTTGCTTGTCCTCAAGCAAAACATTATAGCAAAAAGAGGGATTCAATAAATCACAACACAAATGTTTTTTTCTTTTTCAACACATTGAACACAAGCAAATAATTTCTTAGCCTTCTCAACCCGAATTAACCATTCAAAAAAAAATTATTTTGCAAAGCGATCGACTCCAAGAAAGACCGTAATATCAAGAGGCATTATTGAGACTTGAAATCATCACGCCACAAATATTGATAGTTATGAACAACTTCAATTCAATAATGCTATGAAAATACAAGAACTCAATGGATCATAGTAGTTAGCTTACTAGTCATATAACCAAGCTTCTTGAACTTTATTGGAATGAGAAGTCAAGGAGTATTCATTCTCCCCTTTTTTTTTTTTTTTTTTTTTTTTTTGGGACCTTTCGAGACATGCTTCCACTAGGTTTATATTTTGAATTTCTGTTCAAACACTCCTGGGTGGTTTCCCATACTCATATTCGTGTCGCCGTTTTACGTAAAGACAAACATGGGGCTCATGAATGCTCCTAGTTACTAAGCAACAACAAATAGAGGAGTATAACCTCGATTGGTCCGTTTTTTTTTTTTTTTTTTTTTTTTTTTTTTTTTTTTTTTTTTTTTTTTATTCGCAAGCTTGGTTTAACAACTCGTTAACCACTACTAAATCACGAGTTCTCGAGGCGTTCATAGCGTTAGGTATCATCGTATATGACTTAACACATCAAGTATTTATGGTGTTAGAAATCTCATCAAAATTTTGCCGCATCCACGTTAATCTATCCTTGACAATCAATTGCTTCACGTTGAAAACACAAATTAACAAGTTAATGTAGGTATAATTGGGCTAAGTTATTGACTAGCAAACATTCAATTTGTAAAAAAAAAAATCACATCTCTTGAAAATAAACACACAAGCATTCCGAAGATGTTATTGTACCCACCTCCAACTTTAAGATTCACATTGTCCTCAATGTGAAAGAAAGAAATGGACAAATACACACAAAACACTCAAAAAAAAGAAAGAAATTAGAATGATATAAAAGAGGTGGAAAAAAGAAAAATACGACCTTACTAGAATAGTGGAATTGGTGTTGAGTGACCATTGGGTTGTTTTGCATGGACCTTCAACGGCATCTTCATACCTAATCAAAGTTAAGCAACACACAACTCGAATACCGTGAAATCTCAAACATTCCCAATTAGGACAACCAAGAAGAAGCTCAAGAGTTTTTTTTTTTTTTTTTTTTATGATTTGAAAATGACTCTAAGGACTTATGATTATTTTGAAAGAAAAAAAAAAAAAAATAAAAATAAATGGAAACAATTGCACACAAACATCGGGTTGCCTCCCTTAGCGCTTCTTTAACGTCGTATAGTGGACCATTTCACCTAAATGTGAAGATTTAATCGGGCGCGAGCCTTGAACTTATGAAAAATTTTATCTCTTTGAACAACATCGCCACCCGTGATCGATTTTCGAACAATTGACCTTCGTGGTCCTATTTTTCGCATGTTATTCTCAAAATGGGATTTATCCGTGGAAACTTTTGCACATTGAACATCACATACTTTCAAGGATTTATTAGAAGACATATCAAGCAAAGAATCATTTATCCTTGTCTCAATCAAGTTTATAGGAAAACAAGTATCATTTATAGGATTTCTCAAAGAATTTTAAAGATAACTTGTTCACCCCTACTCTCAAAGTAAGTTTTCCATCATGCACATCAATGAGAGATTTAGCGGTAGCCAAAAAGGGACGCCCTAGAATTAAGGGAACTTCTAAATTATCATGCATGTCAAGAATAACGAAATCGATCGAAACACGAATTTGTCAATCTTGACTAACACATCATTAATAATACCTCTAGGATGTTTAATCGATTTATCGGCTAATTGAATGTCCATCCTAATAGGTTTAAGTTCACCTAATCCCGCATGCTTAAATGTTTCATAAGACATCACATTGATACTAGCTCCTAAGTCGGCTAGTGCCCTATCAACAGTAAATCATCAATTGTGCAAGGGATAATAAAGCTTCCTGGATCATTAAATTTTTGTGGTAGTTCATTGGAAGGACATTTATCATTCAATTGCACATTTGATAATTTGTTAAGCTTATTTTCACTAGGAATGATGTCATTAAGATCCCTAACATGCTTTGAAGGAGGGTCAACAAATGGAATATTGGCATGTAATTGTTTGAAAGAATTAAGGTACTTACCAAATTTGTCCTCCCTTCTATCTTCTTCTGTTAGACTCCTAGAAGGATCTTGGGCTTGTATTCGCAACCTCCTTTTTCATGAGATTTTCTTTGGACATGTCATCCTCCGCGCGTATTTCTCGCATGGCGGCATTGGCATAATCATGCTCATGTGGAGAACTCGATGGTGATTGCCTTTACGTGCTCCCTTGGGTTTGGCTCAAGATTACCCGGCAAACTACCTTGTGGCCTTTCGAAATCATCTTCGCAATCTGCCTATTTGGTTTTCCAGTTATGGATAGATGCCTCTTGATTTCTCAAGGATGTTTCCACACCGCCGAATCGGGTATCTGTGATTGCACAAATTTTGTTATAAGATCTTCCAAGTTAGGCTTACCTTGATTTGCTAAAATCCGGAGACGTGTGTAGATCAGGATTGGGATTAGGTCGTGGTTGACCTTGATTTCCCCAACCAAAATTAGGATGTTGTCGCCACCCAGGATTATATGTGTTGCTGTAAGGATTACTTGGGTAATTTTTGCCTTGATTCCCAACGTAATTAGCATGTTCAGTGTGAGGTATTGTGTGTGGGCAATCCTGATGATTATACAATCCCCACAAGTTTCACAAGATAAAACATGCGGTGGTGGTGGTTTAGAAGCCGCTAGATCGTCGATCTTTTGGGTCAATGCTTCGACCTGTGCGGCGAGCGTAACTACCGCATCTGCATTATACACACCAACTGACCTGTTAGTTTTACCTCGTATGGATTGCCATTGGTAGCCGTTCATGGCCATTCCCTCAATCAAATCCTGAGCGGCTTCCGGCGTTTTGTTATTAAGAGTTCCCCCGGCCGCTGCATCGATCATTTGTCTTGTTGCAGAAAGTAGCCCATTATAAAATGTTTGGACTTGCATCCAAATAGGTAGGCCATGGTGTGGGCATTTCCGCAACAATTCTTTGAATCTCTCCCAAGTGTCGTACAAGGTCTCATCGTCCTCTTGAGTGAATGAAGAGATCTCATTCCTCAATCGTGCGGTTTTGGCGGGTGGAAAATACTTCAGAAGGAACTTTTCTGCCATAATGTTCCATGTTGTGATTGTTCCCTTCGGTAAAGTGTTTAGCCATTGTTTAGCCCGTCCCCGGAGAGTAAATGGGAACAGGCGTAAACGGATGGCATCATCAGAGACTCCATTTATTTTGAAGGTATCGCAAATTTCAAGGAAATTCGCGATATGATTATTGGATCTTCATCCTAGGTAGGCCGTCGAATTGAACAAATTGTTGCACCATTTGAATGACATTCGGTTTGATTTCAAAATTATTGGCCGCAAATGGGCCCTTACGATACTAGATGATGTGCCGTCCATAGACGGCTTGGCATAGTCGTACATGGTTCTTTCTTTGTTCATCCGCCATATTGGGATCCTTGCTTTCGTTAATATCCTCCTCGTGGTCTCAGATAATACTTTCCTCTCGTGTTGCTATCGGCGGTGTCGCGACTTCCAAATTCGGCGACGAGTAGGCATGCATGCATGCGGTAAATAAAGAGGATAAGTGTAATCCAAGACTTACAAAGAAAATAAAAAGAAAGACAAATGATGAAATAAAATAAAAAAAAATGATTAAATTAACAAAAATAAGGTGTTCTTAATATTACAATCCCGAACGGCGCAAAACTTGATGGCTCAAAAGCTACCTTTAAAACCGTAGGCAAGTGCACCTATCGTTTTATAGTATAGATTATTGAGTACCGAGTGTCATTCCCACGAGGATTGTAAGTACTAATAATTACCGTTTTTTTTGTTATTTAATCTAACAATTTTCAGAGTTTTTGTTTGATGAAAAAGGAAAACAAATTATAAATTGTAAAAATGAAGGAAGATTTGTAAAATAAGAAATCAAGAGATAGAAATGTGTTTGAATGTAAATCCTCCGAATGTTTTTGTGATTTGACAAGTTAAAAATACAACCGTAAGCCCTTAAGCAAAAACCAACCTCTTTTAATAAAATCTCACGTCTTGTGGACCGTAGAAATTCCCAATTTAAGTTAAACCCTTTCTCAAGGCGAAAAACTTCTAATCTCAAGTTGATTAACTGAAATCTCTTTCTAGTTAAAACCCCCAAGACAGCATTATAACGATTTGTGAATTCCCATATTAGGTTTGACCCTAATCCGAGAAGATTTATGTCGTCCCTATATCTAGGATTGCATGCAACTCTTTTCACTTATATAGGTTCTATTTCACCATGAATCTCTCGATTTCCCGGATGAAAAATAAACTTCAAATCAATATTGCGCATATATCAATTCGAATGAACGAAGCATAATATAAGTGAATCACACAAAATATGAAGATTTTATTAAAAACATACACACCTTAATCACAAATCCATTCTAGAGTTCATTACATTCAAACACTAGGAGTTTAGCTACACATGATTTTGACCAAAGAATAAATTACACAAGAAGATGTAAACATTGTAGACATGGTGTACTTATCTTTATCAAAATCTCAATTGACTTGATGGTGTTGCTCCAAGCCTTCTTCTCTCCAATATTGCCCCAAGCTTTCTCCTCCAAGACCCCTTGATCCCAATTCTACTTAATGAAATGAATACAATGAATATTTCCTGAGTATCTAATGAATGCTTCTCCCAACTTCAACCCTTGGCTTTTATAGGCAACCAATACATTGATAGTACTCTCTTTTGTTAAACAATTGCCTCCATTTTCCTTGTTGGTTGGTGAATTCTTGTATTCAAGTGATGAGGAGGGGACATGGAGACATGTTTCAAAGAAAATAGGGTGTTAAAAGTGTACAAAAGTGGCCAAAATGGGTTGGTTGGTGAGTTTTCCCCAAATTCCGCAAAGAAAAGTTGCAAAAAGAGGTCCCGACACGCCAGTGTTGGCGGACGGCCAGCCGTCTTTGCACAAAAAAATCGAAAATGGGCCGACATGGCCGTGTTGTATGACACGGCGGCCGTGTTATCGACACGGCCAGCCGTGTTCGGTCAAGTTTTACGCAAAAATTTCGAGTTTTTAGCTCCGTGAACACGGCCGTGTTGCCCGACACCCCTGCCCGTGTTGGACCAAAAAGGCCCCGAAATGACGCGCGTTTGGCTTGGAATTTCGAGCGTTTTTGCATCCTTAAACTCCCGGTATGTTTTGACATGAATCCATGGTCCGAAATTCACCAAAATTAGCCCCGAATGGTCAATCTACATCAATAAAAGCACCCCGGAGTAATATGAACTATGTACAATCAAAAATTTACAAAACTAACAATAAAATAACTCGAATTCTACTCAAATATACACATAAAACGTGCATAAAAAGACCCTTATCATCGTCAATAGAACTGGACATGTCTTTTGAAAAAGAAAGAAAAAGAAGAAGGAAAGAAAGATTTGGAATGTTACTTAAGTGTTCTTGAGCTCATGTACTCCAAGGCCGGCCAAATCTCCCGCTCGGTCTCTGCAAAATGCTACTTTGAAGGAAGTGAATGCAAAAGTAAGAAATGAAAGAGGAAAGACATATGTATATGTTAACTTCCTCGTAAACTTCGCACTGATTGGAGAGGGCGCGTCTTTTCAAATTCAAAAAGTTGGGTAATCTGTCACGTCCCCACACTTCTCGCACAATGATGGTCCAATAGAAAGATGTCACGTGTCTATCATCATCATGGGACTCAATTAATGCGCCATTTCAGACATTGATGAACAAGTGACCGGTTTAAAAAATGTTTTGACTTCTCAAATTCTCTCTTTCCAATTTAAGTTTAAATCCGTCTAAAAGAGTCTTCTCCTTGGAATTAAACTTGGGGCCATTGATGATACTCGGTAATGAGCCGGGCAAAAATAGGTCCACGTGGCCATTCAAATGATGATGACGTGTCATCCAAGATGACGTGGACCGACTAGGATGATGTAAGTAACCGAGCTGAGGACGTGGTACGAGCCGAGCTCGATCCACTACAACCAAACAAGATCAAGCAAGTGCTCCACTCAACAAATCTCCCACTAAGTGGATTCAATATTCCAGTGGCAGACCAAGATGCCACCTGTCGACGAGTCAAAGGGACAAGTCAACAAGCTTCTCTCAATACATGGTCAGCATGCGCCTCATGCACACCAGGGAAAAGACACGTGCCCCACAATTATCCCACTATTATGCTAGATGTAATGATGATTAGTCCACTAATCGTATTAGTATAAATAGATCTCATTTATTAGGAAAAAGACAAGAGAGATAATCCTACTATATAGCTTGTAAAGTTCAAATTGAGTGACGAAACCGACCAGACACGCTCTGTTCGGTCTTCGATGTATAAAAGGCAGAATCAGTCATTTTTTCGCAGAATTCCAAGTGTTTATTTCATTTTCACGTTATTTTATTTAAGTATTTTGTTTGTTGATCCAAGAAGTACGTCAACATGATGTATTCTACATTGCCAACTGAAAAATTCGGAAAATATGACAATCATTATTTGACTATAATGGATAATTCAAAAAATCAAGTTCAATTAAAAAAAAAAAAGAAATCGCATCACAATATGGCACGTCAAAATACAAAAACCAATGTACAATATTTGCATTTATTACTAAATTTACTATACACACACTACTATACATATGTATGTATTGTCTCCAATTTAGTTTGTTTAAACTATATCAAAACAATGATAAATTTAAAGTATTTTTTTATAATAACTACTACTTCTCTTAAAAAAACAAAATCATATAAAGACTACTAACTTCCAACAATAACAATTTATAAATATTTAAAAAGTATAAAATTTAATTTCCATCTAAAAATATCATAAAACTACACCTATACAAGTATGTGTAGGTATAAAAGAATTATTCCTACGGGGCATATGCGAGTGGTGAAGATTTGGTGGGAACTCATCTTGAATAGCATCCGTGTGGGTTCGATTCGGGAGAGATCGTTATTAGTAGATTGGGGGTCGAACATAATTGTTCTCTTTACCTGGAGGATCTCGGTTGTACGTCCGCCAGACCCGTCGAACACTCCAGTCGCGTGCACATCCGCGGTTTACCTTGGCAAGGCAAATGAGGAGCCGGAGCTGTTGTCCTCGTGCATAGTCAGGCGTAAGCTTGGAAGCCGAGTTATCAAAAAAAAAAAAAAAATGAATTATTCCTACTACATGATGCAATTAGACTGCCACGGCTTGAACCGCCGGCTCGGCCCGCTTCGGTTCACGGCCCGGCCTCCAAATTGAGGAACCTAACTTAACCTTATGCTCACGGTTTGGTTCCAAAATCGAACCGCGGCCTGCCCAAACCGGAACACGGCCCGATTCCTGTTAAACCGAACCTTTTGTTTTTAATTTTATTTAGAAAAAATGTTTAGCAATTTAGTTTAAAATAAAAAGAAAAAAGAAAAAAAAAACGCGAGCGTGATTCATCTAAAATATTTCCATCGGAGCTAAACGTTTGCTCTACTTCAACAGTTGAAATGGGGCATGCCAAAACCTCTTTTGCGATGATTGAGATGATTGTATAAGGTTGAGTTCTTTGTGACCACCATTTCAAAATATCAAAGTCTTCAATATTTATTTTACTAAACTCGAAAGAAGTAGTTAAATAATTCTCAAGCTCTACATTTGAGCTAGAGAACCCTTGGACGTTACTTTTTCCCTAAGTAATCGTTGTGCAATATTAAAAATATCATAATAAACATTTTATATTTCTTCTAGAATGTATTTACCAAAACAAGATTGTTGGTTTTAACCTTAAAAAAAACGGTTCCATCACGGTTTCATATACGGTTCTAACCGACGGTTAAAACCGCCGGTTCCACGGTTTTTGAGACCTAGGAACCGGAACCGGAACCGATCTACACGGTTCCGGTTCCGGTTTTGGAACCGTTGACCATGGTTACTGGTTTAGGAACCGTTGACCACGGTTCGGTTCGGTTTGGAACCCGGTTTCGGTTCCATTTGGCCAGGTCTAGATGCAATGGTGGCTGGTTGGAAGCACAAATACACATCAAATCAGCCATCACTGCATGTATAGATTATCCAGAGATTATTTAATGAGCCCAAATTATCCGGAAAATTCGGTCAACCCCCTTATACTTGCATGCTCATTGCTCACTGCAGTGGTACATCTAAAAAGGGCTAAAAAGGTTAAAAAGCAAAAAGTTGGGGGACAATAAAGTTATCGAAATTTAGTTCCTTGTCGGAAAGTACACAGAATTACCGGGGCTCAGCCGCACCCCGTACTGCCTCCGCCGCCTGTCTCAGCCCCCGCCGTCGCTGACCCAGTGCATCAGTGCATGCGCAACCACTTTTCCCGCCTAGGAATTGCCACATTTGTCGTCACTTTAGGGGGACAAATATATAAATAACCAGTTTTTGGAACCCTTTTTTGTTTTTTCCTATAAATTTGCTTTTTTTGACCCCCTTTCTCTAACCATTACATATTCTTACATCACGTACTAAAAGGTAGCATTTTGCTTTTTGGGTCATCTACTTTTCTCCACGTGCATTACTACATTTTCTTGGGCCTAATTGCAAATATTTGAATATGATGACGTCATGTTAAGCCACGAGCATTGCGTCTTCCCAATGCTTGCTCTTTTTTACCATCACCTCATTTAAGGAATTGGAAATAATATACCAACATGTTTTTTCTTTTTCTTTTTTATTTTTTCCGTTTGGAACTTTAGGCCTTGTTTGTTTATGTTTCCTGCCCACCATTTCCAATTTCCAATTATTCATGAAATGAAATCACGTTTGTTTTAAACTTTCCAATAAAAATCATCATTTTCACTTTTCATTTTTCACATAAAACAACATCTCAAACCTATAATTTCAATTCTCAACCCTATACACTACCCTACATCACTCATCAATCACTATTCTCATTTTTTTATCCAAATATATCTGTGGGGCCCTCCATTATCAACTTTATCTACTTAAAATATTACCATATATATCTAATGGGACCCACTAGCCTACAATCTTACAAATATAATACTATATATTCAATTAAAATATTCAATCACTATCAACTTTTTAAATTATTATATACATAAAATATTACTTCAAAACTACTCAACCAAACATAATCTCATTTTCAAACATACTTAAAACTCATTTTCATTCACTCATCCAAACATAATTCCAGGTTTTGCACGAAAAACCGATAAATTTTGAAAATTCAATTTCCAACACTAAACTAGAAATAATCCATGGAAACATAACCATACAAGGCCTTAGCTTTTTAATAAATAA
This sequence comes from Rehmannia glutinosa, assembly GCA_016081115.2. Classification (NCBI taxonomy): domain Eukaryota; kingdom Viridiplantae; phylum Streptophyta; class Magnoliopsida; order Lamiales; family Orobanchaceae; genus Rehmannia; species Rehmannia glutinosa. The sequence goes on along the minus strand of CM071926.1, from coordinate 47,340,470 downwards.
AAAGTTAAAGCTCGAGCTATGTTTTTTGACATGAAGTGCTAAAAAGTAAATGATATATTAAATGAACTACACTAGCTATACCCTCAGCAGCTAGCAGGGAACCAAATTAAATTATTGCGATCCAGTAAAGTGAATTTATTTTTTCATTGAACTTTGGTTTAATTTTATCGACAGGCAGTTATGACAAGTATAAATTAAATATCTACGCCAAAAAAATTATTGCACAGGGGATAATAGCTATGGATATATTGCACGGACAATTAAGTTGCTACCCCAAAAGAAAAAAACAAATAAAACGAGAAATATGTACCTAAGTAGTTTTGTTTTGTTATTAATTAGCAATTAATACACCGAATTCAAGTATGCAGCCCAATACCCATCCTTATAATGTGGAGGTCATATAATTTGATTTATTACGTCACATGATACACATCCTATATATTTATAAAGTTTAAAAGATATGTTGAAGTTAATATTAGGGTGATTAATTAATAAAATTTTAAGAACTGATAGAGTCGTCTAAACCGTAGTATAATTTTCTGTGTTATTGACTTATTCTATAAGGGTGATTAAAAAAATTAAGTTAACGCCTTATAGGTTCAATTTAATCAGTCAAGTTATATTATAAGTTGAGTAATTGTCCAAATTGACCAATTCGGAAAAATTACAAAATTGGTCATGTATTTATAGGTGTGATGCAATTAACTTTTGTAGTTGCAATTTTAATTAGTTCTGTGATTTTTCCCCTCAGCAAAACTAAATAATTGTAATCTTATAATTTTTAGGATTATACAATTTTAGTCTTTCACTTATTAGTAGTTTTGGTATCTAATTTCGGCTAAATTCGTCAAAAAATTTGTCAACTTTGTATATGCTTTTGTATTTCCATTTGCAATTGGGAAATAATGAATGTAAAGGTTTCTCGGATTTTTATCCGTATTCATAATTCTAAAATTTTTCTTTCATTTGGCAATATATAGTATAAATGATAAATAAATCTAAGTTATAAATCTTAGGTATATTGAATGTTTTGGCTACTAAGGGCATTTTGGGAATAAGTAAAATATTGAAATAATCCTCATGACCAAGTTTGCAACAACTTAAAACTTATAGGACCAGAATTGCACAAATTCAAAACATTCAAGATCGAAATTTCCAAAACAATAAAACATGACATACAAGATAAACTCACAATTTCAAAAAGTAATGCAGTTTTTCCAAGTCAAGGTAATCTGATAAACTCCAAGTCTTCTTCTCCTAAAACTGGAAGTCTTCAGTAATGGGAACTTACCTGCAACACCAACAAACGTTAGATGAGCCATGGGGTTGTCCAGGGAGCCCTATGACGATTAAGTCGGCGCGGTGAACGAGAGAGAATACTAAACTGTACAGAGAATAATGAATTTAAATTATGAATATTGATTCAGATTGTGATAATATGGCATACAAATGAGATGGAGAGACCTTTACATACCTGAGTAGCGGGCCTCGTAGACCGCGTAGGAAAAAATGGCTCGTGAGCCGGATTCCAGACCTCACGGGCCAAATTATTCCATTTGTAATCCACTAATTAATATATAATTAATAGAATTAAATAAATATTATAATCGAATTATATCAAGTCTCTAAGAATGATTCTGTGACCTTTTATTATGCTCCTTTTTACTGGAGAGAATAGTGCCAAAAAGTCTTTGGAAAAATAAAAATGAATATATTTGGGAGTATGATTGGATATTATATGAAATAGTTATTTGGAAAAAGATTATTATATCTTTCATCATTTAAATCTGCATATTGTATAAGTACGTATGCATCTACTTTTCCTCTTATTAATCTTTCAATTATAACCACCAACTATCCAAAATCGCACAAAAGTCAAAACTTACTTAAATCACAAGTTGAAATTATAAAATCGTAATGTCAATTTAAACACAAAAACTCATGTCAGACCGTCTAACGGGTCTAAACCGTTAGACGGATCGACTTCGGATCCGCGACCAAAATAGTGGTATTTTTGTCATTTCGCCCGTAGTAGCATTTTTGTAATTTCCATTCGCGTGTGATTTGAACGTGGCTTTTCAATTTCAAATGCAAATCATGAACCGTCATTTACTTGGATATCTTTGACGTGACTTCTCGCTTACATCTCCTCATTTCTCAACTTCTCACTTCTCAACATTGCAAAAACTTACGAGTTCTTACGAGTTGTTCGTTCGTTCAATCGGGAGAAAGAGTGCGTTCGTTGGTGGCGTTGGTCGTGAAGTTTTCGTTCATTTTCGTTCGAGTTTGAGTTCGAGTTTGACAGAAGAGCACATTTCCTTTGCGGTTTTCAAAGTTCGTGTTTGTGTGAAAACAGCAGATATCGTTCTTGTTCGTCAAATAAGGTAATGTTTGATTCATGCTAGGGTTTAACTTTGAAAACGGTAGTTTCGTCCGTAGGGTTTAAAGTTTTGTGGTGATTTGTTTGATATTTTCGAATTCCAAACCCTATTTTCTGGTTTTTGGTAGGTTTTTTTTATTTTCTGTTTGTTTATGTGTTTTTGTTACTGAACATTTAAGTTATACAAACATTTTCTTAAATGTATTAGTAGTTAGTTCATATTGTATTAGTGTTTATCATGTAAAGTATTAGGAATGATGTATATGTTTTCTTCTGTTGTCAAGTTGTTGCCCTGTTTTTTATGTTGGAGGTTTTTTTATTTTGTAGTACTTGTTATTCTCAATTGTATTAGTTGTTACAATGAAAAGTATTAGTGCAAAACCACAGTCCCCTGCTTTTTTGCTGTTGTTCTGTTTTTCTTAAATTGTATTCGTAGTTTGTTTGAATAGTAAATATTGTTTATGTAAAGTGTTAGTAATGATTTCTCTCTTTTTTATGGCATGTAGTGAAGTGTATATTATTGGTGGTTTTTTGTATTAGTTGTTACTCTAAATTGTATTAGTTGTTACACTGAAATGTATTAGTCCAAAACCATAGTGTCCTTTATGTCTTTCATTGCTTTGCGGTTTCTTTTAAATGTATTACTTTACTCTGAATAGTATTAGGCATTACACTGAAATGTATTGATTACTCTGAATAGTCTGAATAGTGCTAGTTTTTTATTTATGTGGTGTTTTATGTTGTTGGTGTTTGCAGTAACAAGCAATCTGTGTATACGTTTTCTTCTGTTGTCAAGGTTTTGCCCTGTTTTTTATGTTGGATGTTTTTTTATTTTGTATTACTTGTTATTCTCAATTGTATTAGTTGTTACACTGAAAAGTATTAGTGCAAAACCACATTCCCCTGCTTTTTTGTTGTTGTTTTGTTTTTCTTTTAAATGTATTAGTAGGTTGTTTGAATAGTAATACTGTTTATATAAAGTGTTAGTAATGATTTCTCTCTTTTTTATGTAATGTATTAGGGTTTACACTATAATGTATTAGTTGTAATTCTATTAGGTATTAGTTGTTGCATTGTACTGTATTAGTTTTTACTCTGTTAGATATCAGTTGTTATTCTATTAAGTATTAGTTGTTGCATTTAACTGTATTAGTTTTTACTCTGTTAGGTATTAGTTGGTGCATTGTAATGTATTAGTTGTTACACTATAATGTATTAGTTGTCATACTAATACTTTACACTATAATGTATTAGTTATTTTATTAGGTATTAGTTTAATTTTTACTCTGTTAGGTATTAGTTGGTGCACTATAATGTATTAGTAGTTACACTATAATGTATTAGTTGTTGCATTGAGCTGTTTTTAGTTTTTACTCTGTTAGGTATTAGGTGGCGCACTGTAATGTATTAGTCATCACACTATAATGTATTAGTTGTCATACTAATACTTTACCATTTGTTTTTGTGGAAACAACTGAACGGTGGCCCATCCGTGAGAAGAAAGCTTTCAGGTGTTCGTTTATGGAAAATCACAGAAAGAATTTTACTTGTGTTGTGTTGTCAAGAAAGCAAAAGGATGTGGCAGATTATTGTTTCTTCAATCATAAAGCAAAGAAAGAGTAAGTAATGTTTTCAACTACCAATTCTGATTATGTTATTGGAATAATATTTTTTTCATTATTAACGATATAAGTTATTTTTTTCGAGAGATGAACCAATTTTTGCACATGGTGGGTTTTGTTACGTGTCATTTGGGCCGATATCGCACGTTGAACGATGAAAGTCGATTCACATCAGCATAATTGATACATGGGCATTGCTCCTTAATAGAAGAACTGTTGATGCAAAGAGGAAGAAATGCTTTTATTTCTATGCTCAACATTCTGTAAGCAAACAATGTTGTTTTATTTGATGTATTGTCATGCTCTACATTAAGTAATGGCATGTTTAACATTGTGTTTTATTTTCAACATGATTATACATAGGAAACATGGTGAAGAAATCCCCGCGGAGATTGGGGAGAAAGTTTGAGAGATTGTTGGATGCACTGGATGAGAGTAGTAGGTGTGATGGATTTGAGCGGGTTTGACTTGGTAAGAAATTATTTTTATTTCTAATGTATTAGCATCTATATTGTACAGTATTAGTTGTTATACTATAATGTATTAGTTGTTAAACTTAAATGTATTAGCTAAATATTATTATTTTTTTTTTTGAAAGTGTAGATTTTCTTCCCAATTTGCTACAAAGCCCATTTTGTGGTTGTTGTCATTAATTTTGTTAATGGGAAGGTCCAATATCTGGACAATTTGGTCCACCACGAGGCTGCTGTCGAAAAGTACAAGAAACTTGGGACTGTTGTAGTAAGTATTAGTTGTTACACTGAAATGTATTAGTTTTTATACTGCAATGTATTAGCTAGTATATTTTAAAGTATTAGTTGTTACACAATTAGTTAATGTTGTTATGTTTTTTTTTTCACTTGATCCATTAAAATAATTTTTCTGAACTGGCTAAAGAACTAAAACATCCACAAGCCCAGGAGGTTGAGCGTTTTCCCTGGGAAAATGTTCCCTTCAGCTGGTAAGCCGTTGCGAACAACGTAGACTGTGGTGTATTTTTAATGCACCACATGGAAAATTTTATCGGCCAAGTCTACTCAAAGCCAGATTTGAAACTGGTATGAATGTTCCCTTTCTGAAACATATATTGCTTATATTCATCCCTTCCTATATGAATTTTTTTTTCATGTCTTTCTTTTTTGGGTTTTTTTGTAGCGCAATGTACAGGCGTGCTTTAAGGGCATCTTTCTGTTCTAGAATTGATTTGAACTGTTGAATGAGAAACGAGTTCAACTTGAGAAAGATGTTCTTGATTTTTTGAGAGAGATGAAGTAAACATGTAAGATTTTATTTAACATAGAATCAATTTTATTAGTTTAATGATGATATTTTTTAACATAATGTTTTTATGATGTACGGGTTAAAGAATGGTTGAGTGCAGGGATTGTGTTAAGGTGGATAGTTTGAATGTTACAAAAAACAATTTGAATATTTTAGGCAAGTATTAGTAGTTATGTGTAAATGTTTTATCATGTAATGTAAAAAGTATTAGTACTGCTTTTAGTAGTTTTGTGTAAATGTATGGAAAGATGGTTGGTACAAGGGATTATTAAAAGTACAACTAATGAATTAGTATTGAAACTTGAAAATATATGTATGGTTTTTTATGTGTTTGACTCGAAAAAAGATTTTCCGTATAAATGTATTAGTTGTTGAATAGAAAAGTATTAGATGTGAAACATAAAAGTATTAACATAAACGAGTAATGTTTTTATGCAGACTTCTTGCTGAGGGCTGTTTTACAAGCAGTTGCAAGTATTATATGTTCAGGTATGCGTTTACAATGCATTAAGTCAAATGAATAAACAATCCCAGACAATAAACATGAGATATGTTAAAAAGTATCACACACAAATAACAAATGTATCAGCACATACGTTACAATGTATTAGTCCCCTGATCAAAGTGTTACAGTGTTTAATAACAAATAATTCCTGATCAATAAACAAGAGATTAGTTAAAATGTATCACATACAAATAAGAAATGTATCAGCAGATACGTTACGATGTATTAGTCCCCTGATCAAAGTATTACAGTGTTCAATAACAAATAATTCCTGAACAATAAACAAGAGATAAGTTAAAAAGTGTCACACAAAAATAAGAAATGTATCAGCAGATACGTTTCAATGTATTAGTCCCATGATAAAGTATTACAGTGTTCAATAACAAATAATCCCTGAACAATAAACAAGAGATAAGTTAAAAAGTATCACACACAAATAAGAAATGTATCAGCAGATACATTGAAACGTATTAGTCCCCGATCAAGCATTACGTTGTTCAATAACAAATAATCCCGAACAATAAACAAGAGATAAGTTAAAAATATCACACACAAATAAGAAATGTATCAAAGAGATACATTGAAAAGTATTAGTCCCCTGATCAAGAATTACAGTGTTCAATAACAAATAATCCCTGAACCATTAAACTGAACAAATAATCAAACATTCTAAAACACTCTCTACTGATATATTCTAAAACAGTCTAGGATTAGGAGTTTTGGTCCCGAACTCCCTTGATGTGTTTGTGTTTGATGTGTCAACACTCTTCGGCCGCGATTGGATAAGAAACAAAATTCATTTTCGTTCCACTAGAGAAATTTTTTACACCAAACATATGATTGTTTATGAAAATTTTCAGAAAATATACTATTCTCTCACTTTCACTTTTTCCTATTTTTTCTATCACCAATCACATCTACACATTTTTTCACAAAAAACTAATCATTATTACACATTCTCCCACAAATTTCACTATTCATTCACTCACACATTTCTAACTACCAATTATTATTTTACTATTCTTAAATCAAATCAACTTTCATCATTACTTTTCCATCTCACATCCAATCACAATCTCAAAATTCATCTTTTTTCTTCTAAAATATTTTTTACCACTATTCTCTAGCAAAATGAAAATTTTCAAAATGAAAGTATATCCAATCGCGCCCTTCTTTTTCTTGTTTTTTTCAAAATGCCCTTTCGCTCTTTGTTTTCTGCCCTTTGTAATCGAATGAGTAGGATCTAGTATACTAGTAGAAGAACTAGAAATCTCGATTTCATTGTAGAATTCATTGTAGCAGCCATCAATTCATCAATTGCCATAGAATCCCGGTTATAACCATCATCAATGATTCTTCTTGCTTCCTCACTTTCTTGGCATTTCAATACCAGATTATAATACTTGCGCGCCATTTCATGACGCCAAGGGATGCAATCCTTAGGCATGTTACTCAGTCCAATTCCTCTATCTAATCTATCCCATAAGTCATTTTTTGCAAACTTTGTCCACCTTCTTTTGATATAACAATTTTGTCTTTCATCCACCGAATTCACATGAAGGACCCGTAACGAATGACAACACAGTAAACCACATTCCTCAAATCTCTTGCAAGAGCAACTTATCAATTTAGTTGCAGTACAAAATGTCACCGTATGTGAACCAACTCCATCATCATTCGATCTGATATAAAACATAATGTCGCTCTCAAAATGTAACATTGTACAAGAAGTGAAATTGACTTTAAAAATTCATCTTCAAAATCTTTAAAAAGTGTCAATGTGTATACCTCGAAGCATGCTTCAATAGTCCACAATGGCAATACGATGTAGGAGCCGCCATTGAACACTAAAATTCATCCTTTGCTTCATTGCTCCTCCAACGTTTAATTGTTTCCTTGAAAATCCCATAAAAGTCTGTCAAACTTTTTTTTTTTCGCATTAAATCTAATGGCATAGTTTGTACTTTCACTTTCTTTGTGACGACAAAATTCGGTAGAAAAAGTCTTTGTTAAATGATGTACACCACTTCTCTCTTAAATCGAATAACCTCTTAAACCATTGATGGATTTCTAACCCATTTCTTGTAATCATTTTATCCCAACAGTCCTGGAATTCATTTTTCGATTTGTGCACCCGATAAACACTTGGTAAATGCATCATTGAAGCATTTGTCGCCTTTAACCTCCCGAACCGGCTTACAGCATTTTGGTAGAGGTGCCATAAGCATAACCTATGCCGCGTTCCTGAGAAAACCTACACCAAAAAAAATATTATTATATATAACAAAAGAATGTATTAGTATTAAGAAAGAAAAGTATTACATATAAACAGAAAAGTATTATATATAACAAATGAATGTATTAGTATTAAGAAAGAAAAGTATTACATATAACAGAAAAGTGTATTTTTTTAATATAAATCAAGTCAAAGTCCAAAGGTGCGTTTTTAAGGCGAAACACGATTGATATTACACATTACATTGATAAGTATTACACACGACATTGGAATGTATTACCATTAACAAAGAAAAGTATTACACATTAATCAAGTACAAATTGTATCTTGTATTTTTTACCTTTTCAATTGAATTTCCAATTGCTAGATCTTGATCAGTGAAGATTGATATAGGGCATTGGCCTTCCATTGATTTTTTAAAAACTTCAAAAAGCGAATCGAATGATTCAGTTTTTTCATCCGCTATGAAGGCACAACCAAACATCACGTTCTTCCAATGATTATTAATCCCAACAAAAAGGGCACAAATCAAATTATACCGATTTGTTCGATATGTCGTATCAAATACAACAACATCACCGTATATCTTGTAATCCTCCTTCATCATTGAGTCCCTCCAAAATAGATTACACAATCTTCCATATCATCTAATTTAACTATGAAAAAGAAGTCTTGATCTTGAAAGACTTTGTTGATACAACATGCCAATCAATGTTTGTGCATCGCTTTGCCTCAATTGCATTCATTTTGAAACGATTCACAAAATTCAAGTGGTCCTTCATTGTATGGCCAATGCATTCTTCACCCCCTGCATCTTGCGCCATGTATCGGAAAGATTCAGTGGCTCTCATTCCAGTAGAAATCATCTCACCAATAGCATTAGCCTTTTCAGTGGTAATCACCCTTTCGAAACGATGCAAATGACTCCACTCTTTTAGTGAGTTTCGTGGTTGTGCAACATACTATGGTCAACAATTTCATAAACATTATTACTGTTCAATTTTGTCCTCAATGATGCCCTACACCCTGTTTGTGTATTATAAAATTATTTCTTTTTTTTCTCACTGTTGTTTCTGGATCTTGTAGATCCCTCGCAGGAACATACAAAATATTTTTTCGTCACAACACTAACATCATTGCATCTCGTAGTTGTTTTACGAATACTAAATCCAAGTTGTCGAGCATGATTACGATCACGGTGTATATATTTCTTCAACAATATTCCTCTTCATACCAATAAGACAACCAACAAGTCTTCATTATAATTAATAGAAGAAAATAATCATTAGGTAAGGAATGTATTAGTTGTTACACCGCAATGTATGTATTACTTGTTGCACGCAAAATGTATTAGTGTTACATTGCAATGTATTAGTTGTTACATCAGACTTTTTACCTTCAGCAGCCTCTGTTGGAATAATGTTGTCCCCCCTGGTCTGTGTATTATTCCCTTCTTCATGATCATCACTGGAATCTGTTAGTGTTATTACACCTAAAAGTAATATAAGTTAGGAACAACTAAGAAATAACACAGATTTATTTCTTATCCACAAATTTAAGCCATTTAAGAATAAAACAGAGACTTACACGAAGGTGTAAAGTTTGATACATTTATTTGATACATGTAATACATTAGAATGCAATGTGTAATACATATGCACAAATTTAAGCCATTTAAGAATAAAACAGAAACTTACACAAACCTGTAAAGTCTGATACATTTATTTGATACATGTAATACATTAAAATGCAATGTGTAATACATATAACCAAATTTAATCTTTTTAATTATAAAACAGGAGACTTACACCAAGGTGTAAAGTCTGATACATTTTTCCAATACAGTTAATACATTGAAATGCAATGTCTAATACTAATACACAAATTTAAGTTTTTTAATTATAAAACAGGAGGCTTTCAACCCAGCTGTAAAGTCTAATACGTCTAATACATTTTTTAATACAACTAATACATTCCAATGCGACGTCTAATACTTTTTAAAATAATCAAATTAAAAATACGACATTCACCTCTGTCATTCTTCAAGTTGTCTCCAGCCTCCATTGTCTCACCTTCTAAAGCTTTTTGCCCAATGTAGATTTTAACCACTAAGTAGCTGGAATGTAGACACAAACTAATACGTATTAGGCTCTACACGAACAAATAGATTGATGGTTGTGCAACATAGCTGATGGTCGACGAAGGTGGTGGTGTCAATTTGCAGAGATGGTCGACGGGGGGAAATATCACATATTGTAGGTGCGTACCGGTTGGTGCGCCGTAATGTGGTGTTTTTTACGCCCCCTTCGTGTTGTTTTTCGCCGCCGTTGTGGTTGTTTTTATGGGGGATGTGGCTCGCGGCGGTGTGGTTGTGTCGAAGGAGGAAGGAGTTGGGAGTTGGGATTAGGGCTCCAAATCGCGAGACAAGAATGTCTGAACCGGCCTTTTTTTTTTAATTCGCTGGCGGATCCGGGTACCGAAATGGATAGGATAGTTTGACCCGTCTAACGGATCTAGATCCGTTAAACGGTCTGACAGGAGACTAGCTCCAATTTAAAATATGTACTAGTGTCTTCTCTTCAAAAGAAAAAAAATGTACTAGTGTCATACAAAAAAAACACAATTTAAACATATTTTGACTCTGGGTACAAACACGATATCTATAGAAACAATAAAACAAACAAGCCATGCTTTTTGCTCCCAAGCATAAGATTAAGTTATGGCTGCAAAACCTATATGTAATATGCATGTTAAATCATTTCTGAACTTTGAAACTGATTTCTTAACATTATTTAAAAATATAAATTCCAACATTTATTATCCTTTATTTAACTAAGTAGGGCCGTCTGGACTAGCTAGCGGGCGCGGGGGGTTCAGCTAAAATTATGTGAGTCGAGTTAAAGTGGGTTTATTTTCAGTGCACTTTGTTTTAATTTTCATCAATGTTGGCTAGTTAGGAGTTATGACAAGTAGTGTACTAGGACATTAAAAGTTGCTACGTATAAAAAAATATTATTGATGGAAAGCTTTGATGAGAAGTCCTCTCCGACATTAAATTTTGCTACAACAAAAAAAAGTGAGTAATGTTGTTCTGTTCTGGTACTAGCACTTAATGTATGGAATTCAAGTATGTCCCATAATATAATATATGTGAAGATACATATGTGTGTGTGAGAGAGAGAGAGAGAGAGAGAGAGAGAGAGAGAATTGCATCGCAAGACTGTTTTGTTTATTGAAAATAAACTTTTAAAATTTTAAAACATCATAAATTAAAATTCATAAATGCACTTATGTTTAACCAAATTATAACTTAATGTCACATTATGACAATATACACGATATAATATCACGTTACGATAAAATAAACCATTATCACGTTAAAAGTTTATAACACAATATAAAATGTCGGTTATTATAATGTGCACGTAGAAAGAATAAAATGAGGAAAATAAAGTAGAAGACAAAAGGAGGTAGCTAGAAGGGTATTTTGGTAAGTACTGCTAAAAAGGAAGGTTTCCTATACACTAGTGTGTAAAAAAGATATTCTAGCTATCCATAATGGGTATTTTAAAAAAATTCCCCTTCAACTTATTTTCTAATATCTACCCTCAATCATGGAATTGAGGCGACCACTAATATACTTAACGTGTATTAAGTCCCCAAATTATCATAAACAATAATTTACTCCAATATACATTGTCTCCCAGGTGACAATTAAAAGCAGTTGGGAGAGTGAACAACACAAGTAATTAACACACACACATATATATGTATATCTCAGGACCGTTGGAAAACAATGAAAGGTGTTGCCATATAGTTAAGAATGACATGAATACATATGCGCATTATTCATTATTAACTACTATATATTACACTCATCAAGCCCCGACAACTAGTACATACACCCATTAATATTCTACTTGTATATATGTATAGGAAGTTTCAGAGATATTAATGTTTTCTTTTTTTTAATAATTCACCCACCCTTAATTCAATGGTAATAAATGAAGTGTTGTATATTGGATTTTATTGCACCAATTTTTTTCATAGGAATTAAAGACAAGAAATCTTTAAAAAGTATTTAGTATAGTATCTAACCTAAAGTAAATGTTAGTACTAAGACACACAATTGTAGCCGCCTTACACTTGCAGAGTATGTCTTTTTGCTGTCCCACGTTTAACTGCTTTTTGCTATATTTTTGCAACCCTTTTAAAGCAAAAAAAAAAAACTACGTACATAGATCCTCTCAGCACGCGTTGAGACAACAAGAGACAAACCAATGCACCTTGGGGGTACCCACAAATTTTCAACTATATATAAATCCCTTTCCTTGTCATGATTTTCACACATCATCATCCCAAAGCTAGTATCCTCGGACAAACACTTTGTTTTCTCTTCATCTCATTTCTTCTCAAACTTGTCTTTTGCTTCTTTCCAACTTTTTCTTATTATCTTGATTCTTGAAATCCAAGAGAGAAATAATTAAAATATGCAATACCAGTCAGAATCACACAGTTACTACTCATCCGGCGTCCATGAGCCATTGGAGAGGGTGGTCCGTCTAGCATCGGGAAGCGCGGTGGTGATATTCAGCATGAGCACGTGCTGCATGTGCCATGCAGTGAAAAGGCTTTTCTGTGGAATGGGAGTGAACCCAACTGTTTATGAGCTTGATCAGGATCCAAGAGGCAGAGATATTGAGAGGGCTCTCTCACAGCTTCTTGGCGGTGGCTCAGCCGTGCCGGTGGTTTTCATCGGAGGTAAACTCGTCGGATCAATGGACAGAGTTATGGCTTCACATATTAGTGGCAATTTGGTTCCACTCCTTAAGGAAGCTGGAGCACTTTGGCTTTAATTAATTAACAAAATCTTAATTTGATATGGCCGGCCGGGTTTTCTATTTTCTTTTTCCTTTTTTTCTTTTTAGTTAATGGTTTGGAGGAGAATTAATTTAATTTTGTTGCATGCATTAGGAAATGAATGAATAGTAGTAGTAGTGTAGTACAAAGGAAAGAGCTGATGAGTTGATGACCCACATGTAGCAGGTTGGGTTATTAACTAATGTACTGTACTAAAAATTATCTGATCAGGCAACATCCTTTGTAAAGAATTAAGCTAAATTATTATTTCAGTGTCCCTTGTATTTTCTTTTATATTTTTTAAGCTTATTATTATTAGTATGTTGGAATTGTTATTACGCATGCATGCATGAAATTTAAGAATGCAAATAAAAATCAATTTTGACCAAAATGCGCATGCATGGGTAGGCGTGTACCCCTACTTTCTAAAACTTATATATATATATATATATATAAGATAATCAAGTTTTATTTGATAATTAAACGAAAATAAGAAGAAAAATTATGTAATCAAAACCTTATCTAAAATTTGCAATATTAATTCATCTGGATATAGACTATATAAACCTTTTAATAAATTTCTTGGCTACACAATTAAAATATATATAGATAAGATGAAAGCGACCTTACTTGGACGGAACGGATGATTTTCTACACATAAATTATAAAAGTAGGACGTGATGAGTACATCCCTATTTATTACATATATCAAAGTCATATTTGTTTTGTCACAGGTATATAAATTAATATATTTTACTAACACGTGGTATGAATATAATATATAAATTACACAATATGAAAAACAAAATAAATAAAGAGTAGGAATTCAATTCATTGCCCACCCTCGATCATAAAATATATATATATGTCTAGATGACAATATATAGCTTGATCCAGGGCCATAAATATTGAGTAGCATACAGAAAATACATTAATTCTCGCCTACTGATGGAGCGAGAAGCCACAAATAAACAAACAACGAATAAAAAATAGTATGAATCTTCACAAAGAAACGTGAATTGTAATAAAAAAGAGATTAATCTCAAAATTTAATAATATTCAACCTCCCTAAAACTAATACAATAGCAATTATTTATAGGATTAAAATCATACTACAATAAAACTCCTAACTTGAATAAGAAAACTTAAAAGATAAAAACTAAAATAGAATCCTAAAGGTATAAATCACTTCCTAAAATATAAAATAATCTAAAATCATAAAAGATAATAAATCGATATCATATCTTCATCATTCTCGTCCTCGAATCGGAAGGGAGCTCGGCGTCAAAAGAATTGTCAAACCATGGAAGAGCACAAGGAACACAAGATGGAAAAACAAGGTGAATAGCAAAATATATTTGAACTGGATCAAAAACAAAATAACCCTGCTTGAATTCTAGAAAACCATCAGTCATTATCTTGTAGGCTCCAATACTATTATAGTATGACATTCGACTCAACGAATTATATTTTTCATTAATGCTGACACAACAAACGTCTCTTCCGGTCTTGTCAATTCTGTCAAAGGAGACAATAATCTACTCTTAATGAGCAATTTTTTATCCCTATGATAAGAGATTAAAATTGTTGGAAGGGGTGAGACATCAACAATATTTTCGATCTCTCGTGGAGAAAGAGAATATCCATTTCCCATCAATGAATCAATATCTTCAATTTTTTTTTTATCAAAAATTGGGGGATAACCACTATATTCGTCCTCATCGAAAATTGGTGGGCCATCATACTCATAATTCTCTTCAAATTGCAGAGATTTTTTTACAACCAACCTCTGGAATGGGTTCTTCGTCTTCCTCGTCAATAATTGATGGTCCATTATATCCACCATAATCCTCATTTGATGAAATATATGAGGACGGATAAAAACCTAAAACACATCCATCGCGATATTTCCGACCACTGACTCCATCGCCTATCTCGTGCACTCGTTCTCGGCCGACCGTGAGCTGGGTGGTGACGACGTCGAAAAATTCCTGTTGCTGGATGTGGAACGTGATTATCTATTGTATCAACAAGTCGATCGTTGTTGATCTGTGCGATGTCGTTCATGCATTGCGGTTCTGTCCGCATAAACATAGTCCAGGAACGTGATCGTCTCTCGAATACCAACCGATGCGGGCGGAAGCTTAACGAAAAACAAAGAACGTACACAAAGTAGTCTCAAATACGTGAGGAACGTAAATAAGCTTTGGAAAAAGAGACAAAACTCAAAATTAATAATATTCAACATCCCTAAAACTAATAAAATAGCAAGTATTTATAGGATTAAAATTCTACCACAATAAAATCCCTAACTTGACTAAGAAACTTAAAAGATAAAAACTAAAATAGAATCCTAAAGGTATAAATCACTTCCTAAAATATAAAATAATCTAAAATCATAAAAGATAACAAATCGATATCATGTCTCCATCACCTACTCGGCATCGTCTTTGATATCGAAGAACAAATTAAAAATCGGGAATATATATATATATATATACACATACATATAGGGATAGGATCTCGTAAGACCAATTCTTACCGTGAGACCGTATAGATTGATCATAACCATCCACCCTCTTTAATCAACAGTTCAGATTGCTATCAAAATTATATTATTTAATAATTATTTAAAACACAAAAATGGTAAATTAGTAACTCTTTAAATGGTGTAACAAACTTCCCATAATATCAACATTTACACGGTCAATAATCATGGGATATGATGGAGATCACGTTCCATAACTAAAAATAATCACACAAAATCACTATCCTTATCTCTCTCATGCCTGCAAATGAAAAAGGAAAAATAGCAGAATAACAAAATTACGACATGAACACCACAGAATATTAATATACACAGTAAATTCGGATCAGATTTTAATGAAAACGATAAATAAAATCTGCGAACATGGAGAGATCGAATATGGAATGCACATTGCGATCGAAAATAATATGGAACGTAAATTGAAATGTAAATGCATAATTAGTGTATATTTGTTGGACCTCAACCGCTATACTGGATTGACGACTGTCCCCACAAATCAATACGAGTCTTTTCTAGCACACTTTGTCCTCACTCACGCGCACCCTAGAAAACTTCTCAGGGGTCACCCATCTCATGTCTACTCTAGGCCAAGCACGCTTAACCTCAGAGTTTCTATGTAATGAGCACCAGAAAAGAAGATGCATCTGTTGGTATAGGTAGTCAATATCAAATCCTTTAAGCTCTCATTTAACCGTGCAATCCAGCGGTCACGAGTTTGAATCGTGGGTCGCGCCTCGCACCTCTTTTAAAGCCCATTGCAGGCAGGATGCTGGACCAAATCCCAACAATCCCGCTCCCAGCACCTGCCAACATCTCTGCTCCAGTGCTTGGCAACCTCCGTTGCCCCAAACTTCCTCAGTTCTAACGCCAACCTCTTCAGTTCAAGCATTGCGCCACGCCAGCCTATCAGTTCGGCCACCCAACAACCTACACCTTCAGTTCCAGTCCGTTTACCTCAGTTCTGGCCACCTGGCAACCTACCCTTCAGTTCTGGTCCGTTTACCTCCACTGCGCCAGCATCTCAGTTCCACCGCTCCTGGCAACCTCCACTGCAGCGTGCTTCCAAGGGAATTCGAACCCGTGACCTGCTGTGATACCAGTTGTTGGACCTCAAGCGCTATATTGGATAGGCGACTGTCCCCACAAACCAACACGAGTCTTTTCTAGCGCGCTTTGTCCTCACTCACGCGCACCCTGGAAAACTCCCAGGGGGTCACTCATCCCATGTCTACTCCACGCCAAGCACGCTTAACCTCAGAGTTTCTATGTAATGAGCACCAGAAAAGAAGACGCATCTGTTGGTATAGGTAGTCAATATCAAATCCTTTAAGCTCTCCTTTAACTGTGCAATCCAGCGCTCACGAGTATGAATCGTGGGCCGCGCCTCGTGCCTCTTTTAAAGCCCATTGCAGGCAGGATGCTGGACGAAATCCCAACAATATTTGATGCATAACTGAATAATAACGATGCAAATTTAGTTTAATTTGTAACTTGTGCCCATTAAGAATAGTTGTGAGGCCCCGGATTTTTATACCATAGATGACACGATCCACATATATTTCCCGATATATTATTTTAGTATTCCAATTAATTATTCTTATATTCACTTTTTATTTTATATAATACGATATGTTATCAATATTAACGTTACTTAATTTATTACCTATTTACGTGATAATGCAATTGATTTATGTTATTACTTAAATTTGACGACTATTATCATTTTCCTTACAACTTAATTCGGTAAAATGCTATTTAAAATCCATCCTTTAGCATTTGAAAAATAAAACTCTTATCGACATATTCTTTTTAATGACGAAGTTACTTATATTTAGTCATTTTCCATAAAGTTACTATTGCTCAATCGATCAAAATAATTTTATTTTAAAAAAAAACTACGTATTAATTATTGAGATTTTGAAATATTCATTTCGATAAATTCAATATTTTACTCTAAATCTATTATCTCGAGTTAATAAAAATTTATTATGATTTTTGAAATTCTTGGCATAAATTAAAGTAGTATTTGAACTTATTTTATTGAGAAACGATTTTATGCTTTTTAAACAAACTATTTCATTTTATGATCTATTAAAACCATCTACTACTAATTTAATACATTAACCGGTTGGATTTTTCTCTTAACAACTAATTATTTTCTTGTAGCATAATATTTATTTAAATAATTTATTAATTTCAAAAATTATATTTATATATCTCGAAATAATTTTTATAATTTAATTAATGGCTTGATTGATATATATTGACTCGCATTATTGATTCTAATTTTATTTAATTCCTTAGGTTATAATTGATGATACTACTTGGGAATTACTAGACACCTTATAGATAGATTATTAATTACATAAGTGTGATGTGATTTACTATATGAGAATTGACTTATATATATGAGAACTAGTTGTAAGATGAAAAGAGACTTGTATAAAAGTGAAAGAAACAAGTCATGTCTTTTTTCTTTTGTCTTTTCCCTCTTGCCTTTTTCTTCTTGTCATTTCCACTCAAGCATACCACTTGCCTTGTCTTTTTCCCTTGTCCTATTCACTTTAATTGCAAGTCTTCCCATGCCCATGCCAACATAGCCCACAAAAAACAAGACAAGCATGCAAGACATCACACATCAACCAATAAAGTGCAAAACAACAAACAAACAAGACAAAACACAAAAAAACAAAAATAATATGTATGTGAGTTTAGAGTGTACGACTACTATGGCCAAGAGAGAAGAAAGCTTCTCATTTTGTCATTTAACTCATCTCACCCTCATTTCACTCTCCCAACTCCACCCAACACTTAGTCACTTTCCTCTAGAAAAACAAGAAACAAAAAACTTCTCCATTTCTAAGCCAAGGGTGGGACCGAAAATTTAAGGAAAGAAAGAGACCGAAAATTTTAAGGTGGAAGAGCTTCAACTTGTGACTTAGAAAGACTTTCAAGAAGCAAGACATAAGGTAAAGACCTTTAACTACACTCTTCCTTATTCTTTTCTCTTTTTTCATTTTTCTTTCATTTTCTTGACACCAAAACTTCCAATTAAGGGGCTTCCCTAATAAAACTTGGGACCTTAAGGAGGTGTTCTAAGGAGAGGAAGCTACCTAGACCAACTAACAACTAAGAGACTAGAGGTGGGTGAATTTTTCTAAAACTCATGACTTTATTTGCATAAAATAGCATGAATTTATGTGTGATATTTTGTTTATATTTTTGGAAAAAAACTTCAGTTTTTATTCTGGAAATTTTCAAGAAAAAAAAATGTGTATGTGAACTTATGTCAAAAGTGATTTTACTTAGGAAAATAGCTTTTGTATGCTTGTATGCTTTCTTTTGGCAAGAATGTACATATTTTATTTTATGATATATTTCTGAAAATTTTCAGTTGATATTTCTGGAATAATTTCAAAAATTATATATATATGTATTGGGATTAAGCCAAAAGTGATTTTGTAAAGAATATAGCTTTTGTATGCTTTTAGGCCTTCTTGTTATTTATATATTCAAAATAACTGAGAATATGAGAAATATATTTTTAATATATTATATTAATATTCTGGACTTTGGATTTGTGAACAAAATCGGGTTTGGACCACTTTTGCAAATAAGGCAAAATATAGGGCCAAAAATGATAAAATCGAAAACTATGGAACCCACTGTAAAATTTCGAAATTTGTGACTGAAATTACTGTAATAATAATAAAAAATAATAATTGGGATCCTCCGGGTCAAACAAATGTGAATACAAGAACTTTTAGACACTAAATATTAATTTTCCAAACTTTAGGGTCTAAACTGTAAAATCAGAAAATGAGGGGCAGCCACTGTCCCAAAAATAATACAAATTATTTCAAATAGTATTATGGATCTTTAGTCCAAATTTCACGAAATACGGGCTTGAAACGAGCCCTTAACGGTAATATCATCTTTGGGGGCCAAAATGAAATTTTACAAGAATTTGGTACTTAAACGGGGAATTTATTAAAACTGCTTTTAACCCAATTATATACTGCCTTAAAGAAGATTTTAGACTTGGAATCTCGTTAATACCCTTCTCGGTTTAAGAGATATCCATTTTCAGGTATTGGGTCAAAAATACTAATTTGGGAAGATTTTGGGACTGACCTTTAATTTTTGAAAATCTGATCCCGAGACCCTGGAAATATGATTCCTTATGAGTTTTAGAAAAAGTAAAGACTGACCTTACCTTTTTCCGAGTTCGGGATCACAACTTATGAAATTTTAAACCCGACATGAATTTCCTCTTTAATTAAAATATTTTATTTTAAAATAAAATTTACCAAGGTCATAGGAAATTATTTTAATTTCTAACTTCAGTTTATTCATATAAATATTAAAAAAAAATTAACTAAAAATTCTATTTTTAAAATTATTATCCGAATTTATTCGGGATTTTCATATCGACTAATTGTCCCATTAATAAGGCGACTTTCTCGCCCGCATAATCCGAACCTTATTAAGAACTTCGGTATAATAAACTGAATTAATGAATAGAACCAGCTAGATTTCCCCTCCGGTATCTATGTCGTGTCAATGACTGACTGACTGAATATCGGACGCGGCGAGTCTGTGAACGCACTCTCCCTCTGACCGATCGGTCAAGTTGCGTCACACTTTTGTGCGCAACCAACTGATATGAATTGACGGATTTGTGGAATGGATAAGTCGCGTATGGGATGGGTAGCTTGGCTACAGTCTCATGCCGACCTCCATCGTCCAACTCCCAACCTCGAGCCGGATTAGGAGAGTCGGCGGGCGATTGGGTCGTAGGATTCTGGGTATAATCATGATTATGACGTTCTCCGAGCTTAGCTGGCTCCACTGTGGAGACGTCGTGCCAACTGGGATAGCGGCTACAACCCTATCGACATGAGGGATAAGGTGTACTGTTTGGGGAGATGATGTTTGATCAACACTTCTCTACCGTATAAGGTGGTCTGGGTTGGCGTCACACTTTCGTGCGCAACCAATTGATATGAATTGACGGACTAACTGGGTTAGCGTCACACTTTCGTGTGCAACCAACTGATAAGAATTGACGGACTGACTGGGTTGGCGTCACACTTTCGTGTGCAACCAACTGATCTGAATTGACGAACTGACTGTTAAATAATACTAATAAAATTATTAAGTATATGAGAATGCCATTGTATGTTTCTTGCATCAAAAATTCATGAAACGATTTTACTGCATAAAGTATAAGCCCCACTTGCACACACTCACCACACCCACTGAGAATTTTTGTCTCACCCCCACCTATTTTTCTAACTAGAGGATGAGGTTTCGCCGGAAGAAGACCACGACAAAGATTTTGAAGCTACTATTTAGCTCTCTATTGTGCTAGACTGGACAATTTGAATTTTATGGTTTCTTTATGTATGGACAAATACTAAGCAATTTTCTTGTAATAGCCGGGCGCAAGACCCGTAGGAAGTATGATTGTGACGAGGATTGTATTTTATTTTCTGATTCCGTTACGATTGTACTCTGACTTAGTTTTTTTTATTAATATTCATTGTATTTTGGGATTTTGCTATTTCTGTTTGGGTTATATTAATGAATAAATGGGTCGGCATGGTAAACCGGCATAAGTTAGACCATCTGAGTCACAACTCCCGATTTTGGGGCTTGACAATAGTGACAGATTACATTTGTAATTTTAATGCATAGTTAGTGTATATTTGATGCATAATTGAATAATAACCGATGCAAGAATTGTTACAAATTACATTTGTAATTTTGATGCATAGTTAGTGTATATTTGATACATAACTGAATAATAACGATGCATATTTAATTTTAATTTGTAACTTGTGCCTATTAGGAATGTGACAGATTACATTTTATATATTTGATGCATAGTTAATGTATATTTAATGCATAACTGAATAATAACGATGCATCTTTAGTTTTAATTTGTAAATTGTGTCTATTCGGAATAATGACATATTATACATTTGTAATTTTAATGCATAGTTAATGTGTATTTGATGCATAACTGAATAATAACAATGCATATTTAGTTTTAATTTGCAACTTGTGCACATTAGGAAGAGTGAAAAATTACATTTGTAATTTTGATGCATATATTGTTTATATATGGTGCATAATTATTTAAATACCAGTGCATATACCCATCTGATGTTTGGTTTGAAAAAATTGACATTTTTGAAAATACTAATTTAATGGATTATAAAAAAGGATGACGAATTCTTCTACACAGTAGCAAAAAATCTACGAGAAAAAAATCGCGTCAAATAAGAAGGATGAAAAAAAATCATTCTTCACAGTCGAAAGCTTTGAGAGAGAAAACTGGAGATATGTTTTCAAACCACTACAACATAAATGATAATAGGTATAACTCAAAAACAATTACCTAATGGCCATAAAATGTTACTATAGATAATAGGTAACACTTTTATGGTGTTGCACTTGCCCGTGCTACCTATAGTCTAAGGTATCACTTTTATTAGCTTTTAGTAATAATTTTTCTAAGTGTTACATTAAGTTTTCTATTGGTAACACTTTGAAGCAATATTTCTAAAGTGTTACATATGAATCTTATGTAACACTTTTTTTGTAGCACTTCGTAGAAATATTGTTTTTTGCCACTAAGTAGATTCGAACCCACAACCTATTATGTGTGGAATGACAATTTTCCATTAAGCTAAGTTGATTCTTATTACAACTTTTGCTTTGTTTTATATATATATACACACACACACACACACACACACACACACATATATATATATATAAATTATATTATATGTATATATATAATATATTTTGTATAATAAAGATTATATTATATAATATATGTATTAAATTATATTATACACTGTATATATCAAATTTTATATTATATAGTATATAGTTTGAAAATCATATTATGTTATATATCAAAGGACACAACAAATTAAAAATATCAAAACTATATGAAATAAATTTATCGAATGATAAATATTCAATCGGTAAAAACATAAAATTAATTTAACAACAGATAAAAAAATTCTAACAGTAAAAAAATTAAATAATAAAATAAATAATGAAAAAATAATTTACCGATGGAAAAAATTCCTAAGTAATTACCGACAACATTAATTTTCATTGGTAATTTTTTTTAAAAAGTGAAAAAAAAAGGTTAACGACGAAATTGGTCTCCGTTAGTAAAAATTAAAAACAATAAATAAATAATAATAATAATAAAATATATACATGCGCATTTTCCGTAGGTATTACGACGGAATTAATTACCTCCGTAAAAAATAAAATAATAAAAGCAAAACTAAAATACTTTATAAAAAGAAAACAAAAATTCAGTTAAAAAAAAACAAAGTACATGATGTCTACAATTTTTAGGTTTGGTGATTTTTTTTGTGTCTTCACCTATTTTGAGACATCAATTAATTAAATAAATCGTTGACATTATTTAATGATAGTTATATAATTTTGTGTTACTAAAATATAGCCTAAAAAGTGTTACAATCAATAAAATATAGTGTTGCCAAAAGTGCTTCTTAAATAAAGTGATACCTATTTGCGTTACAAAAGAAATGATAAAAACAAAGTGATACTTAAAAGTGTTACTTATATAAAAGTATTACATATAAGCGTTACATATTGATAAAAGTGTTACATATAAGCGTTACATATCGCAGATGAAAAATACACTATCAAAGAAGTCAGGAGAATTTTTTGGGGAAACAAAAGAAAATGAAGTAAAAACGGAAATGAAATCCTTCAAAAGTCCTACAAAACCGGCATGCATAGACGGTTACCAAAAACAAAAAAAATCCTTGGTTAAAATTACTAAAACACCCTTCCTGGAAAAAATAAAAAAAATAGTTAAAAATCTGGAAAAAAAAGTCAACCTTTCGATTGGAAAATTAGATGGTTGGAACTAGTCCACTCTGTCTTACGTATAGACCCATACCACATTTGATCCAATATATATATATATATATATATTTAGGGATTGGATCAAATAAGACCACATTCCTGGGGTAATACAGTGTGGACTAATCATGTCCAATTATTTAATTTTTTTCAAAGGCTGAGGTTTTAATTGAGTTTTAAGCGTTTTTTATTTTAATTCGGATAAGGGTAAATTAGTCATTTGCTATATATGTAACTGATTTCTTAATACATGGTCCCCAAATATTTTTATTTGACAATTTTAATATGCAGTACATATATGTTGAACATGTAGTATAATAGTGTTAAATATGCAGTAAATATACGTTAAATATACAGTATAATAATGAGCATGATTCTCTCTCTCTCTCTCTCTCTCTCTCTCTCTCTCTCTCTCTCTCTTCAACGATTCTTAATTCACGGTCCCCACATATTTTTGTTTGACAATTTTAATATGCAGTACATATATGTTAAATATGCAGTATAATAGTGTTAAATATGCAGTAAATATATGTTAAATATAAGTATAATAATGAGCGTGATTCTCTCTCTCTCTCTATAATTGATTCCTTAATTCACGGTCCCCACATATTTTTGTTTGATAATTTTAATATGCAAAGACATATATGTTAAACATACATAAATATAATAGTGTTAAATATGCAAAGAAATATATATTAAATATACAATATAATCATCGCAGAGCACACACATGGTCCCCACATATTAAGGAGGATAAATTTGCAAGAGTTGCATGTGTTGTGTGAAAAATGAAATGGAGGCTTGCAATTTTGGCCTCTTGGCCATGTGATAGGGAGAGAGACAGAGAAAAAAAATTTGCAAGCCTTGTGTTGTGTTGTTTGCATGGAGACAAGAATATGGTCAAGGTATGGGTATAACAAGCTTGCATAGTGTTTGATAAAGGAACATTTGAATGGATTAATTAAATGAAAGTGGGAATATGTTGGGGAAAATATAATTAAAAATTGAGGTATACAAGATGATGTGTATAAGGCTTGTAAAATGGAAGAATTATACACAAGAGGTATAGTATAAGGTGTATGTGTACAAGAGTTGGGAGATATTTCTACACCAAACCCATCATGGCCTTCCAACCCTACTATTCTTGTGGTATCCATATATAATTTTTTTTTCCCGAAATTGATGATAATAGGTGAATAATATCGATCTCCAAAATAATAGTGATTTTCTTAATCACTTATAAGTCTCATGGTCACTTATTCTAAATCAAATTCTTAATTCTATAGAATATAAGTCTCTAAAATAAATGGTCTCTTAAAATTCTAAGGTATCTAATAAATACACAAATAGTAATAATGATCAATCAAG
The DNA here is from genome assembly GCA_016081115.2 of Rehmannia glutinosa. Lineage (NCBI taxonomy): Eukaryota > Viridiplantae > Streptophyta > Magnoliopsida > Lamiales > Orobanchaceae > Rehmannia > Rehmannia glutinosa. The sequence goes on along the minus strand of CM071926.1, from coordinate 47,315,741 downwards.
TGATCATTAAAAGTGAAATAGAAATAATAAATGATCATTAATCACAAGTAATCGATCAAATAAATAAAACGAAATTAAAATGCGGAAAAATATATATTGACATTTATCAGTCAAAATGACGCGATAAAGTAGTCAAAATAATACATAGGCGATAAGTAAAATAAATATACGTTCGAAAAATCGAGGGCTTCACAACAAGCCAAACATCTAGCTTAAAGATTGAAAGTGAAAACACTGCTTACAAGCCAAGAAGTTAGCGAAAAGAAATGAAAAGTAGCGCGTACAAAAGAAAATCTACAGAGATGCGAAAAAGCCAGACATGTGGCAGAAATGGGGCCTCATTAAAACCTATCAAAGTAAAACCAAGTTGGAAAAACCTTTGATAGGAAAAAGAGTAACCCCAGAAATAAAACTATCGCATCCTTTAGAAACATTTGCCCAAAACGTCCGCGTGAAGGTCTGCTAAAATAGAATCCGGAGGAATATGTGAAAATATATTGGTATGCGTTTTATTGAATATGGGCCTATCAAGTCGATCTTTGATGCGATACGACACAAATATAGAAATACGTTATGTTTTAAAATTTTAATTATACGGATACGATATATATACATATAAAATAATATATTTCTATATTTTTAAAAGCTTAGACATACTAAATACAATTTAAAAAAAAGTTTTTCAAGCATAAAAAAAAAAGCACTGAGCCTTAGAAAAAAAGTGGAGTTAATTCTAAAAGCCCTTTATTTTTCATAAATATTCAAATCTAAAATGTGATAACTCACATAGGCACACATAAAATATGTTGAGAATATCAGCAATATTATATATACATGGATTATCCTAGAGTATCAGATAAAGTATCTTATCCGATACATAGCCGATACGCCATCCTCACGAAAGTGTCTGTGTTTCCTAGACATGGACGTGTCTCGCGTGAATAAATCAATGCCAATAGGGTCATGAAAAATGATAACAACAATAGAATATAAGATTAAATAAATGTTTCTTACGATCCCAAAATCATAAAAAAAAAATTACAGTGATGTAAAATGCATCGTTTATATGCTCATTTAGTGGATTGAGATTTCCTATTCTATTTTTTCTATTCACTCTTAATCCATTACCTCGGATTAATGACACGTGTACAAAATGATATCATAATTGTACACATGTCATTCATCCAATGTATGGAATAGGGAATGGAATAGGAAAAGTGGAATAGGAGATCTCATCCCTAATTGAGCTAAATTCTTCACACCCATCCAACGCCATTTTAACATTTTAAGCTATGTTTTTGGATTTTTGTGAAATTGATGTGGTACGGCCCAAAAAACTCAAATGCTAATACCGTCGAGCTCCGCCAAAACCTCGTTGAACTCCACCTTACTCCATCAAACTATCTCGCAAAAGGAGGGCTGGAGGGTTGCTCCCTGCGTACCCACTCCGATGCTCAAGTCGAGAATGTTTTTGGAAGAGAAAGAGTATGGCAAGTATAAGAATAGTGTGTGAAGAGTACATAAAAAAAAAAAAGTAATACCTCGACCAATGAGTATTTATAGAGAACCTGATTAGGGTTTCCGAATTTTTAGGAAACCGTTATGGGGAATCTATAGCCCGTTGCAATATGTTAGAGTTTGTTATCAGATTTTATCTAATTAGCACGTTCGGTCCACATCATCAACAATCCCGAGCTCTTAAGCAGATAAAAATGTCGAGCTTATCCAAAGATCTTCTAGAAATTAAATTATAGATATGGTCTTAGCTAGCTCTTTAATCTACTCAAGAAAAAGCCCATAATCAAACCATACCGAGCCCCTGCCAAGAATCCATATCCAATATGAGTTCGACCTAGTCTATGTCGAATCAAGCAGTCCCCCCACTATAGCCGAGCTGTTTAAGAAGTTGGGTTATAGGGTTACTTGTTCACCAAGGCCGAACTCATTCATGACCCTTTCATACACCAAGGCCGAGCTTGTTCGCGCCCCCTCGTTTGAAATTCCCGCCTCTTCAAGTTCCGTGCAACCGTCATTATTACCCCTATTGATGGGACGTCTATTGCTCTGCCCAAGATTCCCTAGCCGTAGATCTTCAGCTCATCCAACGGTCTAGATCAATTGTCATTGGTACTTGTGCCAGGACCTTTTGCCTATATAAGGGGAGGGATTATTTCTTCCTCACACTTTTGTCTCTTCTCTCTTTCTCCAAATATTTTCACATAATAGCGAGCTCCGATACCTACAGGCAATTTCTAATGATCCTCCGACAGTCTCACCTTCAACAGTTCCAGCGTACTACTCTCCCTCTCTTTTAATTAAGTTATCCTTCCCAGGTACTTTTATTCAATATTTTCTCCTTTTCTTTTATTATTCTTACTTCTTCCTTTTCATTTGCACAAAAAATGTCTTCTCCTATACATCATTCTTCTCCTAGGACTCCCACTGACCCTGAAATAACTCGGTTTGCTGAGTGTGTTGACGATCTAGAAGTCCCCCTTCAAACCAAGTCCAACCCTGCATCTATAAGCTCGGAAGAAGCTTCTTCTAACCCCTTAGGTAACTCGGATTCAGATTCTAATTACTCTAATATAGAAATAAGACAAAATGTCCCGAACTCTTTTCAAGATAATCTTTTCAATCTTTCAGTATTATTTGCCTGTAATCTTAAGTTTCATTGTAAAAACATAAATATCCCTTCCTCCTTTAAATTAGCTCTTCATAGTCATACCGATAGGCCAAACCGACCCCCAACAGGTTATCTCGCCTTTTTCTCTGGGCAGATTGATGGTGGACGTCAGTTCCCTATCCATGATTTTATGGCCGAACTCTCCGCTATATACCGAGTTCCTCTAAACCAAATGTCTCCGATCTCTTTTAGATTAATGGATGGTTTTATTATGGTAACTCAATTTATGAAAATTGACACCACAACCGAGCTCTTCTATTCTCTTTTCCAAATAAAAATGTCCATATCTCGAGGACTTTTTTACTTATCCTCCCGAGGTGATGCCAAGCTCCTCGGGAAGTATCCTACTTCCAACAAATTCTGGAAGGATAGGTATTTTTTCCTTTCTTCTCCTTAACCCAGGTCTTTTCCTACTGAATAGGTTTGGGAAGTACCCCCAAGAGAAAAATCAATATAAGAATACGTGATCCCGAGCTTCAAGCTCTCATAGATCGATTAAATGAACAAGATTATGACCTCTCTCGCCTTTGCTTTTTCCCTGCAAGCTCTGGCACTTCAAACTTAGTCATACTCCTGCTAACTCTCCGAACACCTCTGTATTTGCCTTCTTATGTTTCTGAAAATTTTTCATTTTTTAAATGTATAATCAATAATTTCTATTTTTCTTTCTTTTCCAGATATAACCATGCAAAAGAGACTTGCTGAAAAAGAGGCTGCTCGGAAAAGAAATATTTCAATGATCCAAGCTCCTCTTCAGGGAAGCACCTCGGCTTCAGCTCCCATCAATCCTCCTCCTCCTTCCTCAACAATTCATCAGTCTACCTGAGCTCCAAGCTCCTAAGTCGCCCCGGACTACTCGTCTCGACTCAGCTCGGGATGTGATAAAGGAGTTTGTCCATCCTAGCAGTCAACCTACTCTGAAGAAATGCCTTCCTCCCACTCTAGATTCTTCTTCACATAAGAAGTCTAAAATGGTGGTGAGCTCAGGCTCGGGAGATGTCACTACTCCCAACCAAACTTTTTTCCTGCAATCTCCAATCTTGGAGAACCTAGATGGCCGAACTGTTGATGAGTTCCTTCAGGGCCTCTGTCCTGCTCGGGAACGTTAACCTCTCCAACAGGCTTTGGCTTCAGATCTTGTGGATAACTCTAGCCTTGATCTCTCTAAGGTTTTATTCTTTTATCTTTAATTTTAACATTTATACCATTCTCTTAACGATTTTTATTTAGCTCAGTTATTTCCCCCTTGCAGGCCTTAATCCGTCTTATATGGGCTTACCTAGCTGGCTAGCTCTTCAATCTACTCAAGAAAAATCTTATATTCAAACCATACCGAGCCCCAACCAAAAATCCATATCTAATATAAGTTCAAATTTAATCTATGCCGAATCATGATATTTATCCATATTAATCGTGTAAAATTAGGATAATCAATATCAGATACAAACTTTACAAATCCTGTAAGATTTATAAATACTATATATAAACTTTAACAAATAGCCCGAATCCTAGTAAATTGCATCAACGTCAGCTTGAGCCCAGAATTTGTCTTATAAAGAAATTGGTTTAAATTTTAATCCAGGAGCGGAGGCCCAATACCAACAAACTTGGACCTAATGCAACCCCACAATGTCTTGGTGTTTCATTAAAATTAAATGGGAATTTATACATTGGGATCCAACAAGTGAAAAGGGCCTTGTTTGCTCTTCTTATCTTCCTCCTCTCGAAATGGATAACATTCGTATTTATAATTTAGGGGAACATATTTTTAGTTCCCAAAATATCAATCATTATTTCAATTATATACATACATATATCTTATTAATTTAGCTACAACAAGCAACATTGACAATACATTTATAGCTAAAAATGTCTTCCCATATATTTATATTATATTTATCCAACAAAGCTACATTGACAATACACGTTTCCACACGAGACAGGTGAAAAAAAGAAGAATGGTTGGTTATCTTAGAAAAGCTCCTTGCTGATTTCAGTGGTGTAGCCTTTTGGAAAGCTACCATAGCTAACTTTATTTCTCTATTTTCCTATGTGCCAAACACACACACACATATATATGGATAGGATCTTGTAAGACATCCTCTTACTATAAGACCGTGTGGACTGATCACAACCATCCAATACTACTAATCAATGGACCAGATTACAATTAAAAAATAGCATTTACTAATTATTTTACACATAAAAAAGGTAATATAGTAATTGAATAAAATGGTGCACCAAATCTCCATAATTTCAAAGATGCACACGTCAAAAATCAAGGGACATGATTAGGATCACATTTCCATAATCGCAAAATCTCACAACAAAACGCCATCGACCTGCATTACTGCAAGACTATCGAATGATACTCTGAAGCAAAATGTGTTGGAAAAGTTGTGAAGGAAATCGCACATTTGGGGTGCGATTTTCTTGGGAATTCGATTATCTAATGACAAAAGTAAAAATGGATTCTTGTTCTACTCCGTGAGAACATCGAAATCGAATATTTGTTTGTCTAAAATGGTATTTGGATGAAGGAGAAATTAAATCTTAAAGTGGAGTATTGGAATTAATTTAAAAAGAAGAAAACATGTGTTTGTCTTCTTTGAAAGGTGGGCTTCCCACATGGAAAAACTAAGGCATTTTAGACAAGTATATATAATGCCACCTTTTAGTAAGGTGTAAGATTATATTGCATAGAAGCTCTCTCTACACGCTCGTAGGGGGTGCAAATCACGGTCCGGTTCGAGCTCAAACCACCGACTTATGTGCGAGCGACTGCGTACACGAATGTCGGACCAAAATCAAGCCACATAGTCTAGCCTATGTTTTTTTCTGATTTTTATTTTCGAAATTAATTTTTTTACATTAAAATTAATTCCTCATGTTTAATTTTTGAATTAAAACCTGTAATAAAAAATTATAATTGTTGTGTAACAACAGGTATGAATTGATGTGTAACAGCAATAGATTTGAATTCTCTGATAACTTTTCAGCTCTATAAATAACTGACTTTTCCAGCAATCTAGACACACTCTTCACTTGCATTCTAAATATTCTCTGCATATTGTTCTGTATATCTCTTGGCCTCCTGCATTTTGGTGATAAGTTCAAGCATAACTTCAGTTCGCCGGGTAATAGGTAATCCAATTTTTCCCGTCGTATCCTGGCAAGCAGATGTTCAGAATAGGGGACGAATCTGTTTTAAGGATAGTGTGTTCAACACACGATTCGGGCCATTTTCTGTTTATTCGTATTCTGTAATTCAAACTTGTATTTCTGAAATTTTATTTATATTCAGTTTTCGATTTTCAGATTATATAAATTTTTCTGGGAAATTTTTGCAACAAACTTAAAATAAATTCTTATATTTTTGTTCAGTACAGTTTATATAAGTTATGCTATTTTGTTCACTATTGCAAAACTTCAGAAGCATGCTAAATTGATAGAATTATTTGAGTTATATTTTGGTATTCAAAAGCATTAGTTTTTATATCAAATGCTTTAGATGCATTCTGTTGGATAGAATTATCATTTGGTATTCTGTTCTCAAAATCAAAGTTGGATATTGTATTTAGTTCATTTCAAATGTTCTAATTACTTTTGGAATTGGAAAATTTGCTCTTTGTAATTGGGTTTATAGATTCTAGTTTGGATGACTTTATTTAAATTCGTTTTAAATTCGGTCAGTATATGTGACTGATTCTAGCAATTTTGATTTCACCTTATAAATTAGGGTAAGATTTTCTTAAAACCTTTTTAATGCAGTAGTTTGTCATAAAACTAGAATGCAAATTTGTTTGACCCCTACAACTCAAATTGGCTATTATATTTTACTAATTGCAATTTAATATTCTTGCAACTAAAATTCCGAAAAGTTGGTTTATTCAGTAACATATTTTTTTTCATTTGTGATTCTTAATTGGTTTACTGAATCTACTAACGTACATTTGTTGCGTTGAGAAAATTGGTTCATATATACCCGTGCTATTTGGAGTGGAAGGAAATCACGTTGGACCATTAAAATAAAAATAAAGTAGAACAATTTTGATATATTTGATCTTGTGGGATTTGTTCCAATTAATCAAGTACTAAACTTTGATTTGTATTTCATAAATGACTTGATTTAAACTCGGAGTTCCGATTGGCGCTAATGAGACAAATGCCACGCCTAATCCGATTATGCCCAATCGATTGTGCCCAATCCGTGGTTAACCTGGTTGTGCCTCGGATGGTGGTTAACCCCACCGGCATGTCTTTGGTGAATCATGTTGATAAACTGGAGAAATTCAATGGTTTGATTTCAAACGTTGGCAACAAAAAATGCTGTTCTACTTGACTACGTTGAACCTAGCTAGGTTCTTAACTGAAGATCCTCCTAAGTTGAGTGAGGATGAAACAGGATGTTCAAGTCACTCACACGGTTGATGCTTGGAATCATCTGATTTCCTTTGTAGGAATTATGTAATGAACGGATTAGCGATCCGTTGTATAATGTTTATAGCTCTAAACGAACTGCTAAAGAATTGTGGGAGTCATTAGACCACAAATATAAGTCTGAGGATGTAGGGGCTAAAAAATTTATAGTTGGTCGATTCCTAGACTCTAAAATGATTGATTCCAAGTCTCGTAATAAGTCAAATGCAAGAACTTCAAGTGATTATACATGATATTCTTGCTGAAGGAATGGTTTTGAATGAAACTTTCCAAGTGGTTGCAATAATTGAAATTGCCACCAGCTTAGAAAGATTTCAAGAACTATCTGAAGTACAAACGAAAGGAGATGAACGTTGAAGAACTGATTGTTAGGCTTCGGATTGAAGAAGATAATAAAGTGGTTCCGAAGATGACGTCCGGGAAGGAACTGACTCTAAATAAAGTGTTGTTTGTACCAGACATTCGTAAGAATTTGGTGTCTGGTTCGCTTTTAGATCAACATGGTTTTCGCATTGTTTTCGAGTTAAGGGTTTTTACTTTGTTAAAAAATGGGATATTCGTAGGCAAGGGTTATGCTTCTGATAGGCTGTTTAAGCTCAATGTAATGGTTGTTAAACCAAAAGCTAATGAAATGAATAACTCTTCGTTTACTTGCTTGAGTCTTCCAATTTGTGGCATGGTAGACTAGGACACGTTAATTAACTTGAATTATATACCAACATTCCATATTGATTCCAAGCACAAGTGTGAAACTTGTGTTGAGGCAAAGTTAACAAGGACGTCATTTAAAAATATTCAAAGAAATAATGAACCAGTTGATTTAATTCACACCGATGTATGTGATTTAAAATTGACACAAACACGTGGTGGCACTAAGTACTTCATTAATTTTATAGATGATAACACAAAGTTTTATTATGTGTATCTTCTTAAAAGTAAAGATGAAGCTTAGAGGAATTTATTCTCTATCAAAATGAAGTTGAGAATCAACTCAACAAGAAAATTAAGGTGCTAAGAAGTGATCGTGGAGGTGAATATGAATCACCTTTAGGTGAATTATATGCCCAACACGGAATTAGACACGAAACAACAACACCTTATTCACCTCAATGAGAATGGCATTGCGAACGGAAAAACCGTACACTTAAAGAAATGATGAATGACATGTTATTAAGTTAAGCTTGCCTCGAAAAATGTGGGGAAAGTCTGTTTTGTGGCTAATTACCTTTTAAATAAGGTACCACTGTAAGAAATTAGACAAAATCCCTTACGAGCTACGGCATGGAAGAATGCCATCCTACAAATACTTACGAGTGTGGGGGTGTCTTGCTAAGGTTGCTATACCAACACCTAAAAAGGTGAAGGTAGGTCCCAAAACTGTTGACTTCATATTTATTGGATATGCACATAACAATGTCTTTGCATCGGTTTCTTGTGTATGAATCTAAAGTTGAAGATATACACAAGAACACGATAATTGAATCGAGAAATGACTCGTTCTTTGAAAATGTATTTTTGTGCGATCGAGAGAAGAAGCAAAGCTCTTCTAAATGGAGACATGATTCAATAGAACAAGATTAAGGAAATAGAGAAGAAGAGGTAGAATTTAGACGCAGCAAACGAGCTAGGATAGAAAAATCTTTTGGTCCAGATTTTCTAACCTACATGCTGGAAAGTGAACCTCAAAACTATAGAGAAGCTATAACTTCTTCCTCAAGGACCATTATGGAAAGAGGCCATAAAAAGTGAAATTGATTCCATCTTGCAAAACCATACCTGGGAACTAGTGGATCTTCCTGAGGGAAGTAAACCACTAGGTTATAAATGGATTTTCAAGAAGAAAATGAAGGCGGATGGAATAATTGATAAGTACAAGGCTAGACTTGTAATTAAAGGTTACAGACAAAAAGAGGACCTTGATTACTTTGATACTTATTCTCCAGTTACGAGAATAACATCCATTAGATTGGTACTTGCAATTACCACTTTGCGGAATCTTGAAGTACATCAAATGGATGTAAAAACTGCTTTTCTAAATGGAGATTTAGAAGAGGAGATTTACATGGAACAACCTTTGAGGATTCTCTGCATTTGGGCAAGAGAACAAGGTTTGTAAACTAGTCAAGTCATTATATGGCTTGAAACAGGCACCAAAACAATGGCATGAAAAATTTGATAATGCCATGAAAGAGTGTGGATTTAAAATAAATGTGTGTGATAAATGTGTTTATGTTAAAGACACTAAAAATGGTTATGTCATTTTGTGTCTTTATGTAGACGACATGCTTATCATTGGAAGTAATGATAAAATAGTTAAATCCACAAAAGATATGTTGAACTCGAGGTTTGACATGAAAGATATGGATTTAGCTGATGTGATCCTCGGAATAAAGATTTCTAGAACATCAAATGGACTGACACTTGATCAGTCACATTATGTGGATAAGATTCTAGGAAAATTTAGTAAGGATGACACGTCATTAGCTAGAACTCCTATAGACATAAGTCAACATCTATCAAAGAATAGAGGTGAGGCTGTGTCTCAATTGGAATACTCACGAGTCATAGGAAGTCTGATGTACTTAATGAGTTGTACAAGACCAGACATTGCTTATGCAGTGAGTAAATTGAGCAGATACACGAGTAATCCAGCACATGACCACTGGAAAGGTATAGTGAGAATACTAAGGTATTTAAGATACACTCGTGATAGATATCCTGCTGTTAATGAAGGATACAACGATGCTAACTGGATATCTGATATTAAAGACTCTAAGTCTACAAGTGGATTTGTATTCACTTTAGGTGGTGCAGCCATATCGTGGAAATATTCTAAGCAGACGGTTATAGCTAGATCCACAATGGAGTCTGAGTTTATAGCTTTAGACAAAAGTGGAGAAGAAGCTAAATGGCTCCGAAACTTCTTAGAAGATATTCCAAAGTGGCCAAAGCCTGTGCCAGCAATTTGTATACATTGTGATAGTCAATCAGCGATTGGCAGGGAACAAAGCAATATGTATAATGGTAAGTCTAGACACATTCATCGTAGACACAATACCATTAGACAACTACTCTCAACTGGTGTTATCTCTATTGACTATGTGAAGTCAAAAGATAATTTAGTGGATCCGTTAACCAAAGAGTTAAATCGAGAGTTTGTTGCAAAATCATCAAGAGGAATGGGACTTAAGCCTATAGAAAAATGAGTTGATACAATGGAAACCCAACCTAGTTGACTGGAGATCCCAAGATTTAGGTTCAAAGGGACAACCTAATTGTAAAAAGACTCTAGGATCATTGTGGGGGATTTTTCCCTTGCCCATTCCTTAACAGTGAAGCCCGTTAAAAGAAGAGGATAAGCATTTGGCTTTTAATGATTCTTGTGTGTCGGTAAGCCGAGCTGGGTAGTGCGGGCTACTCTTAAAGAAGAATCACCTATGTGAGAGAGAAGTGGGGCCGCTTCAAAGAGAATTTTGTGAGGCTCAATTCTTAGAACCTCTTGCAGAACCAGGCGTATGTTCAGGGCCATGAATGAACATAAAAATGAGAACTGAAGTATGTTAGGAAGAATCCTGTGTGAGGTATATCATCTTTTATACAAAAGGCGAACAATTCAAGGACATCACGTCTCTTGATCAGCTAGTAAAGTAAATATATTTTCACAAGGAAGGTTCAAAGGGTAACGCCTACCTATCCTATGCAGGTTCAATTATTGGACTTTATCACCAAATCTTTGTATCCTCGGAATTTCCTTCATGTGGAGATTATTGGAAAAGTTGTGAAGGAAATTGCACATTTGGGGTGCGATTTTCTTGGGAATCGATTATCTAACGACAAAAGTAAAAGTGGATTCTTGTTCTACTCCGTGAGAACATCGAAATCGAATATTTGTTTGTCCAAAATGGTGTTTGGATGAAGGAGAAATTAAATCTTAAATTGGAGTATTGGAATTAATTTAAAAAGAAGAAAACATGTATTTGTCTTCTTTGAAAGGTGAGTTTGTCTCACATGGGAAAACTAAGGCATTTTAGACTGTATATATTGTAACACCCTTACCCTGTAACATATACACTTAAAATACAAGTACCAACTTAAATTCATTATAACGCTTTACTTATCGAGTGCGCATATTTATTATTATTGCAAACATATTGTCTGGATAAAAACATTGTTCCCAAATGAAAAGGTTTTAAACACTCATACACACATACATAATTTATATTACAAACCATTATAGACCACATTCTTATAAACAAGATCCTAAAATGATATGCAAATGATGAGTGAGGAAGAAGGATCAAAATCACCTACCGACTTTCATCTACATAATCTAAAAATAGTCAACATTGCAATTGGTGAGTTGCAAGCTCAATAAGTATAATTAAGTAACAAGTTATTTAACATCACACAAGCACATCATCAACACAAGCACATCATCACACATCTTACACATTCTATTATATCATTAATAAGTACACAAATGCATATGCTTAGTCATATTCTTTTTCTGTTATGGACCATCCATATCCAAGAATAAATCGTGATCATGAATATAGCCATGACACTCTGTAATTCATAACACATATATTTGAGTTCCAAGAACTCGGGGTGGCCGTCACGGTACTCGTATTCGAAAATTGCGGAAAAAAATCGAACACATGATTCAAGGATATTGGTGTCCATAATGAATCCTTTTATCTGTGATGAATGCATATTTCATATCACATAATTCATATCCATATCAGTATCATCAATACATTTCATATATCTCGATTCCATATCAATATCATCAATACATTTCACATTTCTCACATTCATATCGACATCATCATAATATCACCAAAACAACCATATAATTCACATTTAGAACACATTGGATTCATATTCACAAAAATCGACACATATGGAATTCATTTAAAAACATCAATTATACAATCACATAAGAGTTAAATAACAAATTACAAGATTATACTCACAAGGTGATGTCCTTATCCCGATTCGTCTAATCAACTTTATTCGCTTCTTTATCGAGATTTTGACCTATAAATATATCAAAAATGCATAACCAAATTTAATATCATATACTAAGTACAAATGAAGTCATGTATGTATGCCATGTATGCATTTTAACTAATCAAAATTGACAAAACGTAGAAAATATATATTCAACTAAAACGTCTGAATATTTCACTCTGGCAGCCTTCAATATTTGCAACATAACTTTCTTTATAAATATGATAATAAGATGATTCAAGTTGGACTGAAAAGCAAATGCAATTTTCTACAACTTTCATGTTAGGAAATTTATTGTTTAGATTTTGATGAATGCCATGTAAAACTTAGAATAGAAAGTTGGCACCCCAATTCTTGTTGTAAAATGCATTGTAATAAAAAGAGTGGCCAAGTGAGTTAAGTCGGCCTACGCCCTAACATGCAAGAAGACAATCAAGACTAGAAGGAAGACTCATTGCGAAACAAATGAGTATGGCAAATAAAAGTAGACGAGAACTCTCTTGAAGAAGCGGTGAGTGGAGTATCGGTCAAGTCAACTCGAGAAAAGCCAAGTCTCAAGTTGAAGTGACGGAAGAGTCATCCAATGATTGGAAGTCGACTCTAAGTCACCTGGAAAAGCAAAGAAATGCGATCAGTCGAGATAATCGTAAAAGATCCGTTGCCTACGAAATCAAGAGAATTACTTAAACAAGTAATATCTCCATATCACCTTTCTCGGAGTGCTCGATCCTAGAAGCGTGCAAAAGAATGAACCAATGGGAAGCACTACACCGTGTCGAACTCGAAAAGGTGAAAGAACAATTCATACGAGGAAATGGCAATTCCAAGGATCGCAACAAGACAAGCCAACGCATCGCAAGTGACATTAAAAAATAAGCTATCTCTTCAACGGGCAAATTTTTGAAAGATCACTATAAAAGCTGAGGAGTTTGTTTGAGAAAAAGGGGGTGACACAAGAGACACAAGAGATAGACTGAACCAAAAACGTTCAAGCAATTATTAGAAAATCAAAATATTCTCAATCCTCAAGCTACACTACGAAGAACATCAATCCAACACTCACCTGTGAAGGAAAGATAACTTCAATCAGGTTGAAGAGGAAAATATCGAAAACAAGGGGTCTACATTCCACGAAGGATTGTAGGAAGGTTCAAGATCGAACCAAGTCTTAAGCTTTTGGAGGGCTTCGTGATCAAATCCAAAGAGCTTGAGCAAGTGAGTCATAGTAGCAAGGCAACTGCCACTGAAGAAGGAGTCGTCAGAAGCCACCGAGTGATCAAGGCGTCTCGGGATCGAGTCCCAAAGGATCAAGTCGGTTGTGTGATCAAGACTTGTATCCGGACTGTTACCACTTTGTATATTGATCATTACCTAGTGGATTCCTCCGAGGAGTTGGAGAAGAGAGGAGTAGAAGAATTACCCCATCTTGAACCTCTATAAAATTTTATTGTGTCATTTACATTTCAAAGACTTTAATTTATGCACCTTAATTGTTTAATTCTGACATATTTGCTATCCACTTGATAATTTATAAGTACTAAACTAAGCACTAAATCCTTGCTTAACCAAACTTAAGGGTGTTAAGTCTTCCTTGAAAAACAAAACCACACAATTGAGTTAATTTAGAGCCAACAACCGAGTTATTCCATCAACAACTCGATTCAGAGTCATTGAGAGAGGCTAACTCTCTTGATTGACTAAATTGATTTGTCCATCAAGGACACACTTTGTAGTATCAACTCGTATATTTTAACAGACTAAATCGAAAATTTGGTAAGGTTTATTCACCCCCTTCTAAACCTTACACTTACACCCCTTGGGACCTACAAGTGGTATCGGAGCGGTTGGTTCATTGAACCCTCCGCACCGGTTCTTGAACTAGATCTCCAAACTTTTCAAAGTCCGCTTTAGTACTTAAACTTTCAAAACTCTTTTTATCATTAAAAGTTATTATCATGGAAGCAAATTTGACACGCATCCCTATGTTCACAATTGAAGAATTTGATGATTGGAAAATTCGTATGCGCTCATCTATCAGCATTACATGATGAGATGTGGATAGTAATAGAAGATGGGCCACCGCAAATCTTAAAGGTGAACACAAATGTGTAAGAAGAGCTGCAATTGAAGGAGAAAGAGGATGTTGCTCCTGGACCGATCATGGTTGAAAAACCAAGAACTGAATGGACAAATGATGACAAAAAGATATAACCTGGACAATGTAGCCAAGGACATCCTTTACAAAACCTTGGACAAAGCCATGTTCAATAAAGTCAAATCATGCAAAACGCGACTAAAGAAATGCAGGACAAGTGACATTAATTTGTGAAGGCTCGGAAGCAAATCAAAAAAACAAATTATCGGTGGCGATACGAAATTTGAGAACTTCAAAATGATCTCGGGAGAAAACCTGGATCAACTGGATGCTCGGTTCACGTAAAATCACAATGAGCTGTATGCACTTGGAAAGGAATATACACGAAAGAAATGTGTATGAAGATCCTAAAAAGTCTTCCAAATGAATGGGAAATGAAGGTCATGGCACCGAGACATTCCATGGACCTATCAAAGACATCCAACCATGAATTATTCTCGGACCTCAAAGCCTACGAGTTTGAGCCGAGAAGAAAAGACCGAGGAAGAGACAATTTGTACCCAAAACAACTCTCTAATTGTTAAAGATGGGAAGAGAGCCGAGGTCAAAGAAGTCATTGATCCGGAAGAAATAGCCACGATGGTTAAGAGGTTCAACAAGTGTTAGATAAATATTTTTATCATGATTTTGATGATTTTATTAAAATGAGTTTTTATACCAAAACAATGTCTCTAAATGTTGTCCCAATACCTCCGATTGATCTAAAAGTTTTTACTATTTTTCGGAGTATTTCTTGGGGTTTATTTTCGATTTAAAATTGGACAACACTTTTGTTTCGAGCTCGACCGGTCGCCCTATAGGGCAACCCGTACTGAGTTGAGTTTTGAAACAGAAAATGGGACGTAAGAAAAAAAATGGGCGGGCGGCCAGTCGACCGAGTGTGGGCGGCCGGTGTGGTCGGCCGGTCGACCCGATGAGCGACTGTACACACTGCAAGTTGGATTTTGTTCCGGACTTCTCTGTTTCGTAAAAAAAACGTCAAGGGGCAACCGGTCATACGGTGAGCGACCGTCGCACCCCTTGACCGTCCCCTGTGTAAAAATTCGCGAGAATTCAATTTCAATCTTATCTCTGCGCGGCCAGGTCGAACCCCATGTTTGACAAAAACTATCCGTTGCGTTTTGATATGCTTTTCCCTATTTTGTGGGATTGATTTCTAACAATGACTATATTGATGATTTTAAATGGTTTCTTTTGCAGCAAATCACTCCCCAAGGAGGAGCCAATGTCCTGAAATCAAAACCAAGACCTCTCCTATAAATAGAGGCTTCATTCAAGCAACAAGATACAACACAATATACAAGCAAAGAGCATACAAAGCAAACACTTTCATATATCTTGTTGTATTAGCCTAAGCACTTTCACTTGCACAAATTTGAGGTCTAGGCTTTCAATTCTTGATTACACTTGTACTCATATTGTATCAATCATTATTGAGTTGTAATCTTGATTTTGGTCATCATTCAACACAAGACATCCTTGTGAGTATTCTTGTGGTAAGAATACACTTGGGTGATCTAGGTGATAGGTGTTTGAAGGTTGTGGTAATCTTCAAAGGTGTTGTAAGAGGTTGTGGTAATCCTCGAGGTGTTGTAAGAGGGTTGTGGTAATCCTCAAGGTGGTGTAAGAGGATTGTGGTAATCCTCAAAGTGGTGAAGGAGGGTTGTGGTAATCCTCAAGGTGTTGTATTAATTTTTGGTAAATTAATAAAATCTTTTCTTTCTTTTTAAAATCCATCCCTGGAGATCTTTGGGGTGGTAGAGGATTAGGCCCTAGGTGGGTTGAACCTCTTTAAATCGACGAGTGTTGTTTTATTTCCGCATTTACATTCTCGTCTTTGGTTGATTATTCAAAAAAAGAGGGCAAAATCTGAAAAACCGAGATAATCTATTCACCCCCTCTAGATTATCGTAGCCACTTGGACTAACAAGTGGTATCGAGAGCAAACTCTTTGGCTAGCTCGTTCAGAGTAAAGAGGAAAGATCCATGGCTACGAATGACGCTTATCTCACCACCGGCGCCTCCACCAACAAGCCACCATTGTTCGACGCCAACAACTACGCATTTTGGAAAGACCGTATGGAGTGCTTTCTACAAGTGCGGATTTGACATATGGAATGTGGTTGTTGAAGGAGTTGATCAACCAACCAAGAAAATGGAGGATGGCACCTTGGCTCCTAAACCTTTCAAGGAGTTCGATGAAAATGATAAGAAGGCTTTCTCTCTAAACGGTAAGGCCTTAAATATTTTGCATTGCTCACTTACCGCCACCGAGTACAATCGCATACGAGGCATAAGGTCGGCACATGAGGTTTGGGAAAAATTGGAGACTATATATGAAGGGACAAAGAAGGTCAAGCAAGCTAGAAAGACCATGCTTGTTAAAGACTTTGAAAACTTTAACATGTATGATGGTGAAAGCATCTCCAAGATGGTGGAAAGGCTTGACAACATTGTCAATCCTCTTGTGGCCCTCGGTAAAGTCATCTCCGAAGAAGACAAAGTGACTAAGGTATTGAATGCTCTTCCCGGCTCATGGTCCGAAAAGGTGACGGCAATCACGGAAGCACAAAATCTTGAGACACTCAAGTTTGACGAGCTCATCGGGAACCTCCTCATCTATGAAGTCTATCTCAAGGAGAGGAAAAATACCAAACCAACCATCAATCAATCGGTACGCAAAATATTCCTAAAGGTCTTGCTTCCTCTTCTAATAATGCATACTATGATAATGATGATGATGATGAGAGACGGCCGCACTTGTTCGAAAATTTGCAAAATTTGTGAATAAGAATAAAGCAAGAAAACCAAGAGATAATGCTTGCTTTAAATGCGGAAAACCCGGCACTTCATTGCCGATTGCCCAAAGCTCGATGAAGAGGAGCAAAAGAAAAGGAAGCCTTTTACAAAAAGAAGGCTCTAAATGCGGAAGTCAAAACATGGGATGAACTACTCGAAACAACCGATGAGGAAGGAGAAACCGAACACGGTCTCATGGCTATAGACGATGAAAACAATGAGGTACACTCAAATTCTTCTACTTCCTCCATAGTTGATGACTTGCAATGTGATTTTGATGAATTGCAAATTGAGTTTCAAAATTTAATCGTTAAATACAAAAATTTGAAAAAGGAGCATAAGGAGATTAAGGTTGAAAAGGAAAAATTATTTACCTCTTATGAATCTTTAGACAAAGCTCATGCTCTTACTCTTACTAGAATTCATTATCTTGAAACCGAAAAGGAATCGCTCACAAAAAATATTGAATGTTTGAAAAATGACGTGCATCGTTTCAACATAAGTACGGATAAAGTCACAAAAATTTTAGATGCACAAAGAGGTGAGCATTCCAAATCGGGACTTGGTTATAAGCCATTTCAAAGTGTTTTTAAGAAAAATAACCAAGGTCCGACTTTTGTACGTGCCAATAATTATAATACTCCTACTTGTTTTTATTGTGGCAAAGTTGGACATTATGCTAATAATTGCAAATTGAGAAATAGCTCAAGACATGTTTGGAGACCCAAAGGTCTCAAGACTAACCCCATGGACCCCAAAATTATAGGGTACCTAAAAGAAATGATTTTGTAGGTAATAGGGGCTATAACAACCATGGAGGATTCGAAATGGCTCGTGGACAGCGGATGTTCACGCCATATGACCGGGAGGAGAGAGCTTTTTACCAACATCAAGCTCCAAGAAGAGGTATGGTCATGTTCGGCAATGGCAAAGGAAAAATTCTTGGAAATGGAGAAATTGGTAACTCTTCTTTCTCTCTTTGTAATGTTCTTTTAGTAGAAGGGCTTAAGTTTAATTTGATAAGTGTTAGCCAACTTTGTGATTCAAATTATGACGTTTCTTTTAATAAAGAAAAATGCCTTATTCTTAAAAATGGTAATATTATTTGTGAAGCAAATAGAAAAGGCAATCTTTACAAAATTTGTACTAGTGATTTGGTTAGTCAAAATGTTTCTTGTCTTGTCGCCAATAATGATTTAACAAGTTTATGGCATAGGCGACTCGGACATGTTGGATACAAGAATTTGAAAAATATTTACAAAAACCAACATGTAAAAGGACTACCCAAATTGAATTTTGAAAATCTTGGCTTATGCGACACTTGTCAAAAGAACAAATTAGTTAAGAGTAGTTTTAAGCCCAAAAATGAAATTTCCACTACCAAACCCCTACAATTGCTTCACCTTGATTTGTATGGGGATATTGGTACGGCTAGTCTAAGTGGAAAACATTACACTTTTGTTATAGTCGATGATTTTTCGAGATATACTTGGGCTCTTTTTCTTACCAATAAAAACGATGCCGTTAATGAGTTTGTTAAGTTGTGTAGACTTATTGAGAATGAAAAAGAAGATACTATCAAGTCTATTGACGATCGAGGTGGAGAATTTGACGGTGAATTTAGAGTCTTTTGTGAAACCAAGGGATATGCACATAATTTTTCGGCTCCAAGGACACCTCAACAAAATGGTGTAGCCGAAAGGAAGAATCGGACGTTACAAGAAATGAGTCGGTCCATGCTCAATGAATTTTCTCTTCAAAATATTTTTGGGCCGAAGCGTAAGTACCGCTTGCCATGTCATTAATCGAGTTTATATTCGTCCTAAATGAATAAAACTCCATATGAGCTTTGGAAAGGAAGAACTCCAAATATTAGTTATTTCAAAATATTTGGATGTAAGTGCTTTATTTTGAATACTAAGGATCAATTGGACAAACTTGATCCTAAGGCCGATGAAGGGATATTTATGGGATATTCAACAAAAAGCAAAGCATATCGGGTTTACAATAAGACTAGTGAAGTAGTTGAAGAATCCATCCATGTTAAATTCAATGAAGCTTCGGGAGTTGAAAGAATTCCTAATGATGAAAGTGATGAGGAAGATATTATTGAACAAATTGTTCAAATTGATAATCAACCGTCTACATCAAATGATCAACCGTCCACTTCAAATGGTCCTCAAGAAGATAGAGGTGATATCTCGGATCTTCCCGTTGCATTGAAATTTAAGGGAGATCACCCAAAAGATCTTATTATTGGTGATCCTCTTGATAAAGTAATGACTCGAAGGAATTTTGCCGAGAAAGCTCTTATATCTCAAAAAGAGCCTAAAAATGCTAAGGAAGCTATTGAGGATGAAGATTGGTTTTGGAAATGCAAGAGGAGTTGAATCAATTTGAAAGAAATGATGTATGGGAATTAGTACCTTGTCCTCCATCTCAAACAATTATTGGTACTAAATGGGTATTCGGAACAAACTTGATGATCAAGGCAACATTGTTCGAAATAAGGCAAGGTTAGTAGCCCAAGGTATTGTCAAGAAGAAGGTATTGACTATGATGAAACTTTTGCACCGTAGCACGTTTAGAAGCTATTCGTATTTTACTTGCCTATTCTTGTTTCAAAAATTTCAAACTTTACCAAATGGATGTTAAATCCGCTTTCTTAAATGGTATTATTCAAGAAGAAGTCTATGTAAAACAACCTCCGGGGTTTGAAAATTTTTCTAGGCCTAATGATGTTTATAAACTTAAAAAGGCTTTGTATGGTTTAAAACAAGCACCCCGTGCATGGTATGATAGACTTAGCTCTTTTCTTTTGCAAAATGGTTTTACAAGAGGTAAAGTTGATACTACACTCTTTGTTTTTGAAAAAGGGCAAGATTGTTTACTTGTGCAAATTTATGTTGATGATATTATCTTTGGTGCTACTAATGAATCTTTGTGCAAGAAATTCTCCAAGTTAATGCAAGTGTGAATTCGAGATGAGTATGATGGGGAGCTAAACTTCTTCCTTGGACTTCAAATTAAGCAATGCCAAGAAGGTATTTATATTTCGCAATCAAAGTATACAAAAGAACTTTTGAAGAAGTTCGGCATTGAAGAAGGAAGAACCGTCTCGACTCTATGGCAACCAATGTCAAAATTGACAAAGATGAAAAAGGCAAGTCGGTTGATGAATCCAAGTATCGAGGTATGATTGGTAGTTTACTTTATTTAACCGCTAGTAGACCGGACATTCTTCATGCCGTATGCCTATGTGCTCGTTTTCAAAGCAATCCCAAAGAATCTCATATGAGTGCCGTTAAAAGGATTTTTCGATATTTGAAAGGCACCATTCAATATGGCTTATTTTATCCAAAGAATGAAAATTTTTCTCTTAAAGGTTATAGTGATTCGGACTATGCGGGAAATATTGATGATCGGAAAAGTACTTCCGGATCATGTCAATTTTAAGCGATTGCCTAGTTTCGTGGTTTTCAAAGAAGCAAAATCTGTGTTTCTCTTTCAACGGCGGCCGAATATATTTCCGCCGCATTTTGTTGTACTCAACTTCTTTGGATGAAACAAACCTTAGCGGATTACAAATGCTCTTTTGAAAACGTACCTATCTTTTGTGATAATGTATCCGCTATAAATATTGCTCAAAACCCGGTTCATCATAACCGTACTAAACATATTGAGATTCGACATCATTTTCTAAGGGATTGTGTCTCAAAACGAAAAATTGAGATATCTTTTGTTCCATCTCAAGATCAATTAGCGGATATTTTCACAAAACCGCTAACTTCCGAGACTTTTGCGTCGATCTGAGCTCGGTTAGGCATAATGCATATTGAATAAAATTCACGTTTGTATTTTGCGTTTTTAAAACTTAGGGGCGAAAAATCGGATTTTCGGTTGAAAATTCGGATTTTGGAAAATTTGCAAAACAAAGGGGTGAAGAGGTTGAGGCAACCGGTCGCCCTCAACGCGTCGACGGTCGCCCTCAACCACGACCGGTCGCCCTAAGTCATTTTTGGTTTAAAAACGTTCTGTCTTCATTAGTCTTTTTCACTCATTTTGGCCAATTTTTCGTCCCCTTTGCCAAATGCACACTATTGTCACTCAAAATTGATTTTTATGCATTCCATTTATATCTTGGACCGTATATAGCATGTTTATCATCATCATTGCTCATCCTTTCCGATCAAATGGTAAGAATTTTCCTTACTTTGCTCAATTGGGTTGAACCCTTGAGTTTATGGCCTTTCTTGTATATTACTTGATGAAATTTTTTATGATCATGATGAGCTTAGTTGTTATGCTGTATTGTATGATGATTGGTATGATTTGGTGATGAAATTTTTTTGGCTTGGATCATTTACAAGGGCTATATACAACTCTTTTTATTTTTCACGCCCACAATGTGTTCGATGAAATATTTCAATGAAAATTTCAACTTCTACATGATTCTCTCGCTTCCAAAAGTCTTCTATACTCATTGAGATCATGTTTTGGGAAATAAAACGAGCGTATGAACTCTTCATGATGCATTTCTCCTATTTTCCTTGGTTTTTAAGCCTAAAATTGCTCATTGGTTGATAAATCGTCTCTTTGGCGCACTTTGATATATCTATGATGTTTCTATCATCCTAACATTCTTTTTGATGATTCCAAAGGGGGAGAAACAGGAAATTGGCTCGTTAGCTCAAAGAAGCCAATAAAAGCTCATAATAGAAGCTACAAGCTATGGCTTTTAAGGCCATAAGTTGTGAAGAAAACTTAGTCCAATGGTTGTTTTATGGACTTTATGGACTTGTTTGCATGGACATTAAGTATTTGTGACAGGGGGAGCTTCTAAGCTCATGAAGTTATTGTTTATTTTGTAAAAGCTTGTGCTTTGCTTGTGCTTCTAGCTTATGCAATATTTCTTCTTAATGTGCTTGTTGATAGGGGAGCGTTTGTAAAATGTTTTTAAACGGATAGTTTACTCTTAAACCGGAAAAATTGTTTTGTTTTCAAAATCGTCCTCTTGTAAATTGTTTTGGTTTGTAATCATCAAAAAGGGGAGTTTGTTAGATAAATATTTTTATCATGATTTTGATGATTTTATTAAAATGAGTTTTTATACCAAAACAATGTCTCTAAATGTTGTCCCAATACCTCCGATTGATCTAAAAGTTTTTACTATTTTTCGGAGTATTTCTTGGGGTTTATTTTCGATTTAAAATTGGACAACACTTTTGTTTCAGAACTCGACCGGTCGCCTATAGGGCAACCCGTACTGAGTTGAGTTTTGAAACAGAAAATGGGACGTAAGAAAAAAATGGGCGGGCGACCGGTCGACCAGGTGGGCGGCCGGTGTGGTCGACCGGACGGCCGTGAGCGACTTGCACTGCAAGTTGGATTTTTGTTCCGACTTCTCTGTTTAAAAACGTCAAGGGCAACCGGTCCGCAGTGAGGCGACGGTCGCACCCCTTCGACCGGTCCCCCTGTGTAAAAATTCGCAGAATTCAATTTCAATCTTATCTCTGCGCGACCGGTCGAACCCCATGTTTGACAGCAAACTATCCGTTGCGTTTTCAGACAGCTTTTCCCTATTTTGTGGGATTGATTTCTAACAGCTATATTGATGATTTTAAATGGTTTCTTTTGCAGCAAATCACTCCCCAAGGAGGAGCCAATGTCTGGAAATCAAAACCAAGACCTCTCCTATAAATAGAGGCTTCATTCAAGCAACAAGATACAACACAATATACAAGCAAAGAGCATACAAAGCAAACACTTTCATATATCTTGTTGTATTAGCCTAAGCACTTTCACTTGCACAAATTTGAGGTCTAGGCTTTCAATTCTTGATTACACTTGTACTCATATTGTATCAATCATTATTGAGTTGTAATCTTGATTTTGGTCATCATTCAACACAAGACATCCTTGTGAGTATTCTTGTGGTAAGAATACACTTGGGTGATCTAGGTGATAGGTGTTTGAAGGTTGTGGTAATCTTCAAAGGTGTTGTAAGAGGGTTGTGGTAATCCTCAGGTGTTGTAAGAGGGTTGTGGTAATCCTCAAGGTGGTGTAAGAGGATTGTGGTAATCCTCAAAGTGGTGAAGGAGGGTTGTGGTAATCCTCAAGGTGTTGTATTAATTTTTGGTAAATTAATAAAATCTTTTCTTTCTTTTTAAAATCCATCCCTGGAGATCTTTGGGGTGGTAGAGGATTAGGCCCTAGGTGGGTTGAACCTCTTTAAATCGACGAGTGTTGTTTTATTTCCGCATTTACATTCTCGTCTTTGGTTGATTATTCAAAAAAAGGGCAAAATCAAAAACGAGATAATCTATTCACCCCCCTCTAGATTATCGTAGCCACTTGGACTAACAACAAGTTCTTCAATAAGAACTACAAGAGAGGAAAGGGTGAATCTTCCGAAAGACACTCGGCTCCTCCAAATCAAGGAAGATAGGCCAACCAAGAGAACAGATCATCAAAAAGTTGAGTATCAAAGGGCGACAATCCAAGAATGGAAAGAGTGATCAAAAGGTCAATATCTATGTTGGAACTGCACACACCAGGTCACTATGCCATTGATCGCTCATATCCTGTAGTCAACAAATACGGGAATGAAGAAGAAAGAAAGGTCTTGAGAGAAAGAAGACAAGAAAAGAAAAAGACAATGATGGTGCAGAGATCTGAAATTGAAACCAAGTCAAGAGAGACAATGATTGAGAGCGATGAAGCGACTACTCAAGTGACTCTGAAGAAGAAGCCCGATCGCTTGATGGCCAAAGAACAAGATCAACTCGACCAAGAAGATGAGGTACACTCTAACTCATCAAACTCGGACTCGATGATAGTGAGCGTGACACACACACACTTCATCACCCACTGATCTTTATGATTCATTAGGCAAAATGATGAAAGATTTTGAACACATTAAATCCTCACACACACTATTGAATGAGGAAAACACCTACTCAAGAGTCAAAACTCAAAGCGACTAAGGAGCCGAGTACTCTAAGTCAAATAGCTAATGAGAATGAAAGTTTAAAAATTTGAAAATGCTAAATTAATAGCGAAAATTGCTGCTATAGAGAAGAGGGAGAATGACCTCAAGAATGTTATTGCCTCATTCACTAAGGCATCTAAATCATTGGATGATCTTATTTTGAGTCAAAGAGAATGTGGAGACAAGACAGGCCTAGGATTTAATTCCTCTGTGCTATGTCAAACCTCAAAAGTAATTTTGGAAAAAGGATCTTCAAGCCATGAAGAGTCTGAAAAATCCAAAACTCTAAATGTTGCACACACATTCACTCCAAAACACAATAACAAGCAAACTGGCCTTGGTTATAAAGGAAAAGGAAAACAACCCGGTTGAGTGCGCTTGAAAGGGCAGTGAGAAGAGATTCACCGAGTTCCTCAAAGAAACTCCAAACAAAAAATATTCTCAGTAAAGAAGAAGCGAGCTACCAAAAACCCTAGAAAATCTATAAGAGAAATACATATGATGGGAATGGTAGAAAATATCCAAGCCAAGTTGATTGGAATAATGTGAACTATCAACATAGACTTGGAATATAAGCCCAAATGGCAAAGGCCTAGAACTTAGCAAAGGCCATTCCAAAAGTACAAGAGCTTTCATCAAAGACACATATGCACCTAGGCACTACACTCAAAGACACCACAATTACCCAAAAGGCAATTGCTAAAACACATATGCGGGCATACGGACAAAAGAGAGACAATTTGTATGAACTGCAGAATCCCCAAGCAATTTGCTAAGATTAATTATGATTATGGCATTGATAGATGGCAACCCCTTAGAGTCAAATCATTTGGCTATAGGTTGGTTGGATCATCTTACAATTCTAACCCCTCAGGACCCGGACAAGTATGGGTACCTAAAACTTAATTTCCTTGATTGCGGGTTCAAGGAAGTGAGTGCCAAGGAACCTGGTACATGGATAGTGGCTATTCCGGACATATGACAGAAATAAGAAAAATCTGTTAAAATTCAAGGAAGTTAAAGGAGCAAAAGTCATATTTGGAGGAAATGAAGCTCCTGGTGAAATAAGAGGCATTGGATCCATCAAAAGGAATGGATTAGAAATCACGAGATGTTGCATATGTTGAAGGACTCAACTTCAACTTACATCGAGCATCGATCAACTCGTGACAAGGGCTACAATGTTGGATTCAACATGGGTGTATGCCAAATCAAGGATCTTGAATCGAAAAAGTTGTCTTTGCAAGGATGTAGACAGAAGAATATGTATGTCGTGGATTGGTCAACCGCAACACCCAACACTGTCTCTTAGCAAAGAGCACAATTTGAATCAAGTTGGTTTGGCACAAAAAAAAAGTGAGTCACCTAAATTTCAAAACGACTAACAAGCTTGCAAGAAGTAATCTTGTTGAAGGACTTCCGGACTCGATATACAAGAAGGAGAGTATATGTGACGCATGTCGAAGGAAAACAAATCAAGTCATCATTCAAAGAAAAGACATGCCAATCTTCATAAGAATATTGCATCCGCTTCATATGGATCTATTTGGCCCATGGAACCAACCAAAGATAAGTGGAAAGAAATACACCTTGGTGGTAGTAGATGACTACTCAAGATATACATGGACAATATTCATGTGTAAGAGGAAAGAAACTCTACAAAAACTACCACACGGTGATGAAGAGGATTCAAAACGAGAAGAGTCAAACCATTATCAAAATAAGATCGAGAGAGGAACCGAGTTTGTCAATGGAATAATAACTCGATATTGTATTGAGAATGGTATTGGTCATGAACTATCGCCACAAGGACTCCACAATGAGAATGGAGTTGCGAAAAAGAAGAAACAGAAACCCTCAAAAAAGCGGCAAGGACCATGTTAGGAAGGCAGAGGGGTTACCCAAAAGATTTTGGGCTGAAGCAATCAACACAACTTGCTACACTCAAAACAGGATGTATGATAAAATGCAGACAAATGACAAAGACTCCCTATGAGATCCGGATGGAAGAAAACCAAATGTTGCATATTTGAGAATATTTGGATGTAAATGCTTCATCCACAAACAATGCCAAAGACAATCTAAAGGCTTTTGATGCTAAAGTCGATGAAGGTATCTTCTTAGGATACTCAAATGAAAGCAAAGCCTACAGAGTACTCAACAAAAGAACTATGGTTGCGGAAGAATCCATTCATGTGGTATTCGATAAGCCAAATGTAAATGGAGAAGACATTGAAGAGTCACCGATAAGTGAATCATCCAACCATAAAGAAGAGTCCCTATCTTTGTCAAGTGGGAATTATCAATTGAGAAGAAGATGAGATAGTGAATCTCAAAAACAAATGGAAAATTTGCGGCTAAGTGATTACGAGAGAGGCGACCACAGAATACAACAGTACCGCAAGTCGATCAATCCACTAACTTACTCCAACCTTGATGTAAGATGGTGAGAGACCATCCACGAGAACTTGTCATTGGAGATATAAGAGAAGGTGTCAAAACAAGATCCAACTCAACAAGAAGCAATGTTCACATGCTTCATCTCGCAAATAGAGCCCAAAGACGTGTCACAAGCATTGGACGACACACATTGGATTCAAGCTATGCAAGAAGAGTCAATCGGTTTGAAAGAAATAAAGTATGGGAATTAGTGCAAAGACCCATACATCAAAATGTTATTGGCACCAAATGGGTGTTCGAAATAAGATGAACGAGGAAGGTTACGTGGTAAGAAACAAAGCAAGACTAGTAGCCAAAGGATATTGCCAAGAAGAAGGGATAGATTTTGATGAAACGTTTGCCCCTTGTAGCAAGATTGGAAGCTATAAGGATGTTTCTTGCCTATGCGACTCACAAGAATTTCATTGTATATCGAGATGGATGTAAAAAGTGCATTTCTAAATGGTTTATTGGAAGAAGAAGTGTATGTTGAACAACCTCCAGGATTTGAGTAGAAGACTCTTGAAGATAAGGTATACAAACTCAAGAAAGCTCTATATGGATTGAAACAGGGCACCCGAGCATGGTATGATACTTTGTCACAATTCCTAACCGAAAATGGATTCACAAAAGGAAAAGTAGATAGAACACTTTTCAAATTCAAGACAAAAAGAGTATCTTGCTTGTTCAAATATATGTGGATGACATCATTTTTGGATCCATAAACAAAGAGTCAGTGTGTGAAAAGTTTTCAAACCTCATGCAAAGTAAATTTGAAATGAGCATGATGGGAGAGTGACATTCTTCCTTGGACTTCAAGTGAAACAAACGTGAAGGATGGAACCTTCATAAGTCAAACAAAATACACCGAGAGATTTAATGAAGAAGTTTGGTATGGAGGAGAAGTCTTACGTAAAAATACCAATGAATACATCGAAAAAAATGGACATGGATGCGGATGGCAAACTGTAGATCAAACAAGATCTGAGCACTTATTGGATCATTGCTCTATCTCACAAAGAGCGGGCCGGACATCACCTTTCTTTGTAGGTGTATGTGCAAGATTTCAATCTGCTCCAAAAGAGAGCCATATGACAAAGAAAGAAGAAATATTGAGATACTTGAAAGGAAGCCAAGAAGTAGGCCTATGGTATCCAAAGGAAGGTGGATTCAAGCTAATTGGCTATTCGATTCGACTATCTTTGGATGCGAGTGGGCAGGAAAAGCACTTCGAGGCACATGTCAAATGCTAGGAAACAGTGATTTCCTAGTTTAGCAAGAAAAAACTCAATAGCCACCTCTACAAATGACGCGAATACATAGGCTGCGGGGCAAACATGTTGTACCCAAGTCCTATGGATGAGACAAAGAAATTTGAGACTATGAAGTTGAGGAAAAGAAATTCCAATCATGTGTGATAACACAAGTGCAATTGCCATTACTCAAAATCTGTGTTGCACTCAAGAACAAAGCATATCGATGTCGAGATATCACTTCATAAGAGATCATGTTGAAAAGAAAGACATCATCTTGGAATATATCTCAACGATAAACAATCGGTGACATCTTCACAAAACCATTATGTGAATCAAGATTTGAAGAACTCAAGCATGAGTTGGGGTTAATTGAGCTGAGTTACCATTGAGAAGACTCAAAGAAAAGAAATGGAACACAAAAAGGGAAAAAGAGTGAACTCACAAATCGCCTAAGTAAATTAGCCGCATCGGAAAGACAATATACCAAGTCGGTGATAGGTGAGTCACTAAGGAACTCTGTGAGAAGTAGAGTTAAATCGGCTAAGGGATAAGTTGAGTCACTTATGAGCAAAGTGACAAAAACGCAAATCGTTTTGACTAAGCGGGAATGTTTTTAAGGAATACGTCGGATAATGATGATGTGTCTGGACATAAAGCTACACACCAAGCTTATGATTGGATATAAATCTTTGCCGCATTAAATACGAGACATTAAATGCTAAATAGGCGTGCAAAATCTAAGCCGTTGATTTCGATCACATTTCAAAAACCACCGCACGCCCTTTCATAAACCATACTTAAACCATTTTCGCCCGTTTCTCTCTCACACTACCAAAACTATTCATTTCTTTCTCTCAAAAGCAAAGGCAAAAATTCTCTCAAAACCCTATCTATCTTCAAATCAATCTCTAAGTTTTTCTTCGATAACATCCCGAAAAATGGCACCAACCTACGACTTTATCAAATTAGGGAAGCAAATCCACACCGGTCTCTTTTCGGATTTCGGCGGAATGGTGA
Source organism: Rehmannia glutinosa (assembly GCA_016081115.2). Lineage (NCBI taxonomy): Eukaryota > Viridiplantae > Streptophyta > Magnoliopsida > Lamiales > Orobanchaceae > Rehmannia > Rehmannia glutinosa. The sequence continues at coordinate 47,286,945 of CM071926.1, read as the reverse complement.
AACAGGGGTCCGACGACACCCTAGTGAAGAAAATCAGAAAAATTGGAAACGTCTCGGGCCGAAACCGTTTACGACGTTAGAATATCCGATGACCTATGTGGAGGAGGTCGCACGATTCTACGTGAATCCGAGATTCACGATGAAGGAATAAAGTCATCATTCACGGAAAGCAATCGACTATCTACGCGAGGATTTGGTGACCATTTGCTCACTACCAATCAAGGAGCCTCGAAATCAACGAAGTTGATGTAAACTTAGGCGATGCTTGGAAAGAAATAGCCAAGCCCGACTATGATGATAAAATAGTATACACAAAAACAAGAGACTGGCTGAAGGAGGATTATCACAAGTTGTTGGACATAGTTGCCAAATGTATTGACATCAAATTTGGCGGCTTTGACCAATCACAAAAGCAAAGCTGATTGTAATGGCTGCAATCATCGCAGAAAAGAAGATAAATGGGCTGAGTTTGTCTACAGCAGACTCTGCCCGAGCGTGAGGGAACAAATCCTTCAAGGAAGATGGCACATTTGGAGGATCCCAGGATATGGCCTAGTGATTGGCCGGCTGATGGAGGTGAAAGGAGTCCCTCTTAGACATGGGAAGGCATTCCATGTTAACAAGAGGATGTTCAAAGCAAACCTCTCTGGCGCACGCCTGAAGAGAGCTACGCCAAGAGAGCGACACAAGTGAGGAGAAATCGAGTTGACCCTGAAGATACGATTGTTTCCTCTCCACCCAAAAGAAAGGCGCCCTGCCCTGCAGTGCTAAGAAGATTCTGCTCTGCTCTGCAAAAAAGAAAGTCAAACATGCTCCTGCCCCTGCGTGAGTCACACGCCCTTGCGGCCGTGTCTCCTGCCCCTGCGACAACGATCGAGAAGGACTCACAAATACCTTCTCCGATCGTCAAAAGGAGGAAAAGCGATAAGCAAGATGGCGGCTCCTCGAGAAAAAGACACCGGACGCCCCCGCCCTGGACTCGAAGAAACCGTCTCTGAACCAGAAATCCCTCTGGTACAAACTAGGAGACGAAGAAGAATCATCAAGCACTCCGAGCTTGAGAAACCGGGCCGAGTCGGCTACTCACCGGGCAGATCTGGGAGAGCTGGGAGAAGTAGAGTCTCCAAATGAAATTGATGAAACAACCAAGTCTCTGTGAAGGCGATCAGAGGCAACTCAAGACACAAACATGTAGTCCACACAATCAAACACACAAAAAAACCGACGATAGAGCCGATAGTGATGTGATGATCCTATCTCCACCTTACCTGGACATCCAAAATCGTCTGCGTGAGTGGAGGAAATGGAAGTTGAGTAAATCAAGGAACAGTTCCAACGGCCTGAGTTTATAGAAGAAGAAGAGAAACTCGTTAAACTTCCTTGGACTAACCATCTTGTGCTCCAAAGATCCTTTGGATGAAGACAATCTGCACGAGACATCCTGCAGATCTTCAAGGACAAGGAGAAAGAAAAAAGCAAGCGAGAGGAAAGGCCGAGGCACGTGAGAAGGCAAGCATCGTCCTATCTCCCGCACTACGTAACACACATCCTCTCCTTGATGTCTTCTCTGCCCGGTGATGAGGATCCTGGAGAATCTGCCGCCGCTACGAAGAGTTGCAAATCGCAAAGCATTGCATGAATCGAAATCCTTCACGAGCAAAAATCGATGGAGGGACCAGAGAGTCCTCCGAACACGCTTGAAATTGATCCAATGGGAGTGGTTCAAAGAAATCGCCACTTTGTTGTTCTTTGCCACCACTTCCCCACTCACTCGGAAGAAGCGATAAGGGACTTGGCGATGAAATCGGGATAATGGGGACCCCATCGAGCCAACCCCTATTGAAGGTGTGTTACCACCTGCCCCAACTACCGAACATTCAATCGAAACAGTAGGGAGTTTGGAGACGAGTGACCCCATTCCAAGTCACCCACTGGTGCGCCACCGAGGAGAAAACTCCTCCACCTGCGGCAAGGTCGGAGGATGCTGCGATGACTCCAAATGAATCAAGGAGGCGAAGTAGAGAAAATACAAACACAAGAAGAACAACAAGTTGCCATCAACGAAGCTCGAGGCGTTGAGACTGTCTCAAATGAGGTGTCAATCTAAGCTCGAAAGGCTAATGACGGCTGGCGATGCGATCGAGGCACGAGGAAGAATGTACCAGGGAGTTAACACTGGCGATGAAAGTGCAATCCATGGGGTTGAGACTCAATGGATGCCACCGCGAGAAGACCCTAAGACAGTGACACTTTGAAAGGGAGGACCAGGCCTCGGCTGCGTAGAGACCTGCTGGAGGTAATGAAGGCCCACGGGAGGTTGAGACTTCCCTGGGTAAAGAAAGCCAAGTAGAGAACATCCCTCCCGCTATCATCGACCCATCTCGAGAAGGAGATAAGCGCACTTCATGATTCCCAGGATAATCTGATGTAACCTTTCCGGGATCGGAAAGCGAAGAAGAAGGCTCAGTCATCCCCAATGACGGATCCAAAAGACTTCAGTGCGGATGTTCCAAGCACGAGCAAGTCGATCCCAAGACTACTTTCTCGTCAAACATTTAATTTTGATGATGAGCCACCAATGGAAATCTCATCATCGTCCGATGACGCTTCGATAAGGCCGAGACCGCTACTCAATTGGAAAAATCACCGAGACCAACGAAGTCGCTGGGACATACCGAGAGCTCGGCAAGTGGGTCCACTTCACAACAAAACCCGGTGAACCCGAGTCCACCGCGCAGGGCTCCTCAAGGCTGCAGCAGGTCGATTCCTAAAAGAACTTCACGCGCACCGCTCATCATCGAACAAATCCCGGTTGGCGGTGATGAATCCATTATAGAATCTTTTCCTTTTTCCCTGGAGGTACCCGACCTCCATGAAGAGTCGAAAACGAACGCGCCGCTACCACGGACCAACTCCCATTTTTCCATCGTGCACCATTGTTCGGTGATTATGATTTTGTGATTTTGACGCCGCATGGCCATCACCGCAATGTCGAATAATCAGGTGAAGTCCGCTTGAAGTGTTCAAGGCATTATTCGCTCGGATTGAGCGGATGGAGAGGCATCGAGGCCTCTATGGACATGCGGCCGACAACAGAGATGCCAATCTCACTGGCGATTTAAGAGGCATAACAATCGGATCGAGGAATGGTGGCAACAAAGAAAAACAATGCGTGTGGAACAAGTTAGATACTTCGGACATTGTTCAACAAGTCATTGGTATGGAGAGCGGAAAATGCCGATGCAAAAACGAAGGAGAGAGAACATATTGAGCACATGCATGAAGCTCACATTGCCGAGCTTAGGCTGCTGCGTGAGCAAAACAAGAGTGATCTACAACGTTTGGAAGAGACCATGAATACAAAATTCACCTTCTCATGGCCGAGATGAAGCGATTTCACAGAGTCCAACGCTACTCGATCCGAATTTAGTGCTTTGCATACTGCAGGCGGACTCAAGAACAGAACTCTACCATCGGCGAGGCTAGACTTCCCGCTTGCAAGTCTGTTTCTGGCGTTCCTCTCTCCTTTGATGATGCCAAAAAGGGAAAGAGAATACCTAAAAAGCGCGAGAAGGAGGAAGCATTGCGAAGGAAAAGTCAGGAAGTGTTGAAACAAAAGAAAGGAAAGCTTGTTGAGGGGGAAAGATCGACGGATGTGACCTTGATGATTGCACAAACCCCCAACAGGGTCCTCACACGGTGACATTATCGGCAAAACTCCACTGTGACTCGCCACTCCAACACTCTGCTATATCTACGGGAAAAGAAAAGAAAAAAAATTGAAGCGAGGGATGAAGGAAGTGGAAGGAAGAATGGATGCCCGGGTTATGAACATCTTGAAAGAACATGGAGGCATTCCAAAGAGTGAAGCAGAGACACTTAATATCTAACCATAATTCTATATGTATTGAAAGATTAAAGGAGCAAAAATTCACAACTATGACTCTATGTACTATCAAATGTTTATATTACAAAAATTAACAAAAACTAGATATACTTACCAATTAGTTGAGGATATATATTTCTTAACCAAATATATGTATGGAAGATTGTTTTTCTAAACAAAAATCAAGAGACAAGTTGGAAGAATCTTGGATTTTTTATGAAGAATGAGCTTACGGTAAGTTTTTCCTTCCTTTTTCTTTCTCTCTTTGATCTGCTTTGTTTTTTCCTCCTTTGTTTTGAAACTTCCAGACCCTCAATAATGATAACATGGCTACCAATTAGTCTTACTAAGAAAGCAATAATGCAATTTTTTTAAAAATTGCACTTTAGCCCCTAAAGTGTGTTTAAAATGCATGTTAACCCCTCAACTTATAATTAACAATTAATTACATATACATGTATTAAAAAATGTATATTCAACATTATTTGTACTTTATACACTCAAATAAATCAATTGATGTAATAAAATAAAACTTAAAATATTTATTACCCGATCTTTAAATAGTGCACAAGTAGTAACCTAACATAATTAAACTAAAAATTGACATATCAAGATTATTCATGTATTCTAATGTCAATATGAAATATTAAAAAGCATGAAATTATGTTTATGGATGATATAAATCATGTAAATAAATATGAAAGTTTCGGGTTATGACATATATAATGCCACCTTTTAGTAAGGTGTAAGATTATATTGCATAGAGGCTCTCTCTACACGCGCGCCCGCAGGGGTGCAAATCACGGTCCGGTTCGAGCTCCGAACCACTTACTTGTGTGCGAGCGCGACCTGCGTACACGAATATCGGACCAAAATCGAGCCACATAGTCTAGCCTATGTTTTACAGATTTTTTATTTTCGAAATTAAATTTTTTTACAGATTTTATTTTCGAAAATTTAAAATTATCTGTAACAGTTAAAATTAATTCCTCAGGTTTAATTTTTGAACTAAAACTCCTAATAAAATAAAATTATAATTGTTGTGTAACAGCAGGTATGAATTCCTGTGTAACAGCAATGGATTTAAATTCTCTGATAACTTTTCAGCTCTATAAATAGGTGACTTTTCCAGCAACTAGACACACTCTTCACTTGCATTCTAAATATTTTCTGCATATTGTTCTGTATATCTCTTGGCCTCTTGCATTTTGGTGATAAGTTCAGGCATAACTTCAGTTCGCCGGGTAATAGGTAATCCGATTTTTCCCGTCTTATCCTGGGAAACAGACGTCCAGAATAGGAGACGAATCTGTTTTAAGGATAGTGTGTTCAACATACGATTCGGGCCATTTTCTGTTTATTCGTATTCTGTAATTCAAACTTGTATTTATGAAATTTTATTTATATTCACTTTTTGATTTTCAGATTATATAAACTGTACTGGGAAATTTTTGCAACAAAATGATCATAATTCAACATGAACACCACGGAGGAACAATATACACCAACAATCGGAGCACATATCGATGGAAACAATATAAGAAACCTACGAATATGGAGGATAGAGAATTGGTTCATGTATTTAATTTCAAAAAAATTATGCGAAAATAGTGTATATGTGATGTAAAACTAGACGACGATGCATAAATAGTTTACATTGAACATTGAGTCATTTCAAAAGTAACAGTCAAAGTTCGTTGTTTTAAAATAGTGCATAATTATTGTGTATGTGATGTATAATTAGACGAAAACGATGCATAAATAGTTTAGATTGAACCTTGAGTCATTGCAAAAGTGACAGTCAAATATTGTGGTTTTAAAATAGTGCGTAATTATTGTGCATGCGATGTATAATTAGACGAAAACGATGCATAAATAGTTTACATTAACATTGAGTCATTTCAAAAGTTACAATCAAAGTTCATTGTTTTAAAATAGTGCATAATGATTGTGTATGTGATGTATAATTATACGATGCATAAATAGTTTACATTGAACATTGAGTCATTTCAAAAGTAAGTTCGTTGTTTTAGAAATAGTGCATAATTATTGTGTATGTGATGTGTAATTAGACGAAACAATGCATAAATAGTTTACATTGAACATTGAGTCATTTCAAAGTGACAATCAAAGTTCGATGTTTTAAAATAGTGCATAATTATTGTATATGTGATGTATAACTAAACCAAAACGATGCATAAATAGTTTAGATTGAAGTCGTATCACGATTTTACAAAAAAAAAAAGAAAAATTGAAATATGAAAACCATTGCCTGTCAAAAACTATAGGCGAAGAAGTGAAGAGTTTCAAAATGGAAGAAAGAATTAAAAGCGGGAATAAATCAATAATCAAATCCCTTAAAACCCGATACACGCATATGATTACCAAAAAAAAACTGAAAAATTGCTTAAACTAAATGACAAATTTGTCCTTTATGAGCGAAAAAAGGACAAAGAACGAAAAAAATTATCTGTCGGATTTGCTAAATTAACATGTTGGATTAGTTCACACGATCTTACGTAGAGACCCACGCCACATTTGATCATATCATATCATAACATACACAATAGTGGAGCGGCAAATAGGATGGATAACTCAAAATCAAACAAAAATCATATAAACTCTAAACTTAATTTTTCGTTTCGGGCTTGGGGGCTCAATATGGCCCCTTGTCTCTGCCATTATACATGTACATACATTTATATAAAGAAGTTTCATCAAACTTGGGATTTTCGTTAAGAAAACATTTAAAAAATCTTTTATGAATTAGTTTAGCTAGATATCATGTCCTTAGTTGTTTTAGTCAACAAAACATTAGCCACCAACAAATGACTTTTATTGAAGCAAAGAATAACTATCATATACGCTAGCTAGTAAACATAGTCAAATTCTTCACATTTCTTCTCAACATCTGTTGGAAGCTTCCTTCTTTAATTGTTATAGTTTATCATCAAATATCCACACAAAGGAGAAAGAAAATCCTAATCCTAATACAAATAAATTCATCGAACCTATGATGAAAACTAGTTGTGGTAATAACTTCAACACTTTTGGAATGTCAAGGCAAGACACTAGAAGAAGCCTCAAGTATCTTCACTTTTCTGAGCAACCCTTGAATAGTTTCAGAAGCATCCTACAGTAACAAGAGGAAACAATGTTGACAATATAATATATATTGATAAATAAATTAACAACTACTCAAAATAATAGACAAGATAGACAGACCTTTAATCTTCTTCTCAAATTCTCTTCCTCCTGTTCTCGTCGGCTTCTTTCTTCTGAGAAGGAACTAACAAACATTTCTTGTTCTTCATCCATTTTATCCATCATTTGCTTCGTTTCTTGAAGCTGAAATCAAAAAGCAAATATTACTATTTCAGCGAATATAAATGAATGATAATCTCCACGCTTACGTATTAAATCAAAAATTAAACATAAACTTAAACATCTTAGGATACTCATCTCCCAATAACCAAGCTCATCTTATTACATTACATATTAAGTAAGAAAGGATCTGAAGAATAAAAGGAAGTGAATAGCAGAGCACTCACCTGAGTTTGCAGTGACTTATTCCTGTCTTTTTCATACTGCAAATCCTGCAATGCATTATTCAAACTGCAAACACAAAATCGAGTGGTCATTTTTAAAACAGGGAAAATTGACAGAAAACATCAATTAGCATACGATATATAATACAAGCTGATATAGATAAGTACTGAACTATTATATATATTACCTGTTTCTCAAGCTATCATTCTCTTCTTTCAACCTAAGAGCCATATTGGTAATCGAGGGAAAAAGGACAGATCCATCTCCGTTGTTCCCTTCTGTCTATTTTATCATGACAAAAAAAAATATAATAAACACTTCATCATCATCATCATCATCATAATAAACACTTCATTCAAAAAAATGAAGTACGTAGACTTCCACAGAAATTATGTAGATTCAGCCTTCAGGCTACAAAAAAACACATGTTGATTGTACGTATATTGTAATTATGTGTTTAAGGAAATTAAGAAGCAAAAATCATGGAAAAGTACCTTGACCGGTAAATTTGCAGCAGTTTGGCCTGATTGATCAGGCTTCCAGCAAGATGGAGAAGGGTTATTTTGAGTTGTCGGTCTCTGTGCAATGTCATTGGCAGCCATTGCAGGCGATCTACGTCCGTTTTTAGCGGTCGACCACATATTCCTGTTTGTATCATTCTTACTGTTGGACTTATCTTTAGCAACAGGGGAATCTTCTTTCACAGGGGATACAGACTTCTTTGAATGGCGTCGCTGAGCATAGCCAATGATCTGGCATTCTGTAGACCTGTTCATAAAATATTCCAAATCACTAGAGTTTGATAATACATAACATACAGGAGAATCAATTAAAAAAACGGCATTTAAAACAAGGAGAACAAACCAATAAGTCTTCTGATATTGTATTAGTCTAGACTCTAGTCTAGAAAGCGCAGTTGTGCGCTCGAATCCCTGTTTATCATGTGCTGGCTCAACAAAATTAGCTTGCAAAACACCTAACACAAGTAACACAAGAAACATAAATGAAAAATGTAATTTCATTTTGAAATCCAAACACAGAATGTGTTGGAAAAACAATGACAATGTGAGGCTTAGAAAATATACCAACAACTCCTCGACCATCACTTCCAGCAGCATTCCAGACCCTCCAGAAAGGCTGATTAAATAAATAAATAAATAAAAACAAGAAGAAAATAAAAGAAAGAAAGTGTTTACTTTAACCAATTTTTTGGCGGATGACTAAAAAAAAAGACATACCTTGATAAGTCTATTCTTATGATATACGTTAAACCCTTGAACATCAATATGATGTGCTGCATCTTTAATAAATCCAAGTGTCACCGACGCTGACATCTATTGTGACAGAAGAAAAAAAAAAAAACAAGAAATGTTAACAATTCCAGGGATCATCTGGACATGAAGGTCAGCAGGGTATTAAAAGCATTACATTTGGATCTTTTGATGCCGCATCTGCACAGGCTGCTGGCTTATATACAAGGTCCTTGGTGTGCATCAAATCATCAACTATATTATGATGATCAACTTCCTTTCCTCGTAAGATGATACGAAAACCAGGGGGGATCCTAAGGTACAATATCGAGGTATAGCTCTGGAAGAACCATGCATAAAAATACCATGATCAGATACCAAGTACAATCTAATGGACGACATTGTTTTAAACAATAAATAAAAATCCTCCGAAATACATAAGAACCTCAAACGCGAAAGCGTGCAGGAACGAGCAAGAAAACAGCAAAACCATCATCATAACCAACAAAATTTCCACATTCATATAGTAAAGAAATAAAGGAAAAGATAAAGATAACTAATGAGGAAAGAATAAAGGACAGTCTACCCTCAATGAATGCCGATAAGTAAGAAAAAGCCTAGAGCTTGAGTAAATTTTTGCCATCTCTATCTTCTTTTCGTCTCTGTTGACATCTCTGATTTGAATGTCCTGAAAAAATCAAAAAGGTGGATATTAATTACTGAGTCTTGTTTTTCCCCTATTGAAATATATTTATGTGTCTTACAAGCAGTGTCCAGGAATTAGAAAGATGAGCAAATATACAGACAAAATCTGTACAACACAACAAAATAAAAATAAAAACAAATAAATTAAATCTAGTATGAGTGCATCAGAACCGTACATGTGGATCTGAGTCGAAATCCAGTTCGAGTAATCCTTGTTCATCCTCCCACAGATTATAGATTATGATGCGTGTGCCTTGATCTTTCAAGAAATTGAACTAGAGGAAAAACAAAATAAGTACATAAGCCAAAATTTTAAATAGTTACAAGGATCTATACATAATCCACTAAAATATTAGAGATGCCAAACTTAATACCACCTGTCCAAGAAGATCTTCTTCACTTTCATACGGAGACCACTGCACAATGGTTTCAAGATTTCTTTGCCAACAACCAGCGGAAGATTTCACACGCTTGTTCCAGGTTTCTCCCACTTTCTCATAATCAATCTATTCATTAAGTGAAAAAAAAAAAGTAAATGTCAGAATCAAATAGATTACATATATACAAACTGTTAAACCATTAGGAAGTTTATAAGAAAAATCCAGGGAACAATACAATGGGGACAACAATATCTTCCTTCCCAGTATTCGTCAAAAATGTGTAGGACAGCAATCCAATACTTTGTGTTGTCCTACAAGTCAAATGAAAGAAGGATAAATTTCACCCCATACTTATATTTTAGATGAACGGAAAACTGTAGCGTTGATGTAAATGAAAAAGAAAGTACCTTCCTCCGTACTTCCCCTGACAGCGAGAGAACACAATGACGTCTGCTCCAAGCCTCATAGTACTAGTCTTAAAACCATTTCCATCTGTTGAGATGAAATGTAAGGCTACATCTAAACAAACAAAACATATTTAGTGTTATTAGCAAAGCTATCTTCATAAGATGTTGTCACCTACATTGTCCAATTGTGTTGGCCATCTTGCTTTTTTCAGAATACCCAAGAGACATGCACATGCGCATCTTATCAGGAGTCATGCCACCACCATCATCTACAGACATAATGTAATCGTTAGTGAATAAATTGATCTCACATAAAATCTCAAAGTTGTAATGATTTACAAAACCTGAAACTTTTGTGTTAAAAAGTGTTGAAAGACAGTAAAGTTACCATGATGTAAAACAGAAAAATAAATAAAATCAAGGAAAATTTTGAACATGACTTTTGACTAATCAACTTGTAAAATTAGTCACAGAATTTTGAAGTTTTTACAACATTCATTCCATTTTCACCATTGATAACAACTACTTTTACCGAAGCCATGAAAAGAGCAGTGAAGAATTCGTTGCGGTTTATTTATTTCCAGGACATAGACAGAATGAGATGCTAATACCTTGAACCACCACCATTTTATTATTGTCCTTCATGTTCTCCAGCACATCAACATTGACATAGGTAGCTCCATTGCAATCCTGGTTATAAAGAATATATGGTGCCATCAACCACAACTATAAAAACAAAAATAGCCAAAGCCCTTTATTGAGAAGAAAGTAATGCAAGTACCTCATCTAAGGCATTGTCTAGAAGCTCAGCAAAGGCTGGAAAACAGCAACCCAAGGTTAAAAAAAACTAAATTCATAATATTTGGATATTATAAAAATAAAATCACACTTGAACTATTCACCTCCCAAAGCCCATTTATGGCTGGTAGCATTTGAATGCAAGAACTTAGGATGAACCCTGACATGATCCATGTCGGCTGCAACATTAATAGAACACAATAATGGCTAATTGGATAGATAAATGCGAAAATAACTTAACATGTAAACTAGTTGCACATATGAATAATGTGAAACTACTACCTCTTCAAACATATTAATGAAACAAAAAAAAAACAAAATTGCTTACCTCCAAATCTAATTTGTGTTTAATTGAAGAAAGTATCAAATAATCATGTACAAGAGAGAAGTTTTAACTATCCTCCTTATCAGCAAAGTACAAAATTTTCAAATAATATACATAATATGAATTCTAATATATATGTGTCTGAGTTTTGCTTCAGATTGCGAACAAGTGATATACATAATTTCGTGTGGCATAACAGGAATAGCACTGCACTGCAATATATAAATTAACAAAAAGACGCTATAAACTCGAATAGAAAGAAGAAAGAGTCTGATTCTTAGTCAAACCCATTTGGAGTTGAGTTGCAGCCACTTAATCGGCACAATATTGCAGTTTCAAGTATCAATCACATACTAGAGATGACAATTTATATTACCAGGAAAAATAACACGACTAATATAATGTATCAAAGTTGCATGACAATGTGATCATAATATTACAAAGAGAACCATCTATATTGTCAAAATTATAAACCAAATTACTAGAATACTATTTATTATCTCATTCCATCAATTTTAGCTACATCCTTGTGCTAGGTTTACCATTAACATTTGTCCCTCTTGTTTCCTATCCAGTGCATCGAGCAGCCTTTACTAAATAAGTGCAAAGCATCTATGTAGAAAAGCAATTTCAATAATAACTTAAATAGGGCCATTCACAGACTCATAGTTACTTGTCAGCCTTACACACCACCATTGTGCATAGGGGTGTTCATTCAGTCCAACCGAACCGAACAAAATTCTAAACAGTCTATCCGGTTTTTCGGTCCACCGTATTTGGTGAAGAATAAACTTATTTGCTGCACTTGGGTCATTAATTCATAAAAACCAAAAGTAACAGTAACAATGAATGGAAAAACAAAAAACCAAACAAAACTTCATGTATATCTACTTATTTTATCTGAAGCACAAGAACCCATCAAAACCATTAAAAAACAATAGTTTCCACGCTGACAAATTAAGCAAATCATACAAGACAAATAATCATATTATTATGAAAAACAAGGTATATTATCTTGTTGATAGAAAGCAAATAATCATAAAAACAACAAAGATCGCATAACTACAACAGGGAATCATCAATAAACTAGAATCCAACTTACCAACGGAAAACTCGCCGGCATTAGAGCAACCCTCGTAGTCCCCTGCTTTCCAAAACTGTTTACAACCACGCATCACAGCCACAGTAGTAACCGCTTTCTCTTTCACTTTTTCCACCACAACCGCCGAATTCTCAGCACCCTCTTCTTTCACACGAACCATAACATTATTCAAACGCCGTCGTTCATGAAAACGGTTAATGGCGTCGGAGAATCAACCGGCGGCTGATCGGGTCAAGAAACCCAACCGCAAAACCGCCGGTCTTCTGCTTCTTCATAGGATTAAGTTCCACGTCGGTTACATCATCACCGGAACTGAAACCGGAGCAGTCGCTGCTGCTACTGCTTAATGCAATCACTTCTTGACCACAGTTTATTTCGGGCAATATCTCGGGTAGGCCGATGGTTTCTTGTTTGATACAGGCACCCATTATGCAGAGAAGAATTAAAGCAGGGAAGTTTTCACTAGACTAAATTTTTTCCTTCCCTTTGAGTGCTTTATATGTATATATATAGGTTTATGTGGAGATGGCGCGAGAGTAGCGATATAACCGCCTCCCCGCGTGAGGGGGGATGTGGGCCAGCCTGGCTTATTTTTTTATTTGGGTCGGGTTTTGATTTATCGGATCCGTGTCCTCTAACATGTGGACTTTTAGGACTCCTCCTCCATTAACCCCTATTAATTTATTATAAATTAAATCATAAAAAAATATTATTCGGAAGAATTATATATACATTTAAGTTCTGAGCAATGGTACATAAAATTAATCTTAGTTAAAATATTTTAATAAATAATGACAATTTACTAACATAACATGCCAATTTCATAATGTGTGCCTCAAGAATGAAAGTCCTCATCACCCAAAACCTAATTGCCATAAATGAACTCAAAATTCATCTATTGAACTTAGGAAATATCTATCAAAGAAAACTAGAAAAGATATCAATATTTAATCATTCATAAGCAACACAACCTTTGCAAAGTAATGAATCATAGTTCCAAAGGAATAAGGAAACATCATCACCTCAAAAAAGAATCCTAATTAATGAAAACAAGTATAATAAATCTCCTACTTAAACAAAACCTATACATTCCTTAATAACCTTTACAAAATAAAGAACTCATAGGTATAATAGCGATTAATAAGGAAACATCATCACCTAAAATTAACAAGGAATCCTAATTAATGAAAACAAGAATAATAAACTTCCTAATCCAACAAAATATGTACATTCCTTAATAAAATCTACAAAATAATGATCAAATAGGTACAGTAAAGATCAACAAGAAAGCACAACAAACTCAAAGAAAAGAACTACAATTAAATAAAATATTGAAGTTCCTCTTGTCAAAAAAATATTGAAGTTCCTAATAAATTTATTTAGTTTCTATCCAACTGGATCCTCATTCAATCACCAAATCTTTTTTATGAAGTTGGTTTTATTCATGCTATACCTAAAGGAATACTATATGCAAGTGAATAACTACCGTAGATTTATTGTGGATTGGATATACACAAATTTCACACATAATCACACACAATAAGTGTGTATTGTATACATATCTAAAGTAAATACTACACCTCGTGTATTTCTCCCGAGTAGTATATATCTACTAGACCCTGTATCCGGTTTCCTACATTCTAATTTTCTTCATCTCATTCTTATTTCTTTATTTTTGACTTGACACACAATTTTTTAGCTGAATTAGATTAAAATACATAGATACTTATTATTACTTTTGAAAATAATGGTCGAGAGTTAATAGTTCTATTTTATTACTTAGGGGAAAACTATTTCCAGAAGGAAGAAAAATTATTTCAGAAAATAAATTTTAATTTAAAAGTGTCTAGAAAAAGATAAGTGATATTTTGTTTACGTTACAACTGAAAACAAGTTAATTGTAACTACACGTTAATTTTTTTTATATTTTTGAAAGGTGACTACACGTAATTAATTGAATTGAAAAAAAAGGTTAATCAACTTTGCTAACCAACCGTTAGATAAGATGAGTCCCACTAAATTGAACTATTAGATAACTGCTTGGGGCGATTTAGCCTTTTGCCAACATGGTTGAAATCATACCATCAAAATCAAAATGCGTTGTCGTGAATAAGTATTTATTGTGAAACTTTTATAAATTAATATAATATTGTTCGTCCAAGTGGTGATTTAGATGGGGTTAATAGACCTTCTAAATAAACTTGTTATAGGGTGTCCCCAACCATAAAAATATTTCACGAAATTTAGAATTTCATGAAATTCAAAGCGTTCTCAATTTTAATTTTTATGGAATCCATCAAATCATGGGGTCCTCATCAACTTAGATTTTAGTGGATTCCACAAAAATTTAGAATCCTCAAACATTTCACAAATTCCATTGATTTTGTTAGAGTTTGTGTTTGTCTCACATCGTAGTTTGTTGGGTTATTATTGTGCATAAATATGAGTTGGGCACCCCTCCATTTGAGCTAGTTTTTTTGATGAGTTCTACCCAAACCCATTTATCGTTGTATCGTAATACTCATGTTTGGTTTGGAGGCGATCTTTGAGAATTAAACCCCGGCTCATGTGGTTTGGCACACTCAGCGTGAGAGTGGGTGTTAGAATTTGTGTTTATTCCAAATCATCAATTTGTTGGGCTATTATCATGTTAAATGTGGGTTCTCTTTTTGAGCTAGCTTTTTGTAATGAGTTCTACCTAAGCTTATTTATCAGATTTCTTATATAAATGGATTTTAATATATTTAGGTGGAATTACAAGCATTATTTATGAAGGAAAAATTCTACATAAAATCCCACCTTCCTGGATTCCAAAATCCAATTTTCCCAATAACTAAAACGTAAAATATTGTATACTGTAAAAAAGAAAAAAAGCGAGAATGTCTTTTTCTCTTGTACATCCCTCTCAACTCTCAACTTTCAACTTTCAACTTTCAACGTATGCATGTACCTCCATTGTCATCCATCTACGATAACAATTTGATAAGGTATATTCTTTTTTATTTATGAAAAAGTTTTCATTTGTATGTAGGGAAAAATATATTTTTGGAATTAATTGCACTGTGTTTCCATTCGCCATCAAATTTGAGTAAATGAGAACCCATGCAGAGTCCACCCATTAATTATATTTAAATATATATTTGCAATAAAAAATTAATTAAGTACTTTACTTAAATGTTTTTTAAGTAAAATGTATATTTGCAAATATAAATTTTTGAGTAATGTGTTATTAGATTAACTAGTTTTTTTACCCGTGCGATTCACGGGGTATATATCTGTTAGGCCTCTATTTTATAATATTACATGTACATTTTTCTAATAGTTCTATGAATTTTATCTCCTGCATTTAGGGATGATAACATCTTCTTGGAGACTATCTCATTTGGTAACCGAATAGAATAGGACGGGAAATCCCTGGTTAATCCGGGGATATGAGCGGGGATGGGGATTCTCCGCGTCTCTAGAATCAGGGATGTGATGGGGACGATATTTATATCCCCGTCCATCTTCCTATTCCGATTAGATAAAACGATGATTCTCCATTCCCATCCCCATTCCCCGAATATGTATATTGTATTTATCTATTATTAATATTAATTCTATTTATAAATTTTTATTTTATTAATTCTAAAAATTATACCTAAGAATTTTTACATTTTTACTTGTTCTTATACTTTATTTTACATATTATGGATTTATGTTATCTATGTTTTTTAAAAAATAGTGATCGCAAAAAGTTTAAAATTTCAAAATATTAATAATTAAAAAATAAAGATAATTCATTTGATTATAAATCATACGATTAAACAATAAAAAATAAATTATTATAAACTATAAAAAAATTCTTTAAATACGAAATATTTAGTTGTGTGAATATAAATTGCATCTATTTATAGAACACATTTATCTATAAAAAAGTAAATATTTGACAAAAGTTTTTATGCCTATTGTTGAATTTTTTATACTACCCAAATGCCGAATTTTTAATAAATTATATTTTCAATACAATCAAAAATAAAATCATTTCAAATTCCAATGTTTTTTTTAAAAAAAATGAACAATTATCAAAATGTTATTTAGGGCTATTTTAATAATTGGGCATTAATTCATATAACTTTTTGAATTGTTGGGAAGTTTTACTCTATGAAAATATAGTCTTTTACGTGCACGGGATTTATGTCACGCTCCAAAACGAAAGCCGTGACACAATTTACCATACTTATACCGGTTTACCAATCCGGCTTAACTATCCTCCAACAAACATCAATATAACGCATAAATACGGGAATAACTAAGTCGGAGTATTGTTGCGTGAGAATCCAAAGAAATAAAATACAATACATTAATTGATTCTCAGGGTCCTACGCCCTGCTATTACAACAAATAAGTCCAAGGTCTAAATCATCACAAATAAAATCCATCGTCTTAATAAAATCCATCGTCTCAATAAAATCCATAATACAATACAGAACTAGGCTACGTCTTGGGATCCATCGTCACCAACGTCCTGATATAGTCCTTCATCTTCGGTTGATAAAAGAGGTGGGTGTTAGTCCAATTGCTACGATAATCTAGAGGGGGTGAATAGATTATGTCGATTGTTCGCAATTAGCCCTCTTTTTCGAATGATCAATCAAAAACAAGAATAAAGGTGCGGAAATTAAACAACACGCCTCGATTTATAGAGGTTCAACCCACCTAGGGCCTAGTCCTCTACCACCCCAGTATCTCCGGGATGGATTTCAAAAGAAAAAAGATTTTATTAATAATTACCAAAATTATTACAACATCACATTTGAAGATTACCACAATCTTCTAACACCACCTCTTTGGAGATTACCACAATCTCCCTTGAAGATTACCACAATCATAAACGGCACCTAGTGAAGATTACCACAATCTCCAACCTCGAAGAATACCAAATTCTTCAACACCCCAAAGAGCACCAAACTCTTCAACAAGAAGATTACCACAATCTTCTTACACCTAACACCTAAGATCACCCAAACGTGTTCTTACCACAAGAACACTTACAAGGATATCTTGTGTTGAATGACAAACCCAAATTCAAGATAACAACTCGATAAAGAATTATACAACTTTGAAGTGCAAGTGTAATCAAGAATCAAGCCTAAACCTCAAGATGTAAAAGTGAAATACTTAGGCTATTACAACAAGAATGTTGAAAATGAAAGCTTAGAGAAATTTGCAGAATTTCTTGTTGTTGTATTTGCTTGTGTTGTTCTTATCTTGTGTCTTCAAAATCATCTTCTATTTATAGGAGAGTATTCACAAACATAGGCTCCTCCTTCTTCACTTTTGTCTACAAAAAGAAGATCACAAGATGTAGAAATATTGTTCAAAATTAAAAAGCAAATCTTGCTGATATGGATGTCCAACGGTACAATTTTGCTATCAAAAGATTACACAGCGCGACCGGTCGCTCTATAGGAAATTTCGAACGTTAAAGGAAATTAGTGTGATCCAGGTACCAGTTGGGGGGGTCGACCGGTCAAAGGAGGGTCCGACTGGTCGCCCCAGTCGGCCCTACCTTGGACCGGTCGCCCTCCTCAATTTTACAAGTCAGAGAGTTCTGTTTTTGTTTTTCGTTCATAAAGTACCGGTCGACCGTTTACTCAACCGGTCGACCGTTTGCTCGACCGGTGGACCTCCATATTGACATGTTGTCCGATTTTTGTCAGAAATAAACTTCAAGAAATACTCCAAAAAATTAGTAAAAACATTTTAAATCAATTGAGAATATTTGGAAAACATTTAAAAACATTGTTTTGGTGTAAAAACTCATTTAAACAAAATCATCAAAATCTTGATAAAAACATTTATCTAACAATCTCCCCATTTTTGATGACTACAAACCAGAACAATTTTTAGGAGATTGATTTTAAAAATAAAACATATTTTTCTGTCTAAAACATCAATCCATTACAAATTTACAAGCAACATTTATCATAAGTACAAACACTAGGATATGAGCAAATATATCTAAAGAACATTTTGCACAAGCTCCCCCTATCAATGTGCACATCAAGAACAAGTATAGAAGCAATCAACTAAAAGCTAAAAGGTTAGCTTGTACAAAATAAGCTTGAATTACTTAAGCTTAGATGCTCCCCTGTCACAAAGACAACATTAGTCAAGCATAAAAGTCCATAATACATCAAATGGACTAAGTATCATTCACAGACTTTTGGCTATTAAGAGCCTTAGCTTATAGCTTTTCTTGCGAGCTTATTTTCGCTTTTTGAGCATATGAGCGTTTTCCTGTTTCTCCCCTTTGGAATCATCAAAAGAATGTTAGCACGATAAAAACATCATACAATCATATCAAAGTGCGCAATTTAATCAATTTATCGAGCATTTTGAACATTTAAGCTTTAAATTCCAAATAAAAGGAAACATTGCTCATTTGATTTGCAAAAGCTCATTTTATTGATAAAACATGATCTCTATAAACTTTATAAGACTTTTCAAATCAAGAGAATCATGTATGTGATGAATTTTTCATTAGAAATATTTTGTCGAACACTTGGCGTGCGTCGAATAAAATAAGAGATATATAATACATTTGTATTTCATTTAAGCCAAAAATTTTCATCATCAAATACAATTTTATAAATATCATTCATCAACAATCATCATATACATCACACCAATATACAAATTTCATCAAAATATCAAAATATGAGCACATTCTCAAGGTTCAACCCAATTGAGATTAAAAAGAAGAATTCTTACCAATTAATCGGAGAAGTCGGATGATAATGATGAAATATAAGTTACATAAACTCAAAAATATAGATTTTATAAGAAGAAAATCATTTTGAGTGAATTGTGTGTGAAAAATGCAAAGGGTTCGAGTTTTGAAGAAAATGATCAAAAATACCGAAATGAAGGCAATTTTAAACTGAAATTGCTTAGGCGACCGGCCGACGTGTAGAGCGGCCGGTGCTGAACATGGTCGACCGTGCGACCGACGTGCTCAACACCGATTCTGTTTACGTCCGAATTTTGCACTAAAAATCCGGTTTTTTACCCCCTAAGTTTTAAAAATATGCAAATTGCAAACTTAGACCTCATTCAATATACATTATGCCTAAACAAGCTCGAAATGAGGTAAAAGACTCGGCGGTTAGCGATTGAAAATAAATGTCCACGAGTTATCCTTGAAACGGAATTAAACACGTCTCAATTTTCCTTTAAAAGTACAATCCCTTTAAAAAATATTGAATCTCAATATATTTTGTTTGGTTATGAATGACCAATTGTTGAGAAACTATTTTCACCGAACTTGTTATCCCGAGAAATATTTAACGTTTTAAAACTTTAGATAAAACAAGCCATAAGAAGAAGTGCCTTTCAAATATTTGAAAATTTCTTTTAACGGCACTTTAATGAGATTCGTTGGGATAGTTTTGAAATCGAGCATATAGGCATAAGGCATGAAGAATTTTAAGTCTTTAAGAATAATGAAAGTTGATAAACATACCTCGAATTTATTTGTCAACCAATATGCCTTTCACAATCTTGAACGTAGATGGCCATGGATAAGTCTACGATCATTTGTTCCTTAAAACCAAAATATTTCCTGCAAAAACTTGACAAAATATCTTGCACAAGAGCATAGTAATATCGAATAATATACATAATATTGAACAACATAGAAGTTGAATCAAGTAGCACATACTATGCTATTTAAGGAATCAACAAAAGTTTGATAAAACAAGTGCTTATTGAAAATCCATATAAGGTCTCTTTTGAAATTTGAAAATTGCGGAGTATAAAATTGAGACCTCATTTTTAAGAACCATTTTTGTAAAGAATTTTATCAAACCATACAAAATTAAAGACATGAAAATCTGCAATAATTATAAAAGACAATATAAAATGCATACTACAAGAAAAGGATAAGAGTTACCAATTTCTCTATTGCCAAGGGTTATATATTTCCCATTGTTGATTATACCTTCTTCTTGAAAAATAATTATGTTGATAATATTGTTAGTCCAAGTGGCTACGATAATCTAGAGGGGGGTGAATAGATTATCTCGGTTTTTCAGATTTTGCCCTCTTTTTTCGAATAATCAAGCAAAGATGAAAGCTAAATGCGGAAAATAAACAACACACGTTGATTTAAAGAGCTTCACCCCACCTAGGGACTATGTGCTCTACCACCCCAGTATATCCGGGATGGGTTTCGAAAAAGAAAAAGTAATTTTATTAATTACCAAAATTAATACAACACCTTGAGGATTACCACAACCCTCTTACAACACCTTCAAGGAGATTACCACAATCTTCCTTCACCACCTTTGAAGAGTACCACACTCTCCAAACACCTATCACCTAGATCACCCAAGTGTATTCTTACCACAAGAATACTCACAAGGATGTCTTGTGTTGAATGATGACCAAAATCAAGATTACAACTCAATAATGAATGATAAAATATGAGTACAAGTGTAATCAAGAATTGAAAGCCTAGACCTCAAATGTGTGCAAGTGAAAGTGCTTAGGATAATACAACAAGATATATGAAAGTGTTTGCTTGTTTGCTCTTTGCTTGTGTAATATATTGTATCTTGTTGCTTGAATGAAGCCTCTATTTATAGGAGAGGTCTTGGTTTTGATTTCCGGACATAGGCTCCTCCTTGGGGAGTGATTTGCTTTAAAAGAAACCATTTAAAATCAAGATTATAGCTGTTAGAAATCAATCCCACAAATTAGGAAAAGTCATTCGAAAATGCAACGGATAGTTTGTTTGATAAAATAGGGGTTCGACCGGTCGCGAGAGATAAGTTTGAAATAGGTTTTCTGCGATTTTTACACAGGGGGCCGGTCGGAGGGGGTTCGACCGGTCGCCCTTGATCTTGACCGGTTGGGGTTGATTAAAATACGAAACAGAGAAGACAGACCTTGAGAGGGCACTCCCAGGTACCGGTCGCCCCTACCGGTCGACCACCTGGTCGACCGGTCGCCTCCCTGTTTTCTCAAACGTCCCTTTTTCTGCTTTGAAAACTCAACTCAGTGCAAAGTTGCCTATGGGCGGCCGGTCGAGCCTCTGAAACAAAAGTGTTGTCCATTTTTTATCAAAAATAAACTCCAAAAAATACTCCGAGAAATAGTAAAAACATTTTAAATCGATCGGAAGTATTTAGACAACATTTAGGGACATTGTTTTGG
The DNA here is from genome assembly GCA_016081115.2 of Rehmannia glutinosa. Lineage (NCBI taxonomy): Eukaryota > Viridiplantae > Streptophyta > Magnoliopsida > Lamiales > Orobanchaceae > Rehmannia > Rehmannia glutinosa. The sequence continues at coordinate 47,265,342 of CM071926.1, read as the reverse complement.
TTTAAAAACTTATTTGAACAAAATCATCAAAATCATGATAAAAACATTTATCTAAACTCCCCCTTTTTGATGATTACAAACCAAAATAATTTTCACGAGGACGATTTTGAAAATAAGATAATTTTCCGGTTTTACGAGTGAACTATCCGTTTAAAAACAAAAACATTTTATAAACAGCTCCCCTATTGATAAGCATATCAACAAGAAATATTGCATAAGCTAGAAGCACAAGCTTTTACAAGCTTTTACAAGATACACATAAACATCATGAGTTAAGAAGCTCCCCCTGTCAAAATACTCATAATCTATTGCATACTTGGCTTTAAGAAGCCATAGCTTATAGCTTTTATATCGAGCTTTTATTAGCTTCTTTGAGCTAACGAGCCAATTTCTTGTTTCTCCCCCTTTGGAATCATCAAAAAGAATGTTAGGATAATAAAAACATTATACAAGTATATCAAAGTGCGCCAAAGAAACGATTTATCAACCATTGAACAAATTAGGCTTAGAATTCGAAAAGATGGGAGAAATGTATCATGGAAAATCTATCAGCTCGTTTTGTTTGCCAAGACATGATCTCAATAAGTATTTAAGACTTTTGAAAGCAAGAGAATCATGTAGAAGTTGAAATTTTCATTGTGACATTTCATCGAACACTTTGTGGGCGTTAAAAATAAAAGAGGTTGTATAAAGCCCTTGTAAATGAATCAAGCCAAAAACTTTCATCACCAAATCATACCAAACACAATACAATACATCATAATAAATAAGCTCATCATGATCATATGACAATTACATCAAGAAATATACAATAAAGCCAAAACTCAAGGGTTCAACCCAATTGAGCAAAGGAAGTAGAATTCTTACCATTCAATCAAAATAGAAGCAATAATGATGATAGACGAGCTACATGAAGTCCAAGATATGCAATGTATGCAAGAAAACAAATTTTGAGTGAAATTTGTGTGAATTTAGCGAAGGGGACGAAAAATGGCAAAAATGGGTTAAAATGACAAAGGCACGAGACAGAATCGCTTTTTAATCCAAAACATTGCTAAGGGCGATTGGTCATCGTTGAGGGCGACCGGCCGACGTTGAGGGCAATCGGTTTCCCTCTTCCCAAATTGCCACCACTGTCTTGTCCATTTTTCCAAAATCCGAATTTTCAACCAAAAATCCGATTTTTCGCCCCTAAGTTTTAAAAAACATGCAAAATGCAAATGTAAACCTCATTCAATATGCATTATGCCTAACCGAGCTCGTATTGACGCAAAGGTCTCGGAAGATAGCGGTTTTGTAAAAATGTCCGCCAATTGATCTTGAGATGGTACAAAAGATATCTCAATTTTTCGTTTAGAAATGTCGAATCTCAATATGTTTAGTACGGTTATGATGAACCGGGTTTTGAGCAATATTTATAGCGGATATATTATCACAAAATATAGGAACATTTTCAAAAGAACATTTGCAATCCGCTAAGGTTTGTTTCATCCAAAGAAGTTGAGTACAACAAAAAGCCGCGGAAATATATTCGGCTTCGGCCGTTGAAAGAGAAACACAATTTTGCTTCTTTGAAAACCAAGAAACTAGGCAATCGCCTAAAAATTGACATGATCCGGAAGTACTTTTCCGATCATCAATATTTCCCGCATAATCCGAATAACTATAACCTTTAAGAGAAAAATTGTCATTCTTTGGATAGAATAAACCATATTGAATAGTGCCTTTCAAATATCGAAAAATTCTTTTAACAATCTCATATGAGATTATTTGGGATTGCTTTGAAAACGAGCACATAGGCATATGGCATGAAGAATGTCCGGTCTACTAGCGGTTAAATAAAGTAAACTACCAATCATACCTCGATATTTTAATTCATCCACGGACTTGCCTTTTTCATCTTTGTCAAAACCTGTACATTCCTTAATAACCTTTACAAAATAAAGAACTCATAGGTATAATAGCGATTAATAAGGAAACATCATCACCTAAAATTAACAGGGAATCCTAATTAATGAAAACAAGAATAATAAACTTCCTAATCCAACAAAATATGTACATTCCTTAATAACCTCTACAAAATAATGATCAAATAGGTACAGTAAAGATCAACAAGAAAGCACAACAAACTCAAAGAAAAGAACTACAATTAAATAAAATATTGAAGTTCCTCTTGTCAAAAAAAATATTGGAGTTCCTAATAATATTATTTAGTTTCTATCCAACTGGATCCTCATTCAATCACCAAATCTTCTTTTTTATGAAGTTGGTTTTATTCATGCTATACCTAAAGGAATACTATATGCAAGTGAATAACTACCGTAAATTTATTGTGGATTGGATATACACAAATTTCACACATAATCACACACAATAAGTGTGTATTGTATGCATATCTAAAGTAAATACTACACCTCGTGTATTTCTCCCCAGTAGTATATATCTACTAGACCCTGTATCCGGTTTCCTACATTCTAATTTTCTTCATCTCATTCTTATTTTTTTATTTTTGACTTGACACACAATTTTTAGCTGAATTAGATTAAAATACATAGATACTTATTATTACTTTTGAAAATAATGGTCGAGAGTTAATAGTTCTATTTTATTACTTAGGGGAAAACTATTTCCAGAAGGAAGAAAAATTATTTCAGAAAATAAATTTTAATTTTAAAGTGTCTAGAAAAAGATAAGTGCTATTTTGTTTACGTTACAACTGAAAACAAGTTAATTGTAACTACACGTTAATTTTTATTTTTTTATATTTTTGAAAGGTGACTACACGTAATTAATTGAATTGAAAAAAAAAAAAGGTTAATCAACTTTGCTAACCAACCGTTAGATAAGATGAGTCCCACTAAATTGAACTATTAGATAACTGCTTGGGGCGATTTAGCCTTTTGCCAACATGGTTGAAATCATACCATCAAAATCAAAATGCGTCGTCGTGAATAAGTATTTATTGTGAAACTTTTATAAATTAATATAATATTGTTCGTCCAAGTGGTGATTTAGATGGGGTTAATAGACCTTCTAAATAAACTTGTTATAGGGTGTCCCCAACCATAAAAAATTTCACGAAATTTAGAATTTCATGAAATTCAAAGCGTTCTCAATTTTAATTTTTATGGAATCCATTAAATCATGGGGTCCTCATCAACTTAGATTTTAGTGGATTCTTAGAATCCTCAAACATTTCATAAATTCCATTGATTTTGGTAGAGTTTGTGTTTGTCTCACATCGTAGTTTGTTGGGTTATTATTGTGCATAAATATGAGTTGGGCACCCCTCTCCCTTTGAGCTAGTTTTGATAAGTTCTACCCAAACCCATTTATCGTTGTATCGAATACTCATGTTTGGTTTGGAGGCGATCTTTGAGAATTAAACTCCGGCTCATGTGGTTTGGCACACTCAGCGTGAGAGCGGGTGTTAGAATTTGTGTTTATTCCAAATCATCAGTTTGTTGGGCTATTATCATGTTAAATGTGGGTTCTCTTTTTGAGCTAGCTTTTTGTAATGAGTTCTACCCAAGCTCATTTATCAGATTTCTTATATAAATGGATTTTAATATATTTAGGTGGAATTACAAGCATTATTTATGAAGGAAAAATTCTACATAAAATCCCACCTTCCCCTGGATTCCAAAATCCAATTTTCCCAATAACTAAAACGTAAAATATTGTATACTGTAAAAAAGAAAAAAGCGAGAATGTCTTTTTCTCTTGTACATCCCTCTCAACTCTCAACTTTCAACTTTCAACGTATGCATGTACCTCCATTGTCATCCATCTACGATAACAATTTGATAAGGTATATTCTTTTTATTTATGAAAAAGTTTTCATTTGTATGTAGGGAAAAATATATTTTTGGAATTAATTGCACTGTGTTTCCATTCGCCATCAAATTTGAGTAAATGAGAACCGATGCAGAGTCCACCCATTAATTATATTTAAATATATATTTGCAATAAAAATTTAATTAAGTACTTTACTTAAATGTTTTTTTAAGTAAAATGTATATTTGCAAATATAAATTTTTGAGTAATGTGTTATTAGATTAACTAGTTTTTTTTACCCGTGCGATTCACGGGGTATATATCTGTTAGGCCTCTATTTTATAATATTACATGTACATTTTTCTAATAGTTCTATGAATTTTATCTCCCCGCATTTAGGGATGATAACATCTTCTTGGGGACTATCTCATTTGGTAACCGAATAAAATAGGACGGAAATCTCTCGTTAATCCGGGATATGAGCGGGGATGGGGATTCTCCGCGTCTCTAGAATCGAGGGATGTGATGGGGACGATATTTATATCCCCGTCCATCTTCCTATTCCGATTAGATAAAACGATGATTCTCTATTCTCATCCCCATTCCCGAATATGTATATTGTATTTATCTATTATTAATATTAATTCTATTTATAAATTTTTATTTTATTAATTCTAAAAATTATACCTAAGAATTTTTACATTTTTACTTGTTCTTATACTTTATTTTACATGCATATTATGGATTTATGTTATCTATGTTTTTGAAAAAAATAGTGATCGCAAAAAGTTTAAAATTTCAAAATATTAATAATTAAAAAATAAAGATAATTCATTGGATTATAAATCATACGATTAAACAATAAAAAATAAATTATTATAAACTATAAAAAAATCTCTTTAAATACGAAATATTTAGTTGTGTGAATATAAATTGCATCTATTTATAGAACACATTTATCTATAAAAAAGTAAATATTTGACAAAAGTTTTTATGCCTATTGTTGAATTTTTTATACTACCCAAATGCCGAATTTTTAATAAATTATATTTTCAATACAATCAAAAATAAAATCATTTCAAATTCCAATGTTTTTTCCTTTAAAAAAATGAACAATTATCAAAATGTTATTTAGGGCTATTTTAATAATTGGGCATTAATTCATATAACTTTTTGAATTGTTTGGGAAGTTTTACTCTATGAAAATATAGTCTTTTACGTGCATCGGATTTATGTCACGCTCCAAAACGGAAGCCGTGACACAATTTACCATACTTATACCGGTTTATCAATCCTAGCTTAACTATCCTCCAACAAACATCAATATAACGCATAAATACGGGAATAACTAAGTCGAGTATTGTTGCGGCGGAATCCAAAGAAATAAAATACAATACATTAATTGATTCTCGGGTCCTACGCCCGCTATTACAACAAATAAGTCCAAGGTCTAAATCATCACAAATAAAATCCATCGTCTTAATAAAATCCATCGTCTCAATAAAATCCATAATACAATACGAGAACTAGGCTACGTCTTGGGATCCATCGTCACCAACGCCCCGATATAGTCCTTCATCTTCCGGTTGATAAAAGAGGTGGGTGTTAGTCCAGTGGCTACGATAATCTGAGGGGGTGAATGGATTGTGTCGATTGTTCGCAATTAGCCCTCTTTTTCGAATGATCAATCAAAAACAAGAATAAAGGTGCGAAAATTAAACAACACGCCTCGATTTATAGAGGTTCAACCCACCTAGGGCCTAGTCCTCTACCACCCCAAAGATCTCCTGGGATGGATTTCAAAAGAAAAAGATTTTATTAATAATTACCCAAATTATTACAACATCACCTTTGAAGATTACCACAATCTTCTAACACCACCTCTTTGGAGATTACCACAATCTCCCAAGATTACCACGATCTTAAACGGCACCTAGTGAAGATTACCACAATCTTCAACCTTGAAGAATACCAAATTCTTCAACACCTCAAAGAGCACCAAACTATTCAACAAGAAGATTACCACAATCTTCTTACACCTAACACCTAAGATCACCCAAGTGTGTTCTTACCACAAGAACACTCACAAGGATATCTTGTGTTGAATGACAAACCCAAATTCAAGATTACAACTCGATAAAGAATTATACAACTTTGAAGTGCAAGTGTAATCAAGAATCAATCCTAAACCTCAAGATGTAAAAGTGAAATACTTAGGCTATTACAACAAGAATCACTACAACATAAATGACATTAGGTAACACAAAACTTGTAGCACTTTTTACATAAGTTACATATGTAACACATGTTTGTAACACTTTTTATATTACAATATTTATGTAACACTTTTGTAGCACTTTATCAATATGTAACACTTATATGTAACACTTTTATATAAGTAACATTTTTTAAGTATCACTTTTTTTTTGTTATTTATTTTGTAACGCAAATAGGTAACACTTTTATCAATATGTAACGCTTATATGTAACACTTTTATATAAGTAACACTTTTTAAGTATCACTTTGTTTTTGTTATTTTTTTGTAATGCAAATAGGTATCACTTTATTTAAGAAGCACTCTTGGCAACACTATATTTTATTGATTGTAACACTTTTTAAGCTATATATTTTAGTAACACAAAATTATATAACTATCATTAAATCATGTCAAAGATTTATTTAATTAATTGATGTCCCCAAACCTAAAAGTTGTACACATCATGTACTCTGTTTTTTTTAACTGAAATTTTGTTTTCTTTTTGCAAAGTATTTTAGTTTTGTTTTTATTTTTTTATTTTTTACGAAGACAATTAATTACGTCTTAATACCCACGGAAAATGTGCATGTATATATTTTATTATTATTATTTATTTATTTTTTAATTTTTACTAACAGAGACCAATTTCATCGTTAAACCTTTTTTTTTTTACTTTTTTAAAAAAAATTACCAATGAAAATTGATGTTGTCACTAATTACTTAGGAATTTTTTCCGTCGGTAAATTATTTTTTCGTTATTTTCTTTATTATTTAATTTTTTTACTGTTAGAACTTTTTTATCTGTCGGTAAATTAAATTATATAATTTTGATATTTTTAATTTGTTGTGTCCTTTAATATATAATGTAATATGATTTTCCAAATATATACTATACAATATAAAATTTGATATATACAGTGTATAATATAATTAAATACATATATTATAAAATATAATCTTTATTATATAAAATATATTATATATACATATAATATATGTGTGTGTGTGTGTATGTGTATATATAAAATAAAGCAAAAGTTATAATAAGAATCAACTTAGCTTAGTGGAAAATTACCACTTCCAGACATAACAGGTCGTGGGTTCGAATCTACTTGGTGGCAAAAAAATAGTATTTCTACGAAGTGCTACAAAAAAAGTGTTACATAAGATTCATATGTAACACTTTACAAGTATTTTTTTTTAATGTGTTACAAATATAAAAAGTGTTATATAAGATTCATATGTAACACTTTAGAAATATTGCTTCAAAGTGTTACCAATAGAAAACATAATGTAACACTTAGAAAAAGTGTTACTAAAAGCTAATAAAAATGATACCTTAGACTATAGGTAGCACGGGCAAGTGCAAAGACCATAAAAGTGCTACCTATTGTCTACAAACATTTTATGGCCATTAGGTAACATTTTTTTAGTGTTACCTAATCTCATTTATGTTGTAGTGAATGTTGAAAATGAAAGCTTAGAGAAATTTGCACTTTCTTGTTGTTGTATTTGCTTGTGTTGTTCTTATCTTGTGTCTTCAAAATCATCTTCTATTTATAGGAGAGTCTTCACAAACATAGGTTCCTCCTTCTTCACTTTTGTCTACAAAAAGAAGATCACAAGATGTAGAAATATTGTTCAAAATTAAAAAGCAAATCTTGCTTGATATGGATGTCCAACGGTACAATTTTGCTATCAAAAGATTACACAAAGACGACCGGCCGCTTCTATAGGAAATTTGAACGTTAAAGGAAATTAGTGCGATCCGGTACCGATTGGGGGCCGAGGTCAAAGGAGGGTCCGACCGTCGCCCACAGGGGTCGACCGCCGGCCCTACCTTGACCGATCGCCCTCCTCAATTTTACAAGTCGAGAGTTCTGTTCTTGTTTTTCGTTCATAAGGTACCTGGCCGACCGCTTTGCTCGACGGTGGACCTCCATATTGACATGTTGTCCGAATTTTGTCAAAATAAACTTCAAAAAATACTCCAAAAAATTAGTAAAAATATTTTAAATCAATTGGGAATATTTGGAAAATATTTAAAAATATTGTTTTGGTGTAAAACTCATTTAAACAAAATCATCAAAATCTTGATAAAAACATTTATCTAACAATCTCCCCATTTTTTATGATTACAAACCAAAACAATTTTTAGGAGATCGATTTTAAAAATAAAACATATTTTTCTGTCTAAAACATCAATTCATTACAAATTTACAAGCAACATTTATCATAAGTACAAATACTAGGATAGAGCAAATATATCTAAAGAACATTTTGCACAAGCTCCCTATCAATATGCACATCAAGAACAAGTATAGAAGCAATCAACTAAAAGCTAAAAGGTTAGCTTTAACAAAATAAGCTTGAATTATTTGAGCTTAGAAGCTCCCCCTGTCACAAAGACAACATTAGTCAAGCATAAAAGTCCATAATACATCAAATGGACTAAGTATCATTCACATGACTTTTGGCTATTAAGAGCCTTAGCTTATAGCTTTTCTTGCGAGCTTATTTTCGCTTCTTTGAGTATATGAGCGTTTTCTGTTTTCTCTCCCTTTGGAATCATCAAAAAGAATGTTAGCACGATAAAAACATCATACAATCATATCAAAGTGCGCAATTTAATCGATTTATCGAGCATTTTGAACATTTAAGCTTTAAATTCCAAATAAAAGGGAAAAATTGCTCATTTGATTTGCAAAAGCTCATTTTATTGATAAAACATGATCTCTATAAACTTTATAAGACTTTTCAAATCAAGAGAATCATGTATGTGATGAATTTTTCATAGAAATATTTTGTCGAACACTTGGCGTGGTCGAATAAAACAAGAGATATATAATACATTTGTATTTCATTTAAGCCAAACATTTTCATCATCAAATACAATTTTACAAATATCATTCATCAACAATCATCATATACATCACACCAATATACAAATTTCATCAAAATATCAAAATATGAGCACATTCTCAAGGTTCAACCCAATTGAGATTAAAAGAAGAATTCTTACCAATTAATCGGAGAAGTCGGATGATAATGATGAAATATAAGTTACATAAACTCAAAAATATAGATTTTATAAGAAGAAAATCATTTTGAGTGAATTGTGTGTGAAAAATGCAAAGGGGTTCGAGTTTTGACGAAAATGATCAAAAATATCAAAATGAAGGCAATTTTAAACCTGAAATTGCTTAGAGCGACCGATCGACGTGTAGGCGGCCGGTGCTGAACATGGTCGACCGGCCGACCTTTGTGCCTAAACACCAGATTCTGTTTCTCGTCCGAATTTTGCACTAAAAATCCGATTTTTACCCCTAAGTTTTAAAAATATGCAAATTGCAAACATAGACCTCATTTAATATACATTATGCCTAAACAAGCTCGAAATGAGGTAAAAGACTTCGTGAAGTGATTAAAAATAAATGTCCACGAGTTATCCTTGAAACGGAATTAAACACGCTCAATTTTCCTTTAAGAAGTACAATCCCTTTAAAAAATATTGAATCTCAATATATTTTGTTTGGTTATGAATGACCATTTGTTGAGAAACTATTTTCACCGAACTTGTTATCCCGAAAAATATTTAACGTTTTAAAACTTTGGATAAAACAAGCCATAAGAAGAAGTGCCTTTCAAATATTTGAAAATTTCTTTTAACGGCACTTTAATGAGATTCGTTGGGATAGTTTTGAAATCGAGCATATAGGCATAAGGCATGAAGAATTTTAAGTCTTTAAGAATAATGAAAGTTGATAAACATACCTCGAATTTATTTGTCAACCAATATGCCTTTCACAATCTTGAACGTAGATGGCCATGGATAAGTCTACTATCATTTGTTCCTTAAAACCAAAATATTTCTTGCAAAAACTTGACAAAATATCTTGCACAAGACCATAGTAATATCGAATAATATACACAATATTGAACAACATAGAAGTTGAATCAAGTAGCACATACTATGCTATTTAAGGAATCAACAAAAGTTTGATAAAACAAGTGCTTATTGAAAATCCATATAAGGTCTCTTTTGAAATTTGAAAATTCTAGAGTATAAAATTGAGACCTCATTTTTAAGAACCATTTTTGTAAAGAATTTTATCAAACCATACAAAATTAAAGACATGAAAATGTGCAATAATTATAAAAGATAATATAAAATGCATATTACAAGAAGAGGATAAGAGTTACCAATTTCTCTATTGCCAAGGGTTATATATTTACCATTGTTGATTATACCTTCTTCTTGAAAAATAATTTTGTTGATAATATTGTTAGTTCAAGTGCTACGATAATCTAGAGGGGGTGAATAGATTATCTCGGTTTTTCATATTTTGCCCTCTTTTTCGAATAATCAAGCAAAGATGAAAGCTAAATGCGGAAAATAAACAACACACGTTGATTTAAAGAGCTTCACCCCACCTAGGGACTATGTGCTCTACCACCCCAGTATATCCGGGATGGGTTTCGAAAAAGAAAAAGAAATTTTATTAATTACCAAAATTAATACAACACCTTGAGGATTACCACAACCCTCTTACAACACCTTCAAGGAGATTACCACAATCTTCCTTCACCACCTTTGAAGAGTACCACACTCTCCAAACACCTATCACCTAGATCACCCAAGTGTATTCTTACCACAAGAATACTCACAAGGATGTCTTGTGTTGAATGATGACCAAAATCAAGATTACGACTCAATAATGAATGATACAATATGAGTACAAGTGTAATCAAGATTACAACCCAAATAAAGCACTTACGGCTTCGCCCAAAAATATTTTGGAAGCGAAAATTCATTGAACATGGACCGACTCATTTCTTGTAGTGTCCGATTTTTCCTTTCGGCTACTCCATTTTTGTTGAGGTGTCCTTGGAGCCGAAAAATTATGTGCATACCCCTTGGTTTCACAAAAGACTCTAAATTCACCATCAAATTCTCCACCTCGATCACTTCGAATAGACTTAATAGTATCTTCCTTTTCATTCTCAATAAGTCTACACAACTTAACAAACTCATTAACGGCATCGCTTTTATTGGTAAGAAAAAGAGCCCAAGTATATCTAAAAAAATCATCGATAATAACCTTAGACTAGCCGTACCAATATCCCCATACAAATCAAGGTGAAGCAATTGTAGGGGTTTGGTTGTGGAAATTTCATTTTTGGGCTTAAAACTACTTTTAACTAATTTGTTCTTTTGACAAGTGTCACATAAGCCAAGATTTTCAAAATTCAATTTGGATAGTCCTTTCACATGTTGGTTTTTGTAAATATTTTTCAAATTCTTGTATCCAACATGTCCAAGTCGCCTATGACATAAACTAGTTAAATCATTATTCGCGACTAAACAAGAAATATTTTGACTAACCAAATCACTTGTACAAATTTTGTAAAGATTGCCTTTTCTATTTGCTTCACAAATAATTTTACCATTTTTAAGTATAAGGCATGTTTCTTTATTGAAAGAGACATCATAGTTTGAATCACAAAGTTGACTAACACTTATCAAATTAAACTTAAGCCCTTCTACTAAAAGAACATTACTAAGAGAGAAAGAAGAGTTACCAATTTCTCTATTTCCAAGAATTCTTCCTTTGCCATTGTCGAACATGACCATACCCTCTTCTTGGAGCCGGATGTTGGTAAAAAGTTCTCTCCTCCCGGTCATATGGCGTGAACATCCGCTGTCCACGAGCCATTTTGAATCTTCCATTGTTGTTATAGCCCCTATTACCTACAAAAGAATTTCTTTTAGGTACCCTATAATTTTAGGGTCCATGGAGGTTAGTCTTGAGACCTTTGGGTCTCCAAACATAACTAGAGCTATTTCTCAATTTGCAATTATTAGCATAATGTCCAACTTTGTCACAATAAAAACAAGTAGGAGTATTAGAGCTACTAGCACGTACAAAAAGTCGGACCTTGGTTATTTTTCTTAAAAGCACTTTGAAATGGTTTATAACCAAGTCCCAATTTGGAATGCTCACCTCTTTGTGCATCTAAAGTTTTTGTAACTTTATCCGTGTTTATGTTAAAATGATGCACATCATTTTTCAAACATTCAAGATCTGTTGTGAGCAATTCCTTTTCGGTTTCAAGAGTATGAACTTGAGTAAGAGTAATAGCATGAGCTTTATCAAGAGATTCATAAGAAGTAAATAATTTATCCTTTTCAATTTTAAGTTCTTTATGCTCCTTTTTCAAGGTCTTGTATTTAACAATCAAATTTTGAAATTCAATTTGCAATTCATCAAAATCACATTGCAATTCATCAATTAAGGAGGAGGTAGAAGAGTTAGAGTGTATCTCATTATTTTCATCGTCTATGGCCATAATACCATGTTCGGTTTCTCCTTCCTCGTCGGTTGTTTCGTAGGTCCCAAGGGGTGTAAGTGTAAGGTTTAGAAGGGGGGTTGAATAAACCTTACCAAATTTTCGATTTAGTCCTTTTAAATCTACGAGTTGATTCTACACACCAAGTGTCCTTGATGGGCGATCGAATTATCACTCGGTAGAGTTAATCTCTCAACAGACTTCAATTTGAGTTTGTTGATGGAGTAACTCATTGTTGGCTATAATTTAACTCAACTGTGGTTTTATTTTCATTGGAAGACTTAACACCCTTATGTTTGATTAAGCAAGATTTTAGAGCTTGATTTAGTACTTATAATTTTATCAAATGGATAGCAAATTTATCAAGATATAAGCGATTAAAAGTGCGAGAATTTAAATCTTTGAAATGTAAATGACACAAAGAAAGTTTTTATAGAGGTTCAAGATGGGGTAATTCTTCTACTCTCTCTTCTCCAACTCCTGGAGGAATCCACTAAGTAATGATCGGTTTACAAAGTGGTAACACCGGATACAAGTCTTGATCACAACAAAATGACTTGATCCTTAGGGACTCGATGCCGAGACGCCTTGATCACTCACCAAGGCTTCGTGCGACTCGGCTTCTTTCTTCACAGGGCACATTTTGTTACTACAACTCACTTGCTCAAGCTCTTTGGATTTGATCACGAAGCCCTCCAAAAGCTTAAGACTTGGTTCGATCTTGAACCTTTCTACAATCCTTCCCGGAATGTAGACCCCTTGTTTTCGTATTGTCCTCTTCAACCGATTGAAGTTTTCTTTCCTTCACGGTGAGTGTTGGATTGATGTACTTCGTAATGTAGGCTTGAGGATTGAGAATGTTTCGATTTTTCTAATATGCTTGTTTATCTCATATGTGTGTCATCTCATTATCTCAAACAAACTCCTCGGCCTTTTTATAGTGAACTTTCAAAAATTTGCCCGTTGAAGAGATAGGCTTATTTTTGAAAGTCACTTTGCGTCGTTGGCTTGCAGTCCTTGGAATTGCCATTTCCTCGTATGAATTGTTCTTTCACCTTTTCGAGTTACGACACGGTGTAGTGTTTCCCATTGGTTCATTCCTTTTGCACGCCTGGGACTGAGCACTCCAAGAAAGGTGGTATGGAGATATTACTTGTTTAAGTAAATCTCTTGATTTACGTAAACGGTTCTTTTCGATTATCTCGACTTGATTGCATTTCCTTGCTTTCCCAGGTGACTTAGAGTCGACTTCCAATCATTGGATGACTCTTCCACACTTCAACTTGAGACTTGCTTTTCTTGAGTTGACTTGACGATGCTCCACTGTTGCATCTCACCGCTTTTCGATGGAGTTCCTATCTACTCTTCTTTGCCATACTCAAATGTCTCACAGCGAAGTCTTCCTTCGAGTCTTGATTGTCTTCTTGCATGTTAAGGCGTAGCCGACTTAACTCACTTGGCCAGCCTCTAATTGTTACAATACATTTTACAAGAAGAATTGGGGTGCCAACTTTCTATTCTAAGTTTTACATGGCATTCATCAAAATCTAAACAATAAAATTCCTAACAATTTCCCCCACTTTTTGATGATGCCAAAACTTAAATCATTCAAAAATGCAAACAAAGAAAGATACATACTGGATAGTGTATTGACATAGAATGTATGTGCGAATAGATCTATTTATTGATCATATCATTCCCGTTCTTTTACACAATCAATTTTTACAAGGTGTATCGAGCACATATTTGTCTTCACAAAAATAAAGAATTTATACCTTTATTACGGAAAGACTTACATTGTATGTATTTACATAATAAAATACACGAAGGGTTGGACAAAGAACACTTCATCTCCTTCATTGTCTCCTTCTTTCATCTTGTTCAAAGATCTTCTTCTCTTCTTCTCTTTTTCTCGTCGTCACCGCCTTCTTTTTCTTCTCATATGCTTTCTGGCAGCTTCATCTTTTCTTATTCTTTCCTGTCTCTCCGCCATAGCCGAGTTTGTCTCTTGTTTTCTTCTTCTATTCTTTTTGCATACTCGGCGTTGGTTTTAGCCACTTTCAAATTTGCCACTTGGTCAAGCCCAGCCCAAAGAGATCCCCCTTTCTTCCTGGATCTACGTATTCAATATTCTTGGGCGGAGGCCTGGGTCTCAAGCTTCTTCCTCCACTATCGCTTCTTCCTCTACCTGCCTCGGGCGATATCTTGAACCTGGGTCTTTCTTTCCAAATGAGTGACCGGCGGAGTGACCAAAGCAGAGCGATCGCCGATTGTCTCGCTGTCGGCTTCTTCACATAATGTGAGACCCTTTTCCCAAAAGACAGTCCCAAGCTTGAGCCATAGACATATTTGCAAAGTATCCCTCGACTCGAGCGTTTTAAATTCATCGACCGATCGTGGCTCGTCCCGATATCCGAGATGGCATAGGTGTCTCGTCTCTTTGGAATGCCTCCGTGTTCTTTCAAGATGTTCATCACCCTGGCATCCATTCTTCCTTCCACTTCCTTCATCCCTGCTTCAATTGATTTTCTCTTTTTGACCATAGATACAAAGTGTTGGAGTGGCAGAGTCACGCGGGAGTTTGCCGCTTATAATGTCACCGTGACGAGGACCTTGTTGGGGGGTTTGTGCAATCATCAATGTCACATATGTTGATCCTTCCCCCTCAACAAGCTTTCCTTTCTTCTCGTTTCAAGACTTCCTCACCGATTTTCCCTTCTCACCGCCTTCCTTTCTTTTCGGCTTCGATTTTGTCTTTGCTTTAAGGTATTCCTCTTCCCCCTTTTTGGCATCATCAAAGGATAGAGGAACCCCAGGGAACATCCGGCAAGCATGAAGTCGAAGTCTTCGATGGTTGAGTTCTACTTCAAGTCAGCTGCGTTGTATGCAACACGGAATTCGGTCGAGTAGCGTTGGATTCTCACTGCTGAAATCGGCTTCATCTCACCATGAGAAGGCTGAATTTTCTTGTCATGTGTTCTTCCAAACGCTGTAGATCATTTGTATGTTGCTCACGCAGCAGCCTTGATCTCGGCAGCGTGAGCTTCATGCATATGCTCAATGTGTTCTCTCGGCTTCGTCTTTGCATCGGTATTTTCAGCTCTCCACACCAGCAGACTTGTTGAACAATTGTCTAAAGTATCTCACCTGTTCCACACGCATTGTTTGTCAGCTTTGTTGCCACCATTCCCTTATTCGAATCAAGTATGCCTCTTAAATCACCGTATAAGGGTGGCATCTCTCGTTGTCCAATCGCATGTCCAAAGAGGCCTCGATGCCTCTCCATCCTTTCAACCTCAAAGAAAGAGTGCCTTGAACACTTCTCGAACTTCAAATGATTCTTCATTGCGGTGATGGCCATGGCCATACAAAGATCGGGTCATAATCACTGAACGATGGTGTCGATGGAAGAACAGGAGCTGGTTTGTAATAGCGTGCTTGTTCGTTTCGACTCTTCGTGGAGTTCTCGTATCTCCGGTGAGAAAGGGAAAGATTCTACAAAAGATTCATCACCGCCAACCGGGATCTGTTCGATGATGAGCGGTGCGCGTGAAGTTCTTTTGGGAATCGATCCTGCTACGGCTTGAGGAGCCCGAGCGGTGGTCTCTTGTTCACCGGGTTCCGTTGTGAAGTAGACCCGCTTGTTTGAGCCTCACATCTTTAATGTACCTTTTGGTCTCACCGATTTCTCCATTTCGATGGATGGTCCTCGGCCTTATCGAGCGTCATCGGACGATGATGAGATTTCCATTGGTGGCTCATCATCAAAATTAAAGGTTTGACGAGTAGTCTTGGGATCGAGACTTGCTCGTGCTTGGAACATCCGCACTGAGTCTTTTGGATTTGTCATGGGGGATGACTCAGCTTCTTCTTCGCCTCGCCGATCCCGGAAAAGTGACATCGGGGTTGTCCTGGGAATCATGAAGTGCGATGATCTCCTTCTCGATGGGTCGATGATACCAGGAGGGATGTTCTCTACTTGGTGCTTTACCCCGGAAGTCTCAACCTCCGTGGCCTTCATTTCCTCCAGCTCTCTCTCTTTGCTGCGAGGTCTTGTCCTCCTTTCGACAAAGTCACTGTCTTAGGGTCTTCTACAAAGATGGCATCCATTGAGTCTCAACCCCATGGATTGCACTTTCATCGCCAGTGTTAACTCCCGGGGCATTCCTTCCTGCGGCCTTGACCGCATCGCGTCGTCATTAGCCTTCGTAGCGCGATTGGCACCTCGGTCACCGAGACAGTCTCAATCGTCCGAGCTTCGTTAATGGCAACTTGCTGTTCTTCTTGTGTTTGAATTTTCTCTACTTCGCCTCCTACATTCTTTGTGGGAGTCATCTCGCATTCTCCGACCTTGCCGCAGTGGAGGGAGTTTCCCCTCGGGCGCACCACCGAGTGACTTGAATGGGGTCACTCGTCTCCAAGCACCCTAAGCTTTCGATTGATTGCTCGGCCGTTGGGCGGTGTGGTAGCACACCTTCAATAGGGGTTGGCTCGACCGGGGTCCCCACTATCCCGCCATCGCCATCTCCCTTATCGCTTTCTTCTCGAGTGAGTGGGAAGTGGTAGCAGAACAACAGGCTATTTGTTGAACCACTCCCATTGGATCGATTTCGGTGTGTTTCGAGGACTCTCCTGTCCCTCCATTAATCTTTGCTCGTGAAGGATTCTTGATTCGTGCAATGCTTGCTGCGATTTGCAACTCTTCTTACGTAGGGCGTGACATTCTCCTCGTTCCTCGTCACTTTGTCGGAGAGAAGACATTAAGGAGAGGATGTGTGTGTTACGTGGGTGCCGAGATAGGGCGGATGCTTGCCTTCTCACGTGCTTTGGCTTCTTCAACTTGTTTTTCTCTCTCTTGTCCTTGTAGATCTGCAGGATTTCGTGCGCTTGTCTTCATCCGAGTGGGAGCACAAAGAGTTAATCCAAGGAAATTTAGCGATTCTTCTTCTTCTTCTATGAACTCGGCCGTTGGAACTGCTTCCTCGACTTACTCAACTTCCATTTCCTCCACTCACGCAGACGATTTTGGATGTCCGGGGGTAAGGTGGAGATAGGATCATTACATCACTATCCGCTCCGCGGGTTCTTCTTGTGCTTCACCTGTGAGCTACTACAGTTTGTGTCTTGGTTGCCTCTGTCACGATCGCTTCAAATAGACTTGGTTGTTTCATCAACTACATCCGGAGACTCTACTTCTCCAAAGTCTCCGGTATTTGTGCTAGGTGAGAATCGACTCACCGGTTTCTCTGTCGGACCGCTTGACAAGTCTTCTTCGTCTCCTAGTTTGTACCGAGGGATTTCTCGTTCGAGAGACGTGTCCTCTCGAGTCTTGGGCGGTGGGGGCCGATCTTGGTGTTTGTTTCGAGGAGCCGCCGTCTTGCTTGTCGTTCTCCTCCTTTTGACGATCGGAGAAGGTATTTGTGAGTCCTTCTCGACCGCTGCCGGGCAGGGAGACACGGCCGGGGCGGAGTGACTCTGCTGCGAAGGGGCAGGAGCATGTTTGGTTTTCTTTCTTTGTAGGGGCAAGCGAGTCTTCTTAGCTTAGTACCGCAGGGCAGCTTTCTTCTTCTGGGTCGAGAGGAGAAGCAGATTGTATCTTCGGTCACTGATTCCCCCTCACCGTGTCGCTCTCTTGGCGTAAGCTCGCTTCGAGCACCGGAGGGTTAGCTCAACATTCTCTTGTTAACATGGAAGGCCTTTCCATGCCTAAGAGGACTCCTTTCACCTCCAATAGCCGCCAATCACTGGCCATATCCCGAGGATCCTCCAAATGTGCCATCTTCTTTGAAGGACTTGTTCCCCACGTTCGGCAGAGTCCGCTGAGACAAACTCAGCCCAGTTTATCTTCTTTTCTTCGATGATCGCAGCCATTACAATCGGCTTTGCCTTTGATAGTTGGTCAAAGCCGCCAAATTTGATGTCGATACATTTGGCAACTATGTCCAACAATTTGTGATAATCCTCCTTCAATCTCTTGTTTTGTTTGTGTATATTATTTTATCAAAGAAAGTCGGACTTGGCTATTTCTTTCCATGCGTCGGCCAGGTTCACATCACCTCTTTAATCTCGGATGCTCCTTCCTTCCGCGGTAGTGAGCAATATTCACCAAATCCTTGGCGGTGATAGTCACCGCTTCCCGTGAACAGATGACTTGATTCCTTCATCGTGAATCTCAAAGCATTCACGAGAATCGCGACCTCCTCCACATAGGTCATCGGATATTCTAGCGTTAGAAACGATTTTAGTCCAGGCGTTTCCAACTTCTCGGCGATTTTCTTCACTAGGGTGTCATCGGACCCCGCTTCACCATTCCGCCGAAATCCACCGTCGAACCAAAGTGTGGATTTGCTTTCCTAACTTGGTAAAGTCATAAGTTGGTGCCATTTCTCAGGATTATATCAAGGAAAACTTCGAGAAATTGATTTGAAGGTTGATAGGGTTTCGAGAGTATTTTGCCTTTGCCTTTTGAGAGAAAGAGATGAACAGTTTTAGAAGTGTGAGAGAGAAACGCGACGAAAAATGGTTTAAATATGGTTTATGAAAGGACGTGCGGCGGTTTTTGAATTGTGATCGAAATCAACGGCTTGATTTCGCACGCCTATTGAGCATTTCATGTCTCGTATTTAATGCGGCAAAGATTTATATCCAATCATAAGCTTGGTGTGCGCTTTATGTCCGTACACATCATCATTATCTTGCGACGTTCCTTAAAACATTCCCGCTTAGTCAAAACGATCGCGTTTTTGTCACTTTGCTCATAAATCATTCAACATCTTATCTCTTAGCTGATTTAACTCTACTTCTCACAGTTCTTTTAGCGACTCAGCTATCACCGACTTGTAGTCTTTTCTTCCGACATAACATTCTGGTGATTCATGATTTCTATTTTCAAATCTTTTTCTCCCCTTTTCTCGTTCCATTTCTCTTCTTTGATTTGTCTGAGTGTCACGCACCAATTAGCCCCAACTCATGCTTGAGTTCTTCAAATCTTGACTCACATAATGGTTTTGTGAAGATGTCGGCTAGTTGTTTATCGCTTGAGATATATTCCAGGGCGATGTCCTTCTTTTCAACGTGATCTCTTATGAAGTGATATCGACATCAATATGTTTTGTTCTTGAGTGCAACACAGATTTTGAGTGATTGCAATTGCACTTGTGTTATCACACATGATTGGAATTTCTTTTTCTTCAACTTCATAATCTCTCACCTTTCTTCTCATCCATAGGACTTGGGCACAACAAATTTGCCCAGCCTATGTATTCTCGCCTCGCTTGTAGAGGTGGCTATTGAGTTTTGCTTCTTGCTAAACCAGAAATTAGTCTGTTTCCTAAAGATTTGACATGTGCCTCAAGTGCTCTTCTGTCCCACTCGCATCCAAGATAGTCGAATCAATAGCCAATTAGCTTGAATCCACCTTCCTTTGGATACCATAGGCCTACTTCTTGGCTTCCTTTCAAGTATCTCAAGATTCTCTTAGTCATCATGGCTCTCTTTTTGGAGCAGATTGAAATCTTGCACATACACCTACAAAGAAAAGTGATGTCCGGCCCGCTAGGCCGTGAGATAGAGCAATGATCCAATAAGTGCTCAGATCTCTTGTTTGATCTACTGTGCTTGCCATCCGCATCCATGTCCATTTTGATGATGTGTTCATTGGTATTTTTACGTAAGACTTCTCCTCCATACCAAACTTCTTCATTAAGTCTCGTGTATTTTGTTTGACTTATGAAGGTTCCATCCTTCACTGTTTCACTTGGAGTCCAAGGAAGAATGTCGGCTCTCCCATCATGCTCATTTCAAATTTACTTTGCATGAGGTTTGAGAATTTTTCGCCTGACTCTTTGTTAGTGGATCCAAAAATGATGTCATCCACATATATTTGAACAAGCAAGATACTCTTCTTGTCTTGAATTACGAAAAGTGTTCTATCTACTTTTCCTTTAGTGAATCCATTTTCGCTTAGGAATTGTGACAAGGTATCATACCATGCTCGGGTGCCCGTTTCAATCCATACAGGGCTTTCTTGAGTTTGTATACCTTGTCTCCAAGAGTCTTCTCGCTCAAATCCTGGAGGTTGTTCAACATATACTTCTTCTTCCAATAAACCATTTAGGAATGCACTTTTTACATCCATTTGATATACAATGAAATTCTTGTGAGTCGCATAGGCAAGAAACATCCTTATAGCTTCCAATCTTGCTACAGGGGCAAATGTTTCATCAAAATCTATCCCTTCTTCTTGGCAATATCCTTTGGCTACCAATCTTGCTTTGTTTCTTACCACAGAGCCTTCCTCGTTCATTTTATTTCGAACACCCATTTGGTGCCATTAACATTTTGATGCATGGGTCTTTGCACTAATTCCCACACTTTATTTCTTTCAAACGATTCACTCTTCTTGCATAGCTTGAATCCAATGTGTGTCATCCAATGCTTGTGACACATCTTTTGGCTCTATTTGCGAGATGAAGCATGTGAACATTGCCTCTTGTTGAGTTCTCGATCTTGTCTTGACACCTTCTCTTATATCTCCAATGACAAGTTCTCGTGGATGGTCTCTCGGCCATCTTACATCGAGTTGGAGTAAGTTAGGCCGGATTCGATCGACTTGCGCTTGTGTTCTTTGTGGTCGGCTCTCGTAATCACTTAGCCGCAAATTTTCCAAAATTGTTTTGAGATTCACTATCTCATCTTCTTCCGAATTGATAATTCCAAATTGACACAAAGATGGACTCTTCTCGTATGGTTGAGTGATTCAAATTATCACCGACTCTTCAATGTCTTCTCCATTTACATTTTGCTCATCGAATACTACATGAATGGATTCTTCTATAACCATAGTTCTTTTGTTGAGTATTCTCAGTAGGCTTTGCTTTCAAATGAGTATCCTAAGAAGATACCTTCATCGACTTTAGCATCAAAAGCCTTTAGGTTGTCTTTGCCATTGTTGTGAATGAAGCATTTACATCCAAATATTCTCAAATATGAAACATTTGGTTTTCTTCCATCCAGTTTCATAGGGAGTCTTTGTCACCGTCTTTTATCATACATCCGTTTTGGGTGTAGCAAGTCGTGTTGATTGCTTGCCCAAAATCTTTTTGGTAACCCCCCACCTAACATGGTCCTTCTTCGCTTCTTTGAGGGTTCTGCTTCCTTCTTTTCGCAACTCCATTCTGGTGGAGTCCTTGCTGGCGATAGTTCATGACCAATACCATTCTCAATACAATATGAGTTACTATTCCATTGACAAACTCGGTTCCTCTATCGATCTTATTTTGATAATGGTTTGACTCTTCTCATTTTGAATCCTTTTCATCACCGTGGTAGTTTTTGTAGAGTTTCTTTCTTCTTACACATGAATATTGTCCATGTATATCTTGAGTAGTCATCTACTACCACCAAGGTGTATTTCTTTCCACTTATACTTGCTTTGGTTCCACTGGGCCAAATAGATCCATATGAAGCGATGCAATATTCTTGTTGAGGATGGGCATGTCTTTTCTTTGAATGACGACTTGATTTGTTTTCCCTTCGACATGCATCACATATACTCTCCTTCTTGTATACTGAGTCCTGGAAGTCCTTCTACAAGATGACTTCTTGCCACTTGTTAATTGTTTTGAAATTCAGGTGACTCAGCTTTTTGTGCCATAGCCAACTTGATTGATTGTATTCTTTGCTAGTAGACATGTCTTTGGTGTTGCGGTTGACCAATCCACTACATACATATTTTTCTGTCTACATCCTTGCAAAGCACCACTTCATTTGATTCAATATCTTTGATTTGGCACATACCCATGTTAAATCCAACATTGTAGCCCTTGTCACAGAGCTGATGATACTCGATAAGTTGAAGTTGAGTCCTTCAACATATGCAACATCTGTGATTTCTAATCCATTCCTCTTGATGGATCCAATGCCTCTTATTTCACCAGAGCTTCATTTCCTCCAAATATGACTTTTGCTCCTTTGACTTCCTTGAATTTTGACAGATTTCTCTTATTTCTGTCATATGTCCGGAACACCCACTATCCATGTACCAGGTTCCTTGGCACTCACTGTTCCTTGAACTCGCAATCAAGGAAATTAAGTTTTAGGTACCCATACTTGTCCGGTCCCGAGGGGTTAGAATTGTAAGATGATCCAACCAACCTATAGCCAAATGATTTGACTCTAAGGTTGCCATCTATCGATCCATAATCATAATTAATCCTGGCAAATTGCTTGGGAATTCTAGGTTCATACAACTGTCTCTTTTGTCTGTATGCTGCATATGTGTTTTAGCAATTGCCTTCCTTGGGTAATTGTGGTGTTTTTGCGTGTAGTGCCTAGGTGCATATGTGTCTTTGATGAAAGCTCTTATACTTTTGGAATGGCCTTTCTTGAGTTCTGGCCTTTGCCATCCGGGCTTATATTCCATAAGTTCGTGCTGATTTTACAATATTCCAATCAACTTGGCTTGGATATTTTCTACCATTCCCATCATATGTATTTCTTTTATGGGTTTTCTTCGGGATGTTTGGTAGCTCGCTTCTTCTTTACGAGTATTTTCTCTTTTGGAGTTTCTTTGAGGGACTCACTGAATCTCTTCTCACTGTCCTTTCAAAGACTCTCAACTCGGTCATTTTTCCTTTTCCTTTGTAACCAAGGCCAGTTTGCTTAGTATTGTGCTTTGGAGTGAATGTGTGTGCAACATTTAGAGTTTTGGATTTTTCGGACTCTTCATGACTTGAAGATCCTTTTTCCAAAATTACTCTTGAGGTTTGACATGGCACGAGAGAATTAAATCCTAAGCTTTGTCTTGTCTCCACATTCTCTTTGACTCATAATAAGATCATCCAATGATTTAGATGCCTTAGTGAATGAGGCAATAACATTCTTGAGGTCATTCTCCCTCGGTTCTATAGCAGCAATTTCTGCTACTAATTTAGCATTTTCACCTTTAAACTTTCATTTTCAATCAACAGCTATTTGACTTAGAGTACTCGGCTCCTTAGTCAACTTTGAGTTTTGACTTTTGAGTAGGCTGTTTTCCTCATTCAATAGTGTGTGTGAGGATTTAATGTGTTCAAAATCTTTCATCATTTTGCCTAATGAATCATAAAGATCAAGAGGTGATGAAGTGTGTGTGTCACGTCACTATCACTAGTGTCTGAGCTTGTTGAGTTAGATTGTACCTCATCTTCTTGATCTTGTTCTTTGGCCATCAAGCGGATCGGGGCTTCTTCTTCGAGTCACTTGAGTAGTCGGCTTCATTTGCTCTCTGCGAATCGGTTGTCTCTCTTGACTTGGCTGTCTCGTAGTCTCTGCAGCCATCATTGCCTTTTTCTTTTCTTGTCTTCTTTCTCTCAAGACCTTTCTTTCTTCTTCATCTCTCTCAGTATTTGACTACATGATATGAGCAAATCAATGGCATAGTGACCTGGTTGTCTACAGTTCCAACATAGATATTCAGCCTTTTGATCGCTCTTTCCATTCTTGAGTTGTCGCCCTTTGATACTCAACTTTTTGACGATCCGTTCTCTTGGTTGGCCTGTCTTCCCTTGATTTGGAGGGAGCTGAGTGTCTTCCGGAAGATTCACCCTTTCCTTTCTTGTAGTTCTTATTAAAGAACTTGTTGAATCTTTTAACCATCGTGGCTATTTCTTCCGGTCGATGACTTCTTTGACCTCGCTCTCTTCCCATCTTTAACAATTAGAGCAAAAGTTTTGGGTACAAAATTGTCTTTCCTGGTCTTTTCTTCTCACTCAAACTCGTAGGCTTTGAGGTCCGAGAATAGTTCATGGTTGGATGTCTTAGATAGGTCCATGGAATGTCTCGGTGCCATGACCTTCATTTCCCATTCACCGAAGACTTTTTAGGATCTTCATACACATTTCCTTCTCGTGTATATTCCTTTCCAAGTGTAGATGACTCATTTGTGATTTCGTCAGAATCGAGCATCCGGTTGATCCAGGTTTTCTCCTGAGATCATTTTGAAGTTTTCAAATCTTTGTTGACAACACTCGATAATTTGTTTTCTTTGATTTGCTCGAGCCTTCACAAATCAATGTCAACTTGTCCCATTTCCTTAGTCTTTTGCAAGATTTGACTTTATTGAACATGGCTTTGTCCAAGGTTTTGTAAAGGATGTCCTTGGCTACATTGTCCGTTGTATCTTTTTCTCATCATTTGTCCACTCGGTTCTTGGTTTTTCAACCATGACCGTGCGGGAGCAACATCTTCTTCTCCTTCAAACGCAAATCTTCGTGCAAAATTTGTGTTCACCTTTAATATTTGCAGAGGCCCATCTTCTATCACTATCCACATCTCATCATGTAATGCTTTGATAGATGAGCACATGCATACGAATTTTCCAATCATCAAATTCTTCAATAGTGAACATAGGGATGCGTGTCAAATTTGCTTCCATGATAATGACTTTTAATGATAAAAGGAGTTTTAAAATTTTAAGTACTAAAGCGGACTTTGAAAAGTTTGGAGATCTAGTTCAAGAACCGGTCGGAGGGTTCAATGAACCAACCGCTCGATACCACTTGTAGGTCCCAAGGGGTGTAAGTGTAAGGTTTAGAAGGGGGTTGAATAAACCTTACCAAATTTTCGATTTAGTCCTTTTAAATCTCTGAGTTGATTCTACACAGTTGTGTCCTTGATGGACAATCGAATTAGTCACTCAAGAGAGTTAATCTCTCAAATGAACTTTCAGGAGTGATGGAGTAACTCAAATTGTTGGCTATAATTTAACTCAACTCGTGGTTTTATTTTTATTGGAAGACTTAACACCCTTATGTTTGATTAAGCAAGATTTTAGAGCTTGATTTAGTACTTATAATTTTATCAAATGGATAGCAAATTTATCGTGAGATATAAGCGATTAAAAGTGCGAGAATTTAAATCTTTGAAATGCAAATGACACAAAGAAAGTTTTTATAGAGGTTCAAGATGGGGTAATTCTTCTACTCCTCTCTTCTCCAACTCCCGGAGGAATCCACTAAGTAATGATCGGTTTACAAAGTGGTAACCCAGGATACAAGTCTTGATCACAACAATGACTTGATCCTTAGGGACTCGATGCTGAGACGCCTTGATCACTCGGTGGCTTCTCGTACGACTCGGCTTCTTCACAGGCAAAATTGCCTTGTTACTACAACTCACTTGCTCAAGCTCTTTGGATTTGATCACGAAGCCCTCCAAAAGCTTAAGACTTGTTCGATCTTGAACCTTTCTACAATCCTTCCCGGAATGTAGACCCCATGTTTTCGTATTGTCCTCTTCAACTGATTGAAGTTTTCTTTCCTTCACGGTGAGTGTTGGATTGATGTACTTCGTAATGTAGGCTTGAGGATTGAGAATGTTTCATTTTTCTAATATGCTTGTTTATCTCATATGTGTGTCATCTCATTATCTCAAACAAACTCCTCGGCCTTTTTATAGTGAACTTTCAAAAATTTGCCCGTTGAAGAGATAGGCTTATTTTTGAAAGTCACTTTGCGGTCGTTGGCTTGCGGTCCTTGAATTGCCATTTCCTCGTATGAATTGTTCTTTCACCTTTTCGTAGTTCGACACGGTGTAGTGCTTCCCATTGTTCATTCCTTTTGCACGCTTCAGGGACCGAGCACTCCAAGAAAGGTGGTATGGAGATATTACTTGTTTAAGTAAATCTCTTGATTTCTCGTCAACGGTTCTTTTCTGATTATCTCGACTTGACGCATTTCCTTGCTTTCCCCAGGTGACTTAGAGTCGACTTTCCAATCATGGATGACTCTTCTTCCACTTCAACTTGAGACTTGGCTTTTCTTGAGTTGACTTGACCGATGCTCCACTCACCGCATCTCACCGCTTTTCAATGGAGTTCTGTCTACTCTTCTTTGCCATACTCACAATCTCACGGTGAAGTCTTCCTTCGAGTCTTGATTGTCTTCTTGCATGTTAAGGCGTAGCCGACTTAACTCTTCAGCTTGGCCACTCTAATTGTTACAATACATTTTACAACAGAATTGGGGTGCCAACTTTCTATTCTAAGTTTTACATGGCATTCATCAAAAAATAATAAAATTCCTAACAGTTTCAAGTAATTCATCCCAAGTTTTGACCTCCGCATTTAGAGCCTTATTTTTCAAAAATGCTTCTTTTTTTTGTTTCTCCTCATCGAGTTTTGGGCAATCAAAGAATGAAGTGCCCGGGTTTTCCGCATTTAAAGCAATCATTATCTCTCGATTTTCTTGCCTTATTTTTATTCACAAATTTTGCAAATTTTTCGAACAAGTGCGGTCGTCTCCTCATCATCATCATCATTATCATAATATGCATTATTAGAAGAAGAAGCAAGACCTTTAGGAATATTTTGCATACCCAATTGATTGATGGTTGGAATTTTTCCTCTCCTTGAGATAGACTTCATAGATGAGGAGGTTCCCGATGAGCTCGTCAAATTTGAGTGTCTCAAGATTTTGTGCCTCCGTGATTGCCGTCACCTTTTTCGGACCATGAGCCGGAAGAGCATTCAATACCTTAGTCACCTTGTCTTCTTCGGAGATGACTTTACCGAGGGCCACAAGAGGATTGACAATGTTGTCAAGCCTTTCCACCATCTTAGAGATGCTTTCACCATCATACATGTTAAAGTTTTCGAAATCTTTAACAAGCATGGTCTTTCTTGCTTGCTTGACCTTCTTTGTCCCTTCATATATAGTCTCCAATTTTTCCCAAACCTCATGTGCCGACCTTATGCCTCTTATGCGATTGTACTCGGTGGCGGTAAGAGAACAATGCAAAATATTTAAGGCCTTACCGTTTAGAGAGAAAGCTTTTTTGTCGTTTTCATCGAACTCCTTGAAAGGTTTAGGAGCCGAGGTGCCATCCTCCAATTTCTTGGTTGGTTGATCAACTCCTTCAACAACCACATTCCAAATGTCGAACCCGCACCCTTGTAGGAAGCACTCCATACGGTCTTTCCAAAATGTGTAGTTGTTGGCATCGAATAGTGGTGGCTTGTTGGTGGAGGCGCGGTGGTGAGATGAGCATCATTCGTAGCCATGGATCTTTCCTCTTTACTCGAACGAGCTAGCCAAAGAGTTTGGCTCGATACCACTTGTTAGTCCAAGTGGCTACGATAATCTAGAGGAGGTGAATAGATTATCTCGGTTTTTCAGATTTTGCCCTCTTTTTCCGAATAATCAAGCAAAGATGAAAGCTAAATGCGGAAAATAAACAACACACGTTGATTTAAAGAGCTTCACCCCACCTAGGGACTATGTGCTCTACCACCCCAAAGATATCCGGATGGGTTTCGAAAAAGAAAAAGAAATTTTATTAATTACCAAAATTTATACAACACCTTGAGGATTACCACAACCCTCTTACAACACCTTCAAGGAGATTACCACAATCTTCCTTCACCACCTTTGAAGAGTACCACACTCTCCAAACACCTATCACCTAGATCACACAAAGTGTATTCTTACCACAAGAATACTCACAAGGATGTCTTGTGTTGAATGATGACCAAAATCAAGATTACAACTCAATAATGAATGATACAATATGAGTACAAGTGTAATCAAGAATTGAAAGCCTAGACGTCAAATGTGTGCAAGTGAAAGTGCTTAGGCTAATACAACAAGATATATGAAAGTGTTTGCTTGTTTGCTCTTTGCTTGTGTAATATATTGTATCTTGTTACTTGAATGAAGCCTCTATTTATAGGAGAGGTCTTGGCTTTGATTTTCGAGACATAGCCTCCTCCTCCTTGGGAGTGATTTGCTTTGCAAAAGAAACCATTTAAAATCAAGATTATGGCTGTTAGAAATCAATCCCACAAATTAGGGAAAAGTCATTCGAAAATGCAACGGATAGTTTGCTAATAAAAAACAGGGGTTTGACCGGTCATACAGAGATAAGTTTGAAATAGGTTTCTATCGCGATTTTTACACAGGGGACCGGTCGGAGGGGTTCGACCGGGTCGCCCTTGATCTTGACCGGTTGGGGTTGATTAAAATACGAAACAGAAAGACAGACCTTGAGAGGCACTCCCGTGCACGGTCGCCCCTACTTGGTCGACCACCCGGTCGACCGTCGCCCTCTCTCTGTTTTCTCAAACGTCCTTTTTGTTTCAAAACTCAACTCAGTGCGAGGTTGCCCTATAGGGCGGCCACTGTCGAGCTGAAACAAAAGTGTTGTCCAATTTTTTTATCGAAAATAAACTCCAAAAATACTCCGAAAAATAGTAAAAATATTTTAAATCGATCGGAAGTATTTAGACAACATTTAGGGACACTGTTTTGGTTTAAAAACTCATTTGAACAAAATCATCAAAATCATGATAAAAACATTTATCTAACAAATATCTCCTCCTTTGATTAAATGGCGCGAACATTTGTTGTCTATTTGACAATTTGTATTTACTTTGATTTTTATTGCGCCAAGTACCTAACATAAAATTTTCTTGTGGTACCCTTAAGTGTTTGGGTCCTTTCGGATTAACATTGAGACTTTTAGGTCTCCAATAATAACTAGAACTATTTTTAGCTCGACAAGTATTAGTCGTGTGACCAATTTTACCACAAAAGAAACATGTAATAGTTCTAGAAGCATAATGACCAATATGCATAGAGACTTGGTTCTTTTTCTTCACATTAATAACATCCGCAAGTGACCTCTCCAAACATCTATAAAAGGGACTCAAGGCTATGCATGAAAATTCATCATTCTATACAACACACTCTCATTCATAAAGACTTCTATACTTTAGTTTTTTGGTATTTTCTCTTGATTTCAACATTGGGATTGCTTGGGTTCTTCCCCTTGAAGTTATTTTTGCTTCTTAATCAAAGAGTAAGATTTCTTCATCTATTTTGTCTGATTTCAATTGTTGGGGTGATTATTATTATTGCATGGTCATGTTTATGATTGTTTTCTTTCCTTCAATTGAGATTATGATCCCATCCCCAAGCATGAACTAATTTCCTTGTTCTAGGATTATGATGATTTGATTCAAACAAACAAGCATGAGTATTGATTAATTGATCTGCTTTCCTGAATAAATTATTTTACTTGTTGATTGATTGTTTGGCCAACTCTTGATTGTTTGAGGGAATAATTGAGATCGAGAGAAGATATTATTCCTGGACTAAATTTATTCATGGGGTTAGATATGAATCAGAGATGTATTATCTAACCCTAGGTTTAATGAAAATAGCAAATTATTAGGATAGCCCTAATCTGTGAATACGAAAGTTATCAGATCTAGACCTAGTCTTTACATGTTTGCTATATTTGTTAACCGCATGATCAATTAATTGATATTCTGCTTGCAAGTTTGATGAGATGAATCCATAATCCTAGACTTTCTTTCATATCTTTTTCTCAAAGTTTAATCCTGCTTAGTTTTAATTTAATTGTTTTCTTTTAATTTAAATAAAACCAACAAATCAAGTTAGAGTGTTTAGGATTTATTTTCTTTGTCTATTGTGATACATAATAATTATTTGCCCGCTAAGTCTTCCTTGAGAGACGACTTGTGGTCAACTTGCTACCCTACGATTGATTTCGTTCTCTTGCGAGGATTGTTAGACTTTTATAGGTGTTTAGCGGTCGAACAAAATTTTGGCGCCGTTGTCGGAAGACTTTAGCGTAATAATTATTGTGTTTTTTTACGTGTTTCTAGATTATGATTCTTTTTGTTTATTTCTAGTTTAGGTTTATTCGTCGGGTGCGTTTGATCTATTTTTTCTAGTGTTGTTTATACAAGCACCAGGTATGGCGACTAGTCAAGAGCAACCATAATGACCCACATTGGAAGAGAGCTTGGATTCTTTTATTCAAGTTAGTCAAGAAACACAAGAGTGGAATAACAGACGGTTTGAATCCTTGAGGCCTCTCTTAAGCAAATTGCGACTCAAGTCGGCCAATTGGCTATGCAAGTTGGTAAAATAGCTCAACATCTTGTCAAAAAGGACTTGTTACCTCGTCAACCAGTAAGCTCAAGCTCAAGCCGCGATCTTGAAATTGGTATTGCTAAAATTGAAAAGAAGGATGATGCAAGTGAAGAAAGCACGAATGAGGAGACAAGTAAGGGATCGTCCTTACACAAAACGACAATCCTTACAAATCTCCTAATCCATCCCCAAATCCACTCCCAAAGCAACAAGATCCGGATATCTTGTGGCAAGAACATAATGAAATTCAACCGGATAAAAATTTCAAGATAGTAAAAAGGTCTTGCTCGATGACCCGCCATGATTTTTTTTTTAGTGATATCGTCAAGCTAATGACATTAAAAAGCGCTTATTGGGAGGCAACCCAAATTTTTCTCCTTTTTTTATTTTTCTTATTTTCTCGACTAACCGTATCTAATGGTTTGTTTGAGTTCTTTTTCTCTTTCTCGTAAGTATAATAATTATTAAATAATAATTTTTTAAAAAATGAAAAAAACTCTAAAAAAACCAAATAAAATTGAAAAATAAAACAAAAAATTCTGAAAAAAAAAAGAGATTTTTTTAAATTCTCAAAATAAAAAAAACGAAGAAAAAATTGAAAAAAAAACAGACGCACACGGGCATTTGACGCACGCGACCCGACCGTACGATCTATTCCTTGATTTCCGAATGACGGCGAGCTCCCTGGTTCATCGAACTATCCATGTAAGTATTTATTACGCATTCTCTTTCTTTTGATAATTTCCTCATATGTTCGGACGAAGCATATTTTAAGTTTATGGGGTTGTCAAGAATGTGTAATCTAGATCTTTGTTGCATTTTGCATTGCATTTATGATTGCATGTAGAAGCACTTGCATTGTTCATTTTCGAAAAAAAAACTCGATTTTTCTCGTTTATTGTTTTTTAGCACGTTTACCACTTTTAACGTTTAATTGCTTTTGTGTGTGGTTTTAATTTAGTTTTTATGCCCGACTCCCTATGATTTTACTATGAATATTTTATGGCATGGGATAACTTGCTTTTATGGATAATGTAATAAATTCTTGGGAGGAAAGTTAATCATTTGCTTGGCATGTGTTAAGAAAATTGGGTATTTGAGCATGTTGCGAAAAATAAGTCTGTGAGCTTTTGTGCCTTAAACTCGATTTATATTATGCATTTATTTTTTTCTTGAGTGTGCCATTCATGATTGATAGAACTCTAGAACTTGCTCGATATCTCCATCAAAGCCATGTGTGTGTGCAATTTTTGAAAATAATCTAAGGCCATCTTTGTTTAGCCTACTTAGCCTAAAAAGTCTACCTATGAACTCATGATTCCCTAGTTAGCCAATTTTGAGCCAAAACTTTTATTCTCGAGCCACATTAATCTTTAAAATTTACATGTTTTTATCCCTAAATTTCTTGAGCTTATAGAAAATGAATAAGTTTGGGGAGATGTGGTGAAAAATTATGAAAATGAGAAGTTGGCAAAAGAAAGAGGGATGAGCAAAGATCTGGGTAAATTAAAAGAATACATGAAGCTCGACAAAAAAATATAGAGAAAATCGAGCAAAGCAAAAAAAAAATCTGAAAATTATGAAAATGAGAGCTTGAAGCTAAAGAAAAAGAAAAGAATGCAAAAGGCCAAAGAATGAAAAAAGGAGAAATAAAGGTGGAATTGAGTTGAAAAAGAAAACGATATTATGTTGAAATTGGGTTGGTGAATTGCAAACAGATGCTTAAATTCTATTTGCTCAAGTCAAGTCACTTAATCCAAATTTTCCTACCCTAACCAAAGAGCTTACATTACAACCAAATGAAAAGTCATTTTTGATTCTTAGATTGTGCACACAAAAGTGGTCGAGATGTTAGACGATTTGCAAGCCTATGGTAGTTCTACATTCACCGAATTGAATTTGAGCGTAAACACTATCCATACACTTTTGAGAGTCGAATGATACACTACCTACTTGTGAGTCGCGATGTCGAGTACCCAAGAGAGTATTTACTATGCCGAGTTTATGAATAATGACTTCTTGATAATGAATTACATGGTTTCCGTGAGTATGGAGTCAAGTGATATTTAATGTTCATAGTGTTTTTGAGTGTTCGTTCGTTTTTACCCCTTATATTGTTTTTCTAAATTTGCTCGAGGACGAGCAATGCTTTAAGTTTGGGGGATTTTGATGAGTATAAAATATACGTGCATTTAAGGGTTTAAAATAATATATATTTGATGCATTTGCACGCATATTCAAAGTGTTTTGCTTGGTTTCCCTTGTTGCGCATGATACTGCGTGACTCTTGTGAATTTTGCGAAAAATGGAGCTAAATTGGATAAAAAAGACATCACGTTCCAAATTATAGGTCAAGAGCTAATGTACTAGAAAAATATGAGGGAGAGAAGCATGGAAGGTCAAACAAAAGGAAATTTGATTCAAAAACGTCAAAACGCTGCTAACGCTTTCCAAAGACTGGCGGGTTTAGTATTTTGGCCATAACGCCCTCTACACAATTGATATTGAGATGATTCAAGTGCTATGGAAATCTAAGAAAAAGATCTACAACTTTCATGAAGACCCCCGAGATCCAATTCCGATCGCACGACCCGGCCGTGTGGGATTACACAGGTGCGAATCGTAATCGGGGCTGAATTAGTCTCCTTTTCCTACTCAAACTCTGCAAGTGACCTTTCCAAACATCTATAAAAGGACTCAAGGCTATGCACGAAAATTCATCATTCCATACAACACACTCTCATTCATAGCACTTCTATACTTTAGTTTTTGGTATTTTTCTCTTGCTTTCAACATTGGGATTGCTTGGGTTCTTCCCCTCGGTTATTTTTGCTTCTTAATCAAAGAGTAAGATTTCTTCATCTATTTTGTCCGATTTCAATTGTTGGGGTGATTATTATTATTGCATGATCATGTTTATGATTGTTTTCTTTCCTTTAATTGAGATTATGATCTCATCCCCAAGCATGAACTAATTTCCTTGTTCTAGGATTATGATGATTTAATTCAAACAAACAAGCATGAGTATTGATTAATTGATCTATTTTCCTGAATAAATTATTTTACTTGTTGATTGATTATTTGGCCAACTTTTGATTGTTTGAGGGAATAATTGAGATCGAGAGAAGATATTATTCTGGACTAAATTTATTCAGGGGTTAGATATGAATCGGAGATGTATTATCTAACCCTAGGTTTAATGAAAATAGCAAATTATTGGGATAGCCCTAATCGTGAATACGAAAGTTATCGATCTGACCTAGTCTTTACATGTTTGCTATATTTGTTAACCGCATGATCAATTAATTGATATTCGCTTGCAAGTTTGATGAGATGAATCCATAATCCTAGACTTTCTTCTATATCATTTTCTCAAAGTTTAATCCTCGCTTAGTTTTAATTTAATTGTTTTTTTAGTTTAAATAAAACCAACAAATCACGTTAGAGTGTTTAGGATTTATTTTCTTCAGTATATCAGATACATAATAATTATTTGCCGGCTAAGTCTTCCTTGAGAGACGACTTGTGGTCAACTTGCTACCCTACGATTGATCTCGTTCTCTTGCGAGGATTGTTAAACTTTTATAGATGTTTAGCGGTCGAACAAAATTTTGGCGCCGTTCTGGGAAGACCTTAGGCGTAATAATTATTGTGTTTTTTCCGTGTTTCTAGATTATGATTCTTTTTGTTTATTTCTAGTTTAGGTTTATTCACAAAAGTGCGTTTGATCTGTTTTTTCTAGTGTTGTTTATACAAGCACCAGGTATGGCGATTAGTCAAGAGCAACCACAACGACCCACATTGGAAGAGAGCTTGAATTCTTTTATTCAAGTTAGTCAAAGAAACACAATAGTGGAATAAGACGGTTTGAATCCTTGGAGGCCTCTCTTAAGCGGTGCGACTCAAGTCGGCCAATTGGCTATGCAAGTTGGTAAAATGGCTCAACATCTTGTCAAAAGGACTCGTTACCTCGTCAACCAGCGCAAGCTCAAGCCATTACTGATCTTGAAATTGGTATTGCTAAAATTGAAAAGAAGGATGATGCAAGTGAAGAAAGCACGAATGAGGAGACAAGTAAGGGATCGTCCTTACACAAACCGACAATCTTACAAATCTCCTAATCCATCCCCAAATCCACTCCCAAAGCAACAAGATCCGGATATCTTGTGGCAAGAACATAATGAAATTCAACCGGATAAAAATTCCAAGATAGTAAAAAAGGTCTTGCTCGATGACCCGCCATGATTTTTTTTTAGCTGATATCGTCAAGCTAATGACATTAAAAAAGCGCTTATTGGGAGGCAACCCAAAATTTTCCCTTTTTTTTATTTTTCTTATTTTCTCGATTAACCGTATCTAATGGTTTGTTTGAGTTCTTTTTCTCTTTCGCAAGTATAATAATTATTAAATAATAATTTTTTAAAAAAATGAAAAAAACTCTAAAAAAAAAAAAAAAAAAAATTGAAAAATAAAACAAAAAATTCTAAAAAAAGAGATTTTTTTAAATTCTGAAAATAAAAAAACGAAAAAAATTGAAAAAAAAGACGCACACGGGCATTTGGACGCACGCGACCCGACCGTACGATCTATTCCTTTAGTTTCCGAATTGACAAAGTAGCTCCGGCTTCATCGAACTATCCATGTAAGTATTTATTACGCATTCCTCTTTCTTTTGATAATTTCCTCATATGTTCGGAACGAAGCATATTTTAAGTTTGCGGGGTTGTCAAGAATGTGTAATCTAGTACTCACAGCATTTTGCATTGCATTTAGACGCATGTAGAAGCACTTGCATTGTTAATTTTCAAAAAAAAAAAACTCGATTTTTCTGTTTATTTTTTTAGCACGTTTACCACTTTAGCACGTTTAATTGCTTTTGTGTGTGGTTTTTAATTTAGTTTTTATGCCCACTCCCTATGATTTTACTATGAATATTTTATGGCATGGGATAACTTGCTTGGGGATAATGTAATAAATTCTTGGGAGGAAAGTTATAGCTTGTTTGGGAGCACCTTTGAAATGGACTTTTGGATTTAAAAGTCCATTTCAATAATTTCTCATGTTTGGTGGTTATTTTATAATGAACTTTTGGATAAGTCACTTCTCCAAAAATTCCATTCTGGAGAAGTCGAATGAGAGGCTTTTTGAAAAATCCATTCTAGATAAGTCCATTTTCTAAATGGACTTTTTCATAAATGCTCCCAAACAAGCACTTAATCATTTGCTTGGCATGTGTTAAGAAAATTGGGTATTTGAGCATGTTGCGAAAAATAAGTCTGTGAGCTTTTGTGCCTTAAACTGATTTATATTATGCAGACTTATTTTTTTCTTGAGTGTGTCATTCATGATTGATAGAACTCTAAAACTTGCTCTGATATCTTCATCAAAGCCATGTGTGTGTGCAATTTTTGAAAATAACCTAAGGCCATCTTTGTTTAGCCTACTTAGCCTAAAAAGTCTACCTATGAACTCATGATTCCCTAGTTAGCCAATTTTGAGCCAAAACTTTTATTCTGAGCCACATTAATCTTTAAAATTTACATGTTTTTATCCCTAAAATTTCTTGAGCTTATAGAAAATGAATAAGTTTGGGGGAGATGTGGTGAAAAATTATGAAAAGGAGAAGTTGGCAAAAGAAAGAGGGATGAACAAGATATATGGGTAAATGAAAAGAATACATGAAGCTCGACAAAAAAAATATAGAGAAAATCGAGCAAAGCAAAAAAAAATCTGAAAATTATGAAAATGAGAGCTTGAGGCTAAAGAAAAAGAAAAGAAGGCAAAAAGGCCAAAGAATGAAAAAAGGAGAAATAAGGGTGGAATTGAGTTGAAAAAGAAAACTGATATTATGTTGAAATTGGGTTGGTGAATTGCAAGTCTGTATGCTTAAATTCTATTTGCTCAAGTCAAGTCACTTAATCCAAATTTCCCTACCCTAACCAAAGAGCCTACATTACAACCAAATGAAAAGTCCTTTTTGATTCTTAGATTGTGTACACAAAAGTGGTCGAGATGTTAGACAATTTGCAAGCCTATGGTAGTTCTACATTCACCGAATTGACACTACAACATAAATGATTAGGTAACATCCAAAAATGTTACCTAATGCCCATAAAATGTTACTATAGACAATATGTATCACTTTTATGGTCTTTGCACTTGCCCGTGCTACCTATAGTCTAAGGTATCATTTTTATTAGCTTTTAGTGACACTTTTTGTAAGTGTTACATTAAGTTCTCTATTGGTAACACTTTGAAGTAATATTTCTAAAGTGTTATATATGAATCTTATGTAACACTTTTTATATTTTGTAACACTTTTAAAAAAAAAAAACTTCTACAAAGGTTACAAATGAATCTTATTTAACACTTTTTTTGTAGCACTTTGTAGAAATATTTTTTTGCCACCAAGTAGACTCGAACCTACGACCACATTATGTATGGAAGTGACAATTTACCACTAAGCTAAGATTATTCTTATTATAACTTTTATTTTATTTTATATATACACATACACATATATATTTTAAAATTGTATAAAAAATATATTATATATATATTTTATATAATAAAGATTATATTATATAATATATGTATTAAATTATATTATACACTATATATATCAAATTTTATATTATATAGTATATAGTTTGAAAATCATATTATTTTATATATTAAAGGACACAAAAATTAAAAATATAAAAATATATAAAATGAATTTATCGACGGATCAATATTCAATCGGTAAAATAAAAATATATAAAAAATATAAAATTAATTTACCAACAGATAAAAAGTTCTAATAGTAAAAAAATATTGTAATGTAAAAAGTGTTACAAACATGTGTTACATATGTACCTTATGTAAAAAGTGCTACAAAATTTGTGTTACCTAATGTCATTTATGTTGTAGAGTGAATTTGATCGTAAACACTATCCATACACTTTTGAGAGTCGAGTGATACACTACCTACTTGTGAGTCGCGAAGTCGAGTACCCAAGAGAGTATTTACTATGCCGAGTTTATGAATAATGACTTCTTGATAATGAATTACATGGTTTCCGTGAGTATGGAGTCGAGTGATATTTAATGTTCATAGTGTTTTTGAGTGTTCGTTCGTTTTTACCCCTTATATTGTTTTTTAAATTTGCTCGAGACTAGCAATGCTTTAAGTTTGGGGGATTTTGATGAGTGTAAAATATACGAGCATTTGAGGGTTTAAAATAATATATATTTGATGCATCCGTACGCATATTCAATGTGTTTTGCTTGGTTTCCTTGTTGGGCATGATACTACGTACTCTTGTGAATTTTGCGAAAATGGAGCTAAATTGGATAAAAAGAGATATCGCGTTCCAAATTATAGGTCAAGAGCTAATGTACGAGCAAAAATATGAAAGAGAGAAGCATGGAAGGTCAAACAAAAGGAAATTTGCTTCAAAAACGTCAAAACGCGCTAACGCTTTCAAGATCGACGAGGTTTAGTATTTTGGCCATAACGTCCTCTACACAATTGATATTGAGATGATTCAAGTGGCTATGGAAAGCTAAGAGAAAGATCTACAATTTTCATGAAGACCTCGAGATCCACTTCGATCGCACGACCAGGCCGTGTGGGATTAAACAGCGTGCGACGAATCGGGGCTGAATTGGTCTCCTTTTCTTACTCAAACTCGCAAGTGACCTCTCCAAGCATCTATAAAGGGACTCAAGGCTATGCACGAAAATTCATCATTCCATACAATACACTCTCATTCATAGCACTTCTATACTTTAGTTTTTGGTATTTTTCTCTTGCTTTCAACATTGGGATTGCTTCGGGTTCTTCCCCTTGAAGTTATTTTTGCTTCT
Organism: Rehmannia glutinosa; assembly: GCA_016081115.2. Classification (NCBI taxonomy): domain Eukaryota; kingdom Viridiplantae; phylum Streptophyta; class Magnoliopsida; order Lamiales; family Orobanchaceae; genus Rehmannia; species Rehmannia glutinosa. Next base: position 47,227,166 of record CM071926.1, on the reverse strand, counting down.
TAATCAAAGAGTAAGATTTCTTCATCTATTTTGTCTAATTTCAATTGTTGGTGTGATTATTATTATTGCATGATCATGTTTATGATTGTTTCCTTTCCTTCAATTGAGATTATGATCCCATCCCCAAGCATGAACTAATTTCCTTGTTCTAGGATTATGATGATTTGATTCAAACAAACAATCATTTTGCAAATCATCATACAATTCATTACTAGTAGAAGAGTTAGAGCGTACCTCATTGTCTTCTTCGATTCCCATTAGACATTGCCTTCCGCTTCTTCATCGTCGGATGAAAGAAGTTCGTCCCATATTGTTGGTTTGGCTTTGGCCTTCAAGGCTTTGTGAGAGTGCTTTTTCTTTCTTTGTTTTTCTTCCCTTTTTGGACAATCGGCAATATGATGTCCGGGTTTTTCGCATCTAAAACAAGAATAGTCTCTTGTTTTTCTTTCCTTGTTTTTATTTACAAATTTTGTAAATTTTCTAATAAGTTCCTCATCTTCTTCTTCATCTTCATCATCACTAGAATAATAAATTTTCGATTTTGAGGCAAGACCTTTTGGAGTTGATCCCATACCCTATTGAGAAATTGATGCCTTTGAGTTACTCCTTTCATTTGTATAAACTTCATAGATGAGAAGATTACCAATAAGCTCATCAAAATTTAGAGTTTCCAAATTTTGAGCTTCTGTAATAGTGGTAACTTTTTCGGACCAAGAGGCGGGAAGAGCATTAAGAACTTTTGTAACTTTATCCTCTTCGGAAATAATTTTCCCCAGTGCAACAAGAGGATTTACAATATTGTCATGCCTTTCAACCATTCTAGAAATATTTTCAACAATATTCATAGTGAAATTTTCGAACTCTTTGACCAACATGGTCTTTCGAGCTTGTTTCACTTTCTTTGTGCCTTCATAGATAACTTTCAATTTTTCCCAAACATCATTGGCGGATCGAATGCCTCTAATACGATTATATTCCGTAGCGGTAAGAGAACAATGAAGAATGTTAAGAGCTTTACCGTTTAAGGATAATATTTTCTTGTCTTAACCATCAAACTTCTTGAGTGCCTTGGGAATTTGAGTCCGTCTTCCTTTTTCTTCATCGGGATGGATATTCCGTTTATGACCATGTTCCAAATATCGAACCCGCAACCTTGTAAGAAGCACTCCATTCTATCTTTCCAAAAAGCATAATTGTTGGAGTCGAAAAGAGGTGGTCTATTGAATGATGCACACTAGGTTGGTAGATAGCTCTCGTTAAGTAGCCATGGATATTTCCTCTTTACTCGAACGAGCTAGCCAAAGAGTTTGACTTTGATACCACTTGTTAGTCCAAGTGGCTACGATAATCTAGAGGGGTGAATAGATTATGCCGATTTTTCGCAATTAGCCCTCTTTTTCGAATGATCAATCAAAGACAAGAATAAAGGTGCGGAAATTAAACAACACGCCTCAATTTATAGAGATTCAACCCACATAGGGCCTAGTCCTCTACCACCCCAAAGATATCTCGGGATGGATTTCAAAAAGAAAAAGATTTTATTAATAATTACCAAAATTATTACAACATCACCTTTGAAGATTACCACAATCTTCTAACACCACCTTTTGGAGATTACCACAATCTACCTTGAAGATTACCACAATCTTAAACGACACCTAGTGAAGATTACCACAATCTTCAACCTTGAAGAATACCAAATTCTTCAACACCTCAAAGAGCACCAAACTCTTCAACAAGAAGATTACCACAATCTTCTTACACCTAACACCTAAGATCACCCAAGTGTGTTCTTACCACAAGAACACTCACAAGGATATCTTGTGTTGAATGACAAACCCAAATTCAAGATTATAACTCGATAAAGAATTATACAACTTTGAACTGCAAGTGTAATCAAGAATCAAGTCTAGACCTCAAGATGTGAAAGTGAAATACTTAATTAAAGCTATTACAACAAGAATGTTGAAAATGAAAGCTTAGAGAAATTTGCGGAGAATTTCTTGTTGTTGTATTTGCTTGTGTTGTTCTTGTCTTGTGTCTTCAAAATCATCTTCTATTTATAGGAGAGTCTTCACAAACATAGGCTCCTCCTTCTTCACTTTTGTCTACAAAAAGAAGATCACAAGATGTAGAAATATTGTTCAAAATTAAAAAGCAAATCTTGCTGATATGGGATGTCCAACGGTACAAATTTGTTTGTCAAAAAGATTACACAAACAGCGACCGGTCACTCTATAGGAAATTTCGAACGTTAAAGAAAATTAGTGAGATCCAGTGTACCCGATTGGAGGGGCCGACCGGTCAAAGGAGGGTCCGACCGGTCGCCCTAGGGGTCGACCTGTCAGTCGGCCCTACCTTGACCGGTCTCCTCCTCAATTTTACAAGTCGAGAGTTCTGTTCTTATTTATCATTCATCAGTGCAAGTCGACCGTTTGCTCGACCGGTCGACCTCCATATTGACATGTTGTCCGATTTTTGTCAAATATAAACTTCAAGAAATACTCCAAAAAATTAGTAAAAATATTTTAAATCAATTGGGAGTATTTGGACAACATTTAAATATATTGTTTTGGTGTAAAAACTCGTTTAAACAAAATCATCAAAATATTGATAAAAACATTTATCTAACAAAGGGGTGAGAACAAAAATCCTCGGTGGGTGGAGTGCTTAGGTGTGCGAGTGTGACTGGTTTTATGCATGGAAAAATGGTTTCATGGAAATCAATGCATGAAGTGCATATGACTTTGTCTCGTTGTTTGTATAAAGGTTTCCATTAACCATTATGTTAGATTGGTCGAATCAGTCAAGCATTATTATTATCTTATTAAATTTACTTCCACTTTCAATAGGATAAGGTCGTAGCCAATATCCCACTTCACTTGGATAGGGCCGTAATCGATATCCCACTTGGATAAGGTCAGTAGCCGTTATCCCACTTAATTTAGATAAGGCCGTATCCTAGATCCCTCTAAATTTGGATAAGGCCGTAGCCATATCCCACTTCACTGGATAGGTCGTAGCCGATATTCCTCTAAATTTGGATAAGGCCGTAGCCATATCCCACTTCACTTGGATAGGGCCGTAGCCGATATCCCACTAAATTTGGATAAGGCCGTAGCCAATATCCCACTTCACTGGATAGGGCCGTGGCGTTATCCCACTTTAAATTTTCATTTTACTTTTCACTTCCTTTATCATTTTCACTTCCACTTATCATTCCACTTCACATTTCACTTTAAATTTCACTTCACTTCACATTTCACTTCAAGTTTCACTTCACTTCATATTACACTTCAATTTTCACTTCACTTCACATTTCATTTCAAGTTTCACTTCACTTCACTTTTAATTCCACTTTACGTTTCACTTAAATCTTCACTTCAAAATTTCTCTTCCAATCACTATTTTGCTCGTTCAAAAATTTGATAAAATTAGTTAACAAGTCCGGAGTGATCTTGGTCACACGATATCCGGTATTTATTTCAAAAAACAAAACTCGCGCTCTAGTTATCGGGCGGATAATCTAGCCGGTTTTAATATTTAATTCGGTGCATTATGTTCAAGCTCGATATTTTTGTTAGACAAGTATGAAATATCTCTTAAAATTTTTATAAAGTAACCGAGTTAGAAAATCTCAATTTCAAGGTCCTTAATAATTTTTAAAAATAAAAATTATTTTTACTAAGGAAAAATATTTCCTTACCGGATTCTAAAAATTCGATAAGTTTCAATTCCAGACTCAAAAAGGGTAAGGTTAGTTTTAAAATTTTCTAAATTCCCAGAGAGTTATATTTTTCAGAGACTCGAGACAAATTTTATGAAATTTGCAGATTCTTCCTCTAGTTTCCGAAATTTCGATTTTTGACTTGATATTTTAAAATTTGGTAACTCTTAAACCGGGAAGGATTTTGAGGTGATTATATTTTTAAATACTTCTTAGGACAGCAATAAGTTTTGGTTAAAACAGTTTTAAAAAATTCAAAAGTTAGATACCTCATTTTTGAAAATTACAATTTTGTCCCAAAAGTTATTTTTTGTCGTTAAAGGCTCGTTTCAAGTCGGATAGTTATGAAATTTGAACTAAATGTTCAAAATATACCATATTAAATAAATCTGAAAGATTTTGAGATACCTTGACTGCCAAAGTTTCAAAAATTACAGTTTTGGTCCTTTAAGTTTTATAAGTTTATATTTTGATATCAAACTTGTTCCTTATTGTATTTTCTTGCTCGGAAGGGGTCCCAATCTTTCATGTCACTTCATATATGAAATTTACAGAATCTTAGGTCTAATATTTCGAATTTTCAGAGGTGGCCTTCACAGTTTTTCATATTTACACTTTTGGCCCCCATATTTCACAATAATTATAAAAATAATCCAAACTTCGATTTTTCTTGCACAAGTTACAAGTCCAGAATTCCAATAATATACAAAAACTCATTTTGAATATTTCTAAAATATATCTGAACATTCATAGCATCATAAATAATAAAAGCATAATCATGAGCAATTTTATCAACATTTTATGCAAAAAAAAATATCATACTCATCTTTTTATTTTCTCTAAATTTCATTAAAACATAAATCTCATAATTACATGCTAAAATTCATAAAATATAATATTATCACATGAGAATGCATTTTTGTGCACTAGTAGAAAGAATGGTGCATTTTTGTAGAAACATTTTTCACCCACCTCATAGTAGTTTTTCGGGTTGTGGTTTAAAATGGAGATCTTCTTAAGAATCCAAGCTCTTGGTTCTAACTCTTAAAGTTCAGTCCTAAATGTCAACATGTTCATATTTTGGTGTTAAAATTGAGGTCTCAAGTCTAAGAAAAATATCTTAAAATAAATGGGTTAATTCTTACCTTGATATCCTCAAGTAGTCTCCAAAAATGAATTTTTCTTCAAGCTTATAAATTCAACTTGGGCTTGTGTAGGTCAGCCCCTAAGTGGTTCAAAATCCACAATTTAAGGTCAAGAATTTGAGATTTAGAGCTTAGAAAATAAAATGTGCTAACATCAAAATTGATCTATACTTATCTTGACTTGTACATAGTTGAAGTCTTCTAAAGTTCCACTTGAAACCAAGCTTCCTTCAATTCTTCTAATTCTCCTCAAATCTCACGGACTCAAAGATCTCCTCAAAGAAGAATGGAAAATCAAGGTAGGAAAGTAAGAGATAAGCTTAAAGTTATAAGGTGAAGAATAGAAGTCCATTATTTCTTACCTATTCTCCTTGGTAGTTTTCGGCACTATGAGTTCAAGGGGAGAAGATTTATGTTGTTGTTTAGCAAGAAAAGTTTTCAAGTGGTGGGGAAGTGTTAGTGAAAGTGGAATATGACACAAGATGACCAAATGATGTCTTCCTCCCTCACTTTCCTTGTGTTGGCCGATTTACACCTATTCTTTCCCTTTTTTTTTTTTTTTTGATTGATCAAGATTGTTGGGAGGATTAAAAAAACAAGTTGATTACCCACTAAAACTAGCTATGGCCGAAAGTTTGGTGTTGGTGGGAGGAAAAGTTTTGTTTTTGGTGATTATGTATTGTAATGGGACCATTAGGTTGTATTTTAATGTTGTAGGAAAAAAAATATGGAATTGATCCCCTAATTAATAGCTAGAACCGAATTAGTGGGTTTAGGGGGATTTTGTAATTTTCAAAGTTAGCTGGGTTTTTTTAATTAGGCTAAACTTATAAAATGTACCCACTAATTAATAGCTAGAACCGAATTAGTGGGTTTAGGGGATCCCCTAATCTTTCATGTCACACCAATCTTACAAAAAGTACCTCTAATTAAAAAAACTCAGCTAATTAAAAACATTGTAGGCTAAACAAAATGAAATAACTTCCCCCCTTTACTCTTCATAGCCAATTTTTTTTTTTGGGGGGAGGTGGGATTATGTCAAAATTTTATAATTTTTTTGTCCCAAAATATAATCTTGTTGGGATATACAAAATAATAAAAAATAATAATAGAAAAAAATGAGTTAACTTCCACATTTAAGAGGTATGGTCGAAAAATAAAAAAATATATTTTTTTATAAAATTGAGGTAAATAAAATGTATAAGTATTCATAATTAAATATTTAGAAGCTTTAAAATTAATGATGTGAAATAACAAAGGTGTATTTCAAAAAATTAAATTGGAAGTTGGTTGGGAATGAATTATAAAATAAGGTGAAATATTTGGATAAGGAATGGAATGTATTCCTAAATTGTCGAGGGTCCAATATTTCTAAAGTCGTCTATAGTCGATCGAGAATTAATACTTGAGGAATAATATGACCAAAGATGCTCGAAATAGGGAAAGAAAAATAATCGTCGTTGGAAGAAATAAATAATTGAGTATCATATCTCATCTATAATAGATATTGTGACACTTAGCCAAGATTTTGTCCATATACATCAACGTAGAATATGTTGAAAAAAAAAATCATGGCCTCACATTCTCCTCCTTAAAAAATTTGGTCCCCAAATTCCGCCTAAAATAGTTAAGGTATTGTCTTGGCATCTCTTCTTCTATTTGCCACGTGGCATCTTCATCCCGATCATGCGCTTGCCACACGACCTTGACCATTGGGATCTCCCTTCTTCTCAGCTGGCGCACTTGTCTTTCTATGATTCATAGCAGTTTCTCGGTGTAAAACAAATTCTCTATTATGGGCGGGATTTCCTCTGTGATAATGTGTTCCGGGTCGGGCTGATATTTCCTTAATCAAACCTTATGGTTTGATTGGGTATTAAATTTAAGAGGGTGACTGTAATATTTTCATAAACGTAGGGGGAGATCTGGAAATATTTTTTGCAGATAAATAAGGAAAATATAAGACTAATCAAACCTATATGATTTTTTTGTAATTTCCAATCTCTTGTTTTTTTTTATAATTAGCCCGAACCTTAGGTTTTTTTTTTTTTGTAATTATCCATTAAACAAAAAAATGAGCCCCTAAATTTTGGGGCCCTGTGCACTTGGCTTTGTTAGGCATGCCCTCAAGTCCTGGACATGTTCACGGAGCTGGTATGGCCCCTTCGACGCTCTAGTGATTATCAGAAGTAGAACTCCAGAGCAAATGGCAGTAATTAAGAGTAATTAACTGAGAATACTTACAAATATGACGGATAATCTTTTTATATTTGGGTTGATGGTCATATGGCGCTTACATGATAAAGTAGGCATGTGGGCGGTATGTGCCAAGCGTGGGCGGGACAATTATATCTGCGATACAATAGTGATTAATAGTACTGAATAATCAATAAAGTGATTATGGGATAATATTTAAATTAATTAAAATATGAGATATTGGAAAAAAATCAATTTTGTTCCCAAACCCCCAAAAAAAAAAAAAAAAAAATCACTTTCTCAAAAAAGGAAAAAAAAGAAAATCACTTTCGTACAAGGCCGCTAACCTTTGGTCTGAAGCGTTGACAAAACAGAGAGTAGTTTGAGATGGAAGAAGGAAGACAGCAGCCATTGAAGAGTAGCTCAATCCTCGTACTCCACGATGCCCTCATCGTAACCATGGATTCCCATAAACGCGTCTTCCGAAACGGTGCCGTTGCTGTTCGTGGTGACACGATTATAGCTGTTGGCCAGTCGCAGGATATAATTTCCCAACTCTCCTATCTTTCACCTCAACTCCTCAACCTCCATGGCCATTTCTTGTTGCCAGGTATATAAATATTGTGTTGCTCCTAAATTTTTGATCCTGCTAACAAAAGTAGTGATTTAACCCTGCTAACTCTCTAATATACCTTTAGAATAGATTTGTTTTCCTGGAATAGAGCAGTGAGATATGTTTGCTATCGTGGCACGTTGGCCGTTCTCTCGTATTAAGGATAAATGTCAAATGATCATGAAATATTCATATGTAGAAAATTTAATTTCATGGATGAGTTAAATTAAGGTGTAATTTGATTTAATAGGGTTGATAAACACGCATGTTCACACATCACAGCAGCTGGGTAGAGGGATTGCTGATGACGTTGACTTGCTAACATGGCTTCATGACCGCATTTGGCCTTATGAATCCAACATGACAGAGGACGACTCTTACATTTCAACTTTACTCTGCGGAATTGAGCTCATTCACTCAGGTGTAAGCACTGCGCTTTCACTATTATTCTTCAACTTTAATGTTTTACCTGCTGTAACTTGCTATTGAAGAAGGATAACATTTTCATTTTTTTTGATTTGGTTAGTACACATTGGATGTAATTACCAATCCAGTTCCTGTTAATGTAATAATAATAGGTCACTTGCTTTGCTGAAGCCGGAGGGCAGCATGTCTCCGAATGGCAAAGGCGATTGAACGGCTGGGAATACGTCGTGTTTGACACAATCCGTGATGGACGCTGGGGAGGGATTGCCTACATCGTGGGCCAAACGGACCGCTGATGAGTGTATTCAGGTTGGTTGGATTTCTGTTACATTGCACTTTAATGATTGCATATGTTTGATGTTCATGTGAAATACACAACCGAAGCCGGTTGCTTTATTCTGTACTACGTTTTCCTCAAAACCTGGTTGCTCTGCAAATATGCCATTGTTAATAATTTAGTCTCTTAAGGGTTGTTATCTCTAAGGTTATTTATCTTTCACAAGACTTGAGTTCTTGAAAGCTTTTGGTGTCTCAATTCAAATTATTGAGGCTTTTTCCAAAACAATTACCGTTTTGATTGTAAAATTTAGGATTAAAATCTGAAGTGACGTTACTTTCTTACTACTAAGTGGTGATATTGATGCAAACACTCGAATAAACTCCTCATTGAGCACCCATTATTCTTAATTTGTAGACTTTTCATCATAATTTTCTTTAGTTCCGTCCAAACAGATGAACCTGCGAAAATTGCAGACAGTAATGTCTTTGTCTGATACCGTATTTACTCATTTTGGAGTACCATCTAATATTGTGTGATGCTTTCTTTGTAAGCGCATTGTGACATCTAATTACCTCTTGTACTGAGGGCACAGTCACAGAAGGATCTGCACAAGAAATACCATAACACTGCTGATGGACGCATCAGAATATGGTTTGGGTTAAGGCAAATTATGAATTCAACAGATCGCTTACTTACTGAAACAAGGGATGCTGCTAAACAACTCAATACTGGAATTCATATGGTGAGATCGAAATATATTATTCAAGCTTTAGTTATGTACATAGAGCACACTCATAATGTATATTCAAGATCAAGCTTTATATTCTAATCAAATAAAGTTGGGCCATGTTTTTGTTCACATACACTTGAGATTTCATTCAAGTTGATGCTTAATTTTAATCATGTTTTTGTTTTTCCTTAAACCCAAAAAGTAGCATGTTGCTGAGATACCTTATGAGAACCAAGTCGTGGTGGAGAGACAAGGAGTTGATCACGGTACTGTTACATATCTTGAGAAAATCAAGCTACTGCAAGACAATTTACTGGCAGCTCATACAGTTTGGGTCAATGAAGATGAGGTATATTGCTTTTAAGCCATTTTGATGTTGTCTGTCAAATGACACCTATAAGATATACGATTAATAATAATCATTAATGATCCAAACACTCTCTTATTTTGAGCCCAAAGGAATGTACTGTACTCAAAACTTTAACTGTAGCAGTCTCTGTAGTCTGTAGTTCCACTGTAATTTGGGATCATCTATTGCACTTGTTTATTTCTTATGGCAAAATCCTAGGTGGTCATTTGATTTTTAAGTAATCCCAAGCATTTGTGCTGGTTGTTAGGGTGGGTCTATTGCACTTGTTTATTTTTTACGGCAAGCCCGATAAATGTGAGGAGTCCAACTATTATTAGGCGTAACATACATGTGCAGAACTCAACTTGGCCAAAGCTTAAGTTATTATGATTTAATCTTGACAAGCATGTTTAAGGGAAAAAATTGAGAGTAATTTACGTAGAGAGTTCAAGAGAGGGATTTTGAGAAAGAAAAAAACAAAATTGTGAGGGGGGTCTAATTAGAATTACATCGTGTGAATCTTTATACATTAAGAAACCAATATCATACAAGTATGTTTCTGTGTTTCGATCAAGGTAGGTGATCCAGCCAAATGTAGAATCGGTGCCCATTCAAACCAATAGGGTCGTTCGTGGATTCGAAACGTGACCCAGTTTTCAACACTAATAAAGTTTCAAGTCTTCAGATTTTAACATGGCATTTTCAAAATTATAACGCATAATGAACCTGAAAAATAAGCACAAAAACCACAGGTGCATTTTGTACCCTGCTAATCATTCTGTTTTTAGACATCTGGTTTCCGTGGTTTCACAATTTTCCTTAATACTATAGTGTAAATAAGAGTTCTTGTATGGATAATAATTAAAACTTTTAGTAGTTTCAAAATTATGTATAGAGGAAGAAAATAAACCATTTTGCTATAATTGGCCGCCTGCCGCTCTACTTGTACATCATAAAAGTTTATTTGTTGCTCAGATGCGCAATAACTTGGTCCATAAGCATTCTTAGTTGGTTTACTTCATTGACTCTAATTGCTACTGCTAAAATTTTGAGAGCAGACTCTTGAGTATAAACAGCTAGTTGAAATCACCATTGTCAGGTTGGTTTACTTTCAAAATCAGGGGTGAAAGTATCTCATTGTCCTGCTGCTGCAATGCATATGCTTGGATTTGCACCGATTAGAGAAATGATCGATGCAGGTGTCTGCGTCTCTTTAGGAACAGACGGCGCACCATCAAACAATCGGATGAGCATTGGTAACTAGAATTCTAATTATCTAGTGCTATTATTAGAGTTTGATTATTGAGGTTATCTCTTACCTTCATTTTGTGGTCTATGATTTAAATTACTAATCGATCAAACTGGAACCCTCTGTATGTGTGATACCTTATCGTAGAAGAAAGTCGAAAACCAGCAATCTATGCACCTCAATTTTTTTTTGACTAGAATGCATATGATTCAATGGCAAATTTTCTAATTTCGTGGATGAAATCAATTATATGAGCAGTCTTTTTTTTTTTTTTTTTTTTTTTTTTTTTTTTTTTTTTTTAACTAAGCTCCCTTCAAAATCACCAACAAAATAGTCTAAGTTTTTCATGGTCTGCACAAATCTTCAACAGTTGTTAATGTTCTGTTACTTGTGTAGGTATTTTCTTGCATGCCATAAGCAAAGACTAAATCTTGGAAAGTGGAAAACCTAATTATGTTTATATCATAGCTTATGTTTTTTTCTTTCTTCTGAGGTATTTTTTGTACGTCTATGTAGTCGATGAGATGTACCTAGCTTCTCTGATCAATAAAGGACGAGAAGTTTTTGGCAAGGGAACGACAGATCCTACCGTTCTGCCTGCAGAAACTATTCTTGAAATGGCAACAACAAATGGAGCAAAATCTGTGCTCTGGGACAAAGAAATAGGATCACTTGAGGTTGGAAAAAAGGTACATTATTTTTGTTGCCTAAATTTTGCATATCTTTTTTCATGTTTTCAACTCTCAGCTTTTCATTTATGTTTCTAGTTTTTGAGAGCTGAAGCTGAATGTTTGTGCATGAATCTTTACACTGCAGGCTGACATGATTGTCGTCAATCCTTCTTCTTGGTCGATGATGCCCGTTCATGATTGGTATGACTACTCAGCTCCACCTTTTAAAAAACCACTACTTTTTAGAAGTAACTATAGTTTCTCCAAAACAATTCTCTCCAAGAAAACCCATAATATTTCCCAACAGAACAAAAACAAGAGTATATGCTGGAATGCCTTAACAATGGTGTAGTTGAATACATCTTGGCTTCCTAAATTCAGAGAGTGTGAGAAGTATCAGTCTACATCACTACCAAATACCAATTTCTTTGTTTTTGGGGCTAATTACAAAGCATAACCTTGAGGTTTAGTGTAATTATATATAAAAAGGGTTAATTACAAAAAGTACCCTTGAGGTTTAACTTAATTACAAAAAAACCAGCTAACTTTCAAAATTACAAAAATACCCTTAAGGTTTTATTTTGTCTAACATTTACCCCTTCATAACCAAAAAATATTTCAAAATCCCCCTCATATTTATAAAAATATTACAATTTACCCCTTAATTTTAACATTGAACCAAACCTCAAGGGTACTTTTGTAATTTTCAAAGTTAGCTGGGTTTTTGTAATTAGGCCAAACCTCAGGGGTATTTTTGTAATTATCCCTAAAAAACCAGCTACCTTTCAAAATTACAAATACCTACTTGATATTTGTTTCTATTTTACAAATTTCACCTCAAGAGGGGATAGTTAAATACAAACCTCAAGGGCATGTTTGGCACACTTTAAGGGGATATTTGTAATTTTGACAGGAAACAGGATTTTTTTTGTAATTAGGCTAAATCTCAAGGATAGTTTTTGTAATTATCTTGTTGTTAACTAACTTCTATTTCGTTCTCAGAATATTGTTGTTTACCAAGTCCTACTTGTTGATGATTTATTTCATTTTATGAAATTCAGTGTCACCTGCTTTTGATTCTTGAACAATAGTATATAGAGTTTGACAGAGGAATGTTCAATATTTTAGCAAAGAGTTGGTGACTTTTACATACAGATAATGCCAATTGTCTTTGGCAGTATCAATTATCATGACCTTTCTTTTTATCATCCACTTATGGCATATGAATAAATCGAGCTTTTCTGATTTGAATTCTGTTTATACAAGAATGTCCCTAAAATGAGATGAAACTGACATTTCCAGACTATTTTGCAGCATTTCCAGTCTTGTTTATTGCATGAGAACTGAAAATATTACCTCTCTCATGTGCAACGGTCGCTGGATCATGGTCGATAAGAAAATTGTGACGTTGAATGAGGTACATATGTCCTTTATTAAATTTGGAACTATCAATTTATTAATCATTCACCAAATTCCTTGATTGTAAATAGTGTGATGTTCTACATTGGTGCATACTGTGCTTAACAGGAAGAAGTTATAGTAATGGCCAAGAAGGCTTCTAGTGATCTTTTGAAGCGAGCAGGCATTCAGATTCCAAGCAGAATGAACTTTTTGTGATTTACTTACAGTTTATCAAGTTCTTGGATTGTTTGTACTTTGTAGTAGACTAGTAGTGAATGGAACTGGGATTGTAGTCACTGAGACGGCAGGGGTGTGGTTGTTTGGCTTTTCATTTTGAAATATTATTTTTCTGCTCGATTATAGTGATAAAAAAATTGAAATAGGAAGAATGAATTTAATATATATATATATATATATGTATGATGAGTGAATGTGACGAAAGTGTGTGAGTGGTGTATTTTCTAAAAACAAATCATAAGTTATATGTATGTGTAGACAAATTAAATTTGCACCAATGAAATGGTGACACGCGTGAAATTCTATTTATTAAATATTAATTTTATATTTTCTATTTATATTTGGGAATTTAATTAAATTTAATTTCTAAATTAAATAGTTAATTGATATTTTATTGGCCAATTAAAAATTGTCAATTGTCAAATTCTTATAGACCAAGATTTACTTGATAAATTATTATCTCTTTTGATAATTATCACAATTTGTGATTAAAGATAGAATATTAAATCTTGAAGGACCAATCAAATCAAAGCTTTCGCCATATGAGTTAACCAAAAACCCATCTCTTACAAGTATAAATAGGGTCATTTTCAAGGAATTAAATCACAATTCGAAGATAAGAAATCCAAGCAAGAAGGCGGTGGAGGAAATTCTCTCAAGGCAAGAAGAACATATTCAAGGAGATTCACGGCGTTTAAGGCGAAATTCAAGGTGTTCATCGCGGAGTCAACTCAAGTCCAACGTTTGATTCGGGAATAAGCTATCAAGCCCTTGAGCTAACGTTATTGAAGTTCAAGTTCATCTTGGAGGAAGATCAAAGTTACAGTTTCACCAAGAAGTTCTCATATCAAAGTCAAGTATCGTCAAATATTTCACGTTTGATTCGAGATTAAGGCATCGAAGCCCTCAAATTAACGTTATTGAAACTCAAGTTCAAGTTTGGAGAAGATCAAGCTGGAGAGTTCATCTCCAAATTCTCAATTTCCAGATATTATATTTTTGAAGAGAAGAATCAGAGGAAGAAATAGAGATTGTAACCTATATTTTTCATTTGATTGATATAAATTCATTTTCTTGTTTGTTAATTCGCAGACAATAAAAAATTGTGTTACAGTATGTTAGAAAAAGATTTTGATAAGCAATTTCAGTCTAATACTGCTACCCTTCTATTCTATAAGGTCATTACTGTCATTTTGTTTATTATTTTAATTTGAATTTTAAATACTAAAGAAATCCAATCAATATTTGCTTATTCATCTTGTTTTATGCTTAAGTGTTAGCGTCGGATGTCATCCTAAAAACCCATAAACAGACTACTCACATCGAACCGAGAAACTTGTCGATAATCATATGGAAATATGATTTTGCGAAGACTGGACGAGTTACCACATCATTTCGATTATCTTGAAAAATAATAAAGTAAGAAATTTATTGTGGTATGATAGATTCAGAAGATTTGGAAGAAGAATTTAGGGAGGAATTGAGAGGGAATCAGAGAGAACTTTTATTGATAGAGAGAGAAATATTGCACAAGATACAAATATCACTCAAAATTGCCGTAACAAAATAACTACTCCTCTTTATCTTTGTAGTTGTCATTTGCTCACTCAATTTGCTAAAGTGCTACTTGAGCTCTTTCAATCATTTAAAGTGTTAATGACTAGAAACACGACTCTTAGTAAAATACACCAGCCTCATTTCTAACAATACCTCCCCGCAAGAAAAGTCTTGTCCTCAAGACGCCAAGTGAGGGTAAGCTCGAGTGATCTCGTAATAATCCTCCCAAGTAGCCTCTTCAACCGGTAGATGAGCCCAATGACCAAAACATGTGGCACCCCGTATTATTCTGTTTCACCAATCGTCATGCATCAAAATAGAAACCGGATGCATAATAACCTTACCCTCCCCATCGAACACAAAGTCAGTCGGTAGAAATAGAATCGGCTGACCCTAATTCATTTTTCCAATAAAGAAACATGAAATACGGGGTGAATCTTACTTGATAGAAGGGAGTTGAAGTTGATAAGCAACCTCACCAATCTGTTGGGCGACCAAAAACGGACTGCGAATTTGGGATGAGTTTCGAGCTTGGAGTTATGAAGAGATAATTGGCGATAAGGCTTGAGCTTAAGATAAACACAATCTCCCGTGGAAGCTACGCTCCGACGATGTTTATCGCCAGGGAGTTGGCATATAGCCATACAAAGCTTGAAAGGAGACATCTTGATAGTTGAATGAAAACTAGTATTATACCAATATTCAAAAAAAAAGCCAACCATTGGGCCCATTGTTTAGGATTAGCCCGCACATACATTGCAAATAAGCTTCAAGGCATTGATTCACCCTCTCGGTCGACCATCCGTTTGAGGGTGGTAGGGTGTCTAAGGTGATGTGTAACCCCAAACTCTTGAAAAGTCTTTGCCAAAACGGCTTGTGAACACCTTGTCTCTATCCGTGACCATAGAATGGGGTAACCCGTGCAACACTGTAAACCACCTCGAGAAATAGTTGTGCTACGATTGATCTTTGTGGGATGTTTGAGGTTGAAAAGTGTGAATACTTAGTAAACGATCAACCACTACAAAAATAACACTCGACCATGAGAAAGAGGTAATTGGTCAATGAAATCCATGGATATATGCTTCCAGGCTTGAGTAGGGGCAAGCAAAGTTGGAAGCGAGCCCGCAACCTTTTGAGTCTCATGTTTGCACACTTGACATTGATGACATTCTTGCACCTTGGCAATCACCATTTGTTTGAAAAGGCCACCAAAAACCCCTTTCACCCGCCGTAAGGTCACGGCTTGCCAAGTGTCCCCTTCTCGTAGAACTATGCATATCTTGAATAATAACATATCTTAACCCTTATTCTTTGCCAACATAAAATTTGCCCTTAAATCGCGATATCCATCCTTGTAAGTGTAGAAAGATACATTGTAAGGAAATGTGAGACTACGTTATAGCCTCTTGTGCCATTGCATCATTCTCATAAGTGGAATATAACTCCTCCATCCAATCTATTTTCAATCTTTAAATTGCGGACATGAACTGTATCAAGACTCTCTTGATAGAGCATCAACCACCTTATTCTCCACACCCTTTTTATACTCAATCTTATAATCAAAGCCCAATAGTTTAGTCATGTATTTGTGTTGTAGTGGGGTAGAATTGTTTTGTTCAAGATGTATATTAAACTATCTTTGGTCGATCTTGATAATAAACTAGCCATGTAGCAAATAAGCTCTCCATTTGTCAATGGCCATGATAATGGCAAGAAATTCCTTTTCATATATAGATAGACCGAGATGTTTATTGCTCGGGGGATTTCCTCGGGTAAGCGGATGATGCTCCTCTTGCATTAATCTGACGCCCAATCTGAGTAGCATGCATCGGTTTCCACATAGAATACTTTGGAAAAATCTAGTAATTGTAGTACATGAGCAGGTGGACATAGCTACTTTGAGTGTCACGAAAAGTTGCCTCGACTTTCCTTTCCCCAATTGACCTGTCCTTTTAGTGTGAGATCGGTCAGGTTTAGCAATGAGCCCAAAATTCCTTACAAATTTCATGTAGTATCATGTTAAGCCGAGAAACCCCCTCAAGGTTTTCACATTGTGTGGAGTAGGCCATTCCAACATAGCTTGCACTTTCACGGGGATCAACAACCCCATTCCCTGTGATAATGTGACTCAAATACATACTCTATTATCTCATTGGCCAAAACTACATTTAGAAGCCTTTGCTAGCAATTGATTCTCTGTAAGGTTATCGACACCCTCCTCAAAGGCACCTGGTGTGTAGTCAAATCCTTGTCTTTGTAAACTAGTATATCATCAAAAATACTAGTACAAAATCCACGAGGAATGGCACGAAAATTTTATTCATCACTTTGTTTGATATGTAGCGGGGCATTTGTTAAGCCAAAAGGCATCACCTTGAACTCATATAAGCCTGAGGTACATTACAAATCTTTTTTTTCTACATCGATGGGGTGTACCGATTTGGTGTAACACGAGCGAAGGTCTATCTTGGAAAATATTGTGGCTCCTCCTAATTCATCCAATAAATCATCAATGAGAGGAATAGGAAAATTATCTTTCACCGTCGAGAGTCCATCGCCTATAATCAACACATAACCTCCAAGTCCCATCTTTTTTTCTTCATTAACGATAGGTGAAGAAAAAGGCTATTCTTTCTTGAATGATACCCCTTGTAACATTTCATGTACCATCTTTTCAATCTCCATCCTCTGTAGATAGGGGTACTGTAAGGATGTAATTTAAAAGGTTCCACCCCTGTTTTGAGTAATTTTGTGATCTTGCTCCCTCGCTGGTGGAAGTGCTTTAGGTGTATCAAATATGGTCTTAAACTCTGTTAATAATGGATATAATTCTTCATCACTTTTACATTCTTTTCTGACTTCAGCTTCAGTTATAAAACAAAGACATCCAAATACCATATCCTTCCTTTTGTGAAAACTTTCTAAACTCATTCCCGCTCATCATACTCGAGAGATCCCCTTGTCTTCGTTCCCTCAAGTATAACCTGTCCTTGAGGCCCTTGAAATTGTATTTTGTGATGAGCAAAATCAAATGTAATAGGCCCCAACTGCCTAAGAAAGTCTACTCCAACACCATATCATACCCTCCTAGCTTGAGTAGTCGTACATGAGCTATAAACTTGCATCTGCCCATGTGCCAGACAAATTTGGAACACTTTGTATCACAATTAATTTTGTTGCCATCTCTCTTTGTGATGTCATCATTGGTGTAGTGAATTCAACTACACACCCAATCTCTTTCTTTGTAGATGGATCTAGAAAGCTATGGGTACTCCCCGTATCTACCAGTATAGTTATTCACTGTTTACCACTGACTCCAATAACCTTGATTGTATCTGGAGCCAGCTGCCCTGCTAAAGCACTCACAGAGATATGATACTCTTCTTGAACATTATCCTCCTCTTTCAACTCAACTTCTTCTTCTTCCATTGGCTCTTCACACACAATCACAAACAATTTCTTACATTTATGCCCCAAATGAAATGGCTCATCACAGTTGAAGCACAAATTTTTTCTCATTCTTGCCTCTAACTCTTCAGGTGCTAATTTCTTTATAGGTGGAATTTTTTCATAATTGGTTCACCTTTTCATTACCCCTGTGTTGTCAGTTGATCCTCCTCTTCCAATTCCTGAACTTGACTCTGTATTCTTTTACATTTCCAGCAATCCTGCCTTCTTGTATCTTTGCTAGTTGCATAGCTTCCATTAGATTCTGAGGTTTAAGTAATTCAAGCATCTGCCTAATATCTGGTTTCAGACCACTGATAAAGCTCTCAATAAAATATTCCTCAGAGTGTGCTTTATTAACCCGTTCTAGCATGAAAGATTTAAGTTCCTCAAATCCAATGATATAGTCCTGCACAACCTTCTCCTCCTTGAGTTTGTTAAATTGTCCAATCAAGTAATTCCCATCAGCATTTGAGAATAGATCCAACACCATCCCTACAAATTTCTCCCACGACATGTTTTCCTTACCCTCGATATACTCCAAATACCATTGATCAGCCTTTAATTCCATATGCATTCCAGTAGTCACAATTTTTTCGAAATCCGACAAATTGTTATACAGGAAATATTTATTACACTTCCGAATCCATAGACGGGGATTTTCACCATTGAATTTTGGAAAATCGAATTTCGGTATACGATTTCCATTCATGCTAGCATTTTCATTATTACGTATGTTAGGGGTACAAAGAATACCAGCTTCGTTTCGTGTTCGTGTATGCCCTCCTGGCATTGCGGTAGATTGAGTATTCACATTTTCCCGAACCGTGGCAGCTGTGAATTCCTTCATCGCTTCAGTCAACTTTTTTGAAAAAATTTCCTCCACTGAATGTGTGAAACCTTCCATCCTTAGTGATAGATCTTCGAATTTCTTCTTCATCGTCGCTTGGAAATCAACTTGACTCTATGAAATTTCAGCTAATTGTAATTCGACCGCATCCATTCGATTTGCGTCTTTTTCCATGATAACTTGTAAGAATTGCGCGCAGAAGTCTGGCTCTGAGGCTAAATGATAGATTCAGAAGATTTGGAAGAAGAATTTAGGGAGGAATTGACAGAATTGAGAGGGAATCAGAGAGAACTTTTATTGATAGAGAGAGAAATATTGCACAAGATACAAATATCAGCTCAAAAATTGCCGTAACAGAAATAACTACTCCTCTTTATGTTGTAGTTGCCACTGCCAGCTCACTCCCAGCTCACTCAACTGCTAAAGTGCTACTGAGCTCTCTCAATTGTTAAAGTGTTAATGACTAGAAACACGACTCTTAGTAAAATACACCAGCCTCATTTCCTAACAATACCTCCCACTCAAGAAAAGTCTTGTCCTCAAGACGCCAAGTGAGGGTAAGCTCGAGTGATCTCGTAATAATCCTCCCAAGTAGCCTCTTCAACCGGTAGATGAGCCCAGCAGACCAAAACATGTGGCACCCCTGTATTATTCCATTTCACCAATCGTCTATCCAAAATAGAAACTGGATGCATTATAACCTTTCCCTCCCCATCGAACACAGGTAAGTCAGTAGAAATAGAATCAGCAGCCCCAATTCGTTTTTTCAGTAAAGAAACATGAAATACGGGGTGAATCTTAGCGGTAGAAGGGAGTTGAAGTCGATAAGCAACCTCACCAATACGCTGGACGACCAAAAACGGACCTGCAAATTTGGGACTGAATTTCCAGAGCTTGGATGTATGAAGAGATAACTGGCGATAAGGCTTGAGCTTAAGATAAACCCAATATCCCACGTGGAAGCTACGCTCCTGATGATGTTTATCAACCATACATTTCATCCGATCCCGCGCTTGAGCCAAAAAATGCTTCAACTGTTGTTGAATATCCTACTGCAATTTGACAGTCTGTTCCACTCCGACCACTGTGACAGGAAAATCTTGTGGGATAGCCAAGGAGTTGGCTTATAGCCATACAAAGCTTCGAAAGGAGACATCTTTATTGCTGAATGAAAACTAGTATTATACCAATATTCAGCAAAAGCCAACCATTGGTCCCATTGTTTAGGATTAGCCCCACACATACATCACAAATAAGCTTCAATGCATTGATTCACCCTCTCGGTCGACCATCCGTTTGAGGGTGGTAGTCGAACATCTAAGGTGATGTGTAACCCTCAAACTCTTGAAAAGCTGCTGCCAAAACTGGCTTGTGAACACCTTGTCTCTATCTGTGACCATAGAATGAGGTAACCCGTGCAACCTGTAAACCACCTCCAGAAATAGTTGTGCTACAGTTGATGCTGTGTATGGATGTTTGAGGGCTGAAAAGTGCGAATACTTAGTAAAACGATCAACCACTACAAAAATAACACTCGACCATGAGAAAAAGGTAATTGGTCAATGAAATCCATGGATATATGCTTCCAGGCTTGAGTAGGGACGTGCAAAGGTTGGAGCGGGGCCCGCAACTTTTGAGTCTCATGTTTGCACACTTGACATTGATGACATTCTTGCACCTTGGCAATCACCATTTGTTTTAAAAGGCCAAAAAACCCCTTTCACCCGCCGTAAGGTCACGGCTTGCCCCGAGTGTCCCCTTCGTAGAACTATGCATATCTTGAATAATAACATCTCTTAACCCTGGTGTTCTTTAACATAAAGTTTGCCCTTAAATCGCGAGAGCCCATCCTTGTAAGTGTAGAAAGACACATTGTAAAGAAATGTGAGACACTCTGTTATAGCCTCTTGTGCCATTTCATCATTCTCATAAGTGGAATATAACTCCTCCATCCAAGTGGTTTCAATCATCGAAATTGCGAAGACATGAACCTATATCAAGACTCTCCTTGATAGAGAATCAACCACATTATTCTCCACACCCATTTTATACTCAATCTTGAAATCAAAGCCCAGTAGTTTAGTTATGTATTTATGATATAGTGGGGTAGAAATTTTTTGTTCCAAGAGGTATTTTAAACTCTGTTGGTCAGTCTTGATAATAAACTGGCCATGTAGAAAATAAGATCTCCATTTGTCATTGGCCATGATAATGGCAAGAAATTCCTTTTCATATATATATATAGAACGAGATGTTTATTGCTCAGGGATTTACTGAGGTAAGCCAGAGGATGCCCCTCTTGCATTAATATATCGCCCAATCCTGAGTAGCATGCATCAGTTTCCACACAGAATACTTTGGAAAAATATGGTAATTGTAGTACAGGAGCAGTGGACATAATACTCATCTAATGGTTGGTGCAAAGATGTCGGCAGAAATCAAACTTCAAGGGATCTCCATTGTTTTGTAACTTCTTTGGATTTTTTTTATAATTACCCCAAACATTTGGGGTAGTTTTTGTAATTATTGATGACACCTGAGCAGAGCTGGACAAATTAGTAATAATTGACATGTACACGTGGTGACCCAGGACTTGCTGACGTGTACCGACCAGATCACCAGAGCTGAGAAGAGCATTAGGCCGACCATAGCCCAACCAAAGACATTTCAAGGCCTAAAAGGCCCACCCCTAAAGTCAACAAAGGATCCGAGCCGGACCCCAGGGGCAAACCAACTTGACACCAGGCAAGACAATGATGGGACAATCCAACAAGTAATATTCGACACATGGCATTCGTCTACTCATGCACAACAAGAAGAGGACAAGTGCTCCATTCACATTGTAACTAATGGAAAAATGCCTAACATTTTGTAATAATATAAATAAGACTCAATTATGAGAAAAAGAAAAGACATAAAATCCATATATGAAGCATCGTATTCGAAAAACTCTGTCAAGCGGGCCGACGAAAACCCGATCGGTTATTCAATAAAAACACATTTTATTCGATATTTTGTATTTCTAGGAAACATTTAGGCATTTATTTTCTGTTGAGTGAAAGCAAGCATCAACAGATTATTTAGAAAGATGGCCCTATATTGGTCCGTTACACTTTTCAAAAGTTCGAGCTAAATATTCCCTCCCCATAGTCATCAAATTTCACTATGAGTCAAGAAGACGACAGAAACCTTCCGAGGCAAGATCCACCCTAAGATAACAACTCACCACCCCCAACCTAGACTGAGGGCACGACGCTGGTGCCCATCCAACAACTTTTCGCCAATCCTGAGTTCATCCAGAGGATGGTGGAATTGGTGATGTAGGCTCTGGGGGCTCCCCAACCCCAAATTCAAATGTTGGCTCCTCCTCCCCCAGGAAATATTGAGCATAACATTCGGCCCTCGGTCCCACAAAATCAAGATAACTAGGAGGAGGACTCCCAAAATAGACACCCGGAAAACATGCGTGAAGGAAAGAGTAGTAGGCAAAAGGCGGCGTCGGTTGAAGAAGTCATCCCCATCCAAAGGGTTTGGCGTGTTTAGTCGATCTTGATCGCACGGGGCCGACCGATTCAAAATAGGCCGGCCTGGTCATATCGATCCAGATACAATATCTCGGAAATCTCATTCCCCAAGAGACAACCAATCATATGACTCGATTCCCTAAATTAACGAGATGCCTAAATACACTGCCTCCTCGGACGCCGTTTGAACGAACTAGAAGACAGACCAAAAGAGATCCCTTACCGGGACAGCTGGCGGCATTGTGTCATCGTCTGTACCATTCATTTTGGCGACTCCACTTCCAGCTAAGTTTGAAGTGCCCCAGATCGGCTTATATGATGGAGAGATCGATCCGACTATGCATATCCACAAATATCTTGCTTGGACCAAGCTCTACGGTCCCAATGATGCTATATTGTGCAAGGCATTCCCACTAACTCTCGGTGACCGAGCTCACCGTTGGTTCCGCACCCTACCACCCCAGTCAATTCGTTGCTGGAGTGACCTCTAATCAACATTTAATATTCATTTCTTGGCATCTTGTGTACTAGCTGCCCGAAGGATTCCTTCGTAATGATCAAACAGAATAAGGACGAATCGCTTAAGAGTTACATTGTAAGATTCAACAAGTAGGTTCACGAGATGGATCCCATATCGAATGATGCCATGCTCATGGCCGCGATATTGGGACTATCAACACAGTCTCGGATTCGTTGGTCCATCCACGAGCAGGGGTTGAGAACCTTCCAGGAATTCTTTATCTGAGCTGAAAGACATATATTCGCCGAGGAAGCAATGGCAGGCCCCCCGACTGACTAGAAGCAGCAAGCTTCTAAAATGGATTTCAGTAAAAACTCTACCTCGGGGTCTGGTTCTGGTTTTAAATCCTTTTCAGGCAGCTCGGCCATGGGCTACAAGTCCTTCCTAGGGGTTCAAACGAGATGCAGCCATGAAAAGTACGTTGACACACCTCCCATCTATTATTTTCAAGGAGATTCGAGACCTGAACCTACTACCGCCAGCTCGGCCACTGAAGGTCGACCCATCTAAACTCGACAATTCGAGGTATTGCTACTACCACAAATCCATTGGCCACTAAACGACGAATATCGCGACCTCATTCGCAAAATCGTCAAGATTGTTGAAAGAGGAGGCTTGAAACGTTATCTCCAGGACCTACCTCCCCCACGACCGTTGCCCACGGGGACAAACCCCGAATGAGTAGCCAATCCAGGCCGCGTACCCCCGGTGAACAATGTAAAGTATTAAAAGAAAATAAATTAACTTCTACTCTCGACTACTAGCGTGCACATCTCTACTAGAACTTACTCTAACTATTGCTCCCAACAAACTGTCTCTTGGAACAAGCCCATTACTGACTTTGGACTTGCTTCTTCTCAATCTAAACTTTAGCTCTTGTTGTTTCGTATGAACCCCTAGGAATAAAGTTTTTTGAGCATATCTTTTAGTCTTCTCTTCCCATAGCTTTAAAGTGATTTCAACAGTTTTGCGAAGTTTTTGTGTGCCCCCGACTTTACTCCTAGCCTCATCGAATAGTTTCTGCCACTCTGGGGGTAATGATTCTCTCCATATTTTGATCTCTTCTAACATAGGCCCTATATTTCTTCTTAGAAAGGCAATGTGGTCGCTCATTTGTTCCATTACTTGAAAATGTTTTACAAGCGTGTGATGGGGTTTCATCTTATAAGCTTTGAATTCACGTTCTTTATCTGTTCTAGTTCTTAATTCACCTTTAGCGAGGGTACGGATAGTGCCAGGCATATCTATATTATGAAAATAAGAAAAACTAATCAAACGAAATAATCTTTATGTTCCAAAATCTTAGAATAGTGTCTCTTTAACTATACATGAAATTCATCATCACTTATTAAAAGCAATCTAACAATTCACACAAGACACACGTTTCATAGAGACACATACATAGTCATAATCACAATAAACGTAAAGCTTACCACATTGCGGATGGAGATGCTCGGCAAGCGACTTAGAACCCATGACTTGCTGACTTTTAATTTTATCATAAATCAACTCACTTCAAAGTCTACAAAATTGATTTTAAAAACCTCGCTCCGATACCACTAAATGTAGCTCCTTTTCTAGCATACTTAAAATTTTAATGCAAAAATAATCTATAAAAATACTCTAAAGAATCCTTAAAATACGGGATAATAAACTTACTTAGTTCAAGACCTTGCAACGAAATTAAATACTAAAAATATTAGTCCAAAACACTCATATGGAAAAATAAAACGACGTTCAACATTATATATACTAATAACTCAAACTCACGAAAATATTTGCCCCTAATTAGTCTCCCGACATGGAGTGAAATATTTCTCTCACTAAATAGAGAACCCTAGTTTTGGAAGTATTATGTCTCTTGGTATTCTCGCGCCGCATCTACGAGGTTTTCATTTCCTTGGTTTAATTCACCATGACAGAGATGATTAAGCTTCGACATACATTTAAGCTTCATTTGGTAATATTTGTCTACTTGTCTCTTTCTTACATCTTTATTCTTTGACTTTTCCTTCTCATTCCTCTTTTCTTCCCCTATTTCTTGTTGACTTGTTTTGTTGTCTTCTTTGTCTTTTTGCTTGCTCTTTTTCCCCTATTTTGTTCTGTTTTTTATGTTCTTCCCGTTTGGTTTTGGTGTCTTCTATTTCTTCCCGGTGGCTAGGTCTGGACATTAAGGGTGTAGAGACAATACGAGTCCCATCCATGACTCGTCTGCGCATGATGGATAGAGAGATCTTAGAGAGGTTGAAGTCATTTTCCTTTCAAAAGAAGAAACGGAGGATATTGCTCTAGAACCCACTGATATTGAGAGAAGTAAAGCATAGTGTGAGAAGAGTTTATTGGGAAAAATTTTTGGAACCAAGAAATGTAATTTTTGCTTTGGGCTCAAAAATACAATAACAAGCATTTGGCAAACCAAAGAACCTTTTTCGATTCGAGAGATTGGCCACAATTTTTTCCGATTCGTCTTCTCATCGCGGGAGGATAAAATCGTAGTACGAAATGGGAAAACATGGAGTTTTGATAGCCAATACTTGATATCGAGAGATTGGTCGAGCACTTAACGGAAAACTCGGATACATTTAACATCATCGAATCGTGGGTGCGGTGGAATGTGCCCTCCCATTGGCTTAGCAAGATCAAACCGGTAGAAAAATTGGAAGCAAATTTGCTAAAATAAGTGATGTATTTATACCTTAATCGGGGGAGTAGCAAAGGTCGACACATTAAAATCCTGGTGGAGATAAATTTAGAGAAGCCTTTGAT
Source organism: Rehmannia glutinosa (assembly GCA_016081115.2). NCBI lineage: Eukaryota > Viridiplantae > Streptophyta > Magnoliopsida > Lamiales > Orobanchaceae > Rehmannia > Rehmannia glutinosa. The sequence goes on along the minus strand of CM071926.1, from coordinate 47,201,475 downwards.
GAGAGGTACCAACCTTAAGCTTGGAGAGGAAATGTCTTTGGATAGATTTAGGATATGAGAATCTTCGGGGGTTACGCTTCTATTGTGGAGTGGTCGGTCATATAGAGAGGGGATGCTTGAAGAGGAAAGACGACTTGATGAGCAACAATCGCTAGAGGGTCAATTTGGAGAATGGCTACGAGCTTCGGAGATGGGAATGGTCGAATAGGTACCAAAAATACAAGACCATTATCTCCGAATAAAAAGGTGCAGTGAGTGAGGAAGGAAAGACAGGAGATAAGAGTAGCATTCCGGTGGAGATTGTGAGGAGTACGCGCACCTTATTGGATATGAATGTAACTTCAAAGCCAACATCACAACGTTGGTGATCAAAAAATGAACAAAGGTGGTGAGCGATTAGTCCTACAAGAGATGGTAAGGCACCTAACTCTTAGAAGAAGTGATTACTAAGGATTCCAACAAAGAGAATCGTCCTCCGCTCAAGGAAATTAAAATAACAGAGAAAGGCAATATCCAGGAGGATTTAATACCCAAGAAACAGGGAAAAGGTATACGAGGAAGAATAATGAGAATCCTCATGGATACAAACCTATGGAGATATCCGAGGACATATGCCCAAGTAAGGTTGGAACTAAAAGACAGTTCGGCTAGTAGATGAAGACACGGATGAGCCGATGGAAATTCACAAGAAATCCAAAGGAGTGGTGATTAAAACGATGCGAATAATTGTACGGAAAAGGTGGAGGTGGCCACTTGAATGGGCCCAAAGTTATCAATGAATATATGTGTGTGGAATTGTAGAGGTTTGGGAGGACCTGTACAATTCCCCAACTCAAGGAGGCCATTCGGCTCCACCTTCCGGATTTTGTCTTTCTTTGTGAAACGAAAAAGAAAAAGCCTTTGTAAATACGGTTTGCAAAAAATTAAAATTTGATAATCGTTGGTTTTGTGTAGATTCAATAGGAAAAAGTGGAGGGTTCTTTGGTTTTGTGGTCGAAAAGGATTAATATCAAAAACATCATCAACTCTCAATTTTGCATAGAAATAATGTATACAGGAAGAATCATCTCAAACACATTGGGCTATTTTTGTCTATGCGAGTACGGATAAGATGGTAAGGAGAGAACAATGGAAAGTCCTTGAATCGAAAAAACGAGTAAATGGGGGCTTTGGACTATTGGGGGGACTTTAATGACATCACATGTGCGAGAGGATAAGAAGGGTGGTCGAATTAGGAGTATGTCGAGCTGCGAAGATTTTAATAATTTCATAAACGAAATGGGAATGGGAGAATTTCATTTCACTGGGACACCCGTACACCTGGGCAAATAATAGAGACGGTGAAGGCTTCGTGGAGGAAAGAATTGATCGAATGTTCGCTCTCCTAATTGGATCTTTGATATCCAAATGCCAAAGTACACCATGTGGAAAAACAATCATCCGATCCACAACTGTTATTTCGGAAAATTCCCCTTCTAAAACCAAATCTCGACACCGGTTTATGTTCGATAAAAGATGGATTCATCGTGAGGATGTGAAGAGGTTGTGTCGGGCGCACTGGAAGAAGGAATTTGTTGGAACTCCTCTATATCAAATCCAGAGAAAAATAGCTAAGCTGAGAATGGATCTACTTAATTGGAACAAAGATAGAAAGTCGAATACGCCCGAATCATTGATAAATGCAAGAGAAGGATGAATGAAATCAAAAATCAAGGCTCGTATGAATTGGGCTGAAAGGAGTAACTTGAAACAGTGTTTGGAAAAAGCCTACAAGGAAGAAGAAAGATTTTGGAGCCAAAAAGCGAGAGTGCGGTGGTTACGAGGAAGCGATAAAAATACTAGATTCTTCCATGCAAACACGGTTCAACGGCGGAAAATTAAGCGCATTGAGAATTTAGTGAGGAGGACGGCACAAATGTGCAACTCACTGAGGAGATTGAAACTGAAGTGATCGATTTCTATAACAAACTTCTCCATACCTCAAATCCGAATCATGATGATACAATCTTGGATGGGATAAGTAGAGTCATTACGCCCACAATGAACCGGATGCTTACTAGCCAAGTGGACGACTCAAAATCAAACAGGCCTGTTTGGCTCCACCCTAATAAGGCGCCAGGTATGGATGGTTTTAGTCTATCTTCTTCCAACATTTCTCGGTCTATCATCTCCGATAATCTGTGTGGTGCTATCAAAGATTTTTTCCATAATAATAAAATGCTTTGAAAAGTGTAAACCACACCCTCATTACCCTTATCCCGAAAATAAAAAAACCACGTCTATTGCTCATTTTCGACCTATAAGCTTGTGCGATGTCATTTACAAAGTTATTTCCAAAATTATCGTGAATAGAATGAAACCATTCCTCCATTTTTGTATTAGTGAAAATCAATCGAAGCTTTTATTCTGGGCGTCAAATCATTGATAATGTGGTCATTACACATGAATGTCTCGCATTTTTAAAGGGACATAGAAAAGGCAAAAAGCCTATATGGTGCTTAAACTAGATATGTCAAAAGCTTATGATCGCGTGGAATGGAGATTTTTAGCCGTCCTTATAAAGATGGGTTTTGATTTGAAATTTGTTAATTGGATCTATTCTTGTATTTGCACTTTTGCCTCCTACTCTTTCAACATCAATGGGCAAGTGAAAGGTTATGTAAAACCTACTCGTGGTATTAGACAAGGTGACCCGTTGTCCCCTTACCTCTTTATCCTCCTCTCGGAAGTTCTTTCGAATCTCATTAGACAAGCTCGGTTTTGCACTCTTTTAATGGCATCAAAATCGAAAAATGGTCCAATTCTTACCCACCTCTCTTTTTGCGGACGACTCGATTATTTTTGTGAAGCCTCAAACTTCCAAGCCTTAAGTATTGCTACTATCCTGGATAGATTTTGCAACGCATCCGGACAACAAGTCAATCAATCGAATAAATCCACGATTTTGTTTAGCAAAAACACTCCACCCTCCATTAAATCGATATTTGTGCCATATTAAATGGAATCTCCGAGCAATCTCATTCTAAATATCTTGGGCTACCAATGATTATTGGTAGAACTAAAAGAGAGGTGTTCAATTTTGTTGTGGAGAGTGTTAAGAAGAGAGTTAAGCTGTTGGAGTAATAGTTTTTGTCTAATGCGGGTAAGGAAATTCTTTTGAAAGCCGTCATCAATGCTATGCCTAACTATGTCATGTCTTGTTTAGTCTCCCTGTTCATATTTATAAAGATATTTGTAAGATTGCTTCTAAATTCTCGGTGGGGTCAATCGGATAACGGAGGGAAAAAGTGTCGTGGTAGCTTGGGATAAGATGGTTCTTCCCAAGAAGAAAGGGGGCTAGGTTTCGGGATCTCAACCTTTTTAATGAAGCCCGTGCTAACCAAACAATTGTGGAGGATTATTACACAACCTAATCTACTCATGTGTAGAGTTCTTAAAGCAAAATATTTTCCTAAAGGGGACTTTTGTCTTGTGAGCCTAAAAATGGGGATTCTTGGTTGTGGAAGAGCTGGATTAATTCTAAAAAACGCCGATGATGGGGTTAAGATATAAAGTGGGGGATGGTAAGAGTATCGAGTTTGGGACTCCCTTGGTTACCTAAAATCCCAACTTTTAAACCCGATAGGAGTGATAATGTGGATGACAGGTGTTACGGGTGAAGGACTTGATGAATGAGGCAGTGCTGAGAATGGAACACGAGCTAATAAGACAATGCTTCAACGGAGAGTCTTTGAATGTATAATGCGATTCCAATATGCCGGGAGGGTGGTAAAGATCGATGGATATGGCATCGGGAAAAAAAGGTAATTTCACCGTGAATTCTACCTACAAGCATTTACTACAATCGAAACAATGGAGTAGAGATTCACCAAACTAGCAAAGGAAAGCAAATGGGAATGAAGTATGTTGGGTGAAATGTTGGAAACTTAACATCAAGAATAAATTGAAACATTTCTTGTGGAGGGTTATCAATTCGGCCTACCTACAAGCACAAGATTGATTCGAAGAGGTATGAAAATGGATCCAATTTGCGAGTTTGTGGTATTAATCGAGAAACCATTGAACATGTACTTTTCCAATGTGAACGGGCTCGTTTGGTTTGGAAATTATCACTGTTCAATGGTTTAATACAGTCGACCTAATTTCACAAATGGTAAAAATGGTGGCTGCATCTTTGTACCATGAAGGATAATACTTGTATTGAGGATAGAATACAATTGAGTGTTTATCTTGTTATGGTGGTTGTGGAAAACTAGAAATCTTTGGATTTTTCAAAATATCAAATGGATGAGATTGATATAGTTAACCGGGCACAACAAGAATGGAACGAGTTTGAGGCTATTGTGGAGGAAAAAAAAGGTCGACAGATACATGAAGTCCCTCTCCAATGACAAAGAACAGAGGTTCTCTTGGTTTGGCTAGAGTCAGCAGGATATTATACAATAGTGATCGGTCAATAAAGTTGAGAATCGAAAATAGGATGGGGAGGCTGGCTTTGTGATGATAAAAATAAATTGGTTCGAGTATGGGCAACTTCTAGGGATAATATTCATAATCCAGATTGAAGCCACCTTCTTGGGGATCGAGACAAGCAATTGGTATTGCTTTGCAAAATCTAAAGCCAGTCTTTATTTATACGGGTATATGACAAGGAAGTTATTAAAAAGCTGAAACATAAAGCTTCCTTTGGCATGCCACAAGATGAATTAGTCAAGATATTCACTTGCTTTGTTTCCTCTTTGATGATGTTGTTTTTGTAAACCAGGACCATAAGAATTATTCATCTTGTAATAGATTAGTTTCTTTGGTCTTGGAGAATGAGTGTGATTTGGATTGGGTTGACCAATTCCCAAGTTGGATTTAGGTTAACCAACTTGATTATTAGCCATTGGCTTTTTGTATCTGTAATTTTGGTTGAAGTTCAAAGAATAAAATTACTATCGTTTGAAAAAAAAAAAAAACTCAAACTCGAAAAACATAAGATAAATCAAGGACATGGGTTCTTGAATCACCGCTCCGCCATCTCCTTCCTCATTGTTTTTATCTCGAAAAATAAAACAACATTTGAGGAATGAGCTAAATGAGCTCAACAAGCAATCTCATGCATGAATGCATGCTTAATGAAATGAATTAACTTTGATAAACTCGTACATTTTCTTTACCAAAAAAACCTTTCATGTACATACTTAAAACTTCATCTTTCTTTCTTTTTGTAAAATGTTCTAAGGACGCGAGCTCACTTGGTGACACATTGTTCTAATCGAGGGTCGATGGGCCTTGTTATTTCGAACCCGATTAACATTTTGCTCGTAGGCCATTTCTTTTCATTTTAGCCCAAAGGCCCTTTTCCTTTAACATTAACATTAGCCGCAAATGACACATTGTTGCGAGCGTCGGTCCCCGCGCCATCTCCCACTCACTCTAGTATCATAGAACAATGAACATCCATTTTCTTTTGAAAAACATTATTAAACTTGACTCTACTTAACCTTTGTATGATCGTGAAATGCTATGAACGTATATTTAACATGATGCATGAATCTAAGTGATGCAACTTTTCATTGAATGCTAAAATAAACATAAACGCATAGCATAATAATTAAATCACATTAACTTGAACAATTTGAGCACAAAAAACCATATTCGACTGATTAGAGAAAATCCTATGTTCAATTAACTAACGATAACCCTACATTCAGTTAGTCAGGGAAAACCCCATATCCAACTAGTTAAGGAAAAACCATCTATCCAATTAGTTAAAGAAAAACCCTATATTCAATTAATTAGGGAAAATCATATATTCAATTAATCGGGAAATAAATCATGTCGGATTTCTTTTATCTCATTTAATTTTGTTCCAACCGCACATGAGGATATCATCTTATATATAATTATATTGTGACTACTAAGTGCAACAAGATAGAATATTTAATGGAACAACTTTAAAGTCTGTTTTCCTGTTTGACTATTAATCATGAACTACAGGTTTTATAATTAATGCTATTAACAAACTCAAGCCTCCAACAAGTTTATGAAGTTGACGCATGCATGAATACCACTATATAATTAACTTAATGATTCATTTCTCAAGGAACAGAGAATTTCCAAACCAATTCATGCATATAATAGAATAGCGGGGATTTTGCTATATTGTGGCAAAAGTGAAACGGAATTGTCAAAATATGGCAAATGTGGGGGGTATTGTTATTTTGTTCGGTGGCGCAGGCAGCGGGTGCGCCAGAATTACGGTTGGTGCACCCTTGACCTGCGCCAGGAAATGACTTTTTTTTTGTTTAAATTTTGTATGGCTGGCGCATACTTAAACAGCGCCAGCTTTAAACTTTTTTTTTAAAAATATATTCGGCTGGCGCAGGTTATCCATGCGCCAGCAGTTTAAAAAAACAAAAATAATGACAGCCGTTATTTAGAGGATGATTGACTAATAATTTTAAGTATAAATAGGATATAATAAGAATTGTATTCATTTTGACTTATAAAATGATTGAGTAATTAATAGTTTAAATTGTGGACCTATGTTCACAAAATGGATGCAAATTATTCCCAACATTAATAAGATAATTTTGACTAATTTTAACTATATTTTATAACTAATCTAAATATGTCCATTAATTATAAATTTACATTCAAAATTAATATGTCTTAACAAAATTAATTACTGAATACATAAATTTGACTAATGTTAATCCTAATATCGATGACCACCGGTGCCACATCCCGGAGGATGTCTCTCTCGCTCGCTCCGCCTAAGACCGTATTCAGCATTATCCATATCCTGTTGTTCGAAAGTAGACGGCCTCGAATCCATATCCATATAACTCCCCTGAAATCCACTGGGAAATGGTACAGGCGAATGCTGAAAACTTGGACGCACATATGTGGATGGACCTGCCATTCCCACATCCGCGTTGAGCATATCAGTAAATGATGTGAATTGAGGTGGTATAAACTGATCATAATTCACAGGCTGTGGCATATATGGTGTGTGATGCAAAGTGGAGGGACCTGCCGCATATCCAGATGGACCTCCTCCATATCTAGATGGAACGGGCGCATATGCGGATGGACTCAACACATATCCGGATGGACCTGCCGCATGTGTGTGAGGTGTCTGTGGTGCAGTAGTGGTCGTCCGTGTGCTGCGTGCCCGATCATGCGCATGTGATGGATCACCGCCTCTGAAACGGCTCGGTGGAGGCATACCTGGAGACGTCGCACACTAGTCATCTCTTCAATAAAATCACGTCTCGGGTGATCAGCGATTCTATCATGGGTCAGAAGCACTAACATCCCGAACACTAATCCACATCCGATCGAGTTGAGTAGTCTGTAACACACAAATATCAGAAATAGATACATAATGTTATAATTTAAATGTGCATAATAGTAAATTTATAGGTAAATAACATGGCATCTCGAGCTGCAGTATCGCCTGGCTGATACCCGACTATCATGTGCTCGTTCTATGGAGTTATTAATCGTCGTGTAATCCGACTGTACCATGCCTGATATCCACGAACTGTGCTCCTACCCTGACTTATCGCATCACCTCCAACAATTGAATGGTGTGCCATCGCCCAATACTGGACCCATGTAACATGAACCTGTGGCCAATCCCATCCGGATCGCCCTTTGCGAGTAAAATCATGGAGTGATGTGTGTGTTTCTGCGGGCACATCGAGAATATCTTTGTATAAGGCCAAATCGCCTCGACTCGCTCGGATGGTGAATCTCCACAATAACGTGATTTATTAATGGGCACCGAGACCTCCATGACTCAAAATACACCGTGGTCCCAATGCTGTTATATCTGCTGACTCCATGTCATATGGCTCCCATATCCACTGTGATAAATTGAATTGTAGATTAATAAATTTGTATATGTAGTTAAAATTACTTAGTATAAATTTAAATCCTTACGTGTCTATCTCAGTAAGTCATCGAGCATGTCCGATGATACGTGCGAATGACTAGCGATGTGTGTAATAAGCTGCATCTTTGCATCCACCTAAATATGAAAATAGTACATATTAATTACATATTTTGTTGTAAGGAGTTTAATGTTGATTATATGCAATGTTTGTATTGTAGTACCTAGCACCGTACGGCGGAAAAGGTAGCTCATCTACATCGGCCTGGTCCTCATATAATCGTCCTGTGGGAACTCGAGAACGTATGGTACGAGGAACAATCACAGTAATCCTGCTCCAAGCCCAAATCTAACATAACAGGTAAACGATGCACCAATGAGCACATACATTTATTTATCTTATATGCAAATATAAAGACATACGATGCTAAATTTAAATTTACCTGTAATAGTATCATGGGTCCACCGATGACCAGCTTGTCAACCTCTGCTGAAGTGCATAACTCTCATGCAATACTTTAAGACAAAGACTACCCCAACTATACTTTGCGAAGCATCCCGCAATCGCTCCAAGTAATGCGCAGAGACACGCTGTTGCGGATGAATCGGCATCAAAAACTACCAATAAGAAGGAGCGTAATGCCTCGAAGCGTCTTGCTCAACCTCTAACCGAGGTGTGTATTCTGCAATCACCATCTGCTCGAAGTGAGATGTCAACGCAACCAACTTAAGGCGCGATGCTCCTCGGAACATGTTTAAGTTTGGAGCAAAACCTAACCATTGTTGACAGTATAATATCCACTCATCCCTGGTCCTCTCTGAATCTCTAGCTATAACTGGCAGCCCCTCTACTGGAAGCCCCCAAATAATGGCAACATCCTGTAAAGCCACTGTGGCCTCCCCAACTGGTAAGTGAAATGTATGAGTCTCAGGGCGCCAACGCTCAACTAATGTTGTGATTAGATGGTTGTCAATTTCAATCCGACCACATCGCGCCACACCATAAAACCCCATATGATACAATGTGTGTACAACACGTGGATGCAACTGCACCAACTGGCCATCAAAAGACCAAAAAGGAGCACCTCTATGTCTAACAGTGAGGATCGTATCGACATCCCCCTTCTGTAAACCTGTAGAACGGTGTGTAGCCTGAGCTGTAAGTACTGAAGGATCCCGTGGTCCATATATCCTAGGATCACCCATCCTGTAGAGAATATATCATAATTAATAAACCAGTGTGATGAAAATACAGAAAAAGTAACAATACAAAGTAAATATAGAAGTAAATACACACAGAGACAACACAATAAATTGCATGATACTACATATTACAAAGTCGACATTATAAAAAATTACATGATACTACATATTACAAAGTCTGACAAGATGCAATCTGAGAATTAATTGTGCTAAATTACTCATATTACATTACACAAGTCTCAAAATATCATACGTAGTACATAATACAATTAAAAATGATACATCGGTTGTGTCATGATGAAGATGCATGCGTGTGTATATTTCTTTGATCACCGGCTTGGTATTGTTGTCGCTCACGTTCCTTTACATGTTTGCATTGCATGTGAACATGGGATGCCGTCATTCCTCCATTGACCACATAGCATTGTTGTGCGAGAGAGGTTGACTTTGAACGTTCGCACACGACTAGATCCAGTGTGGACAAGAGTGACATTTGCGGTTTGAGTTTGATAATCGTACATATCCGCACAATATGATTTAGTGCCATCCTTTGTTGCTTTTGGTATTTACGCAAAATGTCATCCGCCCTGCCTTCTTCTCCAAAGTCAGTAGTTGCATTTTTCTTTCTATCGTAGAAAGTCGTGACGACGCTGGCGTCAAAGTGAAATGCACAAGGGCACAAATTGGCGATCTTCTTGCACCCTTTAGAACGAGTTCATACACTCAGAAATGTTAGTAGTCATCATTCCACAACGCGTCCCCTCATTATGCGATAAAGTCCACTTGCTCCTGTCTATAGCGTCCAAGTAAGCGTGCGCACGTTCATTAAATTTTTAATCTCCTCCATTGTCTTCTCAAATGCTCTAACTCTTAGTTCTGCCCCGGCTTGCCAACACAAATCCTTCAACCTCACATTCTTGAAATGACTATGGAAATTAGAGACAACATGCCTCAGACAAAAACGATGATACCCATAAGGAGGTTGGAATTCTGGCATCCATTCAACTGACCTTATTATTCCAGGATGACGATATGAAATAAGGCACACACCTTCTCGTCCTCGAATAATATGTTTGGATATAAATCCCAAGAACCGGTTCCAAGATGCGAAAGTCTCTTCATCCACAACCGCGTAAGCTAATGGCAACACTCGTTGGTTTGCGTCACTTTGTGACAACAATAAGTAACTTGTGCTTGTATTTAGTGTAGAGGTGTGTTAAAATCTACACTAATCAATCGGACGACAAAGTGTACAAAACCATCAATACATGGCTTGAAAGCCCAAAATACATACAACAATGTCTTCACTTCACTTGTCACTAGGTTCAACGTCTTGCCACTCAACCACTTGTACCAAGGTTATATTTCTGCGATGCCTCCATATATTTTGGCAAATAACGACGAGGTCTCCCAAGTACCATACACATTTTCACGGGCACGTTTCATCGATTGCCAAGCTTTATCATATGAAATATTATAACCATACTTGTCTTTAATATTTTGTTGGATATACTTAATACTGTAAGATGGATCACACTGTACCATCCCCATTAGACTATCAGCAATAAAATTTCTATCTAAATTGGCATGATCCACAGAAACAGCATTCATTAAACAGCAGTGAGGAGGTCCATATTTTGTGATCGTCCACATTGAAAGTTTTTTGTTAAAACTCGCTCTCAACCACCAGTTGCACTGCTGGGAAGACAAACTGGAAAAAATCGAAGTTCCAGGGTTATGTTTGCATACAACTTTCCACAAAGTTGGTGTGCTTTCAACAACCTTGAATTCTCGTTTCACCCAACGAACGTGGTAATCCTTAACTGCACTTTGCACATGTTTTTTATCTGTAAAAATCATTCCTTTACACAACACACCAGTCTCAAAGTCATAGAATTGTACATACAAAGGCATACCAACAGAGTCACTACCTACATCTGGGTACCTTGATTCGTAGAAAGAAATTCCAGAACCAATCCCATAATTACCACCAGAATTGTTACGACTGCGTTGCCTATGCTGTTGAGCTTCATCCGCTCCATCACTGTCATTATCATCATCAGATGCACTTTCATCAAGTTCAGAATTTAGACGTTGCTCTCCTCGACAAATATCTACAACATCAGCATTTTCATCACTAGGTCCACCAACATCAGCATTTTGATTACTAGGTCCACCTTGTGTAAATGTAGATAGTTCAGGAACCATACCTCCTCTAAGGAACTCAGCATACTGATAATAATCATGTCCTACTGAAGTATTTATTTCATCATTCTGAATTACAGGATCTAACTCAACAAACAAATCAAAAAACTCAATCCCAGCTGACGGATCTATAAAAGACCACAAATCTTCATCATTTGTAATAGATACTATTCCACACATATTGTTATAACAATATTTAGCCGAAATCTTCAACTTCCATTGACTTACATCAACCCCCGTCATCGAAATTAATATTTCAGTCAATTTCACAAAATTCGTTCTGCGAGAAATTCTCCTAGCACCAATTGCGTTACGGTCATATCTCACATCGCTCCCAATTTGCATAATTTGTCCTCCAAAATATACGATTATAGTGATCATGTTTGACATTGCTTATATATGATAATGATAATACAGTTAAATAATTGAAATAAATATGACATTGCTTATATGTGGGTATTATTTATATACAATTATTACAGGATAAATAATAAGAATATTAAAATTTATTTCAACAATTGGAAGTAATTTACATACCAAATGCCGGAAGTCCAAATCGCCCGAAAATGCCGGATGCCCAAATCATCCGAAAATGCCGGAAACCACTGTCGCCGGAAACCACTACCGTCGTTGCCGAGAAATAGCCGTGTGTGTGTGTTTGCTGTGTGTGTGCGTGTGAGTGTGTGTTTGTTGTGTGTGTGTGCGTGTGAGTGTGTGTTTCTGTGTTTGTGCGTGTGAGTGTGTGATAGTGTGTGTGTTTCTTTGGAGTAGGGTTTTGGGGAGGAGAAGCCGTGTGAGAGAGTGTGACAGTGATGGGGAATTTGGGGGTATTTATAATAGCCGTTATTTTTTTATTAGTATTGGCGCACTTTGCACGTGCGCCAGGGGGTTTGACCCCTTTTCAAAAAGCTTCCTCGACAGACATCCTTAGAATCCGTGTTTTGGATTCGAGTGCGCACTGCATGGTGCGCCCGAGGTATTATTGTTTTTTTAAATTTGATAAGTGGCGCCGATTTTACGTGCGCCAAAATATAAATTTAAATAAAAAAAAAGTAATGGCCTTGAGACAGACGAGGTGCGCCAACAGTTCATCTGGCGCACCAGGCTCCTGCGCCACCGAACAAAAACACAAGACCCTCAAATTCTACCATATTTTCACAATTGTGTTTGAATTTTGCTACATTAAAACAAATTGCCTTAGAATAGCACTACTCATAATAACAGAGGAGCCATATTAGCATATCACCGTCCAATTTTGATGAAAAGTAATTCATGTACCGAAATAAATACTAACACCATTCACGCAGACCCAAATTGTTGCAAGGCACAGACTAATTTCCACTCTCGTATTTCTTTCTGACCTTTAGCTAGCAGTTAATCGTAAAATCGGTAACAATAATCTAAACTGTAATTTACGTAAAAACTTAAGAGATTATTTACCTGTTCAACTAGGAGTAATAAAATCCTTTTCGAGCCTCTTTCGAATCAATCCTAAATATAACAACTTACGCGTTGGGAAAGTCACATCTTTTTCTTCTTTTTTTCTCGTCTCTTCTTCTCGGCCGATTCCTACTCTCTCTAGGCCTCTCCTATTGTGTTCCCGATGTGTGTGTTTTTACGTGTCTTATATCTATGTTGTAACCTACTCCTAATTGGGCTAGATTTAGAGTACACGAGCTTATAATTACCTTACTAACAAGATGTGCCTCGTTAATACTCTAGTCCAAATAAGAACAAAATGTGTTTTATAAAACCCAATAAAATAAAATAAAATAAAATCATTTAAAATATCTAGAGTATTTAATATTATAATTAAAAATTATCATTAAGCAATTAAAATAAATTTGTGTCGTTACATCGTTTTGCTTCGATCCTGGCATCCCATCCGCGAGATCCTGGTCAATTCAGGAAGCTACGTGACAATCATCTACATAAGATCTTTTCTAAGATTGAACGTAGACGACTCCTTTGTCCGTCCATACAATGATAACATCTTCGGTTTTGGGGGAGGAAAAATTATACACATTTGATAAGTCGACCTGCCTGTCTATTTCGGCCAGGGGCGATTAAAAGAACAATGATGACGACCTTCAAGATCATCAATAGTGACTCTGAATATAACGCCATCATTGGGTGACCAATCCTCTATGACTTGAAAGCGGCCATTTCGATCTACCATTTCTGCCTCAAATTCCCAACTCAAGAAGGAGAAGGGGTTCACAAAGGCAATCAAAGTCTTTGAAATCTCGATAATGTTCACTCAAAATCTGACCAACTAAGATCAACATTAGTTGAGCAACTCGGCTAATGTTGGAGGATCTGAAGAAGATCTGCTCCTCACGGAAAAAGAAGGGCGAGCAAGAAAAGAAAGCACGGCCGAGCCAAGCGAGCTAGTGGACATAGTAGATGTCGAAGGGCTGCGACCAGGTTGTTAATTTAGGATCGGCCATGACCTTCGGAGCCTCTAAGGACAAAGCTCATTACTTTCTTGGAGAATAACTTGGGCGTGTTAAGCTTAAAGTCGCATGCCAAAACACGCATGCCGTCGTTTAAATATCGATCTCACTGCAGGCGGTCTTACGAGAAAAGAAGAAAGTTGGGGTGAGATAGGCGGGCCCCACGAAACCGAAGTCGGTAAGCTCTTGGACATTTCATCCGGAGGCCAAACATCCAAATGGGTGGCCAACCCAATCCTGGTCAAGAAAAATAATGGCCAATGGTGCATCGGATTGATTTTACCGACCACGAACAAGGCCTATTTGAAAGACAACTACCATCGCAACACATTGACCACATGGTTGATGCCACCTCAGTCACGAGCTCATGAGCTTCATGGGCGCCTACTCGGGTACAACGGATCGGGATGCATCGATATGATGAGGAGAACATATCCTTCTATTCTGCTCGGGGTTTGTACTGCTGCAAGATGATGCCATCCGGGCTCAAAATTGCGGGGGTGACCTACCAAAGGTTAGTGAACAAGATGTTTGATAAGTTGATAGGGCAAACAATGGAAGTATATGTAGACGACATGCTTGTAAAGTCTTTGTATGCATCTGATCATATACCCGATCTGAATAAATTGTTTACTAATTTGCGTGAATACAAGATGATGTTAAACCTAAAGAAATTCACATTCGGGGTACGATCATGAAAAGTTTTAGGATATATGGTTAGTTAGAGGGGAATAGAGGCCAATCCTAACAAATGTGGTCGAAGAGATAATTAGGCGAATTGGTAGCAATAAGGCATAGGCAGAAGACGACCACAATACGCCGCTGAACAATTTTAGTAATAAAAGCCATAGTCGACCTCAAACCACCTAACTCAATCAAAAGAGTACAAAGTTTAACCGTGACTAGCGGCTTAAGTCATTTCGTATCTCGGTCCACGGATAAGTGCAAACCCTTTTTCGAACTTATTAAGAAAAATAGGAATTCTTAATGGACCGAGCAGTCACAGACATCCTTCGAATCACTGAAACCATATCTATCCACCACCCAAGTCCTCCAAAAGCCAAGTCGAGGTGAAGTTTTGTATTTTTATTTGGCTGTTTCAGAGTATGCAGTCAGCTCGGTCCTGATCCGATTAGATAACTCCATCTATCAGCCAAAATATTACATCAGTTAGGCCCCACATGATGCCGAGCTGAGGTACCCACCGATGGAGAAACTGGCTTATGCACTGGTTATCTCATCTCGAAAATTGAGACCTTACTTCCTGGAGCATCGCATCACTAAAAGACTAAAACAAGTGATACACTGGACATGCACTTTTGGCCGGATGATCAAATAGGCGGTGGAGCTCAGTGAGTTTGATATATTGTATGAACCCCAAACATCCATCAAGAGGCAGGCCCTTGCAGATTTTATAGTAGAGTTCATCCCGTCGATCCAACTTGATAGCAATGAAAAGTAGACTTGGCGAATTTTTGTCGACGGATCTTCCACCACAGACCAAGCAGTGGGCGAGATTGTGCTAATCAATCATGATGAAAAATGTTACTGCTCGGCCATGCGCTTTCAATTCCCTGCGACAAACAATGAAGCCGTGTACAAAACATTATTGGTCGGACTGGAAATGGCGACCTCCATGGGTCTGAAGAAGTTGACCATTCACAGTGATTCTCAGCTCGTGGAGAACTAGATCAACGGGGACTATGAAGCTAAAGATCCCAAGTGATCACAATACTTGGAGCTTGTGAAAAGTAAACTATCTCAAATTACAAGGGAGGTCACTCATATTCCAAGGAATGAAAATGTACAAGCAGATGCCCCCGACTTGCTTCCAAATAGCGAGTGCCCGCACGATTGAAAGTGTGATAGTTACCCGTCTTTCTTCTACATCTTTGGGCACATCTAAGATCAATGCCAATGAAAGCACCGAGCTGACCTGGATGACCCCAATTATCCAAGATGTCTGAGCACGGGGTCTGTTAGTCAAGTGGCTACGATAATCTAGAGGGTGAATAGATTATCTAGGTTTTCAGATTTTGCCCTCTTTTTCGAATAATCAACCAAAGACGAGAATGTAAATGCGGAAATAAAACAACACTCGTCGATTTAAAGAGGTTCAACCCACCTAGGGCCTAATCCTCTACCACCCCAAGTATCTCAGGGATGGATTTCAAAAAGAAAGAAAAGATTTTATTAATTTACAAAAATTAATACAACACCTGAGGATTACCACAACCCTCCTTCACCACTTTGAGGATTACCACAATCCTCTTACACCACCTTGAGGATTACCACAACCCTCTTTACAACACCTTGAGGATTACCACAACCCTCTTACAACACCTTTGAAGATTACCACAACCTTCAAACACCTATCACCTAGATCACCCAAGTGTATTCTTACCACAAGAATACTCACAAGGATGTCTTGTGTTGAATGATGACCAAAATCAAGATTACAACTCAATAATGATTGATACAATATGAGTACAAGTGTAATCAAGAATTGAGAGCCTAGACCTCAAATTTGTGCAAGTGAAAGTGCTTAGGCTAATACAACAAGATATATGAAAGTGTTTGCTTTGTATGCTCTTTGCTTGTATATTGTGTTGTGTCTTGTTGCTTGAATGAAGCCTCTATTTATAGGAGAGGTCTTGGCTTTGATTTCCAGGACATTGGCTCCTCCTTGGGAGTGATTTGCTGCAAAAGAAACCATTTAAAATCATCAATATAGTCATAGAAATCAATCCCACAAAATAGGGAAAAGGCATCAAAACGCATAGCGGATAGTTCTTTGTCAAACATGGGGTTCGACCGGTCGCATGCAGAGATAAGATTGAAATTGAATTCTGCGAATTTTTACACAGGGGGACCGGTCGAAGGGGGTGCGGCCGTCGCGCCACTCAGGTGACCGGTTGCCGCTTGCGTTTTTACGAAACAGAGAAGTGCGGAACAAAATCCAACTTACAGTGCAGGTCGCTCACCCGGCCGGTCGACCACACCGGTCGCCCACAGTCGACCGTCGCCACCTTTTTTTTTCTTACGTCCCATTTTCTGTTTCAAAACTCAACTCAGTGCGGGTTGCCCTATAGGGCGACCGGTCGAGCTGAAACAAAAGTGTTGTCCAATTTTAAATCGAAAATAAACTTCAAGAAATACTCCAAAAAATAGTAAAAACATTTTAGATCGATTGGAAGTGTTAGGACAACATTTAGGGACATTGTTTTGGTATAAAAACTCTTTAGAACAAAATCATCAAAATCATGATAAAAACATTTATCTAACAAACTCCCCTTTTTGATGATTACAAACCAAAACAATTTTCAAGAGGGCGATTTCAAAAGCAAAATAATTTTCCGGTTTAAGAGTAAACTATCCGTTTAAAAACATTTTACAAACGCTCCCCTATCAACAAGCACATTAAGAAGAATTATTGCATAAGCTAGAAGCACAAGCTTTTACAAAAATAAACAATAACTTCATGAGCTTAGAAGCTCCCCTGTCACAAATACTTAATGTCCATGCAAACAAGTCCATAAAGTCCATAAAACAACCATTGGACTAAGTTTTCTTCACAACTTATGGCCTTAAAAAGCCATAGCTTGTAGCTTCTATTATGAGCTTTTATTGGCTTCTTTGAGCTAACGAGCCATTTCTGTTTCTCCCCTTTGGAATCATCAAAAGAATGTTAGGATGATAGAAACATCATAGATATATCAAAGTGCGCCAAAGAGACGATTTATCAACCATTGAGCAATTTTAGGCTTAAAAACCAAGGAAAATGGGAGAAATGCATCATGAAGAGTTCATACGCCCGTTTATTTCCCAAAACATGATCTCAAAGAGTATAGAAGACTTTTTTGGAGGCGAGAGAATCATGTAGAAGTTGAAATTTTCATTGAAACATTTCATCGAACACATTGTGGGCGTGAAAAATAAAAAGAGTTGTATATAGCCCTTGTAAATGATCCAAGCCAAAAATTTCATCACCAAATCATACCAATTATCATACAAAAACAGCATAACAACTAAGCTCATCATGATCATAAAATAATTTCATCAAGTAATATACAAGAAAGGCCATAAACTCGAGGTTCAACCCAATTGAGCAAAGTAAGGAAAAATCTTACCATTTAATCGGAAAGGATGAGCAATGATGATGATAAACATGCTATATACGGTCCAAGATATAAATGGAATGCATAAAAATCAATTTTGAGTGACAATAGTGTGCATTTGGCAAAGGGGACGAAAAATGGCCAAAATGAGTGAAAAAGACTAATGCTCAAGACAGAGCGATTTTAAACCAAAAATGGCTTAGGGCGGCCGGTCGTGGTTGAGGGCGGCCGGTCGGCGTTGAGCGGACCGGTTGCCCTCAACCTCTTCAGCCCATTTGTTTTGCAAATTTTCCAAAATCCGAATTTTCAACCGAAAATCCGATTTTTCGCCCCTAAGTTTTAAAAACGTGCAAAATACAAACGTGAATTTCATTCAATATGCATTATGCCTAACCGAGCTCGTATCGGCGCAAAGTCTCGGAAGTTAGCGGTTTTGTGAAAATATCCGCTAATTGATCTTGAGATGGAACAAAAGATATCTCAATTTTTCGTTTTGAGACACAATCCCTTAGAAAATGATGTCGAATCTCAATATGTTTAGTACGGTTATGATGAACCGGTTTTGAGCAATATTTATAGCGGATACATTATCACAAAAGATAGATGCGTTTTCAAAAGAGCATTTGTAATCCGCTAAGGTTTGTTTCATCCAAAGAAGTTGAGTACAACAAAATGCGGCGGAAATATATTCGGCCGGCCGTTGAAAGAAAACACAGTTTTGCTTCTTTGAAAACCAAGAAACTAGGCAATCGCCTAAAAATTGACATGATCCTAAGTACTTTTCCGATCATCAATATTTCCCGCATAGTCCAATCACTATAACCTTTAAGAGAGAAATTTTCATTCTTTGGATAAAATAAGCCATATTGAATGGTGCCTTTCAAATATCGAAAAATCCTTTTAACGGCACTCATATGAGATTCTTTGGGATTGCTTTGAAAACGAGCACATAGGCATACGGCATGAAGAATGTCCGGTCTACTAAGCGGTTAAATAAAGTAAACTACCAATCATACCTCGATACTTGGATTCATCAACCGACTTGCCTTTTTCATCTTTGTCAATTTTGACATTGGTTGCCATAAGTCGAGACGGTTCTTCCTTCTTCAATGCCGAACTTCTTCAAAAGTTCTTTTGTATACTTTGATTGCGAAATATAAATACCTTCTTGGCATTGCTTAATTTGAAGTCCAAGGAAGAAGTTTAGCTCCCCATCATACTCATCTCGAATTCACCTTGCATTAACTTGGAGAATTTCTTGCACAAAGATTCATTAGTAGCACCAAATATAATATCATCAACATAAATTTGCACAAGTAAACAATCTTGCCCTTTTTCAAAAACAAAGAGTGTAGTATCAACTTTACCTCTTGTAAAACCATTTTGCAAAAGAAAAGAGCTAAGTCTATCATACCATGCACGGGGTGCTTGTTTTAAACCATACAAAGCCTTTTTAAGTTTATAAACATCATTAGGCCTAGAAAAATTTTCAAACCCCTAGGTTGTTTTACATAGACTTCTTCTTGAATAATACCATTTAAGAAAGCGGATTTAACATCCATTTGGTAAAGTTTGAAATTTTTGAAACAAGAATAGGCAAGTAAAATACGAATAGCTTCTAAACGTGCTTCGGTGCAAAAGTTTCATCATAGTCAATACCTTCTTCTTGACAATACCCTTGAGCTACTAACCTTGCCTTATTTGAACAATGTTGCCTTGATCATCAAGTTTGTTCGGAATACCCATTTTGTACCAATGATTGTTTGAGATGGAGGACAAGGTACTAATTCCCATACATCATTTCTTTCAAATTGATTCAACTCCTCTTGCATTTCCAAAAACCAATCTTCATCCTCAATAGCTTCCTTAGCATTTTTAGGCTCTTTTTGAGATATAAGAGCTTTCTCGGCAAAATTCCTTCGAGTCATTACTTTATCAAGGGGATCACCAATAATAAGATCTTTTGGGTGATCTCCCTTAAATTTCAATGCTACGGGAAGATTCGAAGTATCACCCTATCTTCTTGAGGAACATTTGAACTTGAAGGTTGATCATTATGAGCATCACTTTGAACAATAGGTTCAACAATATCCTCTTCATCACTATCGTCATTCGGTATTCTTTCAACACCCGAGGCTTCATTAAATTTGACATGAATGGATTCTTCAACAACCATGCTAGTCTTGTTGTAAACCCGATATGCTTTGCTCTTGGTTGAATACCCCATAAATATACCTTCTTGACCTTAGGATCAAGTTTGTCCAATTGATCCTTAGTATTCAAAATAAAGCACTTACATCCAAATATTTTGAAATAACTAATATTTGGAGTTCTTCCTTTCCAAAGCTCATATGGAGTTTTATTCATATTAGGACGAATATAAACTCGGTTAATGACATAGCAAGCGGTACTTACGGCTTCGGCCCAAAAATACTTTGGAAGTGAAAATTCATTGAGCATGGATCGACTCATTTCTTGTAATGTTCGATTTTTCCGTTCGGCTACTCCATTTTGTTGAGGTGTCCTTGGAGCCGAGAAATTATGAGCATATCCTTTGGTTTCACAAAATACTCTAAATTCACCGTCAAATTCTCCACCTCGATCGCTTGAATAGACTTGATAGTATCTTCTTTTTCATTCTCAATAAGTCTACACAACTTAACAAACTCATTAACGGCATCGTTTTTATTTGTAAGAAAAAGAGCCCAAGTATATCTCGAAAAATCATCGACTATAACAAAAGTGTAATGTTTTCCACTTAGACTAGCCGTACCAATATCCCCATACAAATCAAGGTGAAGCAATTGTAGGGGTTTGGTAGTGGAAATTTCATTTTGGGTTTAAAACTACTCTTAACTAATTTGTTCTTTTGACAAGTGTCACATAAGCCAAGATTTTCAAAATTCAATTTGGGTAGTCCTTTTACATGTTGGTTTTGTAAATATTTTTCAAATTCTTGTATCCAACATGTCCGAGTCGCCTATGCCATAAACTTGTTAAATCATTATTGGCGACAAGACAAGAAACATTTTGACTAACCAAATCACTAGTACAAATTTTGTAAAGATTGCCTTTTCTATTTGCTTCACAAATAATATTACCATTTTTAAGAATAAGGCATTTTTCTTTATTAAAAGAAACATCATAATTTGAATCACAAAGTTGGCTAACACTTATCAAATTAAACTTAAGCCCTTCTACTAAAAGAACATTACAAAGAGAGAAAGAAGAGTTACCAATTTCTCCATTTCCAAGAATTTTTCCTTTGCCATTGCCGAACATGACCATACCCTCTTCTTGGAGCTTGATGTTGGTAAAAAGCTCTCTCCTC
Source organism: Rehmannia glutinosa (assembly GCA_016081115.2). Taxonomy (NCBI): domain Eukaryota; kingdom Viridiplantae; phylum Streptophyta; class Magnoliopsida; order Lamiales; family Orobanchaceae; genus Rehmannia; species Rehmannia glutinosa. The sequence continues at coordinate 47,180,274 of CM071926.1, read as the reverse complement.
CCGGTCATATGGCGTGAACATCCGCTGTCCACGAGCCATTTCGAATCCTCCATGGTTGTTATAGCCCCTATTACCTACAAAATCATTTCTTTTAGGTACCCTATAATTTTGGGGTCCATGGGGTTAGTCTTGAGACCTTTGGGTCTCCAAACATGTCTTGAGCTATTTCTCAATTTGCAATTATTAGCATAATGTCCAACTTTGCCACAATAAAAACAAGTAGGAGTATTATAATTATTGGCACGTACAAAAGTCGGACCTTGGTTATTTTTCTTAAAAACACTTTGAAATGGCTTATAACCAAGTCCCGATTTGGAATGCTCACCTCTTTGTGCATCTAAAATTTTTGTGACTTTATCCGTACTTATGTTGAAACGATGCACGTCATTTTTCAAACATTCAATATCTTTTGTGAGCGATTCCTTTTCGGTTTCAAGAGAATGAATTCTAGTAAGAGTAAGAGCATGAGCTTTGTCTAAAGATTCATAAGAGGTAAATAATTTTTCCTTTTCAACCTTAATCTCCTTATGCTCCTTTTTCAAATTTTTGTATTTAACGATTAAATTTTGAAACTCAATTTGCAATTCATCAAAATCACATTGCAAGTCATCAACTATGGAGGAAGTAGAAGAATTTGAGTGTACCTCATTGTTTTCGTCGTCTATAGCCATGAGACCGTGTTCGGTTTCTCCTTCCTCATCGGTTGTTTCGAGTAGTTCATCCCATGTTTTGACTTCCGCATTTAGAGCCTTCTTTTTTGTAAAAGGCTTCCTTTTCTTTTGCTCCTCTTCATCGAGCTTTGGGCAATCGGCAATGAAGTGCCGGGTTTTCCGCATTTAAAGCAAGCATTATCTCTTGGTTTTCTTGCTTTATTTTTATTCACAAATTTTGCAAATTTTTCGAACAAGTGCGGCCGTCTCCTCATCATCATCATCATTATCATAGTATGCATTATTAGAAGAGGAAGCAAGACCTTTAGGAATATTTTGCATACCCGATTGATTGATGGTTGGTTTGGTATTTTTCCTCTCCTTGAGATAGACTTCATAGATGAGGAGGTTCCCGATGAGCTCGTCAAACTTGAGTGTCTCAAGATTTTGTGCTTCCGTGATTGCCGTCACCTTTTTCGGACCATGAGCCGGAAGAGCATTCAATACCTTAGTCACTTTGTCTTCTTCGGAGATGACTTTGCCGAGGGCCACAAGAGGATTGACAATGTTGTCAAGCCTTTCCACCATCTTGGAGATGCTTTCACCATCATACATGTTAAAGTTTTCAAAGTCTTTAACAAGCATGGTCTTTCTAGCTTGCTTGACCTTCTTTGTCCCTTCATATATAGTCTCCAATTTTTCCCAAACCTCATGTGCCGACCTTATGCCTCGTATGCGATTGTACTCGGTGGCGGTAAGTGAGCAATGCAAAATATTTAAGGCCTTACCATTTAGAGAGAAAGCCTTCTTATCATTTTCATCGAACTCCTTGAAAGGTTTAGGAGTCGAGGTGCCATCCTCCATTTTTTTGTTGGTTGATCAACTCCTTCAATAACCACATTCCATATGTCAAATCCAGCACCCTTGTAGAAAGCACTCCATACGGTCTTTCCAAAATGCGTAGTTGTTGGCGTCGAACAATGGTGGCTTGTTGGTGGAGGCGCCGGTGGTGAGATAAGCGTCATTCGTAGCCATGGATCTTTCCTCTTTACTCGGAACGAGCTAGCCAAAGAGTTTGGCTTTGATACCACTTGTTAGTCAAGTGGCTACGATAATCTAGAGGGGGTGAATAGATTATCTAGGTTTTTCAGATTTTGCCCTCTTTTTGAATAATCAACCAAAGACGAGAATGTAAATGCGGAAATAAAACAACACTCGTCGATTTAAAGAGGTTCAACCCACCTAGGGCCTAATCCTCTACCACCCCAGTATCTCCGGGATGGATTTCAAAAAGAAAGAAAAGATTTTATTAATTTACCAAAAATTAATACAACACCTTGAGGATTACCACAACCCTCCTTCACCACTTTGAGGATTACCACAATCCTCTTACACCACCTTGAGGATTACCACAACCCTCTTACAACACCTTGAGGATTACCACAACCCTCTTACAACACCTTTGAAGATTACCACAACCTTCAAACACCTATCACCTAGATCACCCAGTGTATTCTTACCACAAGAATACTCACAAGGATGTCTTGTGTTGAATGATGACCAAAATCAAGATTACAACTCAATAATGATTGATACAATATGAGTACAAGTGTAATCAAGAATTGAGAGCCTAGACCTCAAATTTGTGCAAGTGAAAGTGCTTAGGCTAATACAACAAGATATATGAAAGTGTTTGCTTTGTATGCTCTTTGCTTGTATATTGTGTTGTGTCTTGTTGCTTGAATGAAGCCTCTATTTATAGGAGAGGTCTTGGCTTTGATTTCCAGGACATTGGCTCCTCCTTGGGGAGTGATTTGCTGCAAAAGAAACCATTTAAAATCATCAATATAGCTGTTAGAAATCAATCCCACAAAATAGGGAAAAGTCATGCAAAACGCATGCGGATAGTTTCTTTGTCAAACATGGGTTCGACCGTCACAGAGATAAGATTGAAATTGAATTCTGCGAATTTTTACACAGGGGACCGGTCGAAGGGGTGCGGCCGGTCGCCCTCACCGCTGTGACCGGTTGCCGCTTGCGTTTTTACGAAGCAGAAGTCGGAACAAAAATCCAACTTGCGAGTGCAGTGTCGCTCACGGCCGACCGGCCACCACACCGCCGCCCACCTCGGTCGGCCGTCATCTGCCCTTTTTTCTTACGTCCCATTTTCTTTCAAAGTTTCAAAACTCAACTCAGTGCGGGTTGCCCTATATGGGGCGGCCGGTCGAACTGAAACAAAAGTGTTGTCCAATTTTAAATCGAAAATAAACTTCAAGAAATACTCCAAAAAATAGTAAAAACATTTTAGATCGATTGGAAGTGTTAGGACAACATTTAGGGACATTGTTTTGGTATAAAAACTCTTTAGAACAAAATCATCAAAATCATGATAAAAACATTTATCTAACAGTCCAACTATAGGACAAAGCTAAAGCAAGGACATTGAGGACACAAGCCATGCAGTTTACGATTGTGGACGGGGTTTAATACAAACGCGGCTACTCGGTTCCCTCCCCGGTGCCTGTCTGAGAGTGAAGCTGAGTACGCCCTTAAGAAGTCCACAAAGGAATTTGTAGGAACCATGATGGGGGCCAATCGCTGGCCTACAAATTGATTCGACAAGTATATTACTGGCATTCATTCAAGTAGGATGATATCTCCCTGGTCAAAAAATGTGAAAGGTGCCAAAGATTTGCACCTCAGGTCAAGTACCATCAGAGCAGCTCACCTCGATATTCAGTCCATGGCCATTTGTCAAATGGGGAATTGATCTGACCTGACCTCTCCCTCCTGGAAAACGGGGCGTGAAGTATGCCATAGTGGCAGTTGATTACTTTGCAAAGTGGGTCAAGGCGAAGTCCTTGGTAAAGATAACCGAGAAGAAGATTGTGGATTTTGCCTGGAAATCAATTGTCTACCAATTTGGAGTACCCTACTCAATAGTAACAGACAATGAGAAGCATTTCGATAATAGATTTCGAACTTTTTGCGAAAATTTACATATCAAGAACCACTTCTCCACTCCATATCATCCACAATCCAATGGTACAAAATCCTTAAATACACCCAGAAGACCAAACTAGAAGAATCAAAAGGAAATTGACATGAGGAGCTCCCCGGAGTACTCTGGGCCTATAAGACAACGCACCGGTAAGCCATAGGAGAAACCTCCTTTGCCCTAGCTTATGGGGCCGAAGCCATCATCCCGATCGAGATTGGTGCCCCAACTTTTGGAGTTGCAAAATTTTAAGAGGATACAAACAAAATTGCTCTGCGAGCCGAGATGGATCTGTTAGATGAGAAGAGGTGTAGTGCCGAAATTAAAAAAGCAGTGTACAAACAAAGAAGTGGACGGTAATACAACTCTAATGTGAGAGAAAGAAAATTGCAGGTTAGGGACCTAGTCTTGAAGAGAATTAATGGATGTGATCCTGGTCCACTAAAGCCGACCTGAGAAGAACCTTAGAGAATCAACAAAGTTTTGCGGAATGGGGCATATGAGCTGGAATGTTTGAACGGATAAAAATTCAACCACCCTTAGAATATAATTTATTTGAAAAAATATTATCAATAAAAATACATGGAAGCTCGGCCTAGCTCCGAGCACATTACTTATCAATTTTTTTATTAGTCTCAGCCTAGATCCGAGCACGTTACTTAACAAAGTCTCGGCCTAGCTCCGAGCACATTACTTAACAATTTTCATCTCAGTAAACTCGACTTAGCTCCGAGCATGTTACTTAATAATTTTCATGTCAATAAACTCGGCCTAGCTCCAAGCACGTTACTTGACAACTTTCATCTCAGTAAACTTGGCCTAGCACCAAGCAGATTACTTAAAAAATTTCATCTTATTAAACTTGGCCTAGCTTTGAGCACATCAAATTAAGCATCTCAGCTCAACTCCAAGAACATGACAGAAAATTAAAGAAGTCCAAATCCATGCAAGCATGAAGAGAAAGAGGTAAGAAGGGAAATTTCACTAATAACAAAAATATTACAAACAGTTGGGCTAAGGGGCGATTACAAGATAGCCAAAAAAAGAAAAGAAAAGAAAAGAAAAGCAAAACACCCTAAGGGGCTTGGGGTAGATCAACAGTGGGTTAGTCGGTGCGGTGCAGTCGAGAGACCGCCCACTAGAGGCCACTTCTTCTCGCATTCTTCTTGACCTTGGCACCCCTTCTTGGAATCGACAACTTTAGGTACGGGCCCTTGCCTCCTCAATCTCAATCGACGGGTTTTGAGCTCATCCTCGAGCTGAGCAACATTCTTGCCCTTCTTGAGCTCCTCCAAAAGTTCATCCATGCTCGTAGCATGAGCACATGTGAACATGAAACCGCAGGCTGAAGATTGTCTGAAAGTTTTCACGGCTGCCTGCCCGGCTTCTTGATGAGCTTCCTCCAGCTGCTTCTTGAACTCGTTCCTCATGCTTGGCTGCCTCTTCCTTCCGCTCCCTGACCTATTGGCGAAGGGCCTCATCCGCCTTCTCAGCCTCATCCTTAGCGGTCGCAGCATCCTGCTCGGCCTTCTTCGCAGTATTGACCGCCTTCTCGGCCTCCTTAACCTGCTGCTACAGAGACTCCTGGACACCAGGTAGAGATTATGGGAGTCCTGCAAATTCTTATGATGCAACTCAAGCTCGCGCCCTTCACCTACCGCCCGCCATATGGTCTCAATCATCCGGCCGAGAGGCTATACGATCTGCAACTTCTCTTCCCAGTCGGTGCCCTGGCGACTCTCTATCCCGATGGTCCAGGCCCGAGCTGGGACATCCCTGGTAGCTTGTCTTGCTTTGGGCATGGCTGCTACCTGCTCATTGATTGGGGTGAAGCACTTAGCGAACTCCACGACCAGTGCGGCCTCAGCCCGACCATCTGCTCGTAAGGTTCCTTCCGGTCAGGATTAGGAGGAACATAGTGACCCTTGTGCCCAAGGTCATCGGAAAATGTCCTCCCGGGGATGCCAGTTGTGCCGCCGGAAGGAATGACGATAGGGTCCCCCTTGGGAGTCTGATCAGCCCCGGGGATCTCGACCCCAGATCCCCTCCTCTTCCTCATGGGCTCCTTTGTCTGAGTCCCAACCTTCCTCTTCCCGCGCTGGATCTCGACCTTATCCCTAAAAAAAGTTGGGAAGGTTGTTTCTCTCAAAAGCCGACTAGAGCTCTACTCGGTCTCTTTCTCTCTGTGAAAAGTGAAATGCTCAAAGTAAAACTGAATGCAACATGGGCCTATATGTAGGCCAAGACTTCCAAGAGACGCCTCATTTCCAAAGGACGCGCCCTTTCAAATCAATAGGTGCGTTGCTGGATTCACGTACCCCTTAGGCCCAGTCTCCAGTCGCCATGTGTCGGTCATCATTACTGGCTTTTAATGCGCCGTTTCAACATTAACTGACAGTGACAACTGTCAACCTTTTCAAATCCACTCAACTTCTCTATCTCTTCAAGTTCTAGCACGCCTCAACATGTCTCTTCTTTGGCCTCGAACTTGGGGGCTATTGATGATACCCGAGCAGAGCTGGACAAATTGGTGATGATTGACATGTACACGTGGCAACCCAAGATCTGATGACATGGACAAACCGGATCACGGGAGCCGAAAGAGCATCGGTCGACCAGAGCCCAACCAAAGATATTTCAAGGCCTAAAAGGCCTGCCCCTAAAGTCAACGATGACTGAGCTGGGACCCTAGTGGCAGACCAACTTGACACCTGACAAAACAGTGATGGGACAACCCAACAAGTACTATTCGATACATGACAGTCATGCTACTCATGCACATGAAGAAGATGATAAGTGCCCCACTCACATTGTAGATAATAGGAAAATGCCTAACTTTTTGTATAATATAAATATGACTCAATTATGAGGAAAAAGAGAAGACATAAAATACATATAAGAAGCACTCTATTCAAAAAACTCTGTCAAGCCAGAGGCCGACCAGAAACCCTGCTCGGTTATTCAATTAAAAAGCACTTATTCGATATTTTGTATTTCTACCCAGCATTTAGACATTTATTTTCTTGTTGAGCGAAAGCAAGCATCAACAATTATCCCTATTTTATATTATGAATTTACAAGATTTTCGAAATATATTTATGAATTACAAAATTTCTTCATAGTATATACTAATTAATTTTATAAGTTTATTGTTTGGGCTGAGTCTTTTGTACGATGTTCATTGTGAGTTTGTTTATTTGTTTTACTTTAATTGGTAGGAAAAGAAAAAGAATAGTTTCAAGATAGTTGAAATATTTGAAGTTCATAAAATGTTGATGCGAATTTAAGGGCCTGTTTGTTTATGTTTCCATGGTCCATTTCCAGTTTCTGGAGTTGGAAATAGACTTTTGAGAATTTATTGGTTTTCGTGTGGAAATTGGGATTGTGTTTGGATGAACGAATTGAAATGTGTTTTATGTAGGTTTGGAAATGAGATTGTGTTTGGTTTGAGTAGTTTTGAAATATTATTTTATGTATATAATAATTAAAAAGTTGGTAGTGGTGGAGTCCACTTCAATATTTTAATTTGAATATATAATATTATATTTGTAAGATTATAGTTGGTGGGTCCCATTAGATAGTTATAATTTAAAAATAGTAATATTTTAAGTAGATAAATTTGATAATGGTGGGTCCCACATATATAATTGGGTTAAAATATGAGAATAGTGATTGATAAGTAATGATGAGTGATGTAGGGTAGTGTATAGGTTTGAGAATAGAAATTATAGGTTTGAAATGTTGTTTTATGTGAAAAATAGAAAATGAAAATGATGATTTCCATTGGAAATTTTATGAACAAACATGATTCCACTTTTATGTATAGTTGGAAACTGGAAAGAGGCCATTGGAAACATAAACAAACAAGGCCTAAGCCCCCCCCCACCCCTAAACCCCCCACCCCACCCCCCACCCCAAAAAAAAAAATTTGCATTCCTACAATGGGAGTGTTTGCAAAAACTTCGCTTTTAGAAAAAGTGATTTATTATAGCGAAGCGAAGTAGTTGAGAATCGAGAAGTTGGTAGTGTTTGAAAATAGAATTAAAAGTTAAGAATGAGAAGTTGAGAGTGTTTGGTGAAAAAGTAGTAAAAATACTTATTTATTTGTAAAATTCAAACTAGAAGCGACGGAATCTAAAGCGCCCCTCTCTCTGCTTTTAGATTCGATTAAATGAAGCGAGAATTAGAAGCGAGAAATTGGTATATGCAAACACTAAAAACTGCTTTTTTTAAGCAAAAAACTGAAAAGACTTATTTTTAATGTTTGCAAACACTCCCAATATTTGAGTTTGAATTAATATTAGCTTGACTTTTTTTAGATGAAAAATATTAGCTTGACGTAAAAAATAAATAATAAAATTTTAATTTTGATTTGAGGTTACAACAATCGTAGTTAGTTAAATATGAAACTACTGAAACTCAATATTTAATATGTATATTTTTTAATTTATTGTAAGAAAATAACAGAAAATATGATAATATAAATGTCAATACATTATGTATGGAAAAACTTGAAATAAATTATTTGGGAGCAAAAATATAACTTATTTTAATATTAATTTTTATTTAGATTATGTTTGTATTAAATTTTTCTTGCCAACAGGTTATGTTTGTATTATTTGTATCACATAACTTAAAGATGGTTTTTAATAATAATTAATATATCCAATAATGTTTTATTATAATTCTCAATTTTTATATATGTGATATATATTTAAATATTATAAATATTAAAATCATATTATTCGTAAAATATTACGAATAGTATGTATATGAAATATTTCAGCTTAAATAAATAATATTATTCAACAATTGAATATACATATATTATGCGAATATAATTGTAAATTTTTATCGAATTATAGTGGTTAAAATGAAGAATGGTTCTAAAAATGCAGAGCGAAAGTAATGACGCTAGTGGCCACGTGTGTATTTTCACCAATTTCACGCAGAAAACTCCACAAGTATCCAGAAATATAATTCGTCCGTTGAGTTTGTGTAAATTGACCAAATTGTCCTCTAGCCTCCCAAAAATATCTCCTGAACCTTCCAGAAATTTCAAATCTCCCTTTCATCCCTCCTGCTTTCCCCTACAAATAATCCCCCCTTCAATCAAACTTCAAACCATAATAATTAAACAGAAATATCTCCAGCTGAGAGAAAGAAAAAAAAAAAAAACACGTACAAACACACACACACACACACACACATTTCTCATATTCGGATTTTGGAATGGAGAGTGCATTTTTCCGAAACGGCCGCTGGTACCAACAACCCGGTCCGACTCGCCATCATTTCTCTCATTCCCCTTCATTTGGTGGCGGCTTGCCCGTTTATCAAGTCGACCCGTCCATGGGAGCTCACCGACCCGTTCGTCCCACGCAACGCCCGCCGGATAGAAATCCAGGCCCGAAAGTTGTTCGGATTCCGGTTCACTTTGTCGGATCAGAACAAGTAGACCGTTCGGGGTCTGCCTTGAAGATACAGAAGGTTTTCAGGGGCTTTTTGGTGCGGAAATGTTTGAAGAAGATCAAGGATATCAAAGTTCAGGTGGATGAGATTGAGGAAAGGCTATTGAAGAGCGAAGTTGTGGAGTTGGTCCGGAGGGATGAGAAGGAGCGGCTGAGGATGAACGAGAGTTTGATGTCTCTTCTGTTTAAGTTGGATTCAATTTGCGGTGTGGATTTTGGTGTCAGGGGATGCAGAAAGGCCGTGATTCGAAAGGCGATTGCGTTGCAGGAGAGAATTGACGCTATTTTGACGACTGATTTCAAGTCAAATGTCGAAACCGTCGATCAAGAGCCTGAAATTGGTCAAACAGTTTCTAACGAGACCACCGATAGCTCAAATGTGACGGATGATCCAGTGAAACCTAAAGATTCGTTTGAAACTGCAGGTAATTTGGAGCCTTGTTTTGAATTTCCAGAAATTTTAGAGGATGCAAGTTGTGTGAGGGGAGGTGATAATAATAAAATGGAAGTCGAGGGGAATGAAGGAGAAGTTGATGTTATTGATGTTGGGGTTGATCGTGAGGTGAAGGTTAGTGATGTTGTGGCTGTGAAGGAGAGGTTGAATGAGAGAGATGAAAAGGATAAGAATGGTGATGAGGCTGAAGGGGACAACAAACAGGGGAAGTTGAAGTTGAAGGGGGGAAATGATAATGAAAGAAATCGAGATTTGTTGGAGAGGATGTTGGAAGACAATGAGAAGATGATGAGGTTGATGATTCAGCTTTTCGAGAGAAATGAGATACAGACGAGAATGCTAAATGCACTAACGAACCGAGTTGAGATGTTGGAGAAGGCTTATGTGTGTGATGGTAGGCTGAGGAAGAAGAAGAAGAAGAAGAAGAATAAGGCTGCATCTGCTGCTGCTTCTTGTAGAGATTATTGAGATGTTTGATGGGATTTATATTGCTTTTCATTTCTCTGTAAGCTGAATCTAAATTTGTTTGTTTGTGAAGAACAAAGGGTTTTTTTGTTCTTGAGCTGAAAATTGTCATTTCATTGATGGTAGTCTTGGTAAAAATATTTGTGACACTGAATTGTGATGGGAATTTTGGTTCTTTCAGTTTATGATCGATCACATTGGTTTTGTTTCTATTATAAATTGTCGGGTATGATGGACTGGCAAACTACTTAATTTGCCTCATATTAGTGGTGAACCTAGTTTTGTTCACTCAATACGCAGATAGCGTTCGTTCTCTACTTCTTGCTAGGAAAATCGTGGTTCATTAGCAAAATCAAGGCCATCTATCGCTTTTGTTCTTTGAAGTGATTTATTGCTGCATAAGCGACCAATACTCGATAATTATAAGTTGGTAGTATTTGCAAGAAGCTAAAAATTGATCAAATTAAGAGAGAATGTTTGGTGGGTGATAAAATTGTTTTTTTTTTTTTGTCTAAATGTCAAATTAGAAGCAAAATCAGAAATCTAAAATTTCAAGTCCTCTACTTTTATAAGCAAAAACTCATGTAGGACCGTTCTACGAGAATTGAAAGCCGCATAAGTACGACCCACTTAATTTTCAATTTCTCTTTTCACCTTTCATTCTCTAACCCATGTGACCGTTGTTATGCAGAATTTAAACTTTCAGTTTCTTCATTTGGTTTTCGCGCCCGTCTCCATGTGTTGTTCTTCATCTCTTCTTCAACTTCGATTTTTTTGTTTTTCCGAGTTCTAACTGTGCTTTAATAGTTCGAGACAACCTTCGGTGAGAACATCCTTCCTTTTCTCCGATTTTGTTCGATTCTAGGGTTTTGATCGTGTTCGAGTTTAGGATTTTTTTCGAATTGGTGTGTTGCAGTCCGTTGTGGTGTCTTTTCAACTATGTATCTAGGTTTTGGCCATTGATTTCAAGCTTTCAAGTTTGCAGGTATTTAATTTTATAATATCTGCAAATCTTTCTGTATTTTTTTGAAAAACATAAATTGTAGAGAAGATTTTCTGTTTCTTACGTGTTCTGATGGTATTAATGTGTAGATTTGTTGTTAGTTTTGCGATTTTTATATTTTCTTTTTGCCCTACTGACAGCGTATGTGATTATAGAGTTATTTTGTTATGTTTGTAACTATGTTTCTGTTAATTTTACTTAATAGTATTCATGATTCAATGCGTTTTCAATATCCTGAATATATATGTATATGCATCTTGGAAGTATCATATTTGACGCTTAATAGTATCATCAATTGCGTTTAATGTATCATTTTTACCTTTTAATATACTAGTAAGAAACACGTGCGTCGCACGTGATTTTATTGATTAATATTAAATATTAAAAAGTGAAATAAATATTAATTAAATTTAAATATTACGTAGTATTTAATATATATTTTGCTTTACTTTAATTATAGATCGATATAAATTATTAAATAATTATTTTAAAGAACTCAATCCCACAAAAAATTTACAATTAGTATAACAAGGAAATAATTTTATATTAGCTTACAATCACATTCACTAGTCTTTTATTTCATTGTTATGGCTAGAAAGGTTTTTCTCTTACATGATTTTCGAATTCTTTTAGCATTGGATGCATTTGTTATTGTTGTTCAATTAAAATAAAATAAAATAAAGATTAGTCAAATTCTTATACTTTATGTGCTTACTTCTTTTATTCTATCTCAGTTCTTCAATTTAAGAAATGTAAAAAAAAATTGCAATATAATATATATGTAAAAAAAATCCATATATTATTTTAATTCTAGTAACAAAGTCAATATTTTATCATTAACACTTAAACTTAAAGTTTGTAGTCCTCCTATTTCCAGAGTTTTAAAAATAATAAATATTAACCTAATATATAAAAAATTAATCCATTATTTTCATCGAGAGCCAGTTATTAAATAAAACTATGAAAAAGTGATAAGTCGAAATCAGAGTTTGAAACTCTATTCAATTGCACACAAAATATCTTTGTTTAATAAATAATAAAACCAAAGACAGTCTTATGAAAGAAAAAATAAGTTAACAATTTTCACGTGTCAATCTTCAATTATTAAATCTAAAAAACTAATTAACTTTTATATTTGAATTTTTGTTTTTGCATTCACTTAAGTTTTTAAAAGTTATACATAATAAACTAAAAACTAATATAGTTTTTTATATTTCATAAAGTTTAGAAAGATACGTTATACTATTAGAGTTTGTACTTGCAATTGAATTTGGCTATTTTGGTTATATTAATATTTACATAGTTGTAAAATTTGTGAGCCGTATAGTTATGAAAATTGCAATTATTCTTAATATCTTTGAAACTAATCTATATTTGTTTGAAGAGACTAAATTTAAAATTGATCTCATTTAATCTCGTTTACAAAATCATATTATTTGTTGTAAAATATAGTTATCAATCCATTTTTGGTGTTTAGTGAGAAAATGGTATATAGTACTTTAATCTTTATTTGAAATTTTGATTGAATTTTGGATCAAATAAAAAAATAAAGTGGCCAAAAATTTAGATATCAAGTGTTAAAAACCTACCTTAACTATTCTCTTCTACCTCCTTTTATGTCCTAATAATTCATATTACTTGGCACTAAACATGGTCACTTCACTCCAATTTATTATTATATATTAGTTTAACATGATAAATTTGATACATAAATATTATTTATTTCTTTGTTTATAATTTCATATACATTTCCCACATTAACTTTCCATTTGTCCCATACCAGCCCCGTTCTTGTTTTCATGTTTTTCATAATATTTGTTAGTATTTGAACTAATATACAATTTTTAATATATAGTTACTTTCATGTTTTTCAGTCAAATTGTTTCATATTGAATGGTTTATTTATTTTTCTTTTGGTTTATTTATTTTTCTTTTGCATAGCAGATATGATCTTTTAGACTAATCCAATTTAGGCTCATGTTTCACTCTTTCACACCATTTTTATTAAAATTTAAGTATTTTTGTATACATTTTTATTATAAATATGTATCATATTGATATTTTATACTTATAATTTTAAGGGTATAATTTTCAAACAACATTCAAGTTTTATCACAAACGTCAATTTAATACATATGGATTTTTTTATTAAGTTTGACTTCTTTGTTTTTTTTATAAATTTATATATACGATTTTTAACATTTTTTTGCACTTGTTCTTAAAATTTATAGGACATAAAATAATCAAAATATTGAAATCATAATATATTAAAAAATACTAAATTAGAAACTAAAAATTATAATGTTATATATAGAAAATTAAGTAAAAGTCATATTAACATATATAGTTAAAATTTAAAAAGTAATATTTTTGTCGCGACAAACTTGTTTTGGTTCTTGTTCGCTTTTTTTTCCCATGTTAATCTTATTCCTTTATTTTGTACTTTTTATTTTACTGATATGGCTAATTAAAATAAAATATACATGAAATTATAATAAAATAAAATATGAAACTCTCTTGTTTTCAATATTATTTCTTTAACAACCATCAATAAATTAATTTTTAATATTACTAATTGAGGGAGAATTTCTTTACCATAAAGGAATTATGTATTTTCTCTACTTTTTATTTAGCATCAAAACCACCTAAAATATTTTTATTTTATTTTTCTTATCGTGTATATTGTAATTTGATATTTTTCTTATAAATTATAATAGACATATATAATTATTGATAAGATTTTAAAAAATATAAGAAATAATTTTGCATTATACCAAAAGTTAAATAGTTAAAATTTTCTTCTATAACGACTTGTGTATATGTTTAGAACATATAGTTGATTATTTTGAAACCTAATTTAAATTTGAAATTGATTTTAAAAGAAATTTAAATATTCTTAGTGTTATGATTAAAAAAATATATTTTTAGATTCTGAAATCTTTTTTTTTTGGCTATAATGAACATCTCTCATATAATTAAACAAAAAAAATTAAACAAATAACAAAACTATAGAAAAACATAAATTCTTAATTTTTATATAGTGTTGAACTTTATAATGTTAAAATTTTCTCATGTGAAGTACTTATATATGCTTATGACATATGGTTAGAAAGCTCTCGAAATCTAGTTTAATATGAAGCTAATATTATTTGAAAATTCAAAATATTTTAAGAGTTATAACTGAAAGAATAAATACTTTAAAAATGTAAACTTTAAAAGGTCACATTGTCTTATAATTGAACAAATAGAAGCTAAATAAATATCAAAATACTTAGTTGTCCTAAAATTTTACTATGTCTAAAGGATATCTTTGTCCAATCAAAAATTGCAAGAAACATTCACACTTTTAAGATATATTATAAATTGATGTCTCATGGTTGTTTTTGTTTTTGTTCAAATTTCATGGTTTTTAGTGTTTTTTTTACTGAGTTTTTAACAATTTTATGTAGGTTTATATCGGAGTCGAAGATGACACAACAGAAGATATTAATACAAAGGAGAGGTAGAGGTAGGGGAGGGGGAAGGGAAGGGGTAGGGGGACTCACAAGAGGATGATATAAAGGAGGATATAAATGAATCACCGATTATTGTGATCGAGTAAAGAGGTTATTCTTTGAGGCGTCGACAAAGGAAGCGAGTGTTGAAACGTCAACGAAGCATGCTAGTGTTGAAATATCGAAAAAGAAGCAATCATTGAAATGTCGAAGCGAAGCCTTGGTGAAAGAAACCCCTGCTGATACATTAATGAAAGAAACCCCTGGTGAAACCTTGATGGATGAAGCCCTTGTTGAAACGTCTAACAAGGAAGCCAGTGTTGAAATGTCGATGAAGGAACCCCTTGCTGAAATCTCGATGAAGGAAACTGTTGTTGGAAGCTTGACGAATGAAGCCCTTGTTGATACCTCGACGAAGGGAAAAGTCGAAGAAAAACAAGTCATCCCGGATAAGGATGTTGGTGATATACGTGACACAAGATTGAGTAAGGTTGCTGGGATAAAAAAAAACTTCAGTGAAGGAAATCAGTGAGACTGTTGGTAAGGAAAGAGAATTGGCAGAGGAAGTTGGTAAAACTCCTCTCAAGAAAAGAAAGCTATCAGACGATGATAAGAAGAGGTTAGTGTACTTAAAAGTATTAGTTTTTCTTTTCAAAGTATCATTATTTTTGTGAAAAATATCAGTGGTATGTTACATATTGTTGTTTCTATGGAAAGTATGTGTATGTTAATCATGTAATAAATCAATGTTTATGTGCTAGAAGTATCATTTTTCATACTGAAAAGTATATAAAATTGATTCAAAAGTATCATTATTGTATGCCCTATTTTGTACATTAATTACATCTAAAATTGATGTTTAAAATTATCAGAAATTAGTGTACTTAAAAGTATTAGTTTTAAATCATGATCTCAAGGGCGAGAAAAACCCTAAGGATGCTCTGCATTCTCTCCTTCCTTGAGGCCGCCGTCCACCTTCCCTCTTAATTTTTCGGCGGTTTTCTCTCGCAACGCGTCATCATGACGCCATCTTCTCGGATCCACATCTCGATCCTTCTTCTCCACACTTTATGAAGGATATGCGATCTCCCTCTCATACGATTTCGAACACATCTCATCCTTTGATTCAATTTTATGGTGATATTCCGGTTGGATTTATGCAACAACATGTTGACGCCGTTCATGGTGCATTGAAGCAATAACGATCTTCTTCATGCACACATCTTCCTGGTTGCCCGTTGCCATATACTTTTATCCCCCATGGCCGTCCTTCTTCAAGATTTATGGAGGGATCAGGTTCCATGCAAATGCATGGGGATAATACCCATGTGCGGCCACAACACCTGGAAGTGGTCCCAAAGGTGGTTACCCCATTTGTGGTCCCCAATTCTGTTATGCTCCCTCCAGAGGTGGTCCCAGAGTCTGTCACCATTGGTGATCAAGGGGTGGTCCCCTCTTCCAGTTGCAACACTCTAAATTTGGCTAAGGATTCTTCAATCCATTTGGGAAGACCTTCAGCTTCACAAATTTCTTATGGTAACTTTATTCCTAATGAAATCCCATCTTTTGCTAAGGTGGTTTCTGGTCAGTCTACTGTTATTAATGAAAATGTGAAATCATATTCTACTGCTGTTATGGATTCTTCGAATGCCCCCAAACCCATTAAAAAGGTGGATTATTATTTTGTGACCATCGATGAAAATGTTTATCAACAGCGGATTAGGGAATTTTCTTTCTCTTTAATTAGTAATGTGCTCCTTAATAAAGGAAGTAAACCTTGGCCTTTATTACCTCTTCATAAGCAACTTTTGGATTTATGGAATATTCATACTGATTGGAAATTGATACCCCTGGGTAGGGGTTACTTTTGTGTCAAGTTTTCAAATGCTCAGGATCATGCTCGGGCTCAGACTCGTGCTTTCTAGGCTCTTAATCCTGGTTCGACTCGTCTGTCTCATTGGGTACCGAACTTTAATTCTGTGGATGACAATGAGGTTCTAAACAAAGCCATGGCTTCTAATTCTATGGAAAACTCTTCGGGTGCGACACTAGGGCATGCCAGTCAATCTTTGGCTTCACCTTCTCCATTGGCACCTTTGGCTACTTTAGATACACATTCAGAATTGAATCACACCACATTAAATATACCTACTTTGTTTGATAGCAAGCGGCGTCCGAGGACAGTCCCATACAAGTTGGCCAAGCCCATTCATCACCTTTGTCATGCTATTCGGGATAAATCATTAGATGATGCTAAGCAACAACTTATTCATGATGTTAATCAAGGCCAGACGCCTCCAATTCATAGCTTCACTATTTTGGACGATGCTCAATCAGATAATTTGAAGTTCCCAAAAGTGGATGCTACCAAGAGGTGGGAGGATTATGCTGTGAAGTAGATTCTTCCGATAATGAGGATTATGGATGACTATGGGTCATCCCTTGGATTTCGATTTGATCTTGTGATTAGTGATCCTTTTTGCATTTTTGTGGACGCTTTTAATGCATTTTTATGTGGACGTTTTGGCTTTTCATGGGTACTCTTTTTATGCCAAGGGTTTTCTCCACAAGGGTGGGTTTTACCTTTGTAGGTTTTAACGAGGCCCATATTTAAGCTACCTGATCGGCTTGTGATCAGGACTCTTTTCCTTTCTTTTAAATATTTTTCCACTTATTCAAAAATAAAGTATTAGTTTTAGCTTTCAAAGTAGCATTATTTGTTTGAAAAATATCGATGTATTTCACATAAATGTTGATTTTTATCATCAAATATAAATCAATGTTTATATGTTACAAGTATCATTTTTATTTTGAGAAGTATCTCAAATTGATTTAAAAGTATCATAAATTATTTTAAAAGTATCATTTTTTACCTGAATAGTATCATATTTGATACTTCAAAGTATTATAAATTAAATTATTATTTTTCATATGTGATTATATTAATTGTAATATTATTTTTTTGCAGCAACTTTCTTACGCAATGTAGACCCAGGGGTTTATTTGATGCAGTGAACTCTTTGACTGATAGACAAAAAGGGGATGTGAAGATTATTGATTTTGGTAGGTTACTGAACCTTAAAGTTCAACATTTACATGCTCAGATGATTCTGTGGTTGGTGCAAAGGTTTAATGGAAAGAGTCGTTTGCTTAGTATTGATGATAGGAAGAGGTTTGTAATTACTGCTGATGATATTTGTGATGTTTTCATGCTATCGAGGAATGACCGTGATGTTTTAGTTTTTAAACAGAGTGATAGTTTAAAGCCGATTATTGGGTTTAAGAAGAAAGTTGGCATGGTCGGGAGTTCTAGTGTTGGGACTTTAAAAACCAAGTTGATGAATGGTTTTAAAGAAGGAGGTGATGGTTTTAAACGAATGTTTGTTTTGTATAGTTTATCAACTTTATTGACCCCTAGTGCAAATAGGACTGTTGATGTTTCGTGCTCCAAGTCGTTTTTGGGTGTGGATGCCATTGCTCATTTTGACTGGTGTTCACTTGTGTTGGAAAGGCTTGGCAAAGCAGTCGATAATTTTAACAAGAAGTCCACCACCCATATAAGTGGTTGTATTTTGGCGTTGCAGATTATATATTTCCATCGGCTTAAATGGCAAGGGACTGCTGAACCATTTGATCTCCCTCTCATTCAGCACTGGACGACTCAACGCATAAGAAATCATTTTGAAGTATAGAAGAGTGCCAGAGAGTTTGGCTAGGGATAGTGGGTGGAAGACGTTTATCCTATTTCTAGGAAAACGAAGCCTGTTGTTGAAGAGAAAATATGTAGTTCGACTGATGGAGGTACGGGTGAGAGGGGAAATTCTAGTAAAGAACATTCTGAGAAGGAAAAATCTGAGAAATTTGATAAATCATCAAGTTTGTATTACCAGAGGGGCAGCCGACCGATGATGAGATTGAGAAAATTGCGAAAAATGTAAGTTAACTATAACATTTATTTTCATCATAAAGTAACACTTTAATCCTGAAAAGTATCCTTTTTTGATAAAAAAAAGTGTTACATTTTTGCAGGGGGTGCACAAAGCCTGTTTGCTGTTGAAAAGGGACATGAAAGTCATAAGCCATGTTCATATGGAGAGACTGCGATCGGACATGCAGCGTGAACAGGAAAATACTTCTTCATCACCTGATGATGAATTCTTCTCAAGTGCAAAACTTCACGAGTACATTGATGAGGTTGTGAAGAATTTCCAGAAGATGAAAGAACGTAATGACCCCATGCATAATGACCCGATGCCTAAGTTTGATCTTTTAACCCCTGAGACAGAGTCACCCGTTGTTGAAGAACAGCCAACCTATGAAGCGAATATCGAAGATGATGTAGTCCAAAGACTGAATGAAAGCCAAATCGATGAAGTAATTCAATCTAGATTCAAAGATGCAAGCCAAGTTGTACACGATTCGGTTAATATATGTAAAGTATTAGTTAAATACTTTTGAAAAGTATCATTTTTGTTTGAATATCTATCTTTTTTCTTTGTATAAGTATCAGTGTTCTTAGAGAAAAGTATCTGTTTTATCGAATAAGTATCTGTTTTCTTTGAATAAGTATCCTTTTTATTTGATAAATTATTTATCTAATGTGTTCTATCAAAAAGGTGATTCTTGGCCTATCAACAAAAAGAGTTCTTTTCGTTCTGAATTCATGAAGAAGAATAATCAGTATTTGGATGGAATGACCCAGAAAGAGAGATATTGTGGATTTCTTTTTTTTTTTTGCACATAGTCCTTGAAAAGAGTAAGTAACAATGAGGTTTACTGGATATTCTCTTTTATGAGAAATGTTATGTTCATTATCTTTATTTATTTTTTCAACTAAAATATTTTTGCACACGTTGACGATTTTTTTTGTTCCCTTTAAGGATGAGATTGACTCGCTGAATGATTCGAGCATGATTTATGTGAATGTGATTGATGTATGGACTGCCATTTTAAATAAAAAAGCAGTTGGGGAGAACGATCCAAAACACTTTATTTCAACACTCAGCACTTTGTAAGTAGTTTTTATTTTTGATTTGTTTTTTATTTTTATGTATGGGTCAGCTTTTTATTTTTATTTTTATTTTTTGTCGAACAACTATATCTTGTTGATCATGTCCAAGGAAAAAATTGTGCCAAAGATGTGAGAGGTTGTTGGAGGGTGTGCATGAGATTGTTGAATAAACCCAATTTGAATGATGTTTGAAAACTTATTTTTATTTGAGAATTATATTTGAAAAGTATCTCTTTATTCTTGAAAAGTATCTCTTTTTTCTTGAAAGGTATTACAAATTGTAATGAAGTTTTTGTGTTTCAAATATGTAGATATTTATTCCATATTGTTATGAAGGTCATTTTGTTGCTGTTGTGATCAACTTTGTTGAGAAGAAATATCAATACCTCGACAATCTGGTCCACAATGCAGCTGTTGTTGATGAATATCATGGACTTGTGACTTTGGTGGTAAAATATCATACTATTATAATATATGAAGTTCATATTAATTGAATTGTTCTAATATATTTTGTTTTTTTTTAAAGCAAATGCAAATGGCTCTGTTCCTAGAAGAAGAAAATCACGCTAAAGCTCATGAAGTTGCGTCATATGCCTGGGAAAATATTGCTTTTCCGTGGCAAAAAAAATGACAGAAATATTGACTGTGGTTTTTTTCCTAATCCATCACAAGGAAAACTTTTTGGGTAATATTTACTCAACTCGGTTTGTGCAAGATATGAACACTTTGTTTAAACAAACGATTTGTAGTTTATAATTATTGTATGTGTTTTGATATTTTTTTTGAAGCCTGTTAAAAGATGCAAGTTAAGAGTTGCGTATTGCGCAAAAATTATCTTGTCTGATTTGAACGAGTTGAAGGTGAAAATGGAGAAGAAAGTTCTTAAATTTATCAATGACTTCAAGGAACCCGTGAAGGATCCTACCAAGAAATGTCCTGAAAAACGAGAAAAAAATGAAGTTGTAGAATTTTAGAATCGAGACATCTTTGATACTATGTTTTGTCCCATAGACTTGTAGTGTGGTTTTCTACAGGATGAATGGCATTATACTTTCTTTTATTTTGACAATCTTTTCTATTGTGAAAATCATGTTTTATTTTGACAATCCAAAAGTTAATATGATAAAATATGCGATTCAACATGGCGATATATCTTAAAGTATATCGAGTTTTTGTTTAAAAAATAACATAATTATGCAATTTGATGTATAAAATGTTAAACCATTATATTTTTAAAATTTTTCGTAAAAGTGTCGATAATATTTTATCATAATTAGAAACATAAAGTTATAAAAATTATCATTATGTAAAATAATCAAGCATTTTCTTCAAAAAACTTATTTGATTGAATTAGAAACATTTGTAAAAGCATTTATAAATAAACAAAAAGTATCGTATAATCTAGAAAGTATCACTATTTGTGTAACATATTTCTTTAATGCGGTATATAAAATATGAAACCAAATATTTGATGTTGAAAGTATCATCTTTAGAATGAAAAGTATCACTAATCACTTCAAAAGTATAAAAATAACAATGTGCAATCTTTAAAAAATATCTAAAATAACCGAGCATTTGTATTCTTGCTCTTTTCCAAACTATTCTTGCTCTTTTCCATCCTTTTCCTTTTTCTTTTCCTTTTGTAATAGACAGAGTAGGATCTTGTAACTTAATAGATGTACTTGAAAAACAAATGATTCATCTTGGTCCGTAAAATTCTGTGCATTCTTCAAGACAGTAATAGCCAGAACATCTCTATTATACCATTTTTCAATGATTTTTCGTGTTTCTTTATTTGCTTGGCATTTCAACACAAGATCGTAATATCTTCGTGCCATTTCCTGACGCCATGGAATGCAGTCACTAAGCTTGTTAGGCTTTTCATTTATGTTATTTAAGTTATTTCATACCTTAGATTTTGCCATTCTTGTCCATCTTTTCAGAATATATATTTCCGGTATCTTCAGATGAGAATGAAGATGAAGGAAACGTAATGAATGGTAACACAAGATACCACATTCTTCAAATTTCTTGCAAGTGAAAGTTATCATGATTCCCAGAGGATCAAACATAACACAATTTATATCTCCAACTACAATATGAGAAGAAATGTTATAAATATTTAATACCTCATCCTCATGAACGAAAGTACAAGTAGTAGAAATTGACGCTATAAACTCTGCAAAGTCTTTGAACAATGTCAACGTGTATACCTTAAAAGCATGTTTTAACATCCCGATCCAATGGTATGGTAGTTGTTTGGATTGATCTTTGATGACCGAATTCATCATTTTGTTCTTTCATTCTCCATTCTTCATTAGTTATTTGAAAATACCAAAACAATCAGTCAAGCTTGTGGTCTTCTTTGCATTGAATCACATGGCATTATTAGTACTTTCACTCCTTTGTGAGGAAAGTATTCTGGCAGAAAAGAATTCCTTACTTAAAATTGTGCACCATTTGTCCTTTAGTTCATACAATCGTTTGAAACATGTTTGTTCCTCCAATCCATATGTGCAAATCATGTTACTCTAACAAGTTTCAAACTCGCTTCTTTTTACATCCCGAGAAGCATTTCCTAAATGCATTCTTAAATGAATTGTTGCTCTTCAACAGTCTAAACCTGCTCACATCATTCTAGTAAAGATGCCATTGGCATAGCCTATGCTTTGTGCCAAGGAAAACCTACATGAAAGTACTGACAAAGTTAAAGTAATACTTTTATGCTTAAAAATATCTGTTTTAGGAAGTAAAGTATCATATTTGTTGATTCAGTCACAGAGCAGCAAGACAACTGTTTAAGGAGGTCAAATAATCATGACAAAATAGAAGTAACAATTTTATGCATAAGAGTATATGCATTTTGAGTTAAAGTATCATTATCTTTGATACATCCATATATTAGTAAGACAACAATATAAGAATGAAAAAAAACACATGATAAGTTAAAGTAACAATTTTATGCATAAAAGTATCTATATATTGAGTTAAAGTATCATACCATTTCTATTGCATTAGAAATTTCTTGGTCTTGATCAATGAATATAGTGATAGGATACTTTCTGATGTGAATCCAGTTACGAGGAATCCAGGAAACACCAAATGCAAGTTATCTTGAGTTCTTGAAGATTATGTAATTCAGTTCTTGTATTTGTTTATCATAGATTAGGTGTTGATTTCCGTTGTTTTGAGTCGTTTTGATGTTTTGGAGGCCAAATAAACCTTTAAGGACGCGTCTTAAGTTGATATTTCGAGTTTGGGACGAGCAGGGGTCAATTTCGGCTTGACGCACGAGCAGCCCGTGCATATACACATGGCTTGTGCGCCTATGTGAACGAAAATAGGGTGTTCGACTTGACGCACGGGCAGCCCGTGCTTATGCGCATGGCCCGTGCGTCTGTGCGGTCAGCACTGGTAGGGTTTAGTATTTGGGCCATAACTTTCTCTAAAAAATTGGTATTGGGCTGATTTAAGTTGCTACGAAAAGATAAGAGAAAGGGCTACAACTATTACGAAGACACCAAGAACAAATTCGAAGATACTGTATGAGTATTTTCGCCCACACGTGAACCTTGACTGCGATTGAGTTTCCTTTTTGGGTTTGGACTTCTTTTCCTTTCTAGTTTCTTTAGGGTGACACATTGTTTATTTTGAACACAACTTTGATATTGAATATTGAATTGAGATTTTCTCTTCAAACCTTTGGGTTTTTCCAAGAGCTTCAAGATTCTTCATCTTGTTGCGAATTCTGACTTATCAAACAAACTTCTGCATTTGTTTGTAGCATCTACGGATACCGAGGTTCTTGCTTTGCTAAGCAATGGGTCGAGGTTTCCACCAATTATAACCGAACTAGTGAAAATCTTGGGTTACCAACATATTGTTGTTGGGTCGTATGCACGTCGTTGCTACGGTTCACATCAGTTGATAATCAAGCCATTTAGCAAGGTTAAATCTATCCTTGTTTCTTTAATTTTTTTTTATTTTCTATCATTTCTTATAAACCCTAGTTCTTCGAGGGTATACAAAAAAAAGAAAATAAATCGAAATTCAAAAAAAAATATACGAGGGAGTTGATTTCGTGATTTGTTGGGATTGTTTTTGGGGATTGTTGTTGGTATTGCACTTGTTTATACATCATGTCTGAAGAAAAGAGACAACCATTGGATCTGACCAACAAAATTACACATGGAGGTAATTGAGGGTCTTATGAAGAAGATGATGTTAGAGATGTATGGTGAGACGGGTGAAGATAGTAGTACCCGAAAATAGGAGACCATGGTGCGAAGGCAAATGCGTGTAGATCCATTGATTTAGATGATGAATTTAATGAGTATATTGAGGGTGACCAGAATTATAGCCCAGATAGAGGAAGACAAGCGGTTAGAGGAGACAGAATACGTGAAGATAGTAGTTTGAGTACTATCAAGATGAATATTATGTCTTTCTAGGGGAAGAGTGATCCAGATGTGTACTTAGAATGGGAGCATAAGATGGAGAATATATTCAATTGTCATAATTACTCGGAGTTGAAAAAGGTAAAATTGGCAGCGACAGAATTCTCTGATTATGCTATTATTTGATGGGATCAATTGATGATAAATAGAAGAAGGACAGGAGAAGGTGTCGTATCTACTTGGGATGACATGAAGCAATTGATAGGACGATGTTTTGTGCCTAACCACTACTATCGAGGTGTTTTTCAGCGATTACAGAGGTTAACACAAGGGTCTCGTAATGTTGAAGATTATCACAAACAGATGGAGATATTGATGGCGAGGGCTAACATAGAGTTGGATCTGGAGGTGACGATGGTGAGATTTATCGCGGGATTGAATACTCCTATAGCAGATGCTGTCGACTTACATCATTGTTTTGATCTTGAGGAGATGGTGCACATGGCGGTGAAAGTTGAGCAGCAGCTCAAGAGGAGTGGTTTCCACCGACAGGCCCCGAGTTCTAACTCCAATGCATGGAAAGCAAACACAGCAAAAAGGAGGAGCAGAGTTCAAAACCATTGGAGCAAAAGGAGAGGGTGACCGAGCCTAAACCTGTAGGTAAATTCGAACCCTCTACTGCCCGAGCAAGAGATACTAAATGCTTTAAGTGTCATGGTTTTGGGCATATTGCTAGTCAATGTCAAAATAAAAGGGTGTTGGTGTTGCGTGATAATGGGGAATTGGAGTCGGAAAGTGAGGTTAAGCCGGAGTTGGAGGATGTTCTTGAAGTTGTTGAGCCATAAAAAGGGGATATGTTATCATTGGATTCTTATGATGTCTTGGGTATCGAGCTAACAAGTGAATCTGGTGATTCATTAGAAATTGAAGTTTGTGAGTCAAAAGAAAAAGAGTGTTAGGCAAGTGAGCAAAAGAAAGAAACAAAAGCCGAGAAAAATGAGAGTTTGAGTGAAAATAAAAATAGAGAGCTTGAGAGTTTGGCCAAAGGTAGTTGCGAGATTGAGAGATGGCCAAGAAAAAGGAGAATACGAATTTCGAGTGGGCCAAAAATATAAGGGGAAAGGCACATGAGGTAAAACAAGAGAGAAAATTTGTGCTTATGATTAAAATGAGAGACATTAGGCATGAGTGTTTGAATGCTAACATATCTAATAATATTTTGTCTTGTTCTATTATTTCTCATGTGCAGGTATTTGGGTAATCGGATGAATGTGTGTGCCGTTTAACATTTGACCCGGTGGATTGATATAACTGTTCAACCTTTAGGGTCCAACGTTTGGATTCGAGGATGAATCCCTTTCCAGAGGAGGGGAATGATGTGAATCCAGTCACGAGGGATTCAGAAAACACCAAATGCAAGCTATCTCGAGTTCTTGAAAACTATGTAATTGAGTTATTGAGTTCTTGTATTTGTTTATCATAGATTATGTGTTGATTTTCGTTGTTTTGAGTCGTTTTGATGTTTTGGAAGCCAAATAAACCTTTAAGGCCGCGTCTTAAGTTGATATTTTGAGTTTGAGGACGAGTAGGGGTCAATTTCAGCTTGAAGCACGGGCAACCCGTGCCTATACGCACGGACCGTGTGCCTATGTGAACGAAAATAGGGTGTCCAACTTGATGCACGGGCAGCCCGTGCGTCTGTGCTGATCAGCACTAGTAGGGTTTAGTATTTGGGCCATAACTTTCTCTAAACAATTGGTATTGGGCTGATTTGAGTTGCTATGGAAAGCTAAGATAAAGGGCTACAACTATCATGAAGATATCAGGAACAGATTCGAAGATCACGTATGCGTATTTTTACCCACACGTGAACTTTGAATGCGATTGAGTTTTCTTTTTGGGTTTGGACTTCTTTTCCTTTCTAGTTTGTTTAGGGTTTGCTTTGAGTCGCCTATATAAGGCAAGACACTTTGTTTATTTTGAACACAACTTTGATATTGAATATTGAATTGAGATTTTCTCTTCAAACCTTTGGGTTTTTCCAAGAGCTTCAAGATTGTTCATCTTGTTGTGAATTCTGACTTATCAAACAAACTTCCACAATTGTTTGTGGAGTCTACGCATACCGAGGTTCTTGTTTTGCTAAGAAACGGGTCGAGGTTTCCACCAATTTTAACCGAACTAGTGAAGATCTTCGGTTAACAACATATTGTTGTTGGGTCGTATGCATGTTGTTGCTATGCTTCACATCACTTTCCTCTCATAGATTTCTTAAAAACCTCAAAAAGCCACGCAAATGATTCAACCTTTTCGTTCGATAAAAATGCACAACCAAACATCACATTTTTCCAATGATTGTTGATGCCAACAAATGGAGCACAAATCAAATTGTATCTATTCCTGCGATATGTGGTGTCAAATACTACGACATCTCCAAATATTTCGTAATCTTCTCTCATCATTGAGTCTCTCCAAAAAACGTACTCTTAATTTGGCTGTATCATCTAATTTAACTCTAAAATAAAAGTCTTCCTCCTCGGATTGTTGTTCATACAACATTTCAACTAATGTTTGTGCATTCCCACCTTCTATTTCTTTCAGTTTCAAACGATTTATAAAATTCAAATAATCTTTGATAGTGTGTCCAACACTATGATCCCCACCTGCTCTATGTGCCATATACCGATAGGAATCTATTGGTATCATTTCGAAAGAAACCATATCTTCTATGACTTTGCTCTTTTCACTTGTAATTTTTCTTTTAGAGCGATGAAGGTGGCTCCACTCTTTCCTAGTAAGTAGATGATTATGTTCTATAACATGATTCCAAATCTCATAAAGACCTTCTTCATTTAATTTCACTCTCATTGTAGCATTACATTCTGTATGGGTAACAAGAAAATTTTGTTAGATAAATGTTTTTATCATAATTTTGATGATTTTATTTAAACTGAGTTTTTCACCAAAACAATGTCTCTAAATGTTGTCCAAATATTCCTAATCGATTTAAATTATTTTTACTAATTTTTCGGAGTATTTTTGAAGTTTATTTTTGACAAAAATTGGACAACACTTCTGTTTCGAGGTCAACCGGTCGCCCTAGAGGGCAACCCGTGCCTGAAAGTTTGATTTCTAAAACAAAAAAATGATGGAAGGATTTTTACTGGAGGTCGACCAATCGACCTGGACATCGACCGGTACTTGTGTTGAACTATTTAGAAACAATTGTTTCGGTCTCTCAAAAATAAGGGTGTCAACCGATCCACCAAGGGGCCGACCGGTCGAACCCCTGGTCGACCGGTTGAAGCCCCCTTAGACCAGTCCACCTAGCCAATTTTCAAGTTCAATTCGAAAATTTTCATTTGAGGTCAACCGATCGACCTAAGGTTTTATCAGCAAACTACCCGTTGCACAGCAGACAA
Source organism: Rehmannia glutinosa (assembly GCA_016081115.2). Taxonomy (NCBI): domain Eukaryota; kingdom Viridiplantae; phylum Streptophyta; class Magnoliopsida; order Lamiales; family Orobanchaceae; genus Rehmannia; species Rehmannia glutinosa. The sequence continues at coordinate 47,152,909 of CM071926.1, read as the reverse complement.
CTTTTCATGATTTTAAAAGATTGATTTCTAACAGCTATAATCTCCATTTGATTTGCAATTTTTTTTCAGATTTCAATCCCCAAGGAGGAGCCTTGTCTAAAAATCAAATTCAAGACCTCTCCTTAAATAGATGAAGGATTCAAGCAAGAAGACACAACAACACAAGCAATACAAACACAAGCAAACCCCTTGTTCTTCACTTTCATATTCTTGTTGTATTTAGCCTAAGTCTTTCACTTGCACATCTTGAGTACTAGGCTTGATTCTTGATTACACTTGCACTTCAAAGTTTTATACTTCATTTGAGTTGTAATCTTGAATTGTTTTCAATCATCCAAAAACAAGACATCCTTGTTAGTGTTCTTGTGGTAAGAGCACACTTGGGTGATTTTAGGTGTTGAAGAGTGTGGTACTCTTCATTGGTGTTAGAAGATTGTGGTAATCTTCATAGGTGGTGTTTTAAGAAGAGTGAGGTGCTCTTCAAGGTAAATGCTGTAATAGTTTGGTATTTATTACTAAATCCTTTTTTTCTTTTTTGAAATCCATTCCGGACATACCGGGGTGGTAGAAGAATAGACCTTAGGTGGGTTGAACATCTATAAATCATCGAGTGTTGTTTACTTTTCCGCACTTTCATTTTTGTTATCATTCTTGCATTCGTAAAAGATGGCAAAAATTGGAAAATCGGGATAATCTATTCTCTCCCCCTCTAGATTATCATAGCCACTTGGACTAACAAGTGGTATCAAAGCCAAACCCTTTGGCAAGCTCATTCTTCATTGTGAGTAAAGAGGAAAGATCCATGGCTACGGACAAAAGCTTCCTCACCATCGGCGCCTCCACCAACAAGCCACCACTATTCGATGCCAACAATTATGCCTTTTGGAAAGACCGAGTGGAGTACTTTCTACAAGGGTGCGGGTTCGATATTTGGAATACGATTATTGAAGGGATAGATCAACCACCAAGAAATTGGAGGATGGAACCACAACCCTCAAGAGCTTCAAGGAATTTGATGATAATGACAAGAAGTCATTTTCTCTAAACAGTAAGGCGTTAAATATTTTGCATTGCTCTCTTACCGCCACCAAATATAATCGTATTAGAGGCATAAGGTCCGCACATGAAGTTTGGAAAAAATTGGAAACTATCTATGAAGGCACAAAGAAAGTAAAACAAGCAAGAAAAACCATGCTCATTAAAGACTTTGAAAACTTCATCATGCTTGAGGGCGAAAATATTTCAAAAATGGTGGAAATGCTTGACAACATAGTCAATCCTCTTGTGGCACTTGGGAAAGTCATCTCCGAAGAAGACAAGGTAACTAAGATCTTAAATGTTCTTCCTGGTTCTTGTTCCAAAAAGGTTAAGGCAATCACGAAAGCTCAAAATCTCGAAACTCTCAAGTTTGACGAGCTCATTGGAAATCTTCTCATATATGAAGTCTATCTCAAAGAGAGGAAAAATCCCAAACCATCCACCTCTTAATCGGGTATGCAATCTATTCCTAAAGGCTTATCGTCTTCTTCTAATAATACATATTATGCTAGTGATGAAGATGATGAGGAGATGACCACTCTTGTCCAGAAATTTGCCAAGTTTGTAAATGAAAATAAGGCAAGAAAGTCTAGAGACAACTCGTGTTTCAAATACGGGAATCCCGGGCACTACATAGCCGATTGCCCGAAATTAGCGGAGGAGGAGCAAAAGAAGAAAAAGTCTTTTTCCAAGAAGAAAGCTCTAAATGCGGAAGCAAAAACATGTGATGAACTACTTGCCACATCCGATGAGGAAGAAGAAGCCGAACATGGTCTCATGGCCATAGATGATGAAAACAATGAGGTACGCTCTAATTCTTCATCTTCTTCTTTAGTTGATGAATTACAATGTGATTACGATGAGTTGCAAAATGAATTTAGAGATATGATTTGCAAGTACAAACTTTTGAAAAAGGAGTATAAAGAGCTTAAATTAGAAAAGGACAAATTATTTACTTCTTATTAATCTCTTGATCATGCTCATGCTATTACTCTTGCTAAAATGTATACTCTTGATTCCGAAAAACAGATGCTCACATAAAGAGAGAAAATTTTAAAAAGGATATGCAACGTTTTAATTTAAGTACGGATAAAGTTACAAAAATTCTTGGTGCACAAAGAAGTGAACATTCAAAACTAGGACTTGGTTACAAACCTTTTCAAAATATGTCTAAGAAAAATGACCAAGCTCCGACTTTCATACGTGCTAGTAGTCCTAACATTATTACTTGCTTATATTGTGGTAAAAATGGAAATTATGCAAATGATTGTAAATTGAAAAATAGCTTTAGTCACTTTTGGAGATCCAAAGGTCTTAAACTTAACCCCCATGGATCCCAAAATTATAGGGTACCTAAAAATGATTTATTTGTAGGTGTTAGGGGCTATAACAATTCCGGAAGATACAAAATGGCTCATGGACAGCAGGTGTTCACGCCATATAACCGGAAGGAGAGAACGTTTTACCAACATCAAGCTCCAAGAAGAAGGCATGGTCATGTTCGGGAATGGCAAAGGAAGAATTTTTGGAAATGGAGAAATTGGTAACTCTTCTTTCTCTCTTAGTAATGTTTTATTAGTTGAAGGGCTTAAGTTCAATTTGATAAGTGTTAGCCAACTTTGTGATTCAAATTATGATGTTATTTTTAATAAAGAAAAATGCCTTATTCTCAAAAATGATAAATTATTTGTGAAGCAAATAGAAAAGGCAATCTTTACAAAATTTGCACAAGTGATTTGGTTAGTCAAAATGTTTCTTGTCTTGTCGCCAATAATGAGTTAACAAGTTTTTGGCATAGGCGACTTGGACATGTTGGATACAAAATATTTACGAAAACCAACATGTAAAAGGACTACCCAAATTGAATTTTGAAAATCTTGACTTATGTAACACTTGTCAAAAGAACAAATTAGTTAAAAGTATTTTTAAGCCCAAAAATGAAATTTCCACAACCACGCCTCTAACAATTACTTCACCTTGATTTGTATGGGGATATTGGTACGACTAGTCTTAGTGGAAAACATTACATTTTTGTTATAGTTGATGAATTTTTTAGATATATACTTGGGCTATTTTTCTTGCAAATAAAAGCGATGTCGTTAATGAGTTTGCTAAGTTATAGACTTATTGAAAATAAAAAGAAAGATACTATTAAGTCTATACGAAGTGGTCGAGGTAGTGAATTTGATGGTGAATTTAGAGTCTTATGTGAAACCAAATGATATGCTCACAAACAACACAACAAAATAGAGTAGCCGAAAGGAAGAATCGGATTCTCTAAGAAATGAGTCGGTCCATGCTCAATGAATTTTCACTTCCAAAATATTTTTGGGCCGAAGCCGTAAGTACCGCGTGTTATGTCATAAATCATGTATACCTTCGTCCTAAGTTGAATAAAACACCATATGAGCTTTGGAAAGAAAGAACTCAAAATATTAGCTATTTCAAGATATTTGGTTGTAAGTGTTTTATTTTGAATACCAAGGATCAATTGGACAAACTTGATCATAAGGCCGATGAAGGAATATTTATGGGGTATTCAACCAAGAGCAAAGCATATCGGGTTTATAATAAGACTAGCATGGTATTTGAAGAATTTATTCATGTCAAATTTAATGAAGCCTCGGGTGTTTAAAGGATACCCAATGATGAAAGTGATGAAGAAGGTGATATTGAACCAATTGTTCCAAATGACGTTCAAAAAGATCAACCTTCCACATCAAATGATCAACCTTCAACTTCAAATGTCCCACAAGAAGACAAAAGTGATATATCAGATCTTTCCGTTGCATTAAAATTCAAAGGAGATCATCCAAAAAAACTCATAATTTGAGACCCTCTAGACAAGATTATGACTGGAAAGAAGTTTGCCGAGAAAGCACTTATTTCTCAAAAAGAGCCAAAAAATACAAAGGAAGCAATTGAAGATGAAGATTGGTTTTTAGAAATGCAAGAAGAGTTGAATCAATTCGAAGGGAATGATGTTTGGGAATTGGTACCTTATCCTTTATCACAAACGATTATTGGTACAAAATGGGTATTCAGAAATAAACTCGATGACCAAGGCAATATAGTTCGAAACAAGGCAAGGTTAGTGGCTCAAGGGTATTGTCAAGAAGAAGGTATTGACAATGATGAAACATTTGCACCAGAGCACGTTTAGAAGCAATTCAATTTCATTGCCTATTCTTGTTTTAAAAATTTCAAGCTTTACCAAATGGATGTTAAATCCCCCTTTTTAAATGGTTTTATTCAAGAAGAAGTCTATGTAAAACAACCTCCGGGGTTTGAATGTTTTTCGAGGCGAAATGATATTTACAAACTTAAAAAAGCCTTATATGGTTTAGAACAAGCACCCCGAGCATGGTATGATAGACTTAGCTCTTTTCTTTTACAAAATGGATTTTCAAGAGGTAAAGTTGATACTACTCTCTTTGTTTTTGAAAAAGGGCAAGATTGTTTATTGGTACAAATTTATGTTGATGACATTATATTTGGTGCTACTAATGAGTCTCTTTGTAAGAAATTTTCTAAGCTCCTGCAAGGTGAATTTGAGATGAGCATGATGGGAGAGCTCAACTTCTTTCTTGGACTTTAAATAAAACAATGCCAAGAAGGTATTTACATATCTCAATCCAAGTATACAAAAGAGCTTCTAAAGAAGTTCGGTATTGAAGAAGGAAGGATCGTTGCTACTCCAATGGCAACCAATATCAATCTTGACAAAGATGAAAAAGGCAAGTCGGTTGATGAATCAAAGTTATCGATATATGATTGGTAGTTTACTTTACTTAACCTTAAGTAGACCCGATATTCTTCATGTCGTATGCCTATGTGCTCGATTCCAAAGCAATCCCAAAGAATCTCATATGAGTGTCCTTAAAAAAAATTATCGATATTTGAAAGGCACTATTTCATATGGCTTGTTTTATCCAAAGAATGAAAATTTTTCTCTTAAAGGATATAGTGATTCAGACTATGCAGGAAATATTGATGATCGCAAAAGTACTTCCAGATCATGTCAATTTTTAGGAGATTGCCTAGTATCTTGGTTTTCAAAGAAGCAAAATTGTGTATCTTTATCAACTATCGGCCGAATATATTTTCGTGGCCTTTTGTTGTACTCAACTTCATTGGATGAAACAAACCTTTGTGGATTACAAATGTTCTTTTCAAAATGTTCCTATTTTTTGTGACAATACATCTGCTATAAACATTGTTCGAAATCCGATTCACATAACTGAACAAAACATATTGAGGTTCGACACCATTTTCTAAGGGATTGTGTTTCTAAACGAAAAATTGAGATGTTCTTTATTCCGTCTCAAGATCAACTCGCGGATATTTTCTCAAAACCTTTAGCAGTCGTGTCTTTTACATCAATTCGAGCTCGTTTAGGCATAATGCATATCGAATAAGGTCTATGATTGCATTTTGTGCGTTATTAAAACTTAAGGGTGAAAAATCGGATTTTTAACTCAAAATTCGAAAAAGAACCAAAACTGAACTTTCAGGGACCGGATGACAAAGGGGTCGACTGGTCGACCAAGCCTTGGACCATTCGGACCCCCCTCAACCGGTTGACCATAGCCAATTTTTGGTTTAAGTCAGTTTTGTCCCAGCTTCATCTCATTTTGTTCTTTTACGCCTATTACGCACCCCTTCACCCATATCACACACAATTCACTTAAAATGATCTTTTTTGCAAATTCTATATTATTGGACTTATATTATGAGTATATCTTCCATATTATTCATCTTTTCCGATCAATTGGTAAGTTTAATTCCCTCTTTAATCTCAATTGGGTTGAACCCTTGAGAATGTGTTTTTACTTGATGAATTGGTGAAATTCTTGTATGATTGTGATGGTAATTATGAATGTAGATGAATTGTGATTATAGAATTGTAATTGGTGTTGAATTCTGGGCATGATCACATTTACAAATATCATATACAACTTCGATTTTATTCTACGCACACCAAGTGTTCGACAAAATGTCTCGGTGAAATTTTCATCCTTTACATTAATCTCTTGCTTTCAAATGTCTTATATATTTATAGAGATCATGTTTCATTCATCAAATGAGCTTCTACAAACTTTCTTCTCAAAATTTCCCTTCCTATTTGGAATTTTAAGCTTCATGTTCAAAAGCATGATAATTCGATTTAATGCACACTTTGATGTGTATTTATGATGTTTTTATTGTTCTAATAGTCTTTTTGATTATTCCAAAGGGAGAGAAAAATGAAATAAGCTCATAAGCTCAAAGAAGTTAGAAAAAACTCGCAAAAAAAAAAAAGTTATAAGTCAGTGGATGAAAAACCAAAAGCTTAGGATGAAACTTAGTCCTATGGATATATAATGGACTTTTACATATGACAAATGATTTTTTTTTGACCGGGGGATAAGCTCTTGAAATTCAAGCTCTAATTGTACAAGCTGAGCTTTTAGCTTTTAGTTATTTGCTTTTATGTCCACTCTTGATTTTCATGTTGATAGGGGGGCCTTTATAAAATGTTTTGAAAAATCTTTGCTCCTATCCTTATCATTCTTATTCATGAAAAACGTCGCCTAAAATGGATAGTTATTTTTTACCGGAAAAACTTGTTCATTTTCAAAATCAACCTCCTAAAATTGTTTATGTTTGTAAACATCAAAAAGCGTGAGTTTGTTAGATCAATGTTTTTATCGTAATTTTGATGATTTTATTTAAACTGAGTTTTCCACCAAAACAATGTCCCTAAATGTTGTCCAAATACTCCTAATCGATTTGAATTATTTATACTAATTTTTCGGAGTATTTTTTGAAGTTTATTTTTGACAAAAATTGGATAACACTTCTTTTTCGAGGTCAACCGGTTACCCTAGAGGGCGACCCGTGCCTGAATGTTTGATTTCTAAAACAGAAAAGAGATGAAAGGATTTTTACTGGAGGTCGACCGGTCGACTTGGACATTGACCGGTACCTATGTTGAACTATTTTGAAACAAATGTTCTTGTCTCTCAAAAATAAGGGTGTCAATGGGTCCAATAGGGGGCCGGCCGCTCGAACCCCTGGTCGACCGATCGAAGCCCCCTTGGACCGGCCCACCTAGGCAATTTTCAAGTTCAATTCGGAAATTTTCATTTAAGGTCAACCGATCGACCTAAGGTTTTATCAGCAAACTATTTGTTGCACATCAGACAAATTTTCCTGATTTTAAGGGATTAATTTTTAATAGCTATAATCTCCATTTGATTTGCATTTTTTTTAATTTCAATCTACAAGGAGGAGCCTACGTCTGAAAATCAAATTCACGACCTCTCCTATAAATAGATGAAGGATTGAAGCAACAACACAAGCAATACAAAAATAAGCAAACTTCTTGTTCTTCACTTTCATATTATTGTTGTATTAAGACTAAGTCTTTCACTTGCACATCTTGAGTACTAGGCTTGATTCTTGATTACACTTGCACTTCAAAGTTGTATACTTCATTTGAGTTGTAATCTTGAATTGTTTTCAATCATCCAAAACAAAGAGTGAGGTGTAAGAAGATTGTGGTAATCTTCATAGGTTGTGTTTTAAGAAGAGTGAGGTGCTTTTCCAAGGTAAAGGTTATGATAGTTTGGTATCTATTAATAAATCTTTTTTTTCTATTTTGAAATCCATTCCGGACATACCGGGGTGGTAGAAGATTAGGCCCTAGATGGGTTGAACTTCTATAAATCATCGAGTGTTGTTTACTTTCCCGCACTTTCATTTTTGTTATCATTCTTACATTCGTAAAAAAGGGCAAAAATCAAAAAATCGGGATAATCTATTCACCCCTATAGATTATCGTAGCCACTTGGACTAACAAATATTTCCTTCATTCTCAAATTTCCTGATCTCTTAAATCATTCAGAAGAGCAGGCGAAGTATTTCTCTAGCACAACTCCATTAGATTGTGTTCTAGTTGTTGCTTTGCGGACACTGAACCCTAGTGCACGACTATAATCATGATACAATTTATGCGTATCATCAATTTAAATGAAACACAATACATGTATGCTGGGAACATTTAAATGAAACACAGTACATGTTAAAGTAGAAAGGATACTTTTTGAGTAAAACGTAATACTTTTGCATTAAAATGTAATACCTTTTTCCACTGGTTCTGTGCTTTGTTCAATAGTATCCACTTCACAATTTCATCTTCAATGATTTCTATATGTTCTTCATCACTAGAAACAACAACTACTGAATCCAAGTTTTCACCTATAAGTAGAAATGAATAAAATATAATATTAATAAATACTATAAAAAGCATGAAGGTGAATTTTTTTGAATATGTAAATATTAAGCTGTTAATGTTCATCTTAAAACTAACATATTTATTGCTGTAGAGTTTCACTAATATTACTAACAAGTGTCATTTTTTGCTTTACAGATTTCAAAATGTTTTAGTATCACTTTACATTATAAAAGTATCATATTTAAATTCAAAACTATCATGCTTTGACTGATTAGTATCACCTTTATAGTAAAAAGTATGATTCATGAAACATAACTTAGTACATTACCTTCCTTAATGAGTAAATCGTTTCAATCTTCATTCTCCAAAGGCGAGATGTCCTCTTTGTAATCAATGTTTGTTTTGAATATAGCAATAAGTAATATTTTTGTACAACTTTTGTATTTATATAAAATCGAACTGGAGCTATGAGAAGGTGAAAATTTCAGAGAAGGTCAAACTTTGATGTTTGGAGCTTGGAGAAGGTCGAACTTGCAGAGATTTTCAAAGTTTTGAACAACTTTATGTCTTTGTTAACAAAATTGCTGTGGAAATTGTAGAAATTGTAGAGAGGTTTGCGATTTGGAGCAGGGAGAGGGAGATTCGTGATTTGAACCAATCTTGGATTTGAGCTAGGAGTGGTGGCCATGTGCGTTACTTTGGGTTGGGTCTGTTGGGCCCAACGGGTTAGGGGCTAGGGCTCAGCTCCAATTTTGTATTTTTTTAATTAACCGGATTCTTACCGAATCCAAATGGGTGGGTGGGCGGTAGGATCCGTCTTATGGAATAGGATCTGTAAGATAGTTCTACAAGAGACCTACTCACTTTAATATTATGATTAAATGAAGCAAAGACGAAGCTAATATTTACTAATACTAAAAAGTATTTTTTTCGAAAAGTGTTTGCAAACATTCATGCTAGATGTCAAACTCTTATATAAAAAATGTAGACAAATGATGATTTAACACCAGACCAATGATTTTTTGTTGTCATAATATTGGAATTTGGTTTTGTAAAAACGGGTGTTGACCTATATTTGACTAATTATTTAAGTGATTTCCATTGGTGGAAAATGGAATTAAATTACATAATAAAATTCTACTAAGTGAGTAGATGAAATTAGCATTTCGAATTTCACAAAACCAATTCCAGGTGAATAAGAAATTAATGTTACATGTTAGCCACTTAAACTAGAAATTGACACGAAAATTGGTAAATGTGAGGGTGGACTGAAACTTCATCACACATAGAGTAGGAAGCCAAAGTTAGCTATAGCCCAAGTGCGAGTAATGATTTGGGTCTTTGGGGCACCAAAGTTTTTAAAGGACGGAGGACCTACATACTTGTGGGTTTGGTTCAAAACACGCGCGCCGCCGCCTCGGCCCGGCCTGGATGGGCCTGGGTATGGGCTTTAAGGCCCTTACAGTGGCAAATTTTATTTGAACCTCTAAAACTTTAATTTTTTACTCAAACTGGACATAGAGCGTGGGCGCGCTTCTAGGCTGCATCGAGGACAGAGAGCTTTTAGCCCCGCGCGCGCTGGAGTGAGCGGTCGCGCGACTTTGAACAGAGGCACCTATTCGAATTACCAGGTGCCTTTTTTGGCTATAGACATGTCTTTTCGAGTCAAAAGACATGGCCATTCAATGAGGCACTTGAATGCCTATAAATACAACCCCTGCAGATGAAATGAAACACGAAACTAATCAAATTAAAAAATCGAATCACTTTGCATTAGCACATTGATTTCTTTCCTTCCAAAAGCTTGTAAGTCTAAACACTTTGTTGTTTGCTGTAGGTTCAACTTTTGCAAGTTCTGCTAAGTCGAATCTGGAAAGTCATTGTATCTTAGAAGCGATTGCTAGAACCGTAAACACTTAGTACGAGGCCATTTCATCTTGTAGAGATAGTATCAAATACTAGCATCGACTTTCACAAATCTATCACATTTCCATTCTTTTCTTGGCCATTTTCTTGTTAAACAGTACCATCCAAACAATATTTCCAAGATGAAATTATATTTTTCTGTTTTTAAAACGATGACAAACATAAGTTTCAGTACGATGGCTGTTGCTGACGCTCATGGCAAAAACATTGGCAAAATTCTCCTGTGTTGACTTCAAAAGATGGCAACCAAATATGTTGTTTTAATTAACAACCTTAGGTCTATCCCGGTTCCTAAGGGAAGACCCTCCTACCATTGGTGAAGAAGAAACAGACAATCAAAGGAGGATCATTGTAGATATTTGTCACAACATCGATTTTCTTTGCTGAAACTATGTTTTGCATGGGCTTGAAGACACCCTATATAACCTCTACAGTTCATTCAAAATGTCCAAAGAGTTGTGAGACTCTTTGGAGAAAAGGTACAAAACAGAAGATGCCGACACAAAAAAATTTGTTGTCGGTAAATTTCTAGATTTCAAGATGGTTGACACTAAAACGGTGATCAGCCATGTGCAAGAAATTCAGATCATACTTCATGACTTAGTGTCTGAAGGGATGGTTCTTAATGAGACATTTTAAGTGGCTGCGATTATCGAAAAATTACAGCCATTGTGGAATACTTTAAGAACTACCTCAAGCACAAGGACCAGTAAATGGGGCTTGAGGATTTGATAGTTCGACTTTATATTGAGGAAGACAACCGAAAATCCAAAGTAAAAACCAGCAAATCTGGAATGGAGGCCAAGGCTAATCTTGCATAATCGAGCACTAGCAAGAAACAGAAGCATTCTGGAAAAGATAAGGGGAAGGCCAAGAAGTTAAAATGCAATTGCTACAATTGTGGCAAGCGGAATCACATGGACAAGGATTGCCATCACCCGATAAGAGAGCAATAAAAATGGCAACCAACAACAAGCCAATGTGACCGAGGACAAGTCTATTCTGATAGACATGTCGCATGTCGCAGTTCTATCTCACCGCCGTTATGTTTGAAACCAATATGGTGGATAACCCAAGGGAATGGTGGATAGATACCCGAGCTACTCATCACATTTGTACCGACAAGGAGATGTTTTTCTCCTACACTATGATAAATGGAAGGAAGTTGTTCATGGGAAACTCTTCGACTTCCAACATCATGGGGCTTGGAAAGGTTGTGCTGAAGATGACTTCCGGAAAAGAGCTTATGCTTGTGGATGTGCTGCATATCCTGGATATCCGCAAGAATTTAGTTTCCGGTCCTTTGTTAAGTAAGGCCGGGTTTAGGCAAGTGTTTGAGTCTGACAAGTTTGTAATGACCAAGAATGGTTAGTTTTTTTGTAAAAGGTCCCTTGATCAAGGGCTCTTCAAAATGTCTATAATGAATGTTTTACACCAAGAGGCAAAAAACATTTTGACACAATTAAAAGGTTAGTGAATCTGGAATTAATACTAATGTTTAAAATCGATTCACAAGACAAATGCGAAGTTTGTGTTGAAGCAAAATTGGCTAAAGCACCGTTTCATTCAGTAACGAGAAGTACCAAACCTCTTGAGTTAATTCACACAAATGTGTATGATTTAAAACTTGTGCATACTCGAGGTGGCAAAAAGTACTTCATAACATTTATTGACGATTGCACAAGATATTATTATATTTATCTTTTGAAAAGTAAAGATGAAGCTTTAGTAGCTTTCAAACCTTATAAGAATGAAGTTGAAAATCAACTTAATTTGAAAATTTAGATGATCCGCAGTGATAGAAGCGGAGAGTATTTTTCTCTGCTTGAAGATTTATGCTCAGAATATGGTATAATTCATCAAAAAACATCTCCATATTCACCTCAATCAAATGGAGTTGCAGAACGCAAAAATCATACTCTTAAGGAGATCATAAATGCGATTTTGATAAGTTTTGGCTTACCCAAAGCTTGTGGGGGAAAGCTATTCTTTCTGCAAACTACATTGTTCATAAGATCTTACACAAAGGTAAAATGAGACCACATGAGTTATGAAAAGGACGGAAATCGTCATATAAATATCTTAAGTGTGGGAGTGTTTGGCAAAAGTTTAAGTACCAAAGACAAAACAAGTCAGAATCGGTCATAATACGATTGATTGTGTTTTCATTGGATATGCAAACAAAAGTAGTGTCTGTCGCTTTTTAGTGCACAAGTCAGTAATTCCTGATATAAATGATGGAATGGTTATAGAATCAAGAAATGTTGTATTTTTCGAAAATATCTTTCCTAACAAAGAACGGAAAGAAGAAAGTTCGAATAAAAGAACTTATGAAAGTGCAAGGTTATCTCAAAGTGATGATGAAGAGGAACCAAGCGATAAAAAGGACAAAATTAGCTATGTCTTTTAGTCCTGATTTTCTAACTTATATGTTAGAAAATAAACTTACTGTGAGATTAATTTGTATACATGATTATAATAGAAAATGGAAAAGAAGATTTCATATAAGTCTTGCAAATAAGCTTTAGAATACAACAATACAAAGAAGTAAAAAAGGGGCTACAACTATATAACATAAAACCCTAGCTAAGTGTAGGTCCAAGAGGTGTGGTGTAAGATTTAGAAGGGGGGCGGGGGGTTGAATAAACCTTACCAAATTTTCACTTTTAGTCTTTTTAAGAAGAGAAAAATATTTTTTGCCCTCCGAACTATAAGGGTTTTTCGACTTTGCCACCTAAACGTTTTTTTGGTGCACTTTACCTCCTGAAGTTCAAGGGTTAAGCATATAGCCTCCTGGGTCTCGTCGGCGGCAGAATATTCCACCGTAATCTTGTCACATGTCATGCACGTGAGGGCAAAATTGTCATTTCACTCAAATTATACTAACATTATTGCACTTTGCCATCTAAACTTTGCGAAATTGTTACTTTGCCACATAAACTTGGAGCGATTTACACTTTACCTCCTCAATAAAAAAAAATATTAAACATTTATGTGTATACATTTATTGTATATATTGTTTAATTTTTCACCAAAAATAAGTAAATTTTACTAGTATTCATTTCAATAAAATATATTATCAAGATATTAAAAATATATATTTATTTTCACCAAAAATAAGTATATTTTACTAGTTAAATTTATTTATTTTTTTATCAAGATATTAAATATATATATATATAATAAATTTATTTTTAATATCCTGATAAATAAAATTCACTAGTATTCATTTCAATAAAATATATTGTGAATAAGATTATTTTATATGCATATATATATATATATATATATATATTTGGATTTCTTGTAGAATTGTAGAGTTGTAGCTTACTTCCTTGATTTACTTTATTAGTTTATAAATTAAAAAAGTTTAAAGATAATGTTAATCCAATTTATCAAATTACAAATAAAAATATACATAATATTTTATCCATTTTGAGGTAAATGAAATAATATACGTAGACAAATATAAATTCTAATATATTAGAATGAATTTTCATAAATAAAATATAATAGGTAGTAATAAGTTTGAAACATATTATTAAAAACCCTATACTATATTTTAAAAGTAGAAATAATGCATTTCATTATATTTGCAATACTTTTATATTTTTGAAATTTACTTTAATTTATAAAAATAATTTTGAAATTGTATTATATAATTGTAAAATTGACACTTGTGTATATTTATAATTTTTTCACTTCAAAGTTCATAAAATTAGTTATTTTCCTAATGTTGATATAAAAAATATTAAATTAAATAAGTTAAAAAGGAAGAGATTACAAAATAATTGTATTGATAATATATTTTATTGAAATGAATACTAGTAAAATTTACTTATTTTTGGTGAAAAAATTAAAAAATATATAAAATAAATGTATACATATAAATTTTTAATATTTTCTTAACTGAGGAGGTAAAGAGTAAATCGCTCCAAGTTCATATGGCAAAGTAACAATGTTGGGATTTGGTCCGGCATCCTGCCTGCAGTGGGCTTTAAAGGAGGCGTGAGGCACGGCCCGCGATTCAAACTCGTGAGCGCTGGATTGCACAATTAAAAAAGAGCTTAAAGGATTTGATATTGACTACCTATACCAACAGATGCATCTTCTTTTTGGTGCCCATTACACAGAAACTATGAGGTTAAGAGTGCTTGGCCTGGAGTAGACATGGATGGGTGACCCCCTGGGAAGTTTTCCAGGGTGCCCGTGAGTGAGGACAAAGCGCGCTAGAAAAGACTTGTGTTGGTTTGTGGGGACAGTCGTCAATCCGAGTAGCTCTAGAGGTCCAACAAATGAAGGTGTTGGTTGCTGGGTGGACCAGAACTGAAGGGTAGGTTGCCAAGTGGCTGGAACTCAGGTAAAAATAGACTGGAACTGAAGGTGTAGGTTGCTGGGTGGACCAGAACTGAAGGGTAGGTTGCCAGGTGGCCGAAACTGAGGTAAACAGATTGGAACTGAAGGTGTAGGTTGCTGTGTGGCCGGAACTGAGAGGCTGGCGTGACGCGACGCTTGAATTGAAGAAGTTGGCGTTAGAACTGAGGAAGTTTGGCGGACAACGGAGGTTGCCAAGCACTGGAGCTGAGAAGATGGCAGGTGCTGGGAGGGGGATTGTTGGGATTTGGTCCAGCATCCTGCCTGCAATGGGCTTTAAAAGAGGGGCGAGGCGCGGCCCCCGATTCAAACTCGTGAGCGCTGGATTGCACAGTTAAAGGAGAGCTTAAAGGATTTGATATTGACTACCTATACCAACAGATGCATCTTCTTTTCTGGTGCCCATTATATAGAAACTCTGAGTTTAAGCGTGCTTGGCCTAGAGTAGACATGGGATGGGTGACCCCCTTGGAAGTTTTCCAGGGTGCCCGTGAGTGAGGACAAAGCGCGCTAGAAAAGACTTGTGTTGGTTTGTGGGGACAGTCGTCAATCCGAGTAGAGCTAGAGGTCCAACAAACAATTTCGCAAAGTTTAGATGGCAAAGTGCAATAATATTAGTATAATTTGAGTGAAATGACAATTTTGCCCTCACGTGCATGGCATGTGACAAGATTCCGGTGGAATATTCTACCGCCGACGAGACCCAGGAGGCTATATGCAAAACTCGTGAACTTCAGGAGGTAAAGTGCGCCAAAAAAAAGTTTAGGCGGCAAAGTCGAAAAACCATAATAGTTTGGAGGGAAAAATATATTTTCCTCTTTTAAGAATTTCAACAGAGTTGACTCAAACCAGCTATGTCCTTGGGGGACAACTATATTGGCTTTTTTCAGCATAGTTACCCACTCAACAGACTCGACTGAGTTGTTCATAGTATAACTTAGCTGCGTCAGCTAACATTTAACTTTTGGATAATTTGGTTTTTAAAAGCGGAAGACTTAACACCCTTTGTTAATTTAAAGCTCATTTTAATACTAGTTTTAACACTTGTTATTATCAATTACATATCAAAATAACTTATCAGCAGATATGAAAAATATAAGCAAGAAAGTAAATGCTGAAAGTAAATGACACAAGTAATTTATAGTGGTTCGAGGATGGGGTAATTTCTCTACTCCACTCTTCTCCAACTCCTGGAGGAATCCACTAGGTAACATATCAAGTTAAAAAGTAGTTCTCAGTCTAGAGATAGCATTGATCACACAGCTGGCTTCTCCTACGACTCAACTTCTTCACAAGACAGCTGCCTTGCTACTTCAGCTCCCTTCAAGTCTTTGGAGTTGATCACACAACCTTCCAACTAACTTGAAACTCCTGGTTCAAACTTGAACCTTTCTACAGCTCCTTCAACTTGGACAGTAGACCCCTTTTCGTTCTTTAAACTTTTACTCTTCAACTGGTTGAAGTATTCTTTCCTTCGAGTTTTAGGCTTGAGGAATTCTTTGATAAGCTTTGAGAATATTTCAGGTTATGCTTGCTTGAATATTGCTTGAAAGATTGATTTTCCAGGTAACCTTTTCTCAAATGCTTCCTCAATCTTTTATAATGCTCATTTGAAAATTTGCCCCTTGAAGAGATAGACTATTTTCAAATGACACTTCTTGTTCATTGGCTTATCTTTTCTTGGTCTGCAGCAATTGTGATGTTGACCCTTCCTCGTATTTAATGGCTCTGCAGCTTTACAGGGTCTGACACATGCTCCAGTGTTTCCTATTGGTTTATTACTTTTGCATGTTTCTAGGCCAAACACTTTAAGACCTAGCAGTTTGGACTTATTACTCTATCGAGTAATATCCTTGACTTTCTTCCAACGGATCTATGTCAGTTGTCTTGACTTGATCACGCTTTAACCCTTTTGATTTGAGTCTGCTCTAATCATGGGAATGAATCAACTGTCACTTCAACTGTTAGACTTGGCTTCTTTTACAGACTTAACTGACACTTCCTCATACTTCACACAGTTGTTCCTCAGCTGGCTCTCTTTAAGTCGAGTCCTTATCTTTCATCTTGGTCATACTCAGCTGACACACAGCGGAGTCTTCACTCTATTCTGCAGTTGACTTCTTGCATTTTTTGACATGGCTGATTTCACTCAGCTCTTTCAGTCCTATCTATTACAATATAGAATTACAAGGAAAATGAGGTGCTAACTTCCTAGTCTAAGTTTTTACATGGTATCATCAAAATCTTAAAAATAAATTTCCCAACACTAAGACTAAGAAAGGGAAAATACAAAACTACCCCCATAATATAAATAAAATAAAAATCTAACATCCCCCACAAACTCATGATGATGTAGTTGACATCATCGGCCAACCAAAAAATGAAAGCGCGGAAGCGGATGAGACTTGGTGAAAAGATCCACAATCTGCATAGAGGATGAGATGAAGGGTAAGCGGAGGGACCATGCTGCAGATGATGATGAGTGACATGACAATTAATCTCAATGTGCTTTGTTCTTCCATGAAAAACTGAGTTGTGAGCAATCTGAATAGCACTTTTGTTATCGCAATGCATGGGACTAGGTGTGGACAAATGAACACCCATATCTGCAAGAAGCCAACGTAACCAAACTATTTCAGTGGTAGTAGAGACCATTGCCCGATACTCTGCCTCTGTGGAGGACGGAGAAACAACATTTGTTTCTTACTCTTCCAAGAAATAAGAGAGTCTCCAAGAAAAATACAAAAACCAGTGGTGGATTTTCGATCAGTAGGATCACTAGCCCAGTCTGCATCGGAATATGCCCTCAACTCTAATAGAGATGTGGATGTAAACAAAAGACTCTCGAAAAGAGTACCACGAAGATATCGCAAAATATGAGTAACTGCGGCCCAATGAACTGTAGCGGGGCAAGTAACAAACTGACTCACAATATCAACAACATATGCAACATCTGGACGCATAATGGTTAGATAAACCAAACTTCCAACAATAGTGCGATATAAGGTAGGATCAGACAAAGGTGTGCCATCAGAAGGAGAATACCTAACATTATGTTCCAGAACGGTATCAACAGTCCGAGTATCAGTAAGACGATCTCGATCAAGTATATCAACAATGTACTTGGACTTCGAAAGAAGACAACCTCGAGGAGAGCAAACTACCTCAATAACCAAGAAATATCGCAAAGTTCCCAGATCTTTCATTTCAAAGCGAGAGGCTAACTCGGAATTCAACAATGCAATCCCATCAACATCATCACCAATGATGATCATATCATCAACATATAAGGAAAGAAAGAATAATACCAGCACATGTACGCTTGAAGAAAAGGGTAGAATCATGGTTACTAGAACTAAAACCAAGTGAAGCAAGCACAATGGAGAATTTCTCAAACCAAGCCCGTGGAGCCTGTTTGAGACCATAGAAGGCTTTCTTAAGCTTACAAACTTCACCTTGATTATGAGGAACACCTGGAGGTGGGATCATGTACACTTCTTCTTGAAGATCACCATTCAAGAAGGCATTTTTGACATCCAATTGAGATATATGCCAAAAATTTTAACAGAAGACAACAATAAGAGTACGAACAATAGCCATCATTGCAACAGGGGCAAATGTTTCCTCATGATCCATACCATACTATTGTGAGAAACCTTTAGCAACCAAATGTGCTTTATATCGTTCAACTGAACCATCATATTTGGTTTTAATTTTACAAACCCAACGTGAACCAATTGCTCGTTTATCGGGTGGTAAAGATACCAAGTCCCAAGTGTTTATTTTATGCAAAGCAGAATATGTTCTTTGGTCATCGTATGCTGCCATAAGGGATCAGTAACTGCCTCTTTATAGGAGTGTGGTTCAGAAATATGGTGAATAGAGGACAAAAATGATGCAAAGGCAGGAGAATAAGAGGAATAAACAAAATTTGGTAACTGAGTGGACTTACATGTACGTTGAGGATATCGAGGAGGCAAATGATCCATAGTTTCATGAAGTAGTTGGGATGTCGTAGGTGGAGACAGAAGCGGAGGTATTTGAGGAGTCTATATCTCAGATTATCGGAGAATGGACCAATATGAACAAGATCAGTTTTGGAGATGCTCTGTGGACTAGAGGGAATAGAAAAGAATGGAATATGATCAAGAAAAATACATGACAAGGCACATATAATTTTTGAGCAACAGGATCAAAGCAATGGTATTTCTTCTGACCTTATCCATATCCTAAGAAAACACAAATAGCTGAATGAGAAGATAATTTGTTGCGTTCAACATGGGGACGAAGGACAAAGCATCCACAACCAAAGACCGTAATGATGAATAACTAGGGGTGTAACCATAAAGTTTCTGAAATGGTGATAAAACAGATGTAATGGATGATGGAATCCTATTAATACAATGGAGAACGGTAACAAATTCCCCCCAGAATTCATTTGGAACAGAACCAGATAGTAAAAAAGAGTGACCAATTTCAATGATATGCCTATGTTTTCTTTCAGCAACACCATTTTGTTCAATAGTATCTGTGCAAGAAGTTTGATGTAAAGTCCCATCCAAGGCAAGCAATTCACGAAAATTATTAGAGGTTTACTCCCCACCCAAATCACATCTAAAGCATTTTATGATAGCAGAGAATTGAGTTTTTACAAAAGCGCAAAATGAAGTATATATGCTCAGGAAATCAGAATGATGTTTCATAAAATAAACCCAACACTAACGAGAATAATCATCAATAAACGAGACATAATATCGAGGACCCCCCCTTTGTGGAAATGGGAGCAGGTCCCCACACATTAGAATGAACCAAATCAAATGGCGCAGTAGAAGAAGAAACACTTCGATTAAAAGGTAAAGCGGAAACTTTTGTCAGTTTACAACCACTACAGTCAGAAATATCATGAGATGACAATTTTCCTAATGCACCTGTAGAAGCCAAAAATCGTAAACATGAAGATGAAACATGACCTAATTGAGAATGCCACAAATAAAATCTAGACGATGAGGGACTCAAACGAAAGGAATAAAAATCAATAGTAGAAGCTGCGATAGAAGGTACTCTGAGCTCATCCAAATTGTATAACCCTCCTTGCCTACGGCCTGTCCCAGCTTCTGGGAATGTGGATCCTGCACACAACAAAAAGTATGAGAGAATGATACTAAGTAACCTGAATCACACAATTGGCTAACAAAAACAAGATTTAGTGTAAGTTTGGGAATATGGTAGACATGTGGAAGACACAATTGAGATGTGACTACAGATCTAATTCCTGCTAAGGGTAATAGAGTACATCGTGATTACAACGAGTTTAGTATTTGTGAGTGAAATGGAAGTAAAACATGATATTTCGGGGACTTATGATGAAAAGCTCGGAACCTATAACCCAAATTGAGGATGATGTACTTGACGAGCTCGGAGTTGACAAACCCGAGCGGACAAAGCATGAGATGAGGCAAGGAATTTTTGAAATTGTTAGGCAATTGCATCTATTGAAGGTCGATTTGACGTAAGAGCACCGGACATCATAGAATCGATGAGGGTACATGTGCAATAGCACGAGTGCGTAATGGGCGGCCTAAAAACACGTTGATTTGGGTGAACAAACTAATTTTGTTGAGGTTGTGGAAATTTTGTTGAAAACATTGTTGTCCTCCTTTACTCAACTCGGGACATTGAGCCTTCCAATGTCATGGATGTTTACAGTAGCTACACTCATTATCAGTGACCTTTGTGTGATGCCTGAAAGGAAGCGAAGATGGACGAGGTGGCACGTCAAGAACTGATGAAGTAGGAAGAGGAAGAGCTCATTTCCCTGCCTGAGACTTTAGGCGTAATTCCTTTGCTAGCAATTCACTGACAATAGAATCAACAAATGGTAGAGGAATACGATGCAAAATATTTCCACAAAGAGACTCAAAATCATCCCGAAGAGCCATCAAAAACTGGACCAATCATTGCTCCTCCCTACGAGCAATATAAGGGGTAAATGCTCGAAGCTCATGAGATTCAGTAAGGGCTAATTGATCCCAAAGTTCAGTCATAGCAGAATAAAATTCTTGCACAGTCATGTTTTTCTATTGAAGAGCCCGGATATCTATTTCCAGTTGGTACTATTTAGCAAAATTCGATTGAGTATATAACTGCTCCAAATGATCCCAAACTTCTTTCGCAGTATCATATTTAGCCAATTGTATATCAATAGAGTTCTCCACAGAGTTATTAACCCAAGTGATAATTTTTGAATTATTCACCAGATCTCTATCTCTTCAACAAATTTAGTATTATCTTTTTCAACAGATTTTTTTTGTTCCAGAAAGATAACTCCACAATTTTTTTCCTCTCAAAAAATTTCTCATCACATAACTCCAGTATGAATAATATTTCCGTTCAACCATACACTAATCGACTGCAACGAATCATCTTTCGCCAGCCATAGTGAAAGGAGATAAACACAAACACCAACCAACAACAAGATAGATCGATACAAATATCCAATAAATCAAGTCAACTTTACCAACAAAACCACTGCTGAACTAAAAGATGAGAGCAAACCCAACAAGTGCTAAATAATGTGAAAATCGAATAAAAAAACACAAAGCCACAATGTACCCACTGTGTTATTGCGATATACCCACTAGACCCGACCGTATAACCCCGAACCCCGGCCAGGGGGCGCGCTACCCCCCTGCAACCCCTAACCAACTCACCGCGGAGTTTTCATCCGTGAAGTCGAGAATGCTATTGAACCAAGCTCTTGATACCATGTGAAATTAATTTGTATACATGATTGTAGTAGAAAATGGAGAAGAAGATTTTATAGAAGTCTTGCAAACAAGCTTTAGAACACAACAATACAAAGAAGTAAAAATGGGGCTACAACTATATAACATAAAACCCTAAGTAAGGCTAAGAAAGGGAAAATTCAAAACTACCCCCATAATACAAATAAAATATAACTCTAACACCTAGAACTATTCAAGACGCTTTATCAGTCCAAAAGCTCCTCTCTAGAAAGAAGCTATCAATAATGAAATAGATTCCATCATGCTAACAATACTTGGGAGTTGGTTGATCTCCCACCGGTCTGCAAACCTTTGGGATGCAAGTGGATACTTAAAAGGAAGTACAAAATAGATGGATATATAAATAAATACAAAGTCCGTCTGGTAGCAAAATGGTTTAAACAAAAGGAGATATATGACTTTTTCGATACATATTCTCTTGTTACGAGGATCACGTCCATTCGTGTTCTCATTTCTATTGCAGCTTTGCATAACCTTGAGATACATCAAATAGATGTGAAGACTATCTTTTTGAATGTTGAGCTTGAAGACGAGATTTATATGGAACAACCCGAGGGCTTCGTTGCACTCAGACAAGAGAGAAAAGTGTGTAAACTTGTTAAGTGACTTTATCGATTAAAACAAACACCTAAGGAATTACATGAAAAGTTTGACTCGACAAATAAGTGAAATGGTTTCAAAATCAATGAATGTGACAAGTGTGTCTACATTAAAGGTACTACAACTGATTACGTCATTTTATGCCTTTATGTAGATGATATGTTGATTATGGGTAGTAGTCATATTTAATCATGAATACTAAGAGCATGTTAAAGAAGAACTTTGACATGAAAGATATGGGATTATCTGATTATATATTAGGGATTAAAATCTCTAGAACTTCAGATGAAATTGTCTTGTCACAATCCCATTATGTTGAAAGCATACTTAAAAAGTTCAATGCTTTTGATAGTCCTCCCATAAGACACGTGTAGATCTAAGTCCACATTTAGCTAAAACAGGAGAACCAGTTTCTCGGTTGGAATATGCAAGGATAATTGTGATCGATGTACTTAACTAATTGTACATGTCCGGACATTGCATATTCAAATTGATGAGTAAGCTAAGTAGGTTCACAAGTAACCCGAGTAAAGATCATTGGAAAGCCTAGACAAGGGTGTTGAGACTTGAAGTATACCATGAAATCATGGAATACTTTATACGAGATATCCAACAATATTAGAAGGATACTATGATGCCAATTGGATATCTAACACACAAAAACTCAAAATCCACAAGTGGATATGTTTTCACAATAGGTGGAGGAGCGATTATGTAACGAAGTCTTCTAAGAAAACATGTATAGCTTGATCCACTATGGAATTCGAGTTCATTGCTTTAGATAAAGCCAGAAAACAAGCATAACGGCTTAAAAACTTCTTAAAAGATATTTATTGTTGGAATAAACCCGTGCCAACTG
Source organism: Rehmannia glutinosa (assembly GCA_016081115.2). Lineage (NCBI taxonomy): Eukaryota > Viridiplantae > Streptophyta > Magnoliopsida > Lamiales > Orobanchaceae > Rehmannia > Rehmannia glutinosa. The sequence goes on along the minus strand of CM071926.1, from coordinate 47,130,087 downwards.
TTTTGATACATTGTGATGGTCAATCAGCAATTGAAAGTGCACAAAGTAGTATGTATAATGGTAAGTCTAGACATATTCATCGAAGACAAAAAACCACTAGACAGTTGATTTAAATTGAGGTTATTTTGGTTGACTACGTCAAGTCAAAGGAAAACCTTGTGGGTCTGCTGACAAAATGAATAAATTAAGATTAATTGTATAAATTATTAAGGGGAATGAGTTTAAATCCACAACATAAAGAATGTTCATAGCGATAACCCAACCTAGTGAATTAGAGATCCCAAGACCTTGGTTCAATGGGACAACTAAGTTAGGAATATTCAGTTGTACACTTGGAAAATGTGTTAGCTCATTCCTAGAACTTCCCTGTAAAATAAAAACCTACTGAATGTGGTGATATTAAGTTTAAAACTTTTAATTATTTCCATACTGAAAGGTAGAGTATGACAGGATACTCTTCAATAGAAGATCACCTATATAAGTGAGAAGTAATGGTCGCTTCAAAGAAACACTTATGAATCTAAGATATGGTACAGGGCCGAAATGGACACAATGTGAGAACAACAAGTGTTAAGACTATTGTTGTGTAAATACTATTGTTTCGGTTTATACGAATGGTTGAGTAGTTCAAGACATCGCATTACTAAGAAGTAGTAAATCCGATAGTATTTTACTAAGAAAGATTCAAAGTAACAAGCTACCTATCCTAATGCAATAATAGTTTGCCGAGACTTCAAGTGAATTCCCATACATGCATACATTAATTTCATTCATGTGGAGGATCGTTGGAATTCAGTTTTGTAAAATGGGTGTTGACCCATATTGGACCAAATATTTAAGTGGTTTTCATTGGTGGAAAATGAAACTAAATTACATTATAAAACTCTACTAAGTGAGTAATGAAATTAGCATTTCGAATTTCTCAAAACCAATTCTGGGTGAATAAAAAATTAATGCTACAAGTTAGCCACTTAAAACTGAAAATTGACATGCAAATTGGTAAATGTGAGGGTGGAGTGAAACTCCATCCCACATAGAGTAGAAAACTAAATTTAGCTCAATTTATATAGCTCAAGTGGGTGTAATGGGTTTGGAAGCAGAACAAGAATAAGAAATGAACACATTAGAGACAAAGTGGGGTAGCACCAACAGATGAGAAAATTAGAGTAACAAGATTAAGATAGTTTGGACATATTTTTAGGAGACCTTTAGATGCACCCATTTGACATGTAAAAGATAGGGAATCACTCACCGAAATCAAAAAAAGGCAAAGACAGACTTAAATTTGTTTGAAGGAATCTATTAAAAAATACATGATATATCTTGAAATATATTGAAAATTTGGCCTTGGACCGTAAATGATGGCGTGATATGATCCATATAGCCGATCCCACATAGTGGGATTAAGACTTAGTTTGTTGTTATTGTAAGTAGAACCAGAAATATAAAGCACCACTCTCCTTGCTTTTACATTCTTATTAAATAAAGTAGAATCATAAGCAGAAGTTGGCATATACAAACACTAAAAAGGGTTTTTTTAGCCAAAAACTAAGAAATACTTTTTTTTAGTGATTGCAAACACTCCTTATATCTCTTAACAAATTCTAATACCATGTGAGAAATTGACAATTCCCTAACTAATGCACCTAGCAGGGCCAACATAAATCTACCAAATTTTGATTCTCAGCTACTTTTATTTCTACTTTAATAAATACAAGAATGTCAAGGTGTCAAAATTCAGTTGGTTTTCAATTTCAAACTTCTTTGAAATTTCCTAGTACAAAATATATATATATATATATATATATATACATACACACATATATTTCATTATTCACATATTAATTTATAGGGTTAATTAAAAAAAGTACCCATGATATTTAATTATTTACAAAAAAAAATCCATCATAGGATTAATAACAAAAAGTACCCCTGATGTTTGGGGTATTTAAAAAAAAACCAACTAAGTTTTAAAATTACAAAAAATACCATTGTGTTGGGGGAAATAACGACATATAATTATTAAATATATAATTTAATTTAAATATTAATTAAATATTAATTGTCCAATGGGCTCTTAATGGAATAACCCGGTCCAAAGGAGTCTAGAATTGACCCATAGGCCGATTTCTCCTACGCGGCCCACGAGGCCTATTGCTCATGTATAAAAAGGTCCCTCCTCTTCATTTATAACTTAATTCTCTCATAATTACTCCTACGCATTTAACTCAATATTCATTTACTGTATTATTCTCTCTCGATCACCATGTTGACTTGAGCGTCGGAGGGGCCTCATTAGAGACCCCCTAACGTTTGCGTACATGTGCAGGCAAGTTTCCAATTGAAGACTTCCCAGCTCCTGGAGAAGAAGACTTCCCTCCTTGGGAAGAAGAAGACTTTTGACTTTTATCAGAATCATTGACTTGGAGTGATCTGCCCTAAAAGTAGCATCATTTTGGCATTGTCTTTGGGAACAACAAAAGTGCATGAAGACGCACACCTGACCTCGACCGCATAGAGCCGGATCCCAAGTTGCGAGCCCTGGGGCCAAAGACCAGCAAGAGGAAAGGCCATCAAGAAGGCAGGAGGCCAGCCACTTCTCCACCGGAAGGTCGTCGCTTCCCCCGCAAGAAGAAAGGGCACCGCCATCTCCATCCCGAGGAGCTCCACCCATTTAAGAAATTTACCTGCCCATTGGAAGGGCGCCACTTCCCCCAGGGAGGAAAGGGCATCGCCACTGCCGCATGGAAGAGGGGTTCTATCGCCTGAAGAAGTTTGTCTCACCCGAGAAGCCCTCCAAGTTCTACTGGATGAAGTTTCCCATGATGCCTTGAGGCATCAAGCTGCGCCCGGAGCCACGGGGAGACCACCCTAGGCTCCGCCCGCCACTAAAGACCTTAACTTGGGAGGCCAGAGAAAAAGAGATGAAGAATGCAGAGAGAATCACGAAGAGCCATCACTAGATGAAGAATCCCAATCTGCTAGCTATGGAGCTAGGAATCAACAAGAAGAACTATTTAAAGATGGGAAGGCGGACCCCCTCCTCCAGGAGGGGCGCCACCTCCGCCACAACCAAGGACAGCACCGCCTCCTCCTCCTGGGGGGAGGAGGGTCCGCCTGCTGAAGAAGTTTTCTTGACGCAAAGAGCCCTTCAAGCCTTGCTCGAAGAAACTGCCCTACCTATTTCTTGGAATCATGCTACGGCGGATGCCGTAGGGAGACCTCCCTCAAGCTCCGCCAGATGTTGAAGACCTCATATTTGGGGAAGAAGATAAAAGAAGTGAAGGACTTGGAGAAAATCAAGGAAACAAGCTCGCTCCCACTGGAAGAGAAGCTGGGAATAGAGCCCAACAGTCCCAAGTCCACGCTTACAAGCCCAAAGAAGAGTCATAGGTGGTCACAATAGCCAAGCCAACTAGCGGGCTATCGCTATAGGGAGAAAGTTCACTGGCCTCTATCATCCTGGCCAAGCCATTGTCCTTGGGCATCAACGATCTCAAGCCATTCTAAGTATGAAGGGACCGGAGATCCCCCAAGAGTACTTAGACAAATTTTATGCGATGGCGGATCTCTACGGCATGACGAATGCTTACTATGATAAAGCATTCTGGACAACTCTGACCAAGCGTGCTAACTTGGTTCGATCAGCTCCCAGATGGATCAATCACTAGGATGAACAAGCTCACTACTACCTTTGCACGACGATTCTCCATCAGAAAAAAGTATTTGGAGACGATGGCTCATATTTTTCAAGTAAAACAACTGGAAGGAGAGTTACCACAAGATTTCATGAAATGATTCATGGAAGTCGCAGGCTTCAAAGCCGGGAACACCAAGCAAGAAGGCATACCACTGAGAAGACATGAGGATAGATCCTTCCTTCCAGAGGGGTACCATTCAACAACTCGAAGAACTGAAGGAGGCACCCTAGCCTGGCTGAAAGGCTCTGCTCACTAAATAAGTTCGCTGGATCCCGGAAGCTCTTTAGCTCAATGAAGCTACCTGGAACACTTTAAGAAATTAATGCTCATAGAGCCTCCCAAGGATATCCCCCAGCTCCGCCAACTGCATGAAGACCCATCGTAAAGGAACCCTACCATTACAGGCCCCAACAACAGCTGCATGAAGTATGACCCTCACTCGACGAGAGCTGAAGAGAGGAACAATGATCTGGAAAGCAACCAGACACTGAAGATTACATCACACTTATGGATGACAAACAAACTTTGAAGTCCAGAAAGGATAGACACAAACTCCCCTCAGTGCTCGAGCTGAGGATCCAAGAGCCATGCAGACTAGTCAACCTATCTCCGTAACAATCAACCCTTTACAGAAAAATAGAATTCCCCAGATGACCTGTCGATGAACCATCTTCAGCTGTAGGGAGATCCATAAAATCTCCATTCATTGGAGAGGTACTCCCAACATGATTGGAGAAAGAAATGCTCAACTCATTGGAGAAGACGAAGACTCCATCGATGAAGAAAGTTGAACCAAGAACGAATCAATCCGAGGACCAATCACACACGGAGCAAGAAGCAACCAAGCGTCATTTCCCCTCGCATTCGCGCAAGGATGGAATTGCCACCACCCATCTATGATATTGAGTGTTTTCACTTGGCATCCTCTCTGGACAAGGGACACCCTCAAAATTTCCTTTGATCTCCCAAGTTTCTACCCAATACACTCAAGAGAAATAGATACAGGCCTTGAGGACACTCAGGAGAGCCATAAACAATCTAAAGCCCCAAGTCTCCAAAAGTGGAAGCACAATTAATTCAACTATATATGTGAAGCTACTCCCTAGGGATGTCGACACTTCACATCTCGTGAAGAGAAATAGAGAAAAATATCCCAAGGATATACTTGTACCATAATCCTCCAACTAAACTCATATCAAAATGGACTCCCATATTGTCGAATCATTAATATCATTTCCGGAAGTCCAGAATATAGAGACCACGAAATGCACTTCAACACATTACGAGAGGTATAATGAAGCCAGCATAGATGCCACACCGAGACAGAGGACACCAACTTCAGCAAAGAAAAGAAGGTGCCCACAACATTTGAAACACAAGACTTAGGTAGACCAAGTCTGAATTAACCATGGGTTCTTGCACCCGCGGTTCGGCTAAAAATTGAGTTCCTAACAAACAATAGTTGAGGAGCCACTCGCAAAACCCACACGAAGAAGTGCCCCACTGATAAGGGTCTTTTTATGCATGTTTTATGTGTATATTTAAGTATGATTTGAGTTATTTTATTGTTAGTTTCATAAATTTTTGATTGTACATGGTTCACATTACTCTGAGGTGCTTTTATTGGTGTAGATTGATGATTTGGAGCTGTTTTTGGTGAATTTTGGGCCATGGTTTCATGTCAAAACATACCCGGGGGTTTCTGGATGCAAAAACACTCAAAATCCCAAGCTAAACGCGTCATTTCGAGGCCTTTTCAGTCAAACACGGGCGGGTGTGTGTTTTTAAGCACGGCCGTGCTTTTTAAAAGTCAAAAACGAGCAATTTTTCGACCCGACGTACAAACACGGCCGTGTTTGGGAAAATCCGCGAACACGGCCTGGCCATGCTTTGAAAGCACGGCGTGCTTTTAAATCGTCCCGAGTTTTTTCTTTGGCGGAAATTATGGAGACTTTCCTTTGTGCTTTTGACAACCTTTGAGCAACTTTTACACCTCATTTTGATGCACCAAGCTCTATTATTCCCTCAATTGTCATGTGGACACAATGATTCAACCAACTCAACAATGAATGTGCACACAATGATTCAACCAACAACCATGGAAGTGGAGCATTTGTTAGCATTATTGATGTGTTCTTTCACAAAGATGGTGCCTATAAAAGCCAAGAGTTTGAGTTGGAAAGGGAATATATAAATTCATGTAATATTCATTCATATAGAGATTCATTGTGTTTAACATTTTGAGTGGAATTGGGATCAAGAGGTCTTGGAGAAGTAAGCTTGTAGCAACATTGGAGAAGAAGGCTTGGATCAACATCATCTATCAAAGGAAGAAGTCATTGAGATTTTGAGAAAGATAAGTACACCATGTTTACAACACTTAAATCTTCTTGTGTAATTTATTCTTTTGTCAAAATCATGAGTAGCTAAACTACTAGTGTTTGAATGTAATGAACTCTAGAATGGATTTGTGATTAAGGTTTGTATGTTTTTAATAAAATTCTCATGTCTTGTGTGATTCACTTATATCATGTTTATTTCATTCAAGTTGATATTTCCTGTATATTAATTTGATATTTATTCCTCATCGGATAATCGAGAGATTTATGGTGGGAAAGAACCTATATAAGTGAAAAGAGTTGCATGCAATCCTAGATATAGGGCGACATAAATCTTCCAATTAGGGTCAAACCTAATATGGGAATTCATAAATCGTTATAATGCAATTTTGGGGTTTTAACTAGAAAGAGATTTCGATTAATCAACTTGAGATTAGGAGTTTTTCGCCTTGAGAAAGGGTTTAACTTAAATCGGGAATTTCTACGGTCCACATAACATGAGATTTTACTAAAAGAGGTTGGTTTTTGCTTAAGGGATTATGGTTGTATTTTTATCTTGTTAAATCACAAAAACATTCTAGAGGAATTTACATTCAAACACATTTCTAGCTCTTGATTTCTTAATTCTACAATCTATTTTTATTTGATCTTTTGTAAGTTGCAATTATTTTAAAATTCTCTATTTTTCATTTTCATTAAACAAACAAAACTCTGAAAATTGCTAGATTAAATAACAAAAAGACGGTAATTATTAGTACTTACAATCCTCGTGGGAATGACACTCGGTACTCAATAATCTATACTACAAAACGATAGGTGCACTTGCCTATGGTTTTCTAGAGTAACTTTTGAGCCATCAAGTTTTTGGCGTCGTTCTTGGGATTGTAATATTAAGAACGCTTTATTTTTGTTAATTTAATCATTTTTTTATTTTTTTATTATTTTACCATTATCTTTCTTTTTATCTATCTTTATAAGTCTTGGTTTATACTTATCCTCTTTGTTTACCGCGATGTATGCCTACTCGTCGCGAATTTGGAACGCGACACCGCCGTAGCAACACGGAGAGGAAAGTCTATCTGAACCACGAAGAAGATATTAACGAAAGCAAAGATTTCAACATGGCGGATGAACAAAGAACTATGTACGATTATGCCAAACCATCCATGGACGCGGCACATCGTCTAGTATCGTGAGGCCCGTGCGCGGCCAATAATTTTGAAATAAAACCAAATGTCATTCGGATGGTGCAACATTTGTTCAATTTGACGCCTACCCAGGCGAAGATCCGAATAATCATATCGCAAATTTTCTCGAAATCTGCGATACATTCAAAATCAATGGGGTCTCGACGATGCCATCCGTTTACGCTGTTCCCATTTACTCTTCGGGGGCGTGCTAAACAATGGCTAAATACTTTGCCAAAGGGAACAATCACAACATGGAGCATCATGGCGAAAAGTTCCTTTTGAAGTATTTTCCAGCCAAAAAATCGCACGATTGAGGAATGAAATCTCTTCATTCACTCAAGAAGACAGCGAGACCTTGTACGACCCTTGGGAGAGATTCAAAGAATTGTTGCGGAAATGCCCACATCATGGTCTTCCTATTTGGATGCAAGTCCAAACATTTTACAATGGGCTACTCTCGTCAACAAGGCAAATGATCGATCTGCGGCTACCGGGAACTTTGAACAATAAAACACCGAAGCGCCCAAGATCGATAGAGGAATGGCCATGAATGGCTATCAATGGCAATCCGTCAGGTAAACCTAACAGAACAGTGGGTGTTTATAATGCAGATGCAGTGGTTACACTAGCTGCACAAGTCGAAGCTTTGACCCAAAAGATCGACGATCTAGCAGCTCCTAAACCACCACCACCGCACGTTTTATCTTGTGAAACTTGCGGGGGATTGCATAATAATCAGGACTGCCCACACACAATACCACAAGCTGAACAGGCCAATTACGTTGGGAATCAAGCCAGAAATTACCCAAATAATCCTTACGGCAACACATACAATCCTGGGTGGCGACAACATCCTAATTTCAGTTGGGGAAATCAAGGTCAACCACGGCCTAATCCCAATCCTAACCTACACACGCCTTCCGGAGTTCAGCAAAATCAAGGTAAGCCTAACTTGGAAGATCTTATAACAAAGTTTGTGCAATCAACAGATACTCGATTCCAAGCGGTAGAGACATCTTTAAGAAATCAGGAGGCATCTATCCATAATCTGGAAAACCAAATAGGACAGATTGCAAAAATGATTTCTGAAAGACCACAAGGAAGTTTGTCGGGTAACACTGAGCCAAACCCAAGAGAGCATGTAAAAGCAATCACCATCAATGTTCCATATGATCATAACACTCCCATGCAGAAATATGTGGGGGATGACAAACCCGTGAAAAAGGTGGTTGCAGAATACAAGCCCAAGATTCCTTACTTGAGTTTAACTGAAGAAGATAGAAGGGAGGACAAATTTGGTAAGTACCTTGATTCTTTCAAGCAATTACATACTAATATTCCACTTGTTCAACCTCCTTCAAAGCATGTTAGGGATCTTAATGACATCATTCCTAGTGAAAATAAGCTTAACAAATTATCAAATGTGCAATTGAATGATAAATGTCCTTCCAATGAACTACCACAAAAATTTAATGATCCAGGAAGCTTTATTATCCCTTGCACAATTGATGATTTACCTGTTAATAGGGCACTAGCCGACTTGGGAGCTAGTATCAACGTGATGTCTTATGATACATTCAAGCATATGGGATTAAGTGAATCAAACCTACTAGGATGGACATTCACTTAGGTGATAAATCGGTTAAACATCCTAGAGGTATTATTAATGATGTGTTAGTCAAGATTGATAAATTCATATTCCCAGTTGATTTTGTTATTCTTGATATGCATGATGATATTGATGTTCCTCTAATTCTTGGGCGTCCTTTCTTGGCTACGGCGAAATCTATCATTGATGTTCATAAGGAAAATTAACTTTGAGAGTGGGGATGAACAAGTAATTTTTAAAATTCATGTTGATATTAAAAAGGATACTACTTGTTCTTTTGCCAATTCAATTTCGTTGCACGATGAGAAATCTAAAAATCTCTTGGAGAAAAGTGTTGTTCAAAGTCCATGTTGGAAGCTTATGCCCGAAAAGGGGACCGGAAAGTTCAAAGAGCACATTTTGAAGCATAAAGTTGGAGGTAATACTACTAAATACCTAAGGGATTTTCATAAGTCCAAAGCTCCACCCGACTAATCTCCACATTTGGGTAAACGGTCCAGCTATACGACTTTAAAGAAGCACTAACCGGAGGCAACTTTGGCATTTTGTGTGCATTTTCTCTTACTTAATTTTTTTTTATTGCTTGGGGATTGAAAAAAAAAAAAAAAAAAAAAAAAAAACGGTCTGGCCGTGCTTAAAAAGCACGGCCGTGTTCGTCACCCAATTCGCGAACACACCCTGGCCGTGTTCAAAAATCCAAAGTTTTGTAGGAAAAATTCGTACCGAACACGCCCAGGCCGTGCTTTTCAAGCACGGCCGTGTTTTTCAAAAAAAAAAATTTAAAAAAATATTTTTTTATCGAAAAAATTCGTACCGAACACGCCCTGGCCGTGCTTTTTAAGCACGGCCGTGTTTTAATTATTAAAAAAAATTTCAAAAAAAAAAAAAAAAACTCAAAAAAAAATTTATATTTGATGATTTCACGGTATTCGAGTTGTGTATCCTTGATTAGGTATGAAGATGCCGATGAAGATCCCGTACTAAACAACCCAATGGTCGCTCAATACCGATTTCACTCTTCTAGTAAGATCGTATTTTTCTTTTCTACCTCTTTTATTTTCTTCTAGTGTGGTTGATTTTTGAGTGTTTTGTTTGTGTTCATTCATCTCTTTCTTTCACATTGAGGACAATGTGAACCTTTAAAGTTGGAGGTGGGTGCAATTACATTCTTAGTTTGTGTGTGCTTGCTTTTATTTTTAGTTTGTCGAAAAGAGGTAATTTTTTTTTTTAACAAATTGAGTGTTTGCTAGTCAATAACTTAGCCCAATTACACCAAAATTAACTTTTTGATTTATGTTTTTAATGTGAAGCAATTGATTGTCTAGAATAGATTGATGTAGATGTGTGCTAAATTTTGACGAGATTTCCAACTCCATAATACTTGATTTGTTAAGGCATTTACGACAAAGCTTAGTGTTATGAACGTTTGAGAATTCATGATTTAGTGGTGGTTAACTAATTGTTATACCAAGCTTGTGAAAAAAAACAAATGAAAAAAAAAGAAGAAAAAAAAAAGGGAATCCAATCGAGGTTATACTCATCTATTTGTTATTGCTTAGTAACTAGGAGCATTCATGAGCCCCATGTTTGTCTTTTACGTAAAACGGCGACACAAATATGAGTATGGGAAACCACCCTAGGAGTGTTTGAACGAAAATTCAAAATATAAACCTAGTGGAAGAATGCCTCGAAAGGACCTACCAAAAAAAAATCGAAAGGGAGAATGTATATTCCTTGAATTCTCATTCCAATAAAAGTTCAAGAAGCTTGGTTATGTGACTAGTAGACTAACTACAATGATCCATTGAATTCTTGTATTTTCATGACATTATTGAATTGAAGTTATTCATAACTATAAATATTTGTGGAGTGATGATTTCAAGTTTGAATAATGCCTGCGATGTTCTGATCTTTCTTGACAATCGATCGTTTTGCAAAATTGTGTTTTTTCTTGAATGGTTAATTCGGGTTGAGAAGGCTAAGAACTTGACGCTTGTGTTCAATGTGTTGAAAAAAAAATCCTTGTGTGTTGTAATTTATTGAACCATTCTTATTGATTTAATGTTTTGCTTGAGGACAAGCAAAGTTCAAAGTTGGAGGTGGTTTGATAAGGGTCTTTTTATGTGTATATTTAAGTATGATTTGAGTTATTTTATTGTTAGTTTCATAAATTTTTGATTGTACATGGTTCACATTACTCGAGGTGCTTTTATTGGTGTAGATTGATGATTTGGAGCTGTTTTTGGTGAATTTTGGGCCATGGTTTCATGTCAAAACATACCCGGGGTTTCTGGATGCAAAAACACTCAAAATCCCAAGCAAAACGCGTCATTTCGAGGCCTTTTCAGTCAAACACGGGCAGGGTGTGTTTTTAAGCATGGTCGTGCTTTTTAAAAGTCAAAAAACGAGCAATTTTTCGACCCCGACGTACCAAACACGGCCGTGTTCGGGAAAATCCGCGAACACGGCCTGGCCGTGCTTTGAAAGCACGGGCGTGCTTTTCGTCCAGACTGGTTTTTCTTTGGCGGAAATTATGGAGACTTTCCCTTTGTGCTTTTTGACAACCTTTGAGAAACTTTTACACCTCATTTTGATGCACCAAGCTCTATTATTCCCTCAATTGTCATGTGGACACAATGATTCAACCAACTCAACAATGAATGTGCACACAATGATTCAACCAACAACCATGGAAGTGGAGCATTTGTTAGCATTATTGATGTGTTCTTTCACAAAGATGGTGCCTATAAAAGCCAAGAGTTTGAGTTGGAAAGGGAATATATAAATTCATGTAATATTCATTCATATAGAGATTCATTGTGTTTAACATTTTGAGTGGAATTGGGATCAAGAGGTCTTGGAGGAGTAAGCTTGTAGCAACATTGGAGAAGAATGCTTGGATCAACATCATCTATCAAAGGAAGAAGTCATTGAGATTTTGAGAAAGATAAGTACACCATGTTTACAACACTTAAATCTTCTTGTGTAATTTATTCTTTTGTCAAAATCATGAGTAGCTAAACTACTAGTGTTTGAATGTAATGAACTCTAGAATGGATTTGTGATTAAGGTTTGTATGTTTTTAATAAAATTCTCATGTCTTGTGTGATTCACTTATATCATGTTTATTTCATTCAAGTTGATATTTCCGGTATATTAATTTGATATTTATTCCTCATCGGATAATCGAGAGATTTATGGTGGGAAAGAACCTATATAAGTGAAAAGAGTTGCATGCAATCCTAGATATAGGACGACATAAATCTTCTGAATTAGGGTCAAACCTAATATGGGAATTCATAAATCGTTATAATGCAATTTTGGGGGTTTTAACTAGAAAGAGATTTCAGTTAATCAACTTGAGATTAGGAGTTTTTCGCCTTGAGAAAGGGTTTAACTTAAATCGGGAATTTCTACGGTCCACATAACATGAGATTTTACTAAAAGAGGTTGGTTTTTGCTTAAGGGATTATGGTTGTATTTTTATCTTGTTAAATCACAAAAACATTCTAGAGGGATTTACATTCAAACACATTTCTAGCTCTTGATTTCTTAATTCTACAATCTATTTTTATTTGATCTTTTGTAAGTTGCAATTATTTTAAAATTCTCTATTTTTCATTTTCATTAAACAAACAAAACTCTGAAAATTGCTAGATTAAATAACAAAAAGACGGTAATTATTAGTACTTACAATCCTCGTGGGAATGACACTCGGTACTCAATAATCTATACTACAAAACGATAGGTGCACTTGCCTATGGTTTTCTAGAGTAGCTTTTGAGCCATCACCCACCTACATTTGGGCGCGGGTCTTAGGGCGCCCATAAAAGTTTGTACCTTTGAAGAATGCAAAATCTTGAAGAGGAAGCTCACCTATTTTTGTTAATTTAATCAATTTTTTTATTTTTTCATTATTTTAGCCATCAACATCCTTTCTTTTTATCTATCTTTATAAGGATCTCGCGGATCCCCATACTTATCCCCTTTGTTTCACCTCCACACATGCCATATCCTCAACAATCCCTTCCGACGCTCCCGCCCTGTAGAAACAGCTCCCTCACGGGAGAGTCCTCATAAATTTCCCTTCCTAACAAACATAAGTAACAAAATTGCAGCCAAAAGAGAGCGAAAAATGCTAACACTTGTGCTGAAGGAATGAATGTGCGATCAGAAGAGTAATCAAAAGAAGAGCTCCAGAAAGGAAACACAATACTCCGAGAGGGCGTCCCTTGTGGCCCATGGGAGGGCACCTTTGGATCCCCTAAAAGGCGCCCCCTCCAGGCCACGGGAAGATGCACCCTGAGCTCTAGAAGGGTGCCCCATGCCTTCATAAGAATATCTCCGGTCACTCCAGAAAAAGTAAAGGTGCGATTGGATATGCTTTCATTTTGAAAATTTTCATTTTGTTAGAGAATAGTGGTAAAACAATTGGAAGGAAAAATATGAATTTTGAGAGTGTGATTGGATGTGAGATGAAAAAGTTGATTTGATTTAAAAATAGTAAAATAATGATTGGATATGATTGGTAGTTAGAAATGTGTGAGTGAGTGAATAGTGAATTTCTGGGAGAATGTGTAATAATGATTAGTTTTTTGTGAAAAAATGTGTAGATGTGATTGGTAAGAGAAAAAATGAGAAGTAAAAGTGAGAGAATAGTACATTTTCTGAAAATTTTCATAAACAATCACATGTTCGGTCAAAAAAAATTTCCAGCAGAACGAAAATGAAATCCCATTCATATCCAATCGCAGCCTAAGGCTCCTCCCAAAGGGAAGGATTCGTTTCCACATACAGTGCAAATAACTCCCTACGAACAGAGAATTACATTTCTTGGACAAGTCATAATGACACGATTGAATGCCCATAGTAAGGTAGCATTGCGCTATCCAAGGCTTCCAAGGAATGCCCACAGTGAGGTAGCTTCACACTATCCAGAGCCCCGCATTAATGCCCATATTGAGGTAGCATTGCACTATCCAGGGCTCTAGAGGTCGCCCATAGTGAGGTAGCTTCACGCTATCCATGCCTCATATTAATATCCATAGTGAGCTAGTTTCACGCTATCCAGGGTTCCAGAGGTCGCCCATAGTGAGGTAGCTTTAAGCATATCCAGGGCCCCTCATTAATGCCCATAGTGAGGTAGCATTGCACTATTCAGGACTCTTGAGGATAGCCCATAGTGGGGTAGTTTCACACTATCTAGGTCCCCTCATTAATGCCCATAGTGAGGTAGCATTGTGCTATCCAGGGCTCTCGAGGATAACCCATAGTGAGGTAACTTCACGCTATCCAGGGCCCCTCATTAATGCCCCTATTGAGATAGCATTGTGCAATCCAGAGCTCCTGATGATAGCCCATAGTAAGGTGATTTCACGTTATCCAGGGTCACTCATTTCCCCTACTGAGGTAGCATTACGTAGAGTTGTCAATCGGGCAGGCCCAGTGCCAGCCCGCTGGGCCAAAGGAAGAAATCAGGTTGGGCCAAGCCGGGCAAAACAGTAACCGGGCCTCTAATTTTAGAGCCCAAGCCCAGCCTAGAGCATAAAAATACATTGAAAAATCTAAGCCGATCGGGCCAGGCCGGGCTTTTGAGGACTGGTATTTTTTGGGCCTAGAATACTAGAGCCCAACCTGGTGTTTTTACTGGGTCGGTCGGGCCAGCCCACCTGGCTGGGACAAAATTGACAGCTCTAGCATTATGCTATCTGAGGTCCCCTGACATATTAATATCATCCGGCTAAGACCCCAGATGTGAAGACCTTATCCAGTTAAGACCCTGGATAGGAAGGGCCTCATCACAGGAGAGGTCCTAGTAAGTTTTCATGCCTCATGCTAAGACCCTGGAGGGAAAGGGCCTCCTCACAAAGGTACACGTAAATTTTTCTCCTCAACAAAAATGTGCAAGAAAAAGACGGAAAAAATGCTAACACATGTGGGAAAGAGATCAAAATGATAAAAAAAATTGGAGAAAGCTCCAGAAGGATGCCCCCGCCCGGGGGCGCGCCCTCTCCCGTAAAATACACGCGCAGGGGCGGTCTTAGGGGCACCCTTGCCCGCTCCGGGGTGGCGCCTTGGAGCAATCTCTCTCCTCTCTCGGGCTCTCATATCCACTCTCCTCACTCGATGTACTCCACTCCTCTTTACAACTCTCCATGGGCACTTTGCTCAAATTTTCAAGAAAATTTCATTAAGTGTTCTACTAAGCAAGGGAATTGGACAACGTGGTCAATGTTGAGCTCCCCAAAAGACGGATTTTCTTAAAAGAAACACTCTCCGGCTAAGACCCAGGAGCGGAAGTGTATCCTCACGGGGATCCACTTGGTGTTATCAGAAAGTCAAACCCTCTCCAACTAAGACCCCGGAGGGGGTCGGAGGGGAATTGTCTTCCTTAATTTCCAAGGAATCTCAAGACAAGCTAGGCATGATACTTGTTTAGCTCCCACACTACTTCATGCCTCCGCAGCACCGGAGTTGAGGGGCTTATGCTGGGGGTAAAAATGATATTTAATAATTAAATAAATAATTCAGTTTATATATTAATTTAATATTAATTGCTCAATGGGCTATTAATGGAATAACCCAGCCCAAAGGATTCCGAGACTGGCCCTAGGCCGATTTCTCCTACGCAGCCCACAAGGCCCGTTGCTCAGGTATAAAAAGGTTCATCCTCTTCATTTGTAAGTTAATTCTCTCATAATTACTCCTACACATTTAATTCAGTCTCGTTTAATGTATTATTCTCTCTCGATCACCATGCTGACTTGAGCGTCGGAGGGGACTCCTTCGACAACCCCCACGGACCCCCCTAACATTTGCGTACGTGACCCCCCTAACATTTGCGTACGTGTGCAACCACATTCCCAATTGAAGAATTTCCAGCTCCCGGAGAAGAAGATTTGGAAGACTTTTCCCTTGGGAAAAAGAAGACTTTGACTTTTATTTGAATCCTTGACTTGGAGTGATCTGCCCTAAAAAGTAGCATCACCTGGAGGTTTTTATATGTCTATCATTTTATCCCAATCATTAGATGACTTAACAATATTTGTTGAAATCATCAAAAAATTGACCTGAAAATCTGAAAATACGTAGTATTGTTCACATATTATTTATGAGACAAAAATATCACGTGGCTGCAAGATTACAAAAAATTTGTCCCTCTAATAAGCATTCAGCTTCTATATTTCCATGAGTTTGTCTGGAATCATCAGGTAAAGTTCTAATTCAGTTTCTAGATATTATACTTTAATTAATTTCACAGGGACTTGTTTTAGTTTGTTATTCATAATCGTAACCCTCTTATTGGAAAATTTATGTAATAGATTTTGATGATGCCATGTAAAACATAGATTAGGAAGTTGGCACCCCAATTCTACAGTAAATCAACTTGTAATAGATAGGGCTCTGTAAGCTAAGTGGAAGCAGGCAAGTTGAAGAATGTAGCACTCGACTGAAGACCAAGATGAAGGATCAACTGTGTAGCAGCTGAGTGAAGTGAAGACAAGTTTTAGTCAAGTGACAGAAAAGCTGTCTCAGTCAGCAGACTGACACCTAAGTCACTCCAAGATAAGTGGAGTTGACTGTCAAAGGGGTTATGCAGCAGAAAGGATCAAAGAAAGCCAAAGAGGACCATTGTAAAAGCTAAGTCAATTGTTTGCTGAAAATGTGCCTGTGTTAGACTGCCATCCTTAAAGCTATTTTTCTGAAAGAGTGCAAAAAGCAAGAAGCCAACGAGATGTACCTGAAAACCTGCAGAGTTTAATGAAAGGTTGCATAGCATTAAATTCAAGGATCAGTTTACATCAAGCTGCAAGACAAGACAAGACAACGACCTCAAAATGTAGTTTGAAAAATACATATATCTCTTCAACGAATATATTTTTCAAACAAGCACTATAAAAGGCTGAGGAATTCTTTGAGAGAAGGTTATAAACGGAAGCAACACAATAGACACTAACCTGCAAAGCAAGAGCAAAAATCTCTCAAGCATTCTATTCAAATCCTCAAGCCTAAATCTCGAAGGAAATCAATCCAACACACTCAAGGAAGGAAAGACAACTTCAAACTATTGAAGAGGAAAAACCTGTTTAAAGAAGAAGAGGTCTACATATCCAGGGATGAAGGAAGTCTAGTAAGGTTCCAGTTCGAACCAGAAGCCTTGGACTCATTGGAGGGCTGTGTGAACAAATCCAAGAGTTCAAAGGAGTTGAAGTAGCAAGACAACTGTTTTGTGAAGAAGCTGAGTCCTATAAGCAAAGCCAGCTGTGTGATCAAGGCCTAGCTTGGACTGTCACCATTTTGTAACAAAGTCACAGTTACATTAGTCGATTCCTCCAGGGGTTGGAGAAGAGTGGATTAGAGGAATTACCCCATCCTTAAACCACTATAAAAATTGTTTTCTAAGTCAACTGATAATAACCAAGCTTAAAACAACTGTTGAAAAACGTATTTCAAACAAGGGTGAAAGTCTTTCGCTGTAAAAACCAAGTATAATGAATTTTTAAAGAGTTAACTGAATCAGCTGAGTTATCTTATCAATAGCTCAGTCGAGTCTGTGGAGTGGCTAACATTGTTGTTTAGGTAAACTAAGATGTCCACCAAGAACACATCTGACTTGTGCTATACTCTGACTTTAAAAGGACTAAATTCGAAAAGTTGGTAAAGTCTATTCAACCCCCCTCCCTTTCTAAGCTTTATATCACCCTTGGGACCTACAAGTGGTATTAGAGTGATTGGTTCATTGAGCCTTTCGCACTGGTTACTGAACTAGATCTCATTCTTTTTCAAAGGATACAACACTTGTTGTTTTAATGCTTTTCTTGCAAAACAAGTTATTATCATTGAAGCAAATCTAACTCGCATTCCTATGTTTACTGTTGAGGAATTTGATGGTTGGAAAATACGCATGTAGGCACATCTTTCAGCCTTACACGATGAGATGTGGTTCGTCATTGAGGATGGGCCACTACAAATAATGAAAGTGAACACAACTATTAGGGATTCTGCTCCCGAAATCTTTGTTCTTGCACCCGCACTAAGGGACAGTTCTTTGCATCCCCTGGTGCACGTCTTCTTTTTCTTTGTTTATTCTAGGTACTGCTGCCCAAGACCAACCATGGTTGAGAAGCCTCTATGCGAATGGACTAACAAGGACAGAAAAAGATACAACTTGGATAATGGTCCCAAGGACATTTTGTATAAAACCCTCGGTAAAGCCATGTTCAACAAAGTGAAATCTTATAGAACGGCTAAAGAAATTTGGGAAAAACTCAGTTTAATTTGTGAAGGATCCGATCAATTTAAAGAAAATAAATTAACTGTTATTGTACAGAAATTTGAAAATTTCAAAATGCTTGTAGGTGAAAGTCTGGATCAGCTGGATGCCAAATTCACAGAGATAACCATTGAGCTCTCAGTTGTAGGCAAAGAATACACTCAGAAAGAAATGTGTATGAAGATATTGAGGTCGCTCCCAGCTGAGTGCGAAATGAAGGTGATGGCCTTGAGACATTCAATGGACTTAACAAGAACATCCAACCATGAGCTATTCTCATATTTGAAAGCTTATGAATTCGAGCTCCGAAGAAAAGAGCAAGAAGAGACAGTTGTACCCAAGACAACTACATTCATGGCTAGAGAATCCAAAAGAGTTGAATCAAAAGAAGCCATTGACCAGGAATAGATTGCCCTTATGGTGAAGAGATTCAATAAGTTCTTATATAAGAACTATAAAAGGAACAATGGTGAATCATTCATGAGACACTCAGCACCTTCCAAAGCAAGGGAAGACACACCACCTAAGAGAGTTGGCCATCAGAGGACTGAATATGGGAGAGCTGATAATCAGAGAGCTGATAAAGCTAACTTCTAGAAAGCTGAACACCTGTGCTGGAACTGCAAACAGCCAAGACATTTTGTTGTTGATTGTCCCTATCCACCAGTCAACAAATACAGAAATGAGGAGGGAAGAAAAGTCTTCAGGGAGAGAAGATAAGAAAAAAAAGAAAGCCATGTTAGCTGCTGAAGCTGACACAACTAAGTACAAAAAACCGGTTGAGTTTGACATGAGGTTGATTCTTGATTATCGTCGAATCTTTTGAAGAAGAGGCCTTGATATGCCTCATGGAAAAATAAAAGGAAGATGAGGTACATTCTAACTCATCTCATTCTAATTCTGATGATAATGATAGTGACACAAACACTTCATCACCCACAGATCTGTATGATTCATTAGGCAAATGATGAAAGATTTTGAGCACGCAAAAACCTCACACACACTTTTAAATGAGGAAAACAACCAGCTCAAAAGCCAAAACTCACAGCTGACTAAGGAGCTGAGTACTCAAGTCACATAGTTGTTGAGAACACTGAGCTGAAGGCTAAGATAGCTAAGATCAAAGCTGACTTAGCTGAAACAAAAAAGGGGGATAAATATTCGAAAATGTGATTGCATCATTTAACAAGGCATTTAAATCATTGGATGAATTGATAATGATACAAAAGGAAAGTGGAGATAAAACAGGCATAGGATTTAGTTCCTTTGTGCATGCTCAAACTCCAAGAGTGGTTATGGAAAAAGGATACTCATGTAATGAGGGAGTCCAAAAATCCAAAGCACCATATTTTGCACCCACACCCACTCACAAACACAATCACAACCA
Source organism: Rehmannia glutinosa (assembly GCA_016081115.2). NCBI lineage: Eukaryota > Viridiplantae > Streptophyta > Magnoliopsida > Lamiales > Orobanchaceae > Rehmannia > Rehmannia glutinosa. The sequence goes on along the minus strand of CM071926.1, from coordinate 47,110,587 downwards.
TGCTGGCCTGGGATATAAAGGCAAAGGCAAAAAGCCAGCCAAGTATGCTGAGAGGACAGCTGGAACTAAATTCAAAAGAGTCCATCAGCAGACTCTAAATGGAAAATATTCTACAAAATCGAAACAGAACTACCAAAAGCCCCAGAGGTTTCAGCAGAGAAAGCCATATGATGGGAATGGTAGAAATTATCCTAGCCAAGCTGATTGGAACAATCAAATGAGACATCAGCCAAGTCCTAAGGGATACAAGCCCAAGTGGCAAAGACCTCAGACTCAAAATAGGTTATTCCCCATGCAAATGAACCATTATCAGCACACGTGCATCCAAGCACAATGCCCAATACGCACAAAGTTTCATTACTATCCTAATAAAGAAAATGCAGAAGCTCACACACAGGCATACAGACAAAAGAGACAATTGTATGAGCATAAAGCTCCCAAGCAATTTGCAAATGTTCATTATGATTATGGAACTGATAGGGGAAACCTCTTAGAGTCAGACCATTTGGCTATAGGCTGGTTGGATCACCTTATAGTGCTAACCCCTCAGGACCCAGACAGGTTTGGGTACCTAAAAACTTTCCTTGATGCAGGTTCAAGGAACAGCTGAGTTCCAAGGAACCTGGTACATGGATAGTGGTTGTTCCAGACATATGATAGGGAATAAAAAGAATTTATCAAACTTCAAGGAAGAAAAAGGAGCTGAAGTCATATTTGGAGAAAACGAAGCTCCATGGGAGATCAAAGGCACATGATCCATAAGGAAAATGGACTAGAAATCACAGATGTAGCCTATGTTGAAGGGCTAAATTTCAATCTGCTGAGCATTAGCCAACTTTGTGATAAGGGCTACAATGTAGGATTCAACATGGCGTATGCCAGATCAATGATGTTGAATCTAATGAAATTGTGCTATCAGGATCAAGATGGAAAACATGTATGTAGTGGATTGGTCAACTGCTACACCAAGTACATGTCTATTAGCCAAGAGTACAACCAAATCAAGTTGGTTGTTGCACAAGAAGCCGAGTCACCTGAATTTGAAGACAATCAACAAGCTTGCAAGGAGTCATCTTGTGTAAGGATTTCCAGACTCAGTATAGAAGAAGGAAATCATTTGTGATGCATGCCAGATGGGAAAGCAAATCAAGTCTTGATTCAAGGACAAACCAAGTTCTTCTTCAACCAGGATATTGCACTTGGAAGAAATACACCCTAGTGGTGGTGGATGATTATTTGGTCATGTTGAACCAACTAGCATCAGTGGAAAGAAATACACCCTAGTAGTGGTGGATGATTATTCAAGATACACATGGACAATTTTTATGTGTAAACAGAAGGAAACTTTGCAGAAGCTTCCTCAGCTGATCAAAAGAGTTCAAAATGAAAAGAGTCAAACTATTATCAAGATAAGGTTTGATAGAGGAACTGAGTTTGTCGATGGGATTACAACTCAGTATTGTATAGAGAATGGTATTGCTCATGAGTTGTCAGCTGCAAGAACTCCACAACATAATGGAGTAGCTGAAAGAAGGAACATAACTGTCAAGGAAGCTGCAAGGGCCATGTTAGTTTAAGCTGGATTGCCAAAGAGATTTTGGGATGAAACCATTAATATTGCTTGCTACACTCAGAATATGTGTATGATCAATAGGCAACTGTCCAAAATCCCTTATGAAATTTGGACAGAGAGGAAGCAAAATGTTTGATATTTTTATATCTTTGGATGTAAGTTTATTCACAACAGTGGCAAGGACAACTTGAAAGCTTTTGATGCTAAAGCTTATAAAGGTATCTTTTTGGGATACTCAAATTGAGAAAGTAAAGCTTTAGTCTTGAACAAGAGGACTATGGTCACAGAAGAGTCTATCCATGTGGTTTTTGATGACATAATGTTAATGGAGAAGACATTGATGATTTAGCTGACAAGATGAATCAGACAACTTTTCAGAAGAGTCCCTATGTTGAGGTAGATATTTGAAGACTCAACCCAGATGAAGATGAGATAGCTGAATCTCAAAGATAGTTGGTATATTTGCAGCTGAATGATGAGGAAGCTATTCAAGACTAAGATGTAAGAAGACTGAATGCAACAAACTTACACCAACCAGATGTGAGATGGCTGAGAAATCATCCTTCAGAGCTTGTTATTGGAGATGTTAGAGAAGGAGTAAGAACAAGATCTACGACTCAACATGAAGCTATCTTTACTTGTTTCATTTCACAGATTGAGACTAAAGATGTGTCACAAACATTGGATGAAACACTCTGGATTCTAGCTTTGCAAAATGAGTTGAATCAATTTGAGATATATAAAATTTGGGAATTGGGTCAAAGGCCTACCCACCAAAATGTTATTGGTACTAAGTGTATTTAGAAACAAGATGAATGAAGAGGGATTTGTTGTAAGAAACAAAGCAAGATTGGTAGCCAAAGGGTATTGCCAAGAAGAGGGCATATATTTTAATGAAACATTTGCACTTGTTGCAAGATTAGAAGCAATTAGGATGTTTCTTGCTTATGATGCACACAAGAACTTCACTGTCTATCAAATGGATTTGAAGAGTGCATTTTTGAATGGACTTTTGGAAAAGAAGTCTATGTGGAGCAACCTCCAGGTTTTGAGCAGAAAACTATTGGAGATAATGTCTACAAGCTCAAGAAGGCATTGTATGGTTTGAAACAAGCACCAAAAGCCTTGTATGACACATTGTCTTAGTTTCTAATAGACAATGGATTCACCAAAGGCAAGGTTGATAGGACACTCTTCAGAATTCTAAGATGGGGAGAGTATACTACTTGTTCAAATATGTGTGTATGACATCATCTTTAATCCACAAACAAAGAGCTGTGTGACAAATTCTCAAACCTTATGCAAGGAAGATTTGAGATGAGCATGATGGGAGAGTTGACTTTCTTCCTAGGTCTTCAAGTTAAGCAAATGAAGGATGGAACCTTCATAAGTCAAACCAAATATACCAGACATTTAATGAAGAAATTTGGTATGGAAGAAAACTCATCTATGAAAATTCCCATGAATACATCAGTCAAGATGGATATGGATGCAGAAGACAAAGTTGTTGATCAAACAAGGTATAGAGTTCTCATTGGATCTTTGCTCTATTTAGCAGCAAGTAGGCCATGCATCACTTTTGATGTAGGTGTATGTGCCAGATTTCAATTTGCTCCAAAGGAAAGTCATATGACTACAGCAAAGAGAATCCTAAGGTATTTGAAGGGATGCCAGGAAGTTGGCTTATGGTATCCAAAGGAAGGAGGATTAAAGTTAGTTGGCTCAAACTCAGACTATGCTGGATGTAGAGCTGACAGGAAAAGTACATCAGGTACCTGTCAAATGCTTGGAAATATGTTGGTTTCTTGGTTCAACAACAAAAAAAATTCAATAGCTACATCCACAATTTGGTGAGCGAGTGCATTGATGCGGTAAACAAAGTGCCCAAGTTTTATGGATGAGAAAACAACTGAGAGACTACGATATTGAAGAAAGAGAGATTCCAATTATGTGTGATAACACAAGTGCCATTGCAATTACTCAGAATCCATTATTACATTTAAGAACCAAACACATTGATGTCATATATCATTTTATAAGAGATCATGTTGAAAAGAAAGACATCACATCGGAATATATATCAATTGATAAGTAGTTAGCTAAAATATTTGCAAAGCCATTATGTGAATCAAGATTTGAAGAGCTTATGAATGAGCTTGGATTGATTAAGCTGATTTAGTAAGCTCAGAAGACTCATTCAACAGGAATAAAGAAGAGAGAAATGGAGTTCAGAAGAGTTTCACTTAGCAGCCAAGTGAAACAACTTAGATGGCTAGTCAGCTCTATCGAGTTAGCTGCAGAGCCGAGTGGTTATCCAGTCAAGAGAGAAGTAGAGTCAAGTCATAAATGAACATAGCTAATTATTTACGAGCTAAGTGTCAAAACGCAGTCGTTTTCTACGAGCGAGAATGTTTTTTATGCTTGACATCAGCAATAATGAATGATGTCAGTAAGAATCTTGCGCCAGTTTACCCATGATTGGATATAAATGCTGTTAATGCAGAAAAATTAATGCATTTTTTAAACATGGTCTCAACCGTTGATCAGTTTTCACCTTTCTGAATTCTAAAAACCGTCCTTTCATGTCCCCATATAAAGAGAAATTCAACTTTATCTCCTCACACTTACACTTTTTCCCTTAAAGAACACTCAGTTTTCTCTCTGCTAAGAAAGTTCATACCTAGCTTTCTCTTCATTCGAATCTCAAGCTCAAGACTGAAATGGCACCCTCATATGATTACGCAAAGCTCACTGAGAAGATCCACATTGGCGTGACTGTGGATTTTGAAGGCCTTGTCAAGTCGGGCGTGGACAAGGTTCTGGCACAGAAAATAGCTGAAAAACTTCAGAAGGCAGGTCTCAAGAAGTTTCTATCCATGGAGTTTTCTCACACCTACCTTGAGGAGGTAGCTATGTATTACGTGAATGTTGAGGTTCACAATGATGAGATTCACTCATCGGTCAACATCAAGGATTCAAGCTGACTGCTATTAACTTAGCTGAATATTGTTATCTCCCTACCAGCGGGCTGAAGGAGATATGAGGTAGCTGGAAAATAGAATTTCTTAGCTTTGAAGAAGTTAATTAAGGAAGACTACCACAAGTTGATGGATGTGGTAGCAAAATGCGTGGATATGAAGTTTCAATCGTTCAATCAGCTCTCTCAGACCAAGATGATTGTTATGGCGGCAATTATGGATGAGAAGCAAGTGTTAGTCCAAGTGGCTACGATAATCTAGAGGGGGGTGAATAGATTATGCCGATTTTTTGCAATTAGCCCTCTTTTTCGAAAGATCAATCAAAGACAAGAATACAAAAAGCGGAAATTAAACAACACGCCTCGATTTATAGAGGTTCAACCCACCTAGGGCCTAGTCCTCTACCATCCCAGTATCTCCGGGATGGATTTCAAAAAGAAAAAGGGATTTTATTAATTACCACAATTAATACAACATCACCTTACAACAGCTCTTTGGAGATTACCTCAATCTCCCTTGAAGATTACCACAATCTTCTACGGCACCTTGTGAAGATTACCACAATCTTCAACCTTGAAGAATACTAAATTCTTCAACACCTCAAAGAGCACCAAACTCTTTGTTGGTCCCAGGGGTGTGAGTGTAAGGTTTAGAAGGGGGGGTTGAATAAACCTTACCAACTTTTTGATTTAGTCTTTTTAAGTATTCAAAGTTAATATTTCACAGCTGTGTCCTTGGTGGACAGCTAAGTTAGTTAATCAGTGGAGTTAGTCACTCAACAAACTCGACTGAGCTGTTGATAGAATAACTCAGCTGTTAAGACTAAAGACTTAGCTTAATTGTGGTTTGTTTTCAGCGGAAGACTTAACACCATTAAATTTGGTTTAGTTTGATTTAATACTTGGTTTTAGCACTTAGAGATTATCAAGTGGATAGCAAATTTATCAGCAGAGTTAAACAAATAAGATGCGAGAATTAAAGTCTTTGAAATGTAAATGACACGATAAGTTTTTATAGAGGTTCGAAGATGGGGTAATTCTTCTACTCCTCTCTTCTCCAACTCTTGGAGGAATCCACTAAGTATTGATCAAGATATCGAGTGGTAATGATCCGAGATACAAGTCTTGATCACACAAATGACTTGATCCTTTGGGACTCGATCCGAGATGCCTTGGTCACGCACCGGCTTCTCGTGACGACTCGGCTTCTTCACAGGCAAATGCCTTGCTACTACAACTCACTTGCTCAAGTTTCTTGGATTTGATCACGAAGCCCTCCAAAAACTTGAGACTGGTTCGACCTTGAACCTTCCTACAATCCTCCGTGGAATGTAGACCCCTTGATTCTTCAAAAACTTCCTCTTCAACTGATTGAAGTTATCTTTCCTTCACAGGTGAGTGTTGGATTGATTTCCTTCGTAATGTAGGCTTGAGGATTAATCTTGAATGTCTTGAGAATATTTTAGGTTACAGTACAAATGTTTGCTTGAATATTCGTGGTTCAGGTAACCTTCTCTCAGAGTTATTCCTCAGCCTTTTATAGTGATCTTTCAAAAATCTGCCCGTTGAAGAGATGGGCTTATTTTTGAAAGTCACTTGTGGTCTGTTAGGAAATTTATTGTTTAGATTTTGATGAATGATATGTAAAACTTAGAATAGGAAGTTGGCACCCCATTTTTGTTGTAAACTGCATTGTAATAAATAGGGCTGGTCAAGCTGAGTTAAGTCAGCTATGCCCAAACATGCAAGAAGACAACTGGAGACTAAAATGAAGACTCACTTGCAAGACAAATGAGTATGGCAAAAGAAGAGTAGACGGAACTCTATCAAGAAGCGGTGAGATACGGTGAGTGGAGTGTCGACAAGTCAACTCAGGAAAAGCCAAGTCTCAAGTTGAAGTGACAAGAAGAGTCATCCAATGATTGGAAGGCGACTCTAAGTCACCTGGGAAAGCAAAGAAATGCAATCAAGTCGAGATAATCAAAAAAGATCCGTTGCACGTAAATCAAGAGAATTACCTAAACAAGTAGTATCTCCATACCACCTTTCTCGAAGTGCTCGACCCCGAAAGCGTGCAAAATGAATAAACCAATGGGAAGCACTACACAAAGTGTCGAACTCGAAAAGGTGAAGAAAAATTCATACGAGGAAATGGCAATTCCAAGGATCGCAACAAGACAAGCCAACGATCGCAAGTGACTTTCAAAAATAAGCCTATCTCTTCAACGGGCAAATTTTTGAAAGATCACTATAAAAGGCCGAGAAATGATTTTGAGAAGAGTTACGGACCCGAACCACAAACGCGTTCAAGCAATTGTTAAATCAAATATTCTCAATCCTCAAGCCTACACTACGAAGAACATCAATCCAACACTCACCCGTGAAGGAAAGATAACTTCAATCGCTTGAAGAGGAAAATACTTGAAAAATCAAGGGGTCTACATTCCACGAAGGATTGTAGAAAGGTTCGGGTCGAACCAAGTCTTGAGCTTTTGGAGGACTTCGTGATCAAATCCAAAGAGCTTGAGCAAGTGAGTCAGTAGTAGCAAGGCAACCGCCCTGTGAAGAAGCCGAGTCGTACGAGAAGCCATCCGAGTGATCAAGGCATCTCCGATCGAGTCCCAAAGGATCAAGTCACCTTGTGTGATCAAGACTTGATCCGGGACTGCTACCACTTTGTATATCGATCAATACCTAGTGGATTCCTCCAAGAGTTGGAGAAGAGAGGAGTAGAAGAATTACCCCATCTTCGAACCTCTATAAAAATTTTATTGTGTCATTTACATTTCAAAGACTTTAATTCCTCGCATCTTAATTGCTTATATCTCACGATAAATTTGCTATCCACTTGATAATTTCTAAGTACTAAACCAAGCACTAAATCATTGCTTAACCAAACTTAAGGGTGTTAAGTCTTCCAAAAAACAAACCACATTGAGTTAATTTAGACTTAACAACCGAGTTATTCCATCAACAAATCGATTGAGTCTGAGAGACTAACTCTACCGATTAACTAAATTGGTCATTCACCAAGGACACAAATGTAGTATCAACTCGAATATTTAAAAGGACTAAATCGAAAATTTGGTAGGTTTATTCAACCCCCCTTCTAAACCTTACACTTACACCCCTTGGGACCTACAAGTGGTATCGAGCGGTTGGTTCATTGAGCCTTCCGACCGTTCTTGAACTAGATCTCCAAACTTTTCAAAATCTGCTTTAGTACTTAAACTTTCAAAGCTCTTTTTATCATTAAAAGTTATTATAATGGAAGCAAATTTGACACGCATCCCTTTGTTCACTATTGAAGAATTTGATGATTGTAAAATTCGTATGCGAGCTCATCTATCAAAGATTACATGATGAGATGTGGATAGTGATAGAGGATGGGCCACCGCAAATCTTAAAGGTGAACACAAATTTAAGAAGAGTCAGTGAAGGAGAAGAGATGTTGCTCCCGCATCTACCATGATGGTTGAAAAACCAAGAACCGAATGGACAAATGATGACAAAAAAGATACAACCGGACAATGTAGCCAAGGACATCCTTTACAAAACCTTAGATAAAGCCATGTTCAATAAAGTCAAATCATGCAAAACGGCTAAAGAAATGCAGGACAAGCTAACATTGATTTGTGAAGGCTCGTGAGCAAATCAAAGAAAATAAATTATCAAAGGGTCGTACAGAAATTTGAGAACTTCAAAATGATCTCGGGAGAAAACCTGGATCAACTGGATGCTCGGTTCACGTAAATCACCAATGAGCTATCTCGCACTTGGAAAGGAATATACACGAAGGAAATGTGTATGAAGATCCTAAAAAGTCTTCCAACTGAATGGGAAATGAAGGTCATGGCACCGAGACATTCCATGGACCTATCAAAGACATCCAATCATGAATTATTCTCGGATCTCAAAGCCTACGAGTTTGAGCCGAGAAGAAAAGACCAGAAGAGACAAATGTACCCAAAACAATTTGCTCTAATTGTTAAAGATGGGAAGAGAGGTCCGAGGTCAAAGAAGTCATTGATCCGTAAGAAATAGCCCCGATGGTTAAAAGGTTCAACAAGTTCTTCAATAAGAACTACAAGAGAGGAAAGGGTGAATCTTCCGAAGACACTCGGCTCCCTCCAAATCAAGGGAAGATAGGCCAACCAAGAGAACAGATCATCGAAAGTCAATATCAAAGGGACAATCCAAGAATGGAAAGAACTCGATCAAAAGGCTGAATATCTATCTTTGAACTCAGACAACCAGGTCACTATACCATTGATCGCCCATATCCTCGTAGTCAACAAATACAGAATGAAGAAGAAAGAAAGGTCTTGAGAGAAAGAAAGAAGAAAGAAAAGAAAAAAGGCAATGATGGTCAGCAGAGATCAAAACAAATGCCAAAAGTCAAGAGAGACAAAATGATTCGAGAGCAAGAAGCCGACTACTCAAGTGACTCAAGAAGAAGAAGCCCGATCCGCTTGATGGCCAAGGAACAAGATCAACTCCGACCAAGAAGATGAGGTACACTCTAACTCATCAAACTCGGACTCTAGTGATAGTGATTGTGACACACACATTTCATCACCCACTCGATCTTTATGATTCATTAGGCAAAATGATGAAAGATTTTGAACACATTAAATCCTCACACACACTATTAAATGAGGAAAACAAATACTCAAGAGCTAAAACTCAAAGTCGACTAAGGAGTTGAGTACTCTAAGTCAAATAGGCGATGAGAATGAAAGTTTAAAGGCTGAAAATGCTAAGTTAATAGCGAAATTGCTGCCATAGAGAAGAGGAGAATGACCTCAAAAATGTTATTGCCTCATTCACTAAGGCATCTAAATCATTGGATGATCTTATTATGAGTCAAAGAGAATGTGGAGACAAGACAGGCTTAGGATTTAATTCCTCTGTGATGTGTCAAACTCCAAAAGTGATTTTGGAAAAAGGATCTTCAAGCAATGAAGAGTCTAAAAATCCAAAACTCTAAATGTTACACACATTTCACTCCAAAGCACAATTACAAGCAAATTGGCCTTGGTTATAAAGGAAAAGGAAAACAAATGACCGAGTGCGCCGAAAGGTCACCGAGAAGAGATTCACTGAGTTCTCAAAAACTCCAAACAGAAAATACTCAGAAAGAAGAAGCGAGCTACCAAAACCCCTTAAAATCTATAAAAGAAATACATATGATGGGAATGGTAGAAAATATCCAAGCCAAGCTGATTGGAATAATGAAAACTATCAAAGATAGACTTATGGAATATAAGCCCAAATGGAAAGACCTAGAACTCAAGAAAGGCCATTCCAAAAGTATAAGAGCTTTCATCAAAGACAAATATGCACCTAGGCACTACACTCGAGACACCACAATTACCCAAAGAAGGCGATTGCTAAAACTTATACACAGACATACGTGACAAAAGAGACAAAGTTGTATGAACCTAAAATCCCAAGCAATTTGCCAAGATTAATTATGATTATGGCACTGATAGATGGCAACCCCTTAGAGTCAAACCATTTGGCTATAAGTTGGTTGGATCATCTTACAACTCTAACCCCTCAGGACCTAGACAAACATGGGTACCTAAAACTTAATTACCTTGATTGCGGTTCAAGGAATAGTGAGTGCCAAGGAACCTGGTACATGGACAAAGTGGTCGTTCCCGGACATATGACAGAAACAAGAAAAATCATGTCAAAATTCAAGGAAGTCAAAGGAGCAAAAGTCATATTTGGAGGAAATGAAGCTCCATGTGAAATTAGAGGCATTGGATCCATCAAGAGGAACGGATTAGAAATCACAGATGTTGCATATGTCGAAGGACTCAACTTCAACTTACTAAGCATCAGCCAACTCTGTGACAAGGGTTATAATGTTGGATTTAACATGGGTATATTGCAAATCAAGGATACTGAAACAAATGAAGTTGTGTTGCAAGGATGCAGACAAAAGAACATGTATGTAGTAGATTGGTCAACCGCTACACACAGCACTTGTCTATTAGCAAAGTGCACAGCTGAATCAAGTTGGCTGTGGCACAAAAAGCTGAGTCACCTGAATTTCAAAACGATTAACAAGCTTGCACGAAGTAATCTTTTGGAGGGACTTCCAGACTCAGTATACAAGAAGGAGAGTATATGTGATGCATGTCAGAAAGGAAAACAAATCAAATCTTCATTCAAGGAAAAGACATGCCCATCTTCAACAAGAATATTGCATCCGCTACATATGGATCTATTTGGGCCAAAAGAGAACCAAATAGCATAAGTGGAAAGAAATACACTTTGGTGGTAGTAGATGACTACTCAAGATATACATGGACAATATTCATGTGTAAGAAGAAAGAAACTCTACGTAAACTACCACAAATGATGAAGAGGATTCAAAATGAGAAGAGTCAAACCATTATCAAAATAAGATCGAGACAGAAACCGAGTTTGTCAATGGAATAATAACTCGATTGTATTGAAAATGGTATTGGTCATGAACTATCAAAGCAGACAAGGACTCCACAAAGAGAATGGAGTTGCGAAAGAAGGAACATAACTCTCAAAGAAGCGAAGCAAGGACCATGTTAGTCAAGCAGGTTACCAAAAAGATTTTGGGTCAAGCAATAAACACAACTTGCTACACTCAAAACAGATGCATGATAAATAGGCGGTGACAAAGACTCCCTATGACATTTGGGATCGAAGAAAACCAAATGTTGCATATTTTAGAATATTTGGATGTAAATGCTTCATCCACAACAATGGCAAGGACAATCTAAAGGCTTTCGATGCTAAAGGCGATGAAGGTATCTTCTTGGGATACTCAAATGAAAGCAAAGCCTACAGAGTACTCAACAAAAGGACTATGGTTGCGAAAGAATCCATTCATGTGGTATTCGATGAGCCAAATGTAAATAGAGAAGACATTGAAGAGTCACCGATAAGTCAATCATCCAACCATACAAAAGAGTCCCTATCTTTGTCAAGCCGAAGTGGAACTATTAACTCGTATGAAGATGAGATAGCTGAATCTCAAAAACAAATGAAAATTTGCGGCTAAGTGATTACGAGAGAGTCTGAACACAAAGAACACAGCCGCAAGACGATCAATCCACTAACTTACTCCAACCTGATGTAAGATGGCTAAGAGACCATCCACCGTAACTTGTCATTGGAGACATAAGAGAAGGTGTCAAAACAAGATCCAGAACCCAACAAGAAGCCATGTTCACATGCTTTATCTCGCAAATAGAGCCCAAAGATGTATTACAAGCATTGGACGACACACATTGGATTCAAGCTATGCAAGAAGAGTTGAATCAGTTTGAAAGAAACAAAGTATGGGGATTAGTTCAAAGACCCACACGTCAAAATGTCATTGGCACCAAATGGGTGTTCAGAAATAAGATGAACGAGGAAGGTTCTGTGGTAAGAAACAAAGCAAGACTAGTAGCCAAAGGATATTGCCAAGAAGAAGGAATAGATTTTGATGAAACATTTGCTCCTGTAGCAAGATTGGAAGCTATAAGGATGTTTCTTGCCTATGCAACGACTCACAAGAATTTCATTGTATATCGATGGATGTAAAAAGTGCATTCCTAAATGGTTTATTGGAAGAAGAAGTGTATGTTGAACAACCTCCGAGGGTTTGAGCAGAAAACTCTTGGAGATAAGGTATACAAACTCAAGAAAGCCCCGTATGGATTGAAACATGCTCCAAGAGCATGGTATGATACCTTGTCACAATTCCTAACTCGAAAATGGATTCACAAAAGGAAAAGTAGATAGAACACTTTTCAGAATTCAAGACAAAAAGAGTATACTTTGCTTGTTCAAATATATGTGGATGACATCATTTTTGGATCACAAACAAAGAGTCAGAAAAATTTTCAAACCTCATGCAAAGTAAATTTGAAATGAGCATGATGGGAGAGTGACATTCTTCCTTGGACTCCAAGTGAAACAATCAAGGATGGAACGTTTATAAGTCAAACAAAATACACCGAGAGATTTAATGAAGAAATTTGGCATGGAGGAGAAGTCTTCTCGTGAAAATACCAATGAATACATCACAAAATGGACATGGATGCAGATGGCAAGCCTCAGAGATCAAACAAGATACTGAGCACTTATTGGATCATTGCTCTATCTTACAAAGAAGCGAGCCGCGGACATCACCTTTCTTGTAGGTGTATGTGCAAGATTTCAATCGCTCCAAAAGAAAGCCATATGACAAAGAAACAAGAGAATACGAGATACTTGAAAGGAAGCCAAGAAGTTGGCTTATGGTATCCAAAGGAAGGTGGATTCAAGCTAATTGGCTATTCGGACTGACTATCTTTGGATGCGAGTTGACAGAAGAGCACCTCGTGTACATGTCAAATACTAGAAACAGGCTGATTTCCTGGTTTAGCAAGAAGCAAAATTCAATAGCCACCTCTACAAATGACGTAATACATAGGCTGCGGGGCAAACAAGTTGTTGCCCAAGTCCTATGGATGAGACAAAGAAATGAGAGACAATGAAGTTGAAGAAAAAGAGATTCCAATCATGTGTGATAACACAAGTGCAATTGCAATCACTCAAAATCCTGTGTTGCACTCAAGAACAAAGCATATCGATGTCAGATATCACTTCATAAGAGATCATGTTGAAAAGAAGGACATCATCGTGGAATATATCTCAACTGATAAACAATTGGCTGACATCTTCACAAAACCATTATGTGAGTCAAGATTTGAAGAACTCAAGCATGAGTTGGGGTTAATTGAGCTGAGTTAACATTGAGAAGACTCAAAGAAAAGAAATGGAACACAAAAAGAGAAAAGAGTTGAACTCACAAATCAGCTAAGTAAATCAGCTGTAATGGAAAGACAAATATACCAAGTCACCGTTAGAGTCACTAAGAGAACTGTGAGAAGAGGAGTTAAATCAGCTAAGGGATAAGCTGAGTCACTTATGAGCAAAGTGACAAAAACGCAGTCGTTTTTACTAAGCGGGAATGTTTTTAAGAATGACGTCAGCATAATGATGATGTGTACAGACATAAAGCTGCATACCAAGCTTATGATTGGATATAAATGCTGCCGCATTAAATGCTAAATAGGCGTGCAAAATCTAAACCGTTGATTTTGATCACATTTCAAAAACCACCCGCACGTCCTTTCATAAACCATACTTAAACCATTTTCGCCCATTTCTCTCACACACTACCAAAACTGTTCATTTCTCTCTCTCAGAAGCGAAGGCAATAAGGGAAATGGCGATGAAACTGGGATAGTGGGGACCCCAGTCGAGCCAACCCCTATTGAAGGTATCTTATCACCTGCCCCAACGGCTGAACACTCAATAGAAACAAATGGGAGTCCGAGACGAGTGACCCCATTCCAAGTCACTCACGCCAGAGGGGAACTCCTCCACCGCAAAGGTCGGAGAATGCTTGCAGATGACTCAACAACGAATCCAGGAGGCGAAGTGGAGAAAGTACAACCACCAAACGAATGCAGCAAGTTGCCATCAACGAAGCTCGGGCATGAGATCGCCTCACCGAGGTGTCACCGCTCACGAAGGCTAATGATGTCAGCTGGCGATGCGGTCGAGGCATAGGAATGAACAGCCACTGGAGTTAACACTGGGCGATGAAAGTGCAATCCATGGGGTTGAGGCTCCAATGGATGCCACCACGAAAGACCCTAAGACAGTGACCGACACCGCGAAAGGGAGGTCTAAGCCTCACCGCAGCTTGAGACCGTAGGAGGTAATGAAGGCCCACGGGAGGTTGAGACTTCCCGGTAAAGAAGTCAAGTAGAGAACATCCATCCCGCTATCATCGACCCATCCGAAAAGGAGATAAGCGCTCTTCATGATTCCCAGGATAATCCTGATGTAACCTTTCTCGGGATCGGAAGGCGACGAAGAAGTTTAGTCATCCCCATAACAAATCCAAAAGACTCAACAAGGATGTTCCAAGCACGAGCAAGTTTGATCCCAATACTACTCGTCAAACCTTTCATTTTAATGATGAGCCACCCATGGAAATCTCATCATCGTCCGATGATGCTTCGAAAAGGCCGAGGACCAGTCCACTCAATTGGAGAAACCACCGAGACCAACGGTTGTTGAGACCGCCGAGGCTCAGCAAGCGGTCCACTTCACAACAGACCCCACTGAAACAGAGTCCACTCACGCAGTTCCCCAAGCTGCGCAGCAGGTTCGACTCCAAAAGGAACTTCCCGCGCACACGCTCATCATTGAACAAATCCCGATTGGCGGTGATGAATCCTTTATAGAATCTTTTCCTTTTTCCCTGGAGGTACCCGACCTCCATGAAGAGTCGAGAACGAACGCGCACGCTTCCACGTGCACCAGCTCCCGTCATTTCGTCAGTACCATCGTTCCAAATGACTATGATTTTGATGTGCGTGGCCATCGATGCAACAGAAGAATCACCTGAAGTTCGGGAAGTGTTCAAGGCATTATTTGCTGAAATTGAACGGATGGAGAGGCACTAGGCCTCTATGGACATGCGATCGACAATAGAGATGCCAATCTTCTCACGACCGAGAGGCATAACATTAGATCGGGAATGGTGGCAACAAAGAAGAAAACAATGCGTGTGGAACGAGGTTAGATACTTCAGACATTGTTCAACAAGCCGCTTGTATGGAGAGCCGAGAATGCGATGCAAAAACGAAGTTGAGAGAACACATTGAGCACATGCATGAAGCTCACACTTTGCCAAGATAAAGTCGCTGCGTGAGCAAAATAAGAGTGATCTACAAAACAGCAAAGAAACCATGAATAGAAAATTCAGCCTTCTCATGGCCGAGATGAAGCTAATTTCAAGAGAGTCCAACGCTACTCGATCCGAATTTCGTGCTTTGCATACTCCGCAGCGACTCGAGACAAAACTCGACTTCAAGAGTGAGCTCGACTTCCCGCTTGCCATCTGTTTCTAGGCGTTCCTCTCTCCTTTGATGATGCCAAAAAGGGGGAAGAGGAATACCTTAAAGCACAAAAGAGATCCGGTTTGAAAAAGAGGATGCATTTGCGAAGGAAAGTCACCGAGAGAAGTGTTGAAACAAAAGAAAGGAAAGCTTGTTGAGGGGGAAGGATCGACGATGATGTGACCTTGATGATTGCACAAACCCCCAACAAGGTCTTGTCACAAATGACATTATCAAAGAAACTCCCCTCAGGACTCGCCACTCCAACACTCGCTATATCTATGGTCAAAAAGAGAAAAACAATTGAAGCAGGGATGAAGGAAGTGGAAGGAAGAATGGATGCCCGAGTTATGAACATCTTGAAAGAACATGGAGTCATTCCAAAGAGAAAAGACACTTATGCCATCTCGGATGTCGGGACAGAGCCACGATCGAGTTGATGAATTTAAAACGCCGCATCCGAAGGATACTTTGCAAATATGTCTATGGCTCAAGCTTGGGACTTGTCTTGGGAAAAGGGTCTCACGTTATGTGAAGAAGGCCGACAGCAAGAGACTACCGAAATACTGGTCTCTCCGCCGGTCACTCACCGGAAGAAGAAGACCCCAAGACAATACACGCCTGCAGGTAGAGGAAGAAGTAGTGGTGGAGGAAGAGGTTTCGCACTCTAGGCCTCCGCCCAAAATATTGAGTACATAGATCCGTGCAAGAAAGGAGGGATCTCATCGGGCCGGCCTTGACCAAGTAGCAAATTTGCAAGTGGCTAAAAGTAATGCCGAGTATGCGAAAAGAATAGAAAAAGAAAACAAGAGACAAACTCAAATGGCTATGGGAGGAAAGACAAGAGAGATTAAGAAGAGACGAAGGCTGCCCAGAAGGCATATGAAAAGAAGAAGAAGGCAAACGACGAGAAAAAAAGAGAAGAAGAGCGAGAAGATGTTGAACAAGATGAAAGAAGGAGACAGCGAAGGAGATGAAGTGTTGCTGTCCACCCCTTCATGTATTTTATTATGTAAATACATACTATGTAAGTCTTCTGTAATAAAGCTATAAATTCTTCATTTTTTGTGTAGACAAATGGTTGCTCTGATACACCTTGTAAGCAGATGTGTAAAAGAACAAGAATGTTATGATCAATAAAAGGATTGATTCTACGCATACATTCTATGTGAATACACTATCTGTATGTATCTTTGCTATTTGTATGTTTGAATGATTTAAGTTTTGGCATCATCAAAAAGGGGGAAATTGTTAGGAAATTTATTGTTTAGATTTTGATGAATGCTATGTAAAACTTAGAATAGGAAGTTGGCACCCCATTTTTGTTGTAAAGTGCATTGTAATAAATAGGGCTGGTCAAGCTGAGTTAAGTCAGCTATGCCCAAACATGCAAGAAGACAACTGGAGACTAAAATGAAGACTCACGCAAGACAGTGAGTATGGCAAAGAAGAGTAGACGGGAACTCTATCAAGAAGAAGCGGTGAGATACAAACTGAGTGGAGTGTCGACCAAGTCAACTCAGAAAAGCCAAGTCTCAAGTTGAAGTGACGAAGAGTCATCCAATGATTGGAAGTCGACTCTAAGTCACCTAGGGAAAGCAAAGAAATGCGGTCAAAGTCGAGATAATCAAAAAGATCCGTTGCCGTAAATCAAGAGAATTACCTAAACAAGTAATATCTCCATACCACCTTTCTCGAAGTGCTCGACCCCGAGCGTGCAAAAGGAATAAACCAATGGGAAGCACTACACAAAGGTCGAACTCGAAAAGGTGAAGAAAAATTCATACGAGGAAATGGCAATTCCAAGGATCGCAACAAGACAAGCCAACGACGCAAGTGACTTTCAAAAATAAGCTATCTCTTCAACGGGCAAATTTTTGAAAGATCACTATAAAAGGCCGAGAAATGATTTTGAGAAGAGTTACGGACCCGAGAACCACAAACGTTCAAGCAATTATTAAATCTGAAATATTCTCAATCCTCAAGCCTACACTACGAAGAACATCAATCCAACACTCACCCGTGAAGGAAAGATAACTTCAATCGGTTGAAGAGGAAAATACTTGAAAAATCAAGGGGTCTACATTCCACGAAGGATTGTAGGAAGGTTCGGGTCGAACCAAGTCTTGAGCTTTTGGAGGGCTTCGTGATCAAATCCAAAGAGCTTGAGCAAGTGAGTCAGTAGTAGCAAGGTAGCTTTGCCTGTGAAGAAGCCGAGTCGTCTTGAGAAGCCACCGAGTGATCAAGGCATCTCCGGGATCGAGTCCCAAAGGATCAAGTCACCGTGTGATCAAGACTTGTATCCGGACTGCTACCACTTTGTATACTTGATCAATACCTAGTGGATTCCTCCAAGAGTTGGAGAAGAGAGGAGTAGAAGAATTACCCCATCTTCGAACCTCTATAAAAATTTTATTGTGTCATTTACATTTCAGCACTTTAATTCCTGCATCTTAATTGCTTATATCTGCTGATAAATTTGCTATCCACTTGATAATTTCTAAGTACTAAACCAAGCACTAAATCCTTGCTTAACCAAACTTAAGGGTGTTAAGTCTTCCAAAAAACAAACCACGCTTGAGTTAATTTAGACTTAACAAAATTGAGTTATTCCATCAACACTCGATTGAGTCCGTTGAGAGACTAACTCTACTTGATTAACTAAATTGGTCACATCCACCAAGGACACACAAATGTAGTATCAACTCAATATTTAAAAGGACTAAATCGAATATTTGGTAAGGTTTATTCAACCCCCTTCTAAACCTTACACTTACACCCTTGGGACCTACATGGTCGTTGGCTTGTCTTGTTGCGATCCTTGGAAATTCCATTTCCTCGTATAGATGATTCTTGACTTTTCGAGTTCGACATGGTGCGTGCTTCCCATTGGTTTATTCCTTTTGCACGCTTCGAACCGAGCACTCCAAGAAAGGTAGTATGGAAGTATTACTTGTTTAAGTAATTCTCTTGATTTACGTAACGGATCTCTTTCGATTGTCTTGACTTGACCGCATTTTCTTCACATCCCCAGGTGACTTCGAGTCGCTTCCAATCATTTGATGACTCTTCTGTCACTTCAACCTTGAGACTTGGCTGTCTTGAATTGACTTGATCGATTATTTACTCACCGCATCTCACCGCACCTTCACGAGTTCCCGTCTTCTCTTCTTTGCCATACTCAATTTGTCTTGCAAATGAGTCTTCCTTCTAGTCTCCATTGTCTTCTTGCATGTTTAGGCATAGCCGACTTAACTCACTTGACCATTGCGATTGGCTACTTCGTCAAAAACCAGCCCAGAGATCCCTCATTTCTTGCCTGGATCTATGTACTCAATGTTTTTGGGCGAGATCTGGGTCTCAAACCTTTTCCTCCACCACGCTTCTTCCTCTACCTTTGGGCGTGTATTGTCTTTGGGGTCTTATTTTTCCCAACCGAGTGACTAGCGGAGTGACCAACAGAGTGATTGCCGTAGTCCTGTCTCGCGTCGCCTTCTTCACATAGTGTGAGACCCTTTTCCTAAGTACAAGTCCCGTGCTTGAGCCATGGACATGTTTGCGAAGTATCCTTCGGATGCGAGCATTTTAAATTCATCAACTCGATCTTGGCTCGGTTCCAAAGATCCGAGATGGAATAAGTGTCTCTGTCTCTTTGGAATGCCTCCATGTTGTTTGGAATATCCATAACTCGGCCATTCATCCTTCCTTCCACTTCCTCCATCCCCGCTTCAATCTTTTTCTTTTTCACCATTGGTACAAAATAGTGTTGGAGTGGCAGAGTCATCGAGAGTTTGCTTGATAATATCATTTGTGGCAAGACTTTGTTGGGGGTTTTAGCAATCATCAAGGTCATATCTTTTGATCCTTCCCCCTCCACAAACTTCCCTTTCTTTTTTTTTAATACTTCCTCACTGTCTTTGCCTTCACAAATTTGCTCCTCCTTCTCAACTTCGGATCCCTTCACGCTTTGTTTAGGTATTCCTCTTCCCCCTTTTTGGCATCATCAAAGGAGAGAGGAACCCCCGAAACAAACTAGCGAAAGCGGAAGTCGAGTCTGGCGATAGCCGAGTTACTCGCTTCGAGTCTCATCTGAGAGTATGCCGCACGAAACTTCGAACGAGTAGCATTGGATTCACTTTAATCAACTTCATCTCACCATGAGAAGACTCGAATTTTCAATCCATGTTTTCTTCCATACGCAGGAGCTCATTCTTATTTTGCTCACGCAGCAGCCTTTATCTCAAAGAAAGGTGAGATTCATGCATTTGCTCAATGTGTTCTTTCAATTTTGTCTTTGCATCAAAGATTCTCACCGCTGCATCAACACTTGTTGAACAATGTTCAAATATCTAGCTTGTTCCACACGCATTGTTTGTCTTGCTGCCACTACTCCCGGATTCTCACTATTATGCCTCTCAAGTCGCCAGATAAGGTTGTCATCTCTGTTATCGACCTCATGTCAATCGAGGCCTGGTGCCTCTCCATCCGTTCAATTTCAAGAAATAATGCTTTGAACACCTCCCGAACTTCGTTGTTCCTCTCAAGTTTGGTGACGCCAAGCAAAGATCAAAATCATCATCATAGTCACCGAACGATGGTATCGATGGAATGATAGGATCTGCGTCTGTGGGAAGCGCTCTAGATCTCTTTCTGATTCTTCAGGGAGGTCGGGTACCTCCAGAAATAAGGGAAATGATTCTACAAAGGGATCATCACGGGCAACTGGGATTTGTTCAATGATGAGTGGTGCTCGTGAAGTCCTCTGTGAAGTCGATCCTGCTGCAGCTTGGGGAGCCTGAGCAGTGGACTCGATGCGGCTCTGTCTCATTGAAATCGACCACTGGCCGAGCCTCACTATCTCAACAACCGTTGGTCTCAGCTGATTTATCCAAATTAGTTGACTGGTCCTCGGCCTTATCAGAAGCGTCATCGGACGATGATGAGATTTCCATGGGTGGCTCATCATCAAAGTTGAAAGTTTGGCGAGTAGTCTTGAGGTCAGACTTACTCGTGGTTGGAACATCCTCAACTGAGTCTTTTGGATCAATCACAGGGGATGACTCAGCTTCATCGTCTCCTTCCGATCCCGAAAGGTTACATCGGGATTATCCTGGGAATCGTGAAGCGCACTTATCTCCTTTTCGATGGATCAATGATAGCGGGAGGGGATGTTACAGACTTGACTTCTTTACCCCGGGAAGTCTCAACCTCCCGTTGGCCTTCATTACCTCCTGTAGTCTCAACTACAAAGAGGCCTGGACATCCCTTTCGATAGTGTCACTGCCTTAGGGTCTTCTGCGGTGGCATCCATTGGAGTCTCAACTCCATGGATTGCACTTTCGCGCCTGCAGTGTTAACTCCCGGGTTGTTGTTCCTTCCTCGTGCCTCGATCGCATCGCGCGTCATTAGCCTTCAGAGCGATTGGCACCTCACCGAGACAGTCTCAACTCGCCTCGAGCCTCGTTGATGACAACTTTCATGTACTTTGTGTTTGTTCCTTCTCCACTTCGCCTCCTAGATTCATTGTGGAGTCACCGCAGATCCTCCGACCTTGCCGCAGGTGGAGGGAGTTTCCCCCCGGCACACCAGGTGAGTGACTTGAATGGGGTCACTCGTCTCCGGACTCCCGGCTGTTTCCACCGAGTATTCAGCCGTTGGGGCGGGTGGTAAGACACCTTCATTAGGGGTTGGCTCGACTAGGGTCCCCACTATCCCGCCATCGCCAGCCTCTTAAATCCTTCTTCCGAGTGAGTGAGTCGGGAAGTGGTGGCAAAGCAACAACAATGGCAATATGCCGCACCACTCCCATTGGGTCTATCTCCAGTTGTGTTTTGGAGGACTCTCCTGGTCCCTCCATCATTCTTTGCTCATGAAGGATTCTCGACTCTTGCATTGCTTGCTGCATTTGCAACTCTTCGTGGCAAAGAACAGGGTCCGTGATCCTCATCACTTTCTCGACGAGAGGGCGTCAAAGTGAGGATGTGTATGTTCTATGGTGCGGTGTGAGGGCGGATGCTAGCCTTCTCACGTGCCTCTGCGTCTCACCGCTTTAGCCCGTTCATTTTCTTTTCGAATCTCCAAAGTATATTGATGCAATGATCCTCGTCAAGAGCTTGCAAAGATCTGTCCACCTCAAGAAATCAAGAGTTCTTCTTCCTCCAGAATGAACTCGGATTTTCAAACCGCACTCTAGATAGGCTCGGCTTCCATTTTCTCCACTCTCGACGATTTTGGATGTCCGGATACAATGGAGAGTGCATGATTACATCGTCTTCATCATTCTTTTGCTGGCCCTCGTTTCCGGTATTAAGGGTAGCGGAGACTTCGTTGCTCGACACCTTCAAAGACCTCCTGCTACGGTGGAGAGACAACCCCGTTAACAGTGATTTATTTGTCTCAAATGTGCCTTGTTCCTCACTGCTTGCATCTCTGGTGGGTCATCGAGTTGCCTCTATTGATCGGCCTCAGCAGACTTGGCGCTTTCATCAATCACGCCTGGAGACTCTACTTCTCCAGCAGCCTCTCGGTATCTTCTCCAATGAGTGGTGACTCAGGCCGGTTTCTCAAGCTCGAACGCTTGAAAATTCTTCTTCTTCTCCTTGTTTGTACCGAGGGATTTCTGTTCGGATAAGGTTTCTTCTGAGTCTTGGGCAGCGGGGGCCGGTGCTGTTGTTTTCCTTTGAGGAGCTGGCCTTCTTGGCTTATCAGTTCTCCTTTTCTTGACAACCGGAGAAGGTATTTGAGATTCCTTCTCCGCTACGGCTGCAGGGGCAGGAGACACCGCTGCGGGCGAGTGACTTACTGCAGGGCATGAGCAGATTTCTTTTTCTTTCTTTGCGGAGCAGATCTTTTCTTAGCAATGCGGAGCAGCCTTTTTCTTTGGAGGAGAGGAGACAGCTGTATCTTCAGGGTCCGCTGATTCCTCCTCACTCGTATCAGCTCTCTTAGCGTAGGCTCTCTTCTGTGCGCCAGAGAGGTTTGATCTGAACATCCTCTTGTTTACATGGAACGCCTTTGCATGTCGAAGAGGGACTTTCTTCACTTCCATTATTCGGCCAATTACCATACCGTATCCCAGGGATCCTCCAAATGTTCCATCCTCCTTGAAAGATTTGTTTTCTACATTATGGCAGAGTCTGCTGTAGACAAACTCAGCCCAGTTCACTTTCTTTTCTTCAATGATCGCAGCTATTATGATCAATTTTGCTTTGGACAGTTGGTCAAAGCTGCCAAATTTGATGTCTATGCATTTGGCAACGATGTCCAACAATTTGTGGTAGTCCTCCTTCAGCAGCCTCTTGTTAGCTGTGTAGACTATCTTTTCAGCACAGTCGGTCTTGGCTACTTCCTTCCAAGCAGCAGCCAAGTCAACATCAGCTTCATTGATTTCTGGTGTTCCTTCCGCCGGTAACGAGCAGTGTTCTACCAAATCCTTGGTAGTAATGATGAACTCCTTCCCGTGAACAGAGGATTTGATCCCCTCATCGTGAATCTCAGCGTTCACGTAGAACTGTGCAACCTCTTCCACATAGGTCATCGGAAACTCCATCGTTAGAAATGGTTTTAGCCCAGACGTTTCTAGTTTTTCAGCGATCTTCTTTACGAGGGCGTCATCGGACCCCTGTTTGACCATACCCTCGAAATCCACAGTAGACCCGGTGTGGATTTGCTTTCCTAGCTTGACAAAATCATGAGTAGATGCCATTTTTTAGTATTTCACCGAACGAAACTTAGAAGGTGATTTGAAGATTGATAGGGTTTTGAGAGAAAGTTTTTGCCTTTGCTTTTGAGAGAGAGAAATGAACAGTTTTTGGTAATGTGTGAGAGAAACGGATGAAAGAGTTTAAGTATGGTTTATGAAAGGACGTGCGGGTGGTTTTTGAAATGTGATCGAAATCAACGGCTTAGATTTTGCACGCCGATTAGCATTTAATGTCTCGTATTTAATGCGGCAGCATTTATATCCAATCATAAGTTTGATGTGCAGCTTTTGCATGTACACGTCATAATTATGCTGATGTCATTCTTAAAAACATTCCCGCTTAGTAAAAACGACTGCGTTTTTGTCACTTTGCTCATAAATGACTCAGCTTGTCCCTTAGCTGATTTAACTCTTCTTTCCTCGCATGTAAATACTCAGCTGTCAGCTAACTCGGTACAGATGTCTTTCCGATATGGCTAATTCACTTAGCTGATTTGAGAGTTCAGCTCTTTTTCCCTTTTCGTGTTTCATTTCTTTTCTTTGAGTCTTCCTCGAGTGTCACTCACTCAATTAACCCTAACTCATGCTTGAGTTCTTCAAATCTTGACTCACATAATGGTTTTGTGAATATGTCGCCAACTGTTTATCGCTTGAAATATAATCCAAGGTGGTGTCCTTCTTTTCAACATGATCTCTTATGAAGTGATATCTCGACATCGATATGCTTTGTTCTTGAGTGCAACACAGATTTTGAGTGATTGCAATTGCATTTGTGTTATCACACATGATTGGAATTTCCTTTTCTTCAACTTCATAGTCTCTCTCATCTTTGTCTCATCCATAGGACTTGGGCATGACAAATGCCCAACTATGTATTCTCGCACACCAGTAGAGGTGGCTATTGAATTTTGCTTTTTGCTAAACCAGAAATTAACCTATTTCCAAGCATTTGACATATGCCCGAGGTGCTCTTCCTGTCAACTCGCATCCAAAGATAGTCGAGTCCGAATGGCCAATTAACTTGAATCCACCTTCATTTGGATACCATAAGCCAACTTCTTGGTTTCCTTTCAAATATCTCAAAATCCTCTTGGTCATTGCGGTCATATGGCTTTCTTTTGGAGCGATTGAAATCTTGCACATACACCTACAAAGAAAGGTGATGTCCGGCCTTCTTCTTTGTGAGATAAAGCAATGATCCAATAAGTGCTCAGATCTTGTTTGATCTACAGCTTGCCATCCGCATCCATGTCCATTTTGACCGATGTATTCATTGGTATTTTCACGTAAGACTTCTCTTCCATACCAAATTTCTTCATTAAATCTCTGGTGTATTTTGTTTGACTTATGAAGGTTCCATCCTTCACTTGTTTCACTTGGAGTCCAAGGAAGAATGTCGACTCTCTCATCATGCTCATTTCAATTTGCTTTGCATGAGGTTTGAAAATTTATCACACTCTTTGTTTGTGGATCCAAAAATGATGTCATCCACATATATTTGAATAAGCGTATGCTCTTCCCGTCTTGAATTCTGAAGAGTGTTCTATCCACTTTTACTTTTTTGAATCGGTTCCCGATCAAGAATTGTGACAATGTGTCATACCATGCTCGGGTGCCTGTTTCAATCCATATAGAGCTTTCTTGAGTTTGTATACCTTATCTCCAAGAATCTTCTCGCTCAAATCCTGGAGGTTGTTCAACATATACTTCTTCTTCCAATAAACCATTAAGGAATGCACTCTTTACATCCATTTGATATACAATAAAGTTCTTGTTAGTCGCATAGGCAAGAAACATCCTTATGGCTTCCAATCTTGCCACAGGAGCAAAAGTTTCATCAAAATCTATTCCTTCTTCTTGGCAATATCCTTTGGCTACCAATCTTGCTTTGTTTCTTACCACGAACCTTCCTCATTCATCTTGTTTCGAATACCCATTTAGTGCCAATAACATTTGATGGGTAGGTCTTTGAACCAGTTCCCACACTTTATTTCTTTCAAACCGATTCACTCTTCTTGCATGGCTTGAATCCAATGTGTGTCATCCATTGCTTGTGACACATCTTTAGGCTCTATTTGTGAGATAAATCGGTGAACATTGCTTCTTGTTGAGTTCTAGATCTTGTTTTGACACCTTCTCTTACATCTCCAATGACTAGTTCTCGTGGATGGTCTCTCACCATCTTACATCGAGGTTGGAAAGTTGGTCGGATTCGATCGTCTTGCAACCGTGTTGCTTTGATCAGCTCTTTTCGTCATCACTTAGCCGCAGATTTTCCAGCTATTTTTGAGACTCGACTATCTCATCTTCATCCGGGTTTATAATTCCAACTTTCCAACTTGAAGATAGGGACTCTTTTGCATGGTTGGTTGATTCAAATTTTATCACCGACTCTTCAATGTCTTCTCCATTTACATTTGGCTCATCAAACACCACATGAATGGATTCCTCTCAGTAACCATAGTCCTCTTGTTGAGTACTCAGTAGGCTTTGCTTTCAATGAGTATCCCAAGAAGATACCTTCATCGGCTTTAGCATCAAAAGCCTTTAAATTATCTTTGCCATTGTTATGGATGAAGCATTTGCATCCAAATATTTTAAAATATGCAACATTTGGCTTTCTCCATGTCCAAATCTCATAGGAGTCTTTGTCGGATGTCCATTTATCATGCATCTATTTTGAGTGTAGCATCTTTGTGTTTATTGCTTCACCCAAAATCTTTTAGGTAGCCCCGTCTTGACTAACATGGTCCTTGCTTTGCTTTTTAAGGGTTCTGTTCCTTCTTTCTCGCAACTCCATTCTCATTGTGGAGTCCTTTGCCGCAGATAATTCATGACCAATACCATTTCCAATACAATATCGAGTTATTATACCATTGACAAACTCGGTTCCTCTGTCGAATCTTATTTTGATAATGGTTTGACTTTTCTCATTTTGAATCCTCTTCATCACCGTGGTAGTTTTACGTAGAGTTTCTTTCTTCTTACACATGAATATTGTCCATGTATATCTTGAGTAGTCATCTACTATCACCAAGGTGTATTTCTTACCACTTATGCTAGTTTGGTTCAACTGGATCAAATAGATCCATATGTAGCAGTGCAATATTCTTGTTGAAGATGGACATGTCTTTTCTTTGAATGATGATTTGATTTGCTTTCCCATCCGCATGCATCACATACACTTTCCTTCTTGTATCATGAGTCCGGAAGTCCTTCTACAAGATTGCTTCCGCAAGCTTGTTAATTGTTTTGAAATTTAGGTGACTCAACTTCTTGTGTACCTTGACAAATTGTGCTTTTGCTAACTTGACCAAATCCACGACATACATGTTCTTTTGTCTTCATCCTTGCAACACAATTTCATTTGATTCAATATCCTTGATTTGGCATATACCCATGTTAAATCCAACATTATATCCCTTGTCACGAGTTGGTTGATGCTTAGCAAGTTGAAGTTGAGTCCTTCAACATATGCAACATCCGTGATTTCTAATCCATTTTCTTGATGGATCCAATGCCTCTTATTTCTCCTGGAGCTTCATTTCCTCCAAATATGACTTTTGCTCCTTTGACTTCCTTGAATTTTGACAGATTTTTCTTGTTTCTGTCATATGTCCGAATGCCACTATCCATGTACCAGGTTCCTTGGCACTCGCTTGTTCCTTGAACCCGCAAACAAGGAAATTAAGTTTTAGTGTACCCATACTTGCCTGGTCCCGAGGGGTTAGTATTGTAAGATGATCCAACCAACCTATAGCCAAATGATTTGACTCTAAGGGGTTGCCATCTATTAGTCCCATAATCATAATTAATTTTGGCAAATTGCTTGGGGTTCTACGTTCATACAAATTGTCTCTTTTGTCGATGCTGTGTATGTGTTTTAGCAATTGCCTTCTTTGGGTAGTTGTGATGTCTCTGAGTGTAGTGCCTAGGTGCATATGTGTCTTGATGAAAGCTCTTATACCTTTGGAATGGCCTTTCTTTGAGTTCTAGGCCTTTGCCCTTTGGGCTTATATTCCATAGGTCTTTTTGATAGTTCACATTATTCCAATCACTTGGCTTGGTGTTTTCTACCATTCCCTTCATATGTATTTCTTTTATAGAACTTCCTGGGTTTTTGGTAGCTCTGTTTCTTCTTTACTGAGTATTTCTGTTTGGAGTTCTTTGAGGAACTCGGTTGGATTTCTTCTCACTGTCCTCTCAAAGACACTCAATCAGTTGTTTTCCTTTTCCTTTATAACCAAGGCCAGTTTGCTTGTGATTGTGCTTTGGAATAAATGTGTGCACCATTTGGAGTTTTGGATTTTTGAGATACTTCATTGCTTGAAGATCCTTTTTCCAAAATCACTTTTGGAGCTTGATATAGCACAGAGGAATTAAATCCTAAGCCCGTCTTGTCTCCACAATCTCTTTGACATGTCATGATAAGATCATCCAATGATTTAGATGCCTTAGTAAATGAGGCAATCACATTTTTGAGGTCATTTTCCCTCTTTTCTATAGCATTATCTCTCGCTTATTAGCTTAGCATTTTCGGTCTTTAGATTTTTATTCTCATCGGCTATTTGACTTAGAGTACTCGGCTCCTTAGTCACCGTGAGTTTTGCTCTTGAGTAGGTTGTTTTCCTCATTTAGTAGTGTGTGTGAGGATTTAATGTGTTCAAAATCTTTCATCATTTTGCCTAATGAATCATAAAGATCGAGTGGGTGATGAAGTGTGTGTGTCACAAATCACTATCACTAGAATCTAAGTGTGATGAGTTAGAGTGTACCTCATCTTCTTGGCCAGGTTGGTCTTGCTCCTTGGCCATCAAACGATCAAAGCTTCTTCTTCGTAGTCACTTGAGTAGTCGACTTCACTACTCTCTCAATCACCGTTTGTGTCTCTTGACTTGGTCATCTCGGCGATCTCTGCACCAACATTGCCTTTTTCTTTTTTGTCTTCTTTCTCTCAAGACCTTTCTCTCTTCTTCATTTCTCGTATTTGTTGACTACAGGATATGGGCAATCAATGGCATAGTGACCTGGTTGCCTGCGGTTCAAAGATAGATTTTCAACCTTTTGATCAGCTCTTTCCATTCTTGGATTGTCACCCTTTGATATTCACTTTTTGATGCTCGTTCTCTTGGTTGGCCTATCTTCCCTTGACTTGGAGAGAGCCGAGTGTCTTCGGAGGATTCGCCCTTACCTCTCTTGTAGGTCTTATTGAAGAACTTGTTAAACCTTTTAACCATCGTGGCTATTTTCCTCTTGGTCAATGACTTTTTGACCTCGGCTCTCTTGCCATCCTTAACAATTAGAGTAGTTATTTTGGGCACAGCTTGTCTCCTCTTGGTCTTTTCTTCTCACCAAATTCGTAGGCTTTGAGATCCGAGAATAGCTCATGGTTGGATGTCTTGGATAGGTCCATGGAATATCTTAGTGCCATGACCTTCATTTCCCATTCACCGGGAGACTTTTTAGAATCTTCATACACATTTCTTCTCGTGTATATTCTTTTTTCAAGTGCGAGATAGCTCATTGGTAATTTCGTGAATCGAGCATCCAGTTGATCCAAGGTCTCTCCCGCAATCATTTTGAAATTCTCAAATTTGACAAAGAACCGATAGTTTATTTTCCTTGATTTGCTCTGAGCCTTCACAAATCAATGTTAGCTTGTCCCAGATTTCTTTAGCCGTTTTGCATGATTTGACTTTGTTGAACATAGCTTTGTCCAAGGTTTTGTAAAGAATGTCCTTGGCCACATTGTCCAAGTTATATCTTTTCCTGTCATCATTTGTCCATTCAGCTCTTGGTTTTTCAACCATAGCTGGTCTGGGAGCAACATCCTCTTCACCTTCAGCTGCAGCTCTCCTTACAGTTGTGTTCACCTTCAAGATTTGCAGTGGCCCATCCTCTATTACTATCCACATCTCATCATGTAATGCTGATAGATGAGCCTGCATACGGATTTTCCAATCATCAAATTCTTCAATTGTGAACATGGGGATGCGTGTCAAATTTGCTTCCATGATAATAACTTTTGATGGTAAAAAGAGTTTTGAAAACTTAAGTGCTAAAACAGACTTTGAAAAATTTAGAGATCTAATTCAAGAACTGTCGGAAGGCTCAATGAACCAACAAATTCACGATACCACTTGTTGGTCCTGGGGTGTGAGTGTAAGGTTTAGAAGGGGGTTGAATAAACCTTACCAACTTTTCGATTTAGTCTTTTTAAGTATTCGAGTTAATACTTCACGCTTGTGTCCTTGGTGACAGCTAAGTTAGTTAATCAAATGGAGTTAGTCACTCAACAGACTCGACTCGAGCCGTGATAGAATAACTCAGCTATTAAGACTAAAGACTTAGCTCAACTGTGGTTTGTTTTCAGCGGAAGACTTAACACCCTTAAATTTGGTTTAGTTTGATTTAATACTTGGTTTTACCACTTAGAGATTATCAAGTGGATAGCAAATTTATCAGCAGAGAAAACAAATAAGATGCAGAATTAAAGTCTTTGAAATGTAAATGATACGATAAGTTTTTATAGAGGTTCGAAGATGGGGTAATTCTTCTACTCCTCTCTTATCCAACTCCCCGGAGGAATCCACTAAGTATTGATCAAGATACGAGTGGTAGCAGTCCAGATACAAGTCTTGATCACACAAATGGTGACTTGATCCTTTGGGACTCGATGCGAGATGCCTTGGTCACGCTGTTGGCTTCTCGTACGACTCAGCTTCTTCACAGGGCAGCTGCCTTGCTACTACAGCCCGCTTGCTCAAGCTTCTTGGATTTGATCATGAAGCCCTCCAAAAACTTGAGACTGGTTTGACCTTGAACCTTCCTACAATCCTCCGTGGAATGTAGACCCCTTGATTCTTCAAAAACTTCCTCTTCAACTGATTGAAGTTATCTTTCCTTCACATGTGAGTGTTGGATTGATTTCCTTCGTAATGTAGGCTTGAGGATTAATCTTGAATGTCTTGAGAATATTTTAGGTTATAGTTCAAATGTTTGCTTGAATGTTCGTGGTTCAGGTAACCTTCTCTCAGAGTTATTCCTCAGCCTTTTATAGTGATCTTTCAAAAATTTGCCCGTTGAAGAGAAAGGCTTATTTTTTAAAGTCACTTGTGGTCTTTGGCTTGTCTTGTTGCAGTCCTTGGAAATTCCGTTTCCTCGTATGAATGATTCTTCAGCTTTTCAGAGTTCTGACATGGTGCAGTGCTTCCCATTGGTTTATTCCTTTTGCACGCTTCTGGAACTGAGCACTCCAAGAAAGGTAGTATGGAAGTATTACTTGTTTAAGTAATTCTTTTGATTTCTGTGCAACGGATCTCTTTCAATTGTCTTGACTTGACTGCATTTTCTTCACATCCCCAGGTGACTTGAGTCGACTTCCAATCATTTGATGACTCTTCATCACTTCAACCTTGAGACTTGGTTGTCTTGAGTTGACTTGATCGGATTCTTTACTCACCGCATCTCACCGCACCTTGATCGAGTTCCCATCTTCTCTTCTTTGCCATACTCAGTTGTCTTGCAGCAGAGTCTTCCTTCTAGTCTCCAGTTGTCTTTTTGCATGTTTAGGCATAGCTGACTTAACTCAGCTTGACCAACCCTATCTATTACAATGCAGTTTACAACAAAAATGGGGTGCCAACTTCCTATTCTAAGTTTTACATGGCATTCATCAAAATCTACAAAATGATTTCCCAACACTCTTCAATAAGAAGATTACCACAATCTTCTTGCACCTAACACCTAGATCATCCAAGTGTGTTCTTACCTCAAGATTACTCACAAGGATATCTTGTGTTGAATGATGAACCCAAAAACTCAAGATTACAACTCGATAATGAATAATAAAATTTTGAGTGCAAGTGTAATCAAGAATCAACCCTAGACCTCAAGATGTGAAAGTGAAATACTTAGGCTATAAATACAACAAGAGTGTTGAATATGAAAGCTTAGAAATTTGCAGATTTCTTGTTGTGTATTTGCTTGTGTTGTTCTACACTTGTGTCTTCAAATCATCCTCTATTTATAGGAGAGTCTTCAAGATTGGATCTCCAACATAGGCTCTTCCATAAAAAAGAAGATCACAAGATGTAGAAATAATGTACAAAATTGATAAAGTAAATCTTGCTGATAATGGTTGTCCAACGGTTTGAAGTTTGCTGTCAAAGAACATAGGTCGAACGGTTGCGTAGAGATAGAAATTTAAATTTAGATCGCACTATCTTGCACAGGGGGACCGGTCGACGGGGGGTCCGACCTGTTGACCCCCTGTTGGACCGGTTGCCCTCTCAAAATTTCAATATAGAAAAGAGTCTGAAGTTTGGCAAACTTGCAGGCACCGGTCGACCGGGTGGTCGACCACACCGGTCAACCTGCCTCTTTTTTATCCCCAGTTTTGTTTCTATTTCAAGTTTCGACTTTCAGGTATGGGATGCCCTCTAGGGCGACCGGTTGACCTCAAAACAGAAGTGTTGTCCGATTTTTGACAAAAATAAACTTCAAGAAATACTCCAAAAAATTAGTAAAAACATTTTAAATCAATTGGGAGTATTTGGACATCATTTAGGGACATTGTTTTGGTGTAAAAACTCAGTTAAACAAAATCATCAAAATCATGATAAAAACATTTATCTAACAGCAAGTCAATAGGCGGAGTTCATATATGGCAAGTTGTGCCAAAATGTGATGAACATGTCCATTGGAGAAGATGGCAAATTTGGAAGCTTGGTTGGTTATGGCCTGATCTTATGCCACTTGATGGAGAAGAAAGGTGTCCCTCTCCTCAATGGGAAGACCTTTCATGCTAACATGAAGATGTTCAGGCCGAACTTATCTGGTGCCCAGAAGCAGGCACATGCGAAGAGATCTGCAACTAGTGAGGAGGAATCAGCTGAACATGACCCGGTGGACACAGCTGCTTCAGCTAAGGCCCCATCCCCTAAGCCTGCTCCTGCCCCCGCACCTAAGAAATCCCCTGCCCCAGCTCCCTTACCTGTTGTGAGGAAGAAAAGGTCAGATGTGCCCCAGAAGCCAGCTGCTGTGAAGAAGCTAAAAATGGCAGAGTCTACTGCCATAGCTGAAGAAAAAGAGGAGGAACATGTTGAAGTTCCTCTAAAAAGAAAGACCAAGAGAAGAATGGTGAAATAGTCCGACTTAGTTGCTGAGCCAGCTAAGTCCGGAACAGCTGCAGAAGTTGAGAAAGCTGTTGTTGGTGAATAGCAGAGTTCAAAAGAAGATGGTGATGTGATGGATACTAAACAAGAATCAGATGATGATGCTCAGCCACATCAAAAACAGCTGTTAGGCCAACAACTAAGGAATCTAAATCAGACACAACTGACAACAGAAATGAAGAGTTAGTTGTACGATCCCCTCAGACAGATGCTATAGTAACTGAGAAAGGCAAGGTAGCTGAAGAGCCTTTGCGGCAGGAGGATGATGACGATCTAATTATGTTATCTCCAGCTTACCATGACATTCAAGAGAGGCTACGCATATGGAGGGCCTGGAAGCTGAGTATGGCCCGATATCAACTCGAAAGGCATGAAT
Organism: Rehmannia glutinosa; assembly: GCA_016081115.2. Taxonomy (NCBI): domain Eukaryota; kingdom Viridiplantae; phylum Streptophyta; class Magnoliopsida; order Lamiales; family Orobanchaceae; genus Rehmannia; species Rehmannia glutinosa. The sequence goes on along the minus strand of CM071926.1, from coordinate 47,077,843 downwards.
TCATTGAGGAGGAAGAATACCTCCTAGATCTTTTGGGAAATGTTGCTATTCTCTCTGCTCTTGATGAAGAGTTCTACACAACCATCCTTTATGAGAAGAAGGATGAGGGAAGATGAAGGCGATCGAGAAGGCCAAGGCAATTGAGGAATCTCTAAAACCTCACTCTTGTCCTTTCACAGAAGCTCCTGAAAGTGCCTTACCGCCAGCCACCAACAGTGAAAGTGATGTAGAAGAGCTGGAGGCTGCTGATCCAGTTGAGAAGGCTGAGCTGAAACAAATCTTAAAAGAGTCTAAGGAGTTGCATGAATAATCAGTGCGAAGGGGGCCTGGAGAGTCATCATCTATGCAAATCTCTCCTACTCCTGGCATCTTGGAAATGGTGAGGACCATTGATTTTCAACCTCACCTGCACACTCCGAAGGATCTACTAGGGACACCGGCGATGAAGCTAAGAAAAGAGAAGTAGAGGGTAACTTAGCTGAGCCAATCCCTAAGATAGTTATTGAGACAACTGCCCATTTAGTTGAACACTCAAAGGGAACAACAACCGAGTCTCTAGTGTCCAGTGACCCCACTGACCGTGATTCAGCTAGTGCGCCAGCTGAGGAGGAAACTGCACACACCACAGCCGGGTTGGAGGAGGTAGTGGGAGACCTTACAAATTTGAAGCTAGGAGACAAAGGGGAGACTGAAGCGGAACGGTAGAGTGGGATTGATGAGGCTTAGATAGTTTAGACTTTCTTAGCTAAAATTCCAACTGCGCTGAAGGCCAAGGATGTTGTTGCTGCAGCTGAGGCAAAGGATAGACAGGAGACCATGGCAGTTGATACTGCTAGTCCTGAAAGCTCAATCCAAGAGGTTGATGTTAGAAAAATATTTTTATCATGATTTTGATGATTTTATATAAATGAGTTTTTATACCAAAACAATGTCCCCAAGTGTTGCCCAAAATCTTCAAAATATTTTAAGTGATTCTTACTAAGTTTTTGAAGCATTTCTTGAATTTTATTTTTGATAAAAATTGGACAACTTATCTGTATTAAGGTCGACCGGTCGCCCTATAGGGAAACCAGTACCTGAAAGTTGTATTTTGAAACAGAACCAAAACAAAGAAGAAAAAGAGGGAGGGCGACCATGTGGTTGAGGGGGTCGAACGGTGCCTGGGATGATTTTATTTCCTCAGTTTTTATCTATTGTTCCTTTATTCTCAGGGGGACCGGTCCAACATTAGAGGGATCGGTCCAACCCCCTAGGTGACCGGTCACCCTATACACTGGACCGGTCCCCATCCCCATGCAACCCCTGTCTAATCTCAGATTAACGTTTTAAACTTTCGAATTTTCAACATAGCGACTAGTCACTCTATGATTTTTGACAGCAAATTATATCTTTTGTTAAGCCATTATCTGATACATTTACTTTATCAATTCTTAACCATTTTTGTAGATCTTTTGATCCTTCTTTTTTAGATAAAAGTGAAGATGGAGGAGCCTATGTTGGAGATCCAATCTTGAAACTCCCCTATAAATAGATGAAGAATTTGAAGGATCAAATACTACAACACAATATAAGCAACAAGCAAAAAATTCAGCAAACTTCTTGTTATTCACTTTCAACACACTTGTTGTTAAAGCCTAAGCTTATCATTTTCATATTTTGCTTATTAGGTTATTCCTTATTGATTACACTTGCACTTAAAAGTTGTATACTTCATTTGAGTTGTATTCTTGATTGGTTCAAATCATCCAAAACAAGACATACTTGTTAAGTGTTCTTGTGGTAGAACACACTTGGTTGATTTTAGGTGTTGAAGAGTTTGGTGCTCTTCATTGTTGTAAGAAGATTTTGGTAATCTTCATAGGTGATGCTGTAAGAAGAGCGCAGTACTCTTCAAGTTAAAGATTGTAATAGTTTGATATCTATTAATAAGCGTTTTTCTTTTCGAAATCCATTCGGACATACCGGGTGGTAAAGCACATAGGCCCTATGTGGGTTGAAGATCTCTAAATCATCGTGTGTTGATTATATTTTTGCACTTCTAGTTCTGCACAATCTTTATATTTAATAAAGAGGGGGAATCGAAAAATGGGGAACATCTATTCACCCCGCTCTAGATTTCTGGAGGCACTTGGTCTAACAGTTGAGACCTCGAAGGTTGCCATTATTCAATACCCTAATGCAGCTTTGTCTGCAGAAGGGAATGTAGAAGACCCTAATGTAGTTGAGACTGCAAAGGGAGTGTAGAAGGCCCTACAGCGGTTGAGACAACTGTTAAGGGTACTGAAGAAAATGAATATGTGGAATTTCTTGATACAGATGATGAGGTTGAGTCCGCCCCCATGGAAAACTAGTAAAGGACCCAGAAATTGAGGAAATGGCAGCTGAAATGAAGAAGGCACGCGAGGAAGCTGCCCTCTCGAAGTTCACTTTGGTGGATGGCTCACCCCCAATGGTGCCATCACCAGCCCATGATGCTGCTGAGGTAGCTGAGGCAATGATGGACTCAAAAGGAAGCACCCACTAAGACCAATGAAGTTGTTAAGACAAGCTGATGATCGATCGGCCGGCAACAGCTAACACAGCTGTGACTGCCAATGATGCTGCTGAAAGTGGGAGAAGTTCCTGTTGTTCCAGATGACTTATTCTCAGACTACTTTTCGTTCGTAGCTGAGGTAACCCTAGAGACTGAATCTGTTGAAGAAAGTGCCAAGTACACCATTGAGATCCACCCTGAAGACTATGAGGCTCCAGATGACTTGCGAGTAGTGCCATTTGGATTCGATTTTGATGCAGTGTGGCCTGAAGAGTAGTCACCTGACACAACAGACTTGTGAAAAGCCTTCAAGGACATCTGTTCGAAATTCAAAACATGGAAAGAGGTTTTGTTGCACTAAACCAACGGATGGGCAATCACGATGCCATGATCTCTGGAGATATTAGAGGCTCGGTTTTAAGGATCAGAAAATGGACAGCTCAGACGAAGGCACTCGAGAAGAGAACAGGTCAGCTACTTCAAATCCTTATTCTCTAATCTGGTGATTTGGAGTGCTGACAATGCCAAATTTCAGCAGAGACAGCAGGATCACATATTCGAATAGACCACGCACGCAAACGGACGATTGGTCAAGAACACTAAACCTTCAAAATCATGAGTGCATAAATGAAAATCATGAGTGCATAAATGATAGAGCGAAACATAGAGCAGCTCGCTCAGCAACGCACGAAAAACTAGACCTTATTTTGTCTAAATATCCTCAACCATCTCTCCTTGGTGATGATGCCAAAAAGGGGGAAGAAAGTGGAATTAAGAAGGCCCCTTTGAAGATTGTGGTTGAAAAACCACAACATGGCTCATCCACCAGCTCTCTTTACTCCCAACCGCCAAAAGAGTTGTGAACTGATGAGAAAGTCGACATAGATTTGAAGAAGACTAAAGGCGTGATGGAAGCTTAAATTACGTAAAGTCAACCTAAGGCAACATAGTCGCATTAAAGATCTTAAAGCTAGATTCGATGGTCCCCAGCGAGAATTACTTCAATACTCTCGAGTTGTTAAGCTTCCATAAGAACCAACTCTCGATGCGGGTTCGAGCCAAGATCGCTTGAGGAGTTCCGGACCCTCAAGTCCAAGGATTTTTCAAAGGGATGAGTCTCAAGCGGGCATGGGATTGATATCGGGAGAAGGGCCTGGAAAGTTTCCAAATAGTGGCAAAGCAGACTCAAGGAAATAGTGAGTAGGCTTCAAGAGCTCGGCCCGTTCAAGACACTCCCAAAGGAGGAGGAGCAGACTCTGGCAGAGGCAGAGGAAGAAGTGGTGGAAGAGGAAGAGGCATTCCACCAAGAAGTAATGTTATATATATCAATCCTCAGAAAAAGGATGTTCTCTACTGGGCCGAACTAAAGAAATTGGAAAATGAAGAAGTTTCCAGGGTAAATGTTGAAGCAGCTAAGAGGGAGGAATTGGAAAACATAAGGCATGATCAGGAATGGGAAGAGAGAATGAGAAGAGATGAAGCTTCTCGAAGAGCCTATGAGAAGAAAAGGAAGGAAGAAGATGAGAAGAAGAGGAAGGGTGATAAAGATAGAAGAAGAGCTAAAGAAGATGAGACAAAAAAGAAACAGCAGAGGCGTTGAAGACTACTGAAGACACCTTCATGTTGTAATTTTACATAAGTGTAAGTACACAGAAATTTGTAAATACTTTGTATACTTTTTCATTGTCCTCTGTAATGCTTTGTAAAGTACAAGAATGATATGTTCAATAAAATAATATATTCATACAATCATTCTATGTTAATGCACTATTTACTTTGCTATTTTTATTTAAGTTTTGGCATCATCAAAAAGGGGGAAATTGTTGGAGAATTTATGTAATAGATTTTGATGATACCATGTAAAACTTAGATTAGGAAGTTGGCACCCCAATTCTACTGTAGATCAACTGGTAATAGATTGGGCTTCATAAGCTGAGTGGAAGCAGCCAAGTTGAAGAAAGTAGGACTCGAACTAAAGACTAAGATGAAGGATCAGTTGTGTGGTAGCTGATCGAAGTGAAGACAAGTCTCAGTCAAGTGACAGAAAAGTTGTCTCAGTCAGCAGACTGACAGCTGAGTCACTCCAAGATAAGTGGAGTTGACTGTCAAAGGGGTTATGCAGCAGAAATGATCAAAGAAAGCTAAAAAGATCTGTTGTCAAAGCAAGTCAATTATTTGCTGAAAATGTGCATGTGTCATACTGCCATCGTTAAAGATGTTTTGCTTAAAGAGTGCAAAAAGTAAGAAACCAATGAGATGTACCTGAAAACCTCCAGAGTTTAAGAAAAGCCTGCAGATCATTAAATTCAAGGATCAGTCTACATCAAGCTGCAAGATAAGACAAGCAAACAACCTCAAAGTGTAGTTTGAAAAATACATCTATCTCTTCAACGGATATATTTTTCAAACAAGCAAAATAAAAGGCTGAGGAATTCATTGAGGAAAGGTTACGAACGCAAGCAAAGCAATAGACACTAACCTGCAAAGCAAGAGCAAAAATATCTCAAGCATTCTATTCAAATCCTCAAGCCTAAATCTCGAAGGAAATCAATCCAACACACTAAGTGAAGAAAAGACAACTTCAAACTGTTGAAGAGGAAAAACTTGTTTAAAGAACAATGGGTCTACACATCCAGGGTTGAAGGGAATGTAGTAAGGTTTCAGTTCGAACCAGAAGCTTTGGACTCGTTGGAGGGTTGTGTGAACAAATCCAAGAGTTTAAAGGAGCTGAAGTAGCAAGACAACTGTTTTATAAAGAAGTTGAGTCCATAAGCAAAGCCAGCTGTGTGATCAAGGCCTAGCTTCGACTATCGCCATTTTGTAACAAAGTCACAGTTACATTAGTGGATTCCTCCAGGGGTTGGAAAAGAGTGGATTAGAGGAATTACCCCATCCTCGAACCACTATAAAAATTGCTTTGTGTCATTTACATTCAGTACTTTAATTCTTGCATATCTATATTGTTGTTTGTTTTATTTGCTAAGCCAACTAATAATAACCAAGCTTAAAACAACTGTTGAAAGACGTATTTCAAACAAGGGTGAAAGTTTTCCACTGTAAAAACCAAGTCTACTGAATTTTTAAAGAGTTAATCGAATCAGCTGAGTTATCTTATCAATAGCTCAGTCGAGTCTGTTGAGTGGCTAACTCTGCTGTGTAGGTAAACTAAGCTGTCCACCAAGGACCCAGCTGACTTGTGACTATACTCTGACTTTAAAAGGACTAAATTTGAAAAGTTGGTAAAGTCTATTCAACCCCCTCCTTCTAGACTTTATTTTATCACCCCTTGGGACCCGCACCTCTTGTATATAACATTTACATAATATGATTATGGTAACATTAGATAAATAAGGGATTTATATGATGCTCATCAAATGCATATAATAAGCACAATATTCGAAAATAAATATCATGATTATAAAATAAAAGACAATATATAATTTCTTCAAGGACACTGATACATAACACGTGTATCATTTCATTTTTAAAAGTTATTAAGTCATTGATGATAAAAAAAAATTCAATCTCAAAGATAAAGAAGTTCCAAAGGAATGGAGCCCAGGAATTGTGAAACACAAAAAGTAAAACAACACACTTTAAGAACATAGTCAAAAGTAATACCTGACAAACACGTATGTAACTTTATATTCTAAAATGGTATTTCATATCCTATTTCATCACACGAATGATTGTCAAGTATAGCAAAATTATGATGTTAATTTTCAAGCACAAATGTGTGGGTTGTTATAACACAATTGAAAATTGTTGAAACACAAAATATTGACAATCATACACGCGGTAGAATAGAAGATGAAACACCATTTTTGAATAAACGATTCCGCCACTGGCAATAGAGGAACCAACATTTACAAACTTCTTACTAAAAATGCCAAGAAAGATTTGCCTGCAATATTAAACTAGAGTTTCCTTTTAAATTGGATAAAATTATGAATCATAAGCAAGATTCGGATTTGGTTCAATTGTACATGCATTCAAATGCATTTTAATTTTAGGAATTCATAAATGTTTAGTTCACTGGTGATTATTTCTTTGATAAATCAACACAATAAGTTATATGAAGAATTGAAGCGGTCTAATTCTATTTGTAGTGCAGTGTGATGTGAAATGTTGCCAACACTTAATATGTCACAACACAAATGTTGTATATTGAACATAAATTCACAAAATAAGTAGAATGACAGATATTAAAAATGAACATAGGAAGAATCAAAATTGTGTACAAGTATACAAGTACTTGTACGATATCCTTAGGCAAAATTTCTTAGATCAAATGTTGTTACAAAGTACAAATACAACAAGACTAAAATTTACTCACTTTTAGATGTCGTAAAGCAAGCAACACTTCATGACAAATGAGAAAATCATCCAATGCATGCCATATATAACACACTTATAACATAGGGTCTCTCAAAAACATCAAATGAACACATCTAAAGAAGATGTTGTACAAAGTGATACAATCCTTTAGACCACTCAATCCTCCAACAAACTTCTTGTGAGCAAAAAGTGTCTCTCTGATTTCTTCAAAATATTCACACACACTCTCAAAAATCTATCCCCATGTATGCAATAGTGATTTGCCTAAAATAGATGTGATAGCAACTTCTCCAAATAATAGCTTTCTTAAGAAAAACCACATGCACAAAATAAGGACAACGAAAAAACTTTTTGCAACTTACAAAAACTAATATTAAACTTGTAAGTTAAGGACAATAAAAAATGACATTAACTAATTAAAACTAACATTAAATATCCAGAAAATTAACTACTAAAAACTCTGACATTAAATATCCGAAAAATTACTAAAAAAATATAAAGATAATGTTTGACTTAAAAAGTCAACATTAACTATCTCCCCCCTCCCTTTTTTGCGATTTTTTGGGCAAAACCTGAATAAAAACTATGCAAATATATTCAATAAAGAAGTTAACCTCCCCTTTAAACCAATATTAACAACATCCAAAAAAGTTCAAACCACAAACAACAAAACAACCAACAAAAATAGAATGAAACACATCTTCTTATGATACAACTGTTGTAGTGTTACCACAAGTGTTGGCATCACTATTTGAGTCATCATTCTCTCCATTATCTGATTCATTTTCTGCAGCATATCTGAGTTTGTTTTTGTCACATAGATGAAGTAAAAACTCAAGTTTTTATCAATCATATTTCCTTGCACTGAGAAAATAGGCACAAAGATAAAATACATAAAAGAGTTGTAAAAGTCAAAGAAGTAAAGCTCAAATATTTCCCCAAATTTAAAAGCTAATACGTACAAAAATGCCGAAAAAGTGGAAGTACTAAATAAAATAATATAATCTATTTTCTGACTTTAAAAAGAGTTCAATCTAATGATAATATATTCTTTTAAAACAAAATCAAACATAATACCTTAATGATGCAAAATGCATAATGCCTAAAACCCTAAAAAATAGAAAATGTGTTTCAATATAAGATGTAATAAATTATGCAACACATGCAATTAAAGCATACATAAACCCGTAGATTTCCTTAAACAAGAAAACCTTTCAAAGTCCAAAGATTTTGTGAAAATAAATTGATGTTCATTGGCTATATGTTGAATGCAAAATAATCATTTCTAACCAAATGTTTAGAAAATGATGATGAATATCAATATTTTTGTTTCAAGAACATTGAATAGGATTTTTGGAGAGATCGGATGTCTTTAGGTTATATCAGAGTACATGATTACAATCTCACTTGAAAAACTATAATCACTCAGCATTTGTTTCTGTTATAATTTATTGCTCCAAATTATTAAATTATTACTAATAATCTGAAAGACTGATGTTGTATATTGATGTTACAACACCAGTTTCAACACCGACAATTCTACACAGCAAAAAATAAAAAAAACAAAGATATTTACGTGGTTCGGATTAAACAATCCTACTCCATGAGGCCATGTCCAGAGAAACATAATTCCACTAATAATAAAGGTTACATAGTATAATAATTAGACTTAAACAATTTAAAGACTCTCTCTTTGAATCATCGTCGTTCTTGAACTCCCTTTATTTTCGCCAAAATTATTCTTCTGATAATCCGCTTCAGTGAACTCCCTTCACCATTGGACGCCTCCAAATTGCGGATCGCCTTCTCCCGAAGACTCATCTTCTTTGTCCCGAAGAATGTATGCGCGTACAATTAAAAGTAACCTCAGAATGTTGTCATTAAATTCAACTCTCCATCACTCTTGAAGACCAACTCCGTGAATCAATTATTTGCTGGAGAACCAAAAATCATAGAGCCTCTCTCTTCTATCAAATACGTGTATCTGCTTGTAAATTACCTTCAAAACTAGTCTATGCAATTCTCCCTTTTTAGAGCCGTAAATAACAACTTGACTTAGTGCCCACATATATACACAACCAGATATCCAAAACCTATAACAAATTAGAACTCCTATTTCTAATATAACTCTATTTTGTTGTATCCATTCTTTGTAGGCCAAGAGTCCTCTTTGAATAAAAAGTCTTCAATAAATAATTGTCCAATTAAAAGAGAACCTGCACATCATAACTTAAAGAAAATCAAATGCAACAATTAGTTTGATAAATAATGCCAACATATCACGTCCAATAATTTTGGACTTAATATTCTCCCCCTTTGGCTTTTTTGTCAAAACTAATCAACTGACACAATTAGCAACAACTAATTCAATAAACAACAAAATGACTCCCCCACAAAACAAATCATTCTCATTCTCCCCTTCAATCAAATAGTTATCATATTATCTCCCCTTTTTTGGCAAAAATGGCCAAAGGTACATAAGGCTTCCTCACATTCATTTAATCAACTCAAGGGGTTCATCAACCACTTTCACAAGGTTTTACGAAATTTCGATATTTATGATAGTCGGACAATAAAAAAATTGAATCTCGTTTCTCCTTCGAATGTCATTAGCCTTAATATTTTCCAAGGCAAGTGAGAGAGAAAAAATAATAAATAAAAAGATTATACCTAATGCATGAATGCAAATTACATGCATATTGTGAACAAAAAAATAAACATGTCAAGTTTTATTATGCAGATTTCAAAGAAATCAAATATATGACCAACAATCCAAACTTTCCTAATAAATCAGACAAGCCAAAGTCTCCAGAATCTTTCAATCCTCTCTTTTCTTTGCCTTTTTTTCTCTCTCTTTTTTTCTTTTTTTTTCTCTAGGACGTTCAAGGCATGCTTCCACTAGGTTTAAATTTTGAATTTCCTTTCAAAAACTCTTAGGATGGTTTCCCATACTCATCTTTGTGTTACTGTTTTACGTAAGAGACAAACATGGGACTCATGAATGCTCCTAGTTACTAAGTAGCAACAAATATAGGAGTATAACCTCGATTGATCCATTTTTTTTAATACAAAGCTATATCATGGGTTTAGCTAGTCAGTGCCTCCCATGCAAACTCAATGGGTAGTTTTTACACCAATGAGTAGGTATCCGTTTTCTGTCAAAGGCCTACATGAACTCACAAATAAAACATAAGAATCATCATCTAGCTTATAAGACAAGTCTGATAAGTTAGGTCCTTTTAGATAGAGGTTAAGAAAAAGATTTCAAGGAAAACCAAATTTTTACATTACCAGTATGTAGCATGTCTAATGCAATCCTAAATGATGCATAAAAAGAAAATAGAACCTATCAAGCTACAAGAATGCAATATAACACGCATCACATAATGCAAATATCCGAGAACTTTCTTACTGTCTAAATCTTTGTGCCTCTAAAGCCTTGGTTAATATGTCCGCCATTTTGTTCTCAGTTGAAACATGTTCAATTAATATTGTTCCACACTCAATAAATTCTCTAATAAAGTGATTATATGCATCAAAGAAAGTATAGGGGTATAATTGGATGGAGATATGATCTCGTATCAAGTATGGGACACTTCCCTGGAGTACTTTTTCAATGATCAATTTCTCCAGTCCAAATAACATATCTATCACGTTTAAGATTTTCTGGCAGTTTCAGGTTCAATGTCGGATAGTCATGTCGCGACATGGATTTTTTCTTATGCTTGATCTTCCGAACATAACATGTATCCTCAAACTTCATCAACAACTCAATTTCATGGTTCATATAATTGGTATCTTCCAGACCCATGTTGCGACATGAATTGTGATATTCCAACCTGTAACAGTTATTCGAGTTTTTTTCCCTTGCAAAACACTCTTGTTAGCTTTGTCAAAAACTTCACATAAATCTTTTGTAAATCTAACAAAGAGATTTTGGTCACATAATTGACTAATAATAATGAATTTTCATTCAAACCATGAATCAACAACACATTTTCAAGACTAGGCAAACTTCAACATTTAGAGTTCATATTCCCATAATCTTCATTTTGCCCCATCCCCAAAAATCACAAAACCTTCATCTATTTCTGAAAATTAGACAAGTTATTCCTATCACAAGTCACATGTCTAGAACAACAACTATCGACGTACCATAAAGGACTTGTGCATGGTTCAATAGATGTGTTCACAAAGTTACACATAAGATCAGACTTTCTTATCCATACTCTACGAGGAAAATCACTTTTAAAATCACTTTTAACCCTAAGTGTTAACGAAATGAATATCATATTTTGGATCCCTTATAGAGTTGGAGCTTTCACCAATATAACCTAAGCCTTGACGATTTTCTCCCAATTTACCAATCGAGAGGATATCATTAAGCTTTGTTTTACTAGTGTTCATCTTAGATAAAGAAGCCTTAGCCTTTTTTTATTCAGCAAAAGTGTCTTCAAGTGTCTTGTCTTTTTCTACAATTTGTTCCTTGCGTGTTGAACCTCATGTTCCAACATCGCATTCCGACATGAAAATTCAGTAATCTTTTATTCAAAGGACTTGTTTGTACAATGAATTTCAATGAGTTTTTCGAACATCTGCTTATACATATCTTGGACCTCCTCTTCACTAGGAACATTATTCTCGCTGCTATAATCAAAATATGAATCAATCAATTCATCAATACTTGATTTCTTCTTACCTTTTGATGCAAAGAATCGAATTGTCATCAGTTTTTATTGGTGTCAGAACAGATGTTGCAACATGACTTGCGACATGGCATTTTCTAGAAAAATCAGCATGCCCGTTATCCAGAATCATGATGAGTGCATCATGTTTGTTCACTGCTTCTTTTTTATCTTGTGAATCCTCTGATTCTACATCACTCCATGTGGTGTTTAAGGATTTGCCTTGTTTTTTGAGAGTGTTGGCACATTCCGCTTGTATCTGACCATATCCTTGGCATTCCCTACATTGGATTCGCTTGTTTTTCCTGCCAACACTTGAAGAAGAATGATTAGAAGCACTTTTATTATTAAGAAAACTTGAATTCTTACCAGATTTAGATTTTTGATTTTCTTCCATTCACTTCAAAAAAAATTCAACGTTCTCTTCAAGAAAATTTACTGCATCAGCCATGTCAAAAGTAATGTCGCAATACTTGCAACACCAGTCTGCAGTGCAATCCCCACGTCTTTCGGCTGCTTTGTTTTGGCAATGATTCATCTCGAATGTTTGAAGGGACCCCATTAGCTCATCAAGACGCATTTGTGTTATGTCTTTGGCCTCTTCAATTGATGTCACCTTACTTGAGAATCTATTTGGCAAAGATCTAAGTGTTTTCCTTACCAATTTTGTGTCAGAACACCAAGAGCACAAGATTCATTTGCGATGTCACAAAGTTTGGCATTGAAATCTGCAATAGTTTTGTCTTCCACCATTCTAAGAGTTTCAAATTGAGTTTCAAGCATTTGAAGTTTAGAAAGTCTAATTTGATCAATTCCTTCACGTGCAACCTCGAGTATATCCCGAGCTTCCTTGGCCGTTTCACAATTTGCAATAAGCCTGAATTGATTGGCGTCAACAGCACTAAAAATTGCATTTAATGTTTTGGAATTGGCATGAACCAATTCGATCTCATCAGTCGTCCAAAGGAATCTCACTTTTGGGATAGTTTTCTTCTTCTCGTTTCGTCGTAGTTGGATGTTCCCATCCATTCAAAATCGATTCCCAGGCCTTTTCATCCACATATTTGATAAAGGCATGCATATGAGCTTTCCAATAAGAAAAATTTGAACCTTCTAACAACAGTGGGTGGACAACTGAACCTCCTTCGCGTAGTAGACTCATCTTCATAAAAAATGGCAACAATTTAATCCAAGATCAAAACCAAGTATATGTGGTAACTCGCTCTAGATTCCACTTGTTATAATTTGTTGCCCCAAATTATTAAATTATTACTAATAATCTGAAGGAGTGATGTTGTATATTGATGTTACAACACCATTTCGATCCGACAATTACGCACAAAAAAAAAAAAAAAACAAATATATTTATGTGGTTCGATTAACCAATCCTACTCCACGAGGCCACGCGCAGAGAAAGATAATTCCATAATAATAAAGGTTACATAGTATAATAATTGGACTTAAACAATTTCGAAACTCCCTCTTTGAATCGTCGCCATTCTTGAACTCTCTTTATTTTTACCAAAATTATTCTTCCGATAATCCGCTTCGGTGAACTCCCTTCGCCATTGGATGCCTCCAAATCACGGATCATCTTCTCCCGAAGACTAACCTTCTTCATCCCGAAGAATGTATGCGCGTACGATTGAAAGTAACCTCAGAATGTTGTCGTTAAACTCAACTCTCCAGCACTCTTGAAGACCAACTCCCTGAATCATTTATTTGCCGGAGAACCAAAAATTGCAGAGCCCTTTCTCTTCTATCGAATACGTGTATTTGCTTGTAAATTTTTACCTTCAAAACCAATCTCTGTTATTCTCCTTTTTTTAGAGGCGTAAATAGCAACTTGATTTGCCTATATATATACACGACCCGACATCCGAAGCCTATAACAATTAGAACTCCTATTTCTAGTATAACTCTATTTTATTGTATCCATTCTTTGAAGGCCAAGATTCCTCTTTGAACAAAAAGCCATCAATAAATAGTAGTCCAATTAAAAGAGAACATGCACATCATAACTTAAACAAAATCAAATGCAACAATTAGTTTGACAAATAATACCAACATATCACATCCAACAATTTTGGACTTAACAGTTTCATCCACATGAATTAAAAAGAATTCTTTGAAGAATTATCTGCAGTTTTGAGAGTGTTCTGCAAAGTGTATTGTCTCACAACATGCATCACACAACCTGAATCTCTATCTTTCTTCATTTTAAAACAAAAATGTTTGATATGACCAGGGTTAAAACAGTAATGACACACAAACTTATGTTTTGAAACACCCTAGATCTTTTATACAATGATTTGCCACTTTTTCCAACATTCCCATGTTTAATAGAAAGAGTTGTTTTTTGGCATAAATTAGTTTTGATTGATTTAGCATAACCTAATTTAGTTCTATCAATTCTAGCTTTTCAAAAATAAATCATCAATAACAGCAGAGCTAGAATCAAAATTACTTATAGACTTTTTTTAAGACTAATAAGTTCATATTTAACCAGATTAAGGTATTTGTCTTTCTTGTTAAAAGGACTTCCAATCTTCCAATTGATTCCTTAAGAATGTCATTCTCTTTGACAAGATCTTCATAATTAAGTTGCAAACTATTATGACAATTAACTTCTAAATCAACAATTTGTGAACATGAATTAAGACATAAAGAGAATTTAAAATGATTAATATAATCATACCATAATCATCTAACCTGTCTTGTGCTATCTGCGATGATACATCTCTTGATACAGTAAGATTCATACATCTTTCCCCTAAGAGTGTTTGCATATTGGTTTTCATAATGACCAAATCCTTTGCAAGCACGACATTGAATCAATCAAAGATTTTTAGTTTCAAAGAACTATTCTCTTCATTTGGTTCAAATTTTTAGGAAAATCTGAATAATGACCAGAAAATTATTTCTTAGATTTGAAATCTTTGTCATTCACAGAAGTTTTGAAATCATTCTTTCGATTTGACTTTTGATTAAACTATTAAACTTATAGTCAATAATGCAATATAATCTTCTTTCAGGTCACATTCATGAATGTCTTGCATAAAATGTTCAATTGCATTATAAACATCACTTTAAACATCACAAGAATCAAAACCACTTTGCGATTTAAAAGCACTATTTTTTTCTTTATCTTTAACATGATGTTCTTTATGTTGTGCCAAATTTAACTCAAAAAGTTTGTAAAATACCAATACGTTCATCAAGTGTAAGAGTATTAATATTTTTGGTTTCTTTAATAGTATAGATCTTAACATGTATCTCTTAGGAAAAGATTTCAATACCTTGCTTACCAATCTTTCATTGCTAATAGGATCTCCAAGTGATTGTGCCTCATTAGCAGTATCACAGATTTTTGCATTATATGAAGCAATGCTCTCATCTTCTTCCATTCTCATATTCTCGAATCTGTTTGCTAGGAGTCTTAACTTTTGTAGCGCCCTTTCTAGCTTACTTGAATTTGATACAGAAAATTAGAAATAAAGAGAAATACTTTACTGAATGTCAAAAAATACAGAATAGTAAAAACTTTTACTTCATTCGAAAGGTTTGCAGCGGAATAAATACTAATAATTACTAGTCCAAAACATTCGTACTGAAAACACAATGACATTCAACGTTTAATGAACTAAAAGTCAAACTTTGAAAATAAAAGAATTCCATTGACATGGATTCCCCGAGTCACTGCGCTCGACCATCTCCTTCCTCTTCTGTATTCTCATCTGAAAAATTTAACATTCGTGGAATGAGATAAAGGAACTCAACAAGTAATCTCATGCATGAATGCATGCCTAATGCAATAACTTAACATTTATAACTTTATAAACTTTATGTTTTCATTATTTAAAAACCTTTTACATTCATACTTAAAATATAGTCTTTCTTTTCGTAAAACATTCCTAGGACGCTGGCTCACTTGGTAACACATTGTTCTAATCTGGTTCGCAGTGGACTTGTTATTTGGAACCCGTGAATATTTTGCCCGAAGGTCCTTTTCCGTTAATATTAACATTAGCCACAAGCGGCACATTACCGGTCCCTCGCGCCCATTTCCCACTCACTCCAGCATTATTGAACAATTTGCACCCATTTCTTTGAAAAAAACATTATTAATTATATACTTAAAACTTGACTTTACTTAATCTTGGGAGGCTCGTGAAATGCTATGAACATACATTAACATCATGCATGAACCTAGTGATGCAACTTCAATTGAATTCGAACATAAACTTAAAGGACATAAACATAATAATTAAATCACATTAATTGACAAACGTATTAAAAGTAAACATGACTTGAAGCATGTAAATGAGGATAAACCTACATTTAAGATACTCAACATTAACTCAGGAAAAGGCCTATGTTCAGTTACTCAGGGAAAAACCTTACATTCAATTATTTAAAGCAATTTAGGGAAACCCTACATTTAGTTAGTTAAGGGAAAACCTTATATCCAATTTGGTTAGGGAAAACCTTACATTCAATTAGTTAGAGGTAAACCCTATGTTCAACTCATTAGGCAAAACCCTATGTTAAATTAATTAGGGAAAAACCATATGTTCAACTAACAAGGAAAACCCTATTTTCAATAAATTATGGAAACAACTAACCATACATTCAATTACTCAAACTTATCTAGGGATAATCCATACATTCGTTTAGTTAAGAGAAAAGCCTACATTCAATTATTCAAACCTATATAGGGAAAATCCATACATTCGATTAGTTAAGGGATCAGCCTACATTTAATTATTTAACCTCTTTGGAGGAAAGTCATACATTCACTTAGTTAGGGAATAGCTTGCATTCATTTAATTAAGGGAAAACACTATATTCAATTACTCAAACCTATTTAGGGAAAAACCCTACATTCAATTAATGTGGGATAGACTCTATGTTAAACTAATTAGCAAAAACCTTATGTTCAATTAGTTACGGATAACGTTATATTCGGTTAGTTAGGGGAAAACCCTACATTCAATTAATGAGGGATAAACCCTATGTTTAACTAATTAGCGAAAACCTTATGTTCAATTAGTTAGTGCAACCCCTTTAATAACTGAACGTGAATATTTCTAAAACAATAAATAACTAGAACAAAATTATAATCCTTAAATTAATATCGAAATAAAGGCATGTATTAAGCAAGTATATGGGTCAGACAGTTAAGAATCAATCATAGAACTTAAGGACTTGGAGCTTCCATGCATGAGCTTCATTAGCTTACTTTGGTATTGTTGATATCAAATAAACAAACTTTTAATAATTATTCACCTTAAAAGCACATCAAGTACTGACCAATTCAACAAATTAGAAATCATCCCTCGACGTACGCACAAGGAGAATTAGTAATATCGTACACAAACAAACATTATATATCTACGTGAAATCTATGGAGATTATTTGCATGTTCAATTAAGGGGTAAGAAAAAATCCTTTTTCGAAATACTCGCATTGGACAAGTCACCTATCTTTCTTTTCTCTCCTGACCGATCTCTCTACTCTCTCTGTGCATTATCCATCGTGTATTATGTGTTCTCCGTGTGTGTTTTACGTGTCTTATATCTGTATTTTAGTCTACTCCTAATTAAACTAGGTTTTAGAGTACATGGACTCATTACTAACTTACTAACAATATGGGCTTGATTTAATATTTTGTACTAATTAAAAGTCCAATTATTCATTATAAGGACCAAATTAAATAAATTCACAGTCCAATTAAAAATATTCTTTTATTATTCATTATTTAAGAAAGTTAACTATCTATTAAAATCATTAATAAATTCTTAATCCTCTATTATTATTCCATAAAATAAAAAAATAACACGATTAATAAAAATCTGAATTTTCTTATCATTATTCTATTAAATAAGTTAATAACATAATTAATAAAATTCTTATTAAGACATAAAAATGTGGGTCGTTAAAACTTTGTTCATCTAACATCATGTGTTCCTTCACAGTGCAATTTTAATGCATCCCAAGCATAAATTGCTAAAACACAATTACAAATTATTTTGAACAAAGACAAATTCATAACACTAAAAATGACACTTAATTTTAGAATTAAAAATTGCAATCTAGATTTCATCATTTAGCCATTCAATCTCAGGTTTGACAATTGTCTCTCCATCAACATCAATGACTCTTGGCGGTATCCAACTTGTAAGAACAAATCTCTATGCCCGTTCATCAAGTGATTTGATATGTACTCTCATTTTCCCCTTCCAATATGAATAGTTTGTTCCATCCAAAATAGGAGAAAGAACCATTAAAGTTCCTCAAGTTTCCATTATGAGTTACTGCACAAAAAAAGTACAAGATCACGCTTAGTAGTGTTAAGCGTAGGCTCTTGATGCCAATTGAAAGAATTGAAGGGGTCCAATTCTATTTACAATGCAGCATAATGTGAAATGTGTTACCAACACTTAATATGTCACAATCAAAGTCTTGTGTATTGAATACAAATGCACAATAAAAATGGAATGTCGGATATTAAAAAAAACACAAGGAGATAACAAGTATCAAAATACTTGTACGAAGTCCTTAGGACAAAAAAATCTTAAATTAAATGTTGTTACAAAGTACAACATACAACAAGACTAAAAGTTATTCCTTTTTAGATCGTGTAAAGCAAGCAACACTTCATGACAAATGAGAGAATCCTTCAACGCATGTCATATCTATATTATTATATAAAACCTAACCAAGCATAACAAACATATAAAAAGTTCAAATATTCCCACCCACACTTAATTCAAGCAATGTCCTCATTGCACCAAAAAAAAACAAAAAGAGAAAATAAAAAACACAATTGCCCTAAAAGGCATGCTAACACCTCACAATCGTAAGAATGGAGAGAAACCCATGGGAACCTACAAAAAAATGTGAAGAGAATAAAACAAAAACAAGCAAGCACATGCAGACGTCACACAAAAGAAAAACAAACTCAATCTTTTATTTATTTATTTATTCATTTTTCTTTTCTTAAAAAAAGAAGGCTTAAAATGCTTGAGTTGCATCTCAAGAAGCGCTCTTTTAACGTTATTAGCTTGATGGTACCAACTGAAAAAAAATCATGGTGGGTTATTGAGCAAGACATCTCTTACCGTGTTGAACTTATAATCCGACTGAATCAAGCTTTGAACCATATCATGTTCCTGCCATAGGACATCTTTGATAGCAAAATAGACAGAGTCAACAATAAAATTTTCATGCAGTGCACATGCATGACTACAAGCTAAAATAAATAAAAAAATTGAATGAATTTGAAGATATATAAAAATGAAAAAGAGAGTTATCATGATCACAGGCTGATCAAGTAGCCAAACAAATAAGCCTGAAAATAAGTTTGAAAGAAAATCAAATGGTCACAAGCCGACCAAATGGCTGAATGGTTGGGGCCTCGTTAAAACCTCCCAAAGTAAAACCCACCCTTGTGGGAAAAACTCTTGGCAGGAAAAGAGTACCCCCCCATAAAAGAAAGAAGCGTCCAAACATACAGAAAGAGAAGCCCGGACGCATTAACTAACAAACCTATAATTGGACTGACCAACATAGTCCTCTGTGAGAAAAGGCACGAGATCCTCAGGCGATGCCCCACCAAGTCCCAGAATCCGACTTCTTACTCAGAATGTCTGCCACTCGATTTTTTTTAATGAATTGGAATATATATATATATATATATATATATATAAATGAAAAAAGAGAGGCATCCTGATCACAGGCTGATCAGGTAGCCAAAGAAATAAGCCTGAAAAAAAGTACGAAACAAAATCGAAATGGTCACAAGCCGACCAAATGGCTCGATGGTTGGGGCCTCGTTAAAACCTCCCAAGGTAAAACCCACCCTTGTACGGAAAACCCTTGGCAGGAAAAAGAGTATCCCCCATAATAGAACAAAGGCGTCCAAACATAAAAAATAGAATCCCGGACGCATTAGCTAACAAACCTATAATTGGACTGACCAACATAGTCACCAGTGAGAAAAGGCGCAAGATCTTCAAGAGGGACGCCCCACCAAGTCCCATAGTCTGTCTTCTTACTCAGCCTGTCTGCCACCCGATTGCCTTCCCGAAAAATATGTGAGACCACCAAATCCATCTGGGAGATCAGGTGAAGAGTGTAATGCCACTTGCTAAGGTGGTGCCATGGGACCTCCATGGATCTCTTATTAATCAACTTCACCACATAATGTCTGCCACTCGATTGCCTTCCTGATAAATATGTGAGACCACTAGCTCCATCTGTGAAAGCAGATGAAGAGTGTAACGCCACTTGCTATGGTGACGCCAGGGAACCTCAACGCATCTCTTATGGAGCAAATTCACCACATAAACCGAATCTGACTCAAGCCAAAGTTGTGTCCAGCTCTTAGTGAATGCATAATGAATGACCCACATCGCTGCCACTAACTCAGCCTCAAACGCATAGCCCGCACCACAACGGCTCACAAAACATCCCCAAAAGAAGCCTCTGCAATTCCGGAAGACCCTAGAAGCTATAAGACCTCCCGGCGCCCCCAAATCACTACCGTTCGCATTCACCTTGATCCAACCCAGAAGGGGGTTTTGCCAATTAACTTTCACAATCTTCAGGGCTTGTCGAGCCCGCCCAGGAACACGCAGTCTATGAAGGATGAAGAGGTCTTGTTGATCATTGTTCATGCAGCCCCGATCTAATGAAGATGATTCGACGATAAGAACCCGAAGATGGAGGATTGCCGCATCCACCGTCCAGAGTTTATTGTTAAAAATCAACTCATTCCGGATATGCCATATGAGCCAGATACAGGACAGAACAACCACACACCATAAGAAAGTAGCATGCTCACTAAAACGAAAATTCATTAAACGCACCAAGAATTCATTAAAGCTATAAGACATAAAGAGGTGAACGTCAAATGAACCAAAAATCCATCGCCAAAGAGCCCCTGCAAAGACCCAAGAGACAAACAAATGGTCAACTGATTCAGTAGAGGCACACCAAAGAACACAGACCGAGGGGCCAATGAAACTCCCCCTATTACGCAATAAGTCCAAGACTGCCAACCAATTATGGATGGCTCTCCACGCCACAACCGAACGGTGTTCCAGAATGTGAGGTGACCAAATCCAAGAATCCTATTGTACCGCCGGAGAATGGGGACGAATATGAGAATATGCTGCTTTCGATGTAACATTCCCATCATCAGAGTTCAACTAGACCCGCATGTCCTACGAGGAAGGTGCCATGGGGACCCTAACGATATCCGGGACCAGATCCAAGTAAGCCTCAACAAATGACAAGGTGAAGTACATGACTCATCGTAGAAGTACTCGGAAAAGTGATGCCCAAATAAATGTTTGTACTCATGCGGAATACCAATTCTGTCTGCTATAGAGTAACCCAACCCAGGGATCCAATGAGAATCGTCCAAGCAATCCACAATGCAAGGCCTAATCCCAATCCAAATAGAAGAAGGGATAGTCTGGGTTTGAGTTTCGTAGCCCAAAACTTTCGTTCTAATGGTCGGGCTGATATTTGGGTATTCTGTGATCCTGGCATCTCTATTTTGCAACATGTTTGGATTTTTTTCTCAGTGTATTGTTCTGCAGGTTCAGTTGGGTTCTCTGATTTTTCATATTGGCTTTGCCCATGGTTTATGTAATCATATTGCTCGGCGCACTCTTTGGCTGGATTTGAGAAATTTGGGTCTTGATGATTTATTGCTTATTGGGGATTTTATTACAGTTTTTCCTAAGACATTTATACTCAATTTTCTATTTTTTACATCAATCGTAGTGTTGGTGGTGGCCATAAATAGTTTATCCAACAAAATGGTATGATCCTTAATATTACCTTTATACTTCCCCATATCTAAGACAACAAAATTCAACAATGCCTTTATGGTACCTAAGGGATCTATCAGCAAGTTGCTAGTATAATTTGGTGGACTTCATTTTCCTTAAATTTACTTGTTGAAATATATAGTAAGACATAAAGTTAATTCATCTCCAAGATTAAGCATACATGCGACTTTCTTACCATTTCCAAAAGCAATAATAATAATGAAATCATCTAGATCTTGTTATTTTGGGAGTGGACTCGGGGATGGTATATTGGTATATGGGTGTGTAGGGATTATCAGGTTTGTGTAAGGACGATCCTTTACTTGCCTTATTATTCATGTTCTCGCTTTTCTTTCTTCTTTATAGTTTCAACATCACCTGCGGGTTAGACGAAAACACTAACATATGGAAACTCAATTTCATTGTCATAAATCAAACCACTTTTAAGAATAGTGATGGCTTATGTTTGTATTGGTTGACTAGGAAATATGCCATTCTTGAAGTCCTATTGAGCTATCTCACCAACTTGAGCAACCAATTTTGGCCAACTTGAGTCTCAATTCAATTAATGTGCCTCCAAGGATTCAAATAGCCTAGTATTACCCTATTGTGCTTGCTTTGACTAACTTGATAGAGGAATTCGATCTCTCTTATATTATAGGCCATGGTGGTTGCTGGGGCTACTAAATTTGCGGAGTAGAGTTTGCCTAACTAAAAATTGGGGTGATTCTATCAACCAGGATTATATGTTTGTGAAAATGGGTCATTCCTTGGTCGTTTTGGAATCCTCGAATAACATTGACTTATGTATGTCCATCAATCGACTGTTGAGTAACGATATTACAAACATTGGCACCATGCCCATAACCACCACAAATCCCATAAGACTCAGCAGATGGGGCATTTGGAGATCCACGAACTGCAAGTGTTTTGGTGATCTCATAGGATGGAGTCACCTCATTCACTGTAGCTCTTCTACTCCTTGCGCACTTTTGCTGTGAGTTACCACCTATCATCTCGAAAAGGTTATAGATGTATTGCACCGTGTGTGCACCATATCAGTTTCGGCTGCATTTTCAATCGTGTGCTAATAATTATGTGTCAACCCACCATAGAAAAATTGATTTAATAACTCCAATTGATAATGATGGTGTGGGCACTGAATCAATAAGCCCTTAAAGCTATCCCAAGCCCCGTGAAAGGGTTCACAATCCTATTAGCTAAAAGTAGCTATTTTAGCTCGTAGGTCCACAGTCTTCTACTGAGAATTATATTTCCCCATGAATTTATTATCGACCGCCTACCAATTAGTCAAAGAATTAGGAGGCAAAAACATAAGCCACGATTTGACTCGATCTTTCAGTGTAAGTAAACATCTCATCCGCAACTGATCTTCATTCAAATCTTATAGATGGAAAGTCTAAATGACTGCATAAAACGCCCATATGAAATTGATGGGATCTTTGTTTGGCATCCCATACTGATTAAAGTGGATTGTTTTAAGCTCATAATTTTGGGCTGCCTCTCCCAATTGAATAAATGAGGTTGTCTTCCCTATGACGGGTATATCAAAATTCCTCATCAAACATTGTGGTTGCTCTTGATTGTTAGCCATTCTCGATGCTTGTTCTTCGGGTTCTTCCTTTGGAACTTGTTCTTTATATTACAATGTGCTCTCGCTACTTTCGGAAGAATCGTCAACTTCGTCCCTTGTAAGCTTCGCAACCTGATAGATGTCATCCACGTAAAGCACTAGATCCAGTCCAAGATTTCTGCTTCCTTGCTTAAACCACACAAGGAAAATAGATCAAACGCACCTATAGAACAAGAGTGAACTAAAAGAAAAAAGAAATCATAATCTAGAAACGCGGAAAATAAGCACAATAATTATTACGCCTAAAGCCTTTCCCGAAAATGACGCCAAATTTTTTGTTTGACCACTGAACACCAAAATTAATCTAGCGATGCTTGCAAGAGTACGAGATCAATTGTAGGTGATAAATTAACAACATTGTGACTCAAAGACATAACCATAAAATAATTATTATGTATCACAAAAGGCACAATATAAATCTTAAACACTTGAAATAGATTTGAAATTTTAATTATCTAAAGAAAAATAAGTAAAAAGACCAATTAAAACTTAGACACAATTAAACCTGGTAAAAAATATGTGGAGAAAAAGTCTAGGATTTCAGAATCATCTCATCAAACTCAGAGCATTGTACGAATCAATTGATCATGCTATTAAATAATTAAGAAAATAGATACAAAGTAGACCTAGATCTGATAACTCTCGTATTCATAAATTAAGTCTAGATAAATCCAAAATACGAAGACTGCTGCAGCTGCGCAAAATTGCTTTTTGAAATTTCTTTCCCCAAAACTTCTTTATTCCATCAATACTTATAAACTCGACACAATAACACAACATGCCACTAAAATATGCAAACTAATCACGCCAAAATATGCACAAATCATCACACACAAAACACACAAAAATATGCAAAACAACAAACTATATTAACCCATCCGCGAAATGGACAAAATTGTGAAAAGAAAATGATTACAAAATGTGCCATATTCCAAGAATACTCCTAAAGATACTTAGTGTTATGGTAAATGGTTAGAAAATGAAGAACTTCAATAGCTTATGGATTTCTTTTTCAAGCTTGGAACTTGCAAATTCGATTCACTTATATTCCATTATAATAGAAGCATGAATGGAAACTTGTGTCCATGATTTGTGTTGGTCCATGCATGACCACCCTCCTTCCACAAAACAATCGATGAATGATGTGGTGTGCAACATTCTTCTCCAAGTACTTTGACAGAGATGCAAGATTCGATCAGGGTTCTTCTTCTGATTTGGGAATTTAATGGGTTGATTAGGGTTGAAATGTTTTCCCTCCAATAAGTGTCGCATAGTCACTTATTCAACTCAACATTGAGTAGGGGTTAATTCGATGCTACCCAATTGGAGTATTACCCAACTCACTTGTACTTTAACTCGTGTCCAATAATGATATGTGCATGTGTTTTTTTTTTTTTTAAAGAAAATGAAAAATGGAATGCATGTCAAATTACAAAAGAGTTTGGGTGATATCCAACTAGCTAGCATCTAATTAGTCACCAATAACAGTTGATTTTTTTCCATGTCAAAGAATTTTTGGGAATTAATTTCCACGTCAAAGAAAATTGATAGGGAATAGAAAATTCTCTAAATTTTTCTTGCCATGTGACCTACACCTAACAAATTTTCAAAATTCCGATAAAATTTGTATGCAATGAGGGAAAAGTCAAAAAGTTCATGTATTAAATGTGTCATATCCATTTTAGCCTATGTACAATGCAAGATGAATATAATTAGTTTATCAAAATTGGAATTAAGCCAATCAATAAATTTCAAAAGGTGGTGCTATTCACACCTCCAAAATTGATGAATACATCCACCTTCTAAATTCATCCCACTTACTTTTTAAAATATAACATAGTTACTAAATGCATCCCTCCTAATTTCCCATTTTACCCTTTCATTATTTTTCCTCCCAAATACACCAAAATGATCCACCCAAAGGGCGGCGGCGGTGACAGGAAGAAGTTCCAGCAATCTTCTTTGTTTCGGCAACGAAAGATGATGTAATATCTTTTAAATTTACACAGTTTTATTTTATTTTAATTTCAAATTTAATGTTTTACTTTAATTTCACACTTATAGTTGGATTAGTTTGGGCAATTATTTCGTATAAGTGTTGGGTAATTATATTTGGTTTGAATTATAGAGTTACATTACGTTTTTTTTTTCCTGGTTTTGTCTAAGTTTGGGGAAGAAGACGATGGATGGCGGCACGATGGCATACTCGATCGTGTCATAAGACACGATCGAAAAGTAACTACGATCGTGCCATCGTGCCAAGTGGCACGATCGAGAAGTAACTATGATCGTGCCATTGTGCCACTTGGCACAATGTCATGAGCAAAATTTTAATTAAGATCGTGTCGTCGTCTTTATAACACGATGACACGACCAAGCGCCGCACCGCGATCGTGCCAAGTCGTGCACTTTTGTTATTCTACAGTAAATTTTCAACTGTAAAAAATGAGTAAAAATGGAAAAATAAAACACTTTTAACACTACAACATAAATGACATTAGGTAACACTAAAAAAATGTTACCTAATGGCCATAAAATGTTACTATAGACAATAGGTAACACTTTTATGGCGCTGCAATTGCTCGTGCTACCTTTAGTCAAATGTATCACTTTTATTAGCTTTTAGTAACACTTTTTCTAAGTGTTACATTAAGTTTTCTATTGGTAACACTTTGAAGCAATATTTCTAAAGTGTTACATATGAATCTCATGTAACACTTTTTTGTAACACCTTTTATATTTGTAACATTTTAAAAAAATACTTTTAAAGTGTTTCATATGAATCTTATGTAACACTTTAATTGTAGCACTTCGTAGAAATACTATTTTTTGCCACCAAGTAGATTCGAACCCACGACCTGTTATGTATGGAAGTGGCAATTTACCACTAAGCTAAGTTGATTCTTATTACAACTTTTGCTTTGTTTTATATATACACATACACACAAACACATATATATTATATGTATATATAATATATTTTATATAATAAATATTATATTTTATAATATATGTATTAAATTATATTATACACTGTATATATCAAGTTTTATATTGTATAGTATATAGTTTGAAAATCATATTATATTATATATTAAATGAAACAACAAATTAAAAATATGAAAAATATATAAAATAAATTTATCGACTAATAAATATTCAATCGGTAAAAATAAAAAATATATAAAAATATAAAATTAATTTACCGACAGATAAAAAAGTTCTAACAGTAAAAAAATTAAATAATAAAGAAAATAACAAAATAATAATTTACCGACGGAAAAAATTCCTAAGTAATTACCGACAACATCAATTTTCATTGGTAATTGTTTTTTACAAAAGTAAAAAAAAAAAAAAAAAAAAAGGTTAACGATGAAATTGGTCTCCGTTAGTAAAAATTAGAAAAATAAATAAATAATAATAATAAAATATATACATGCACATTTTCCGTCGGCATTAAGACGGAATTAATTGCCTTCGTAAAAAATAAAATAATAAAATCAAAACTAAAATACTTTGTAAAAAGTAAACAAAAATTCAGTTAAAAAACAAAATACATGATGTCTACAATTTTTAGGTTTGGTGACATCAATTAATTAAATAAATCTTTGACATGATTTAATGATAGTTATATAATTTTGTGTTACTAAAATATAGCTTAAACAGTGTTACAATCAATAAAATATATTCTTGCCAAGAGTGCTTCTTAAATAAAGTGATACCTATTTGCGTTACAAAAGAAATAACAAAAACGAAGTGATACTTAAAAAGTGTTACTTATATAAAGTGTTACATATAAGCGTTCCATATTGATAAAAGTGTTACCTATTTGCGTTACAAAAGAAATAACAAAAAAAAGTGATACTTAAAAAGTGTTACTTATATAAAAGTGTTACATATAAGTGTTACATATTGATAAAGTGCTACAAAAGTGTTACATAAATATTGTAATGTAAAAAGTGTTACAAACATGTGTTACATATGTACCTTATGTAAAAAGTGCTACAAAATTTGTGTTACCTAATGTCATTTATGTTGTAGTGTAAGTTGCAAATTAAGTAGATACTTTTCCTCAAAAAAAAAAAGAAAAAGTAGATACTTATATTATTCGATAAAATTAATTTTTTATTGTCCATATTTGCAACAATGTGAGTGCTAGAAAATCTAGGATTTACGAAAAAAAAAAAGATTCAGCTTTTTACAAGAATGTGGGTGGGTGTGAGGAAGATGAGGTGTATTAGAACTTATTTATGTAAGTAAAGGATATCATAGTCTTTTAAACTTATGACATTTTAGAATTTATATGAAGATGAATGAGTTTATCAATTTTGGAGACGTGTGTAGAGCTACCCAATTTCAAAACCATGCCTCTAACTCGAATTCAAATTTGTTGCCAATTTGCAAAACCTCCGAATATGTCGCCCAGGTGTGGACTAGAAACACTGACGATGGTCAAGAGGTTTTCTTGGAATAAAAACATTTATAAGGGGTCATCTTATAATTTTCATAAAATTCCCCCGAAAATCATAATAATAAAAAGTTCCCGATTATTTGATTTGGCTGTTCTGACCACCCAAACCCTCACCCTTCTGTTTTCTCCTTCCTTCGCATTTTCTCTCTCTGCGTTTTCCAAGTGCTCTCACAAACCCTAATTCTCGCTCTACCTATACATACATATATGTATACATCTGTCAATTTGCTTTTGGAATCTGTTTCACTCTGAATCATTTGTATTGCCAATCGCCAATTCACTTCGCTCTCCCTGTCTCTATATTTCACTCTCACTATTTGTGTGTTTTCGTGTGTGATTTTCTTTGAGGTTTGTGATTGTTCGCTGAAATTTTGTGGAATATCTATTTGTTGTAATGTCGGAAAGCAAGCTAGATCTTCCGGACGATCTCATCACATCTAAGCCGTCCGATCAATCGTGGACTCCGAAAGGTAAATCCCTGTTTTTAATTTCGTGTCAATTTTTGCCCGCCCTGATTTAGTTTACTAGGTTGGATCTGACTTTCATATGCTCGATTCTGCACTTTGATATATCGATCTGCCTCTGCGATGTAGCCTTCAATTTGGTTTTAGGGTTTCAAATTAGGATCTTCACTTCAGATTTAGTCTTTAATCGTTTCTTTAATTCTGCGGATTGAGTGGTTTTGCTGGAGATGAGGAAATTTAGTTTATTTTCTTTCTTTTGTTAACTTTTTTATCTTTTATTTCGGGAAATCTTGTTTACGTTAATTTTTTTCCATTAAAAATCTTATTTGAACTGTAATTTCAAGTTCACTTTTTATTTTGGTGCATCTATGCAGTAGATGTGTAATGATTCGATTAGTTGTGATTCCTGGTTGAGATTTCCATTTCAGCTTGTGTCTTTAATGCCCTCATTGGGATTAATATTTTCTCATAAAATATTGATGTATTCTGGTGATTTTTTTGCAATCAAGCTTCCATTGCAAATGATGAGGACAAGGGGTTGGCGGGATTACTGGACGAATCAAAGGGTAACTAGCATTATGACTTATTGTAATGATGTAGCATTGCGCTGCACATGCTTCTGTTTTTATCCTTGTTCTGATTTTATATATGTTTGTTGCAGATCAAGCAGTGTCTGAGAGCATTCCGTTGTCTCCGCAGTGGCTGTATGCTAAGCCTAATGAACCTAAAATGGTAAATGACCTGGTGCTCCAGCAGCATTAGTCACTTGATATCTGAAATTTACATAATTGTGAACTGGGTTTAGCTTTTAGTGGGATGGTTCATGATTTCTAAGTTCTCAAACCCTTGACGTGTTTGGATTATCTTTACGCATTTTGTGGGCTTAAAGAATTTGTTGGATATACTGTAGATTTGAAGACTTTCGATTCTGGCATCTGTAAATATGACGTAGCCTTAGATGCATAATGTAAAATATCTTTTTGAAACTTAAGGGTATGAAGACAAATCTTCGATTGAGATTGAACCGTGTAGCTCAACACGAGTTCAGCATTATGTAGAATCGATATGTGGAATTATGTGGATGTCCTTCAATATTTCTTCCGCGCAGGCAATGTGAAATTTGGTTAGATGATCTTCTTTGGTTCTTTTTATATCTCGTAGTTATAGGTATGCTTCCTTTGATCCGTATTTTGTTCTTACAGTTTTCGATGAAACTATATGCATGAAAAATATGAACATGAATATTGAAACTAACTAATATGGCTCTGTGAAGCCAGTAAAGTTGGCCACTTTGTCATGCTACATTATATACTTTGCTAGAAGTGCATTTCTGCTTTATTGTGGTTTTGATCTTGAGAAACTAAAATGACTA
The DNA here is from genome assembly GCA_016081115.2 of Rehmannia glutinosa. NCBI lineage: Eukaryota > Viridiplantae > Streptophyta > Magnoliopsida > Lamiales > Orobanchaceae > Rehmannia > Rehmannia glutinosa. Next base: position 47,048,481 of record CM071926.1, on the reverse strand, counting down.
CTGATAGTATATTGTTTCACCTATCTTTATTGTCTACCGTGTGAACAGAAGTAAAAAATAATTTGACCTGTCTTGATATAAGATGTCTCTTTTTCTGTGCCATCTTTGGATTATTATTTGAGAATATAGTTTGCATATCTCTTGTGATTGTTTGTCCTTTTTTATTTTCTATTTGTCTCCTACCATCAAAGACATGGAGATTTTATCCTTTGGTGCAAATTATTCTGCTAATGTCACGATTCATCATCGAGGATTTCTTTCTGTTCAGCAGGAAACCCGTGGGCCAAGTTCTCTGTCTCTTGGTAGTTCTGCGGATATGAACCAGAAGGAGGTTTGGCGCTCAGACGCAGCTGAGGAAAAAAAAAAAAAGATTGGAGAAAGATTGCTCCTGAACCTGATAGTGGACGCCGCTGGCGTGAAGAAGAAAGGGAAACTGGATTGCTTGGTCGAAGGGATCGTAGGAAGATGGATAGACGGGTTGACAATGCTCCAGGCAGAGAAGCAACTGAGAGTAGATCTTTGCCTGCCACTGACAGGTGGCATGATGCTAGTGGTCGCAATTCTGGGCATGAAACGAGGCGTGATAGCAAATGGTCTCTACGGTGGGGTCCTGATGACAAAGAAAAGGATACTCGGGTGGAGAAAAGGACAGAGGTGGAGAAGGAAGAGTCTCAGACTGAAAGTCAATCATTCGTTTCAAATAACCGTTCTGTTCCTGAACGTGATTCCGAATCTCGTGATAAGTGGAGGCCGCGACACAGGATGGAGGGAAATCCTGGCGGGTCTGGTTACCGTGTTGCACCAGGATTTGGAATTGAAAGGGGGCGAGTTGAGGGCTCAAATGTGGGCTTTACTGTAGGGCGTGGCAGGTCGAGTGTTTCCATTGTAAGACCACCTTCTGCAGGTCCAATTGGTTCTGCTGAATATGACAAGAGTGGACATGTTCCTGGAAAACCAAGCCTCTCTGCTGAAACATTTGTTTACCCGAGGGGCAAACTCCTCGACATATATCGTAGGCAAAAGCTGGATTCATCCCTTACCCACATGCCTGATAATTTGGAGGAAGTACCCCAATAACTCAGTTAGCTACTGTTGAACCTTTAGCTTTTGTTACTCCTGATGCTGAGCAGGAGGTGAGCTTTCTAATTCATTTTATAATTTACTTTTATACATGGGTGCTTGGTACTTGTGGTTTGAATGTCTATACAAACGTGATGAGCTCCTCTTTTTTACAGGCAATCTTGAATGACATATGGAAGGGTAAAATAACAAGCAGTGGAGCCTCATACAGTTCATTTAAGAAGGGCAGGTCAACTGACAATGTTTCAGGTAATTAAGCTTAGTCACTCTTTGGAAGAGACACAAATTCACCTTTTTCGACATCTTTCCCATTTCCCCCTCCCATTTAATGTGTAATATCCTGTTGATAATATACTGCCCTTTCTTTCTATTTCTAGAAGCGGGGGACCTTGAATTCAGTAACGGAAGACAGGCTTCCCTCTCAGCTGATGCCGTTGAAGAGATACATAACTTTCAGAAAGCTCCAGTTGATATTCATGAAGCTAGTGCTGACAGCATCTTCTACGACAATTTACCTGAAACAGGTATCTTAAATGGATAGATTGCTTTTATAGTGTTTAAGTAGATTTTCATTTTTTCCTTGTTTAGTTTTTAAACCTGAAAGAACTTTTTCAACCATACCTCAGAGAAATCTGCTGATCATGAAGGAAAATATGATGTTTCGGAGGCTATGAACGGAAAAGAACTGGATAGTGGTAGCATACAAACTTCAAATGGTGCTCGGTTTGATTCTTTTCAGCTGAAGGTTGCGGATTCTGCTGTTAACCAGGACACTCTGTTTGACAGCGTCAAATCTGCCATATCATTTGATGTTAATAATAAACTTCTTGATGAGGGAAACTCCCTTTTCCCTGCGCCAATGCCAGAACAGTATTGGGATGGCCGGCCACATAAGATTGGGGGCAGAGCCAATGATTATCAGCTAGATAGAGGAGCCCCTCCAGAGGAATTGAGTTTGTACTATCGAGATCCTCAAGGGGAGATCCAGGGACCTTTTCTTGGAGTGGACATCATTTCATGGTTTGAGCAAGGATTTTTTGGGACTGATTTACCTGTCCGTTTGGAAGATGCTCCTGATCAGGCACCTTTCCAGGAATTGGGAGATGTTATGCCTCATTTGAAATTTCGACATGAGTATGATAGTGGAACTGATTTAAGTTCTAATCTAGAAAAATCTGTTGTAATGGAGGGTACATCAGAAACATGCTTACGATCTGGTATTCCTGTTCCTGAGTCCATTCCCTCCACTGTAATAGATGGCTCTGGCTGGCAGTTACCTGATTTTGATGCTATCCCTACACAGCACGGTCAGCCAAGAGTATCTGAACATCAACGTCATCTGTCACAACGCTTGTACTCCCAGGGAGAAGATTTCCATGATTTTGGTGCGCAGGATGAAGGTTGGCTCATAGTTACTATTGTTCATTAGTTTTTTTACAATTTAAACTGCATTTAGTCCTAACTGTTTGCTGCAATTTTTCTTCAAACAGAAATCGTGTTTCCTGGGAGACCTGGAAGTGGGGGCAGTGCTGTAGGAAAGATGTCTAGAGGATATGGTGAACCTGCTACAAACAGTGGCAACCAGTCTTATCTTACTAATGAAATGACAGATTCTGGTATGTCAAATCAGAAAGATAGTAAGTTGCATCCTCTTGGTTTGTTATGGTCTGAGCTTGAGAGTACGTATGCAAGGAATGATCAGATACTCCCACTTAGTGGAGGTACACAGGAGAAACTTGTGAACCCTGCATCTGGAAACCTTGCCCCTTTTGGTGCGATGACTAATCCAAATCATGCCCCTGAGGCGTGGAATGATGTTTACAGCAGCAGCGCACTTTCTGATTCCAATTTGTACCAAGATGTCATGGATGCTCGCCATTCTTCAAGAGTGAACCAAGAATTAAACCATTTTGATCTGGCAGAGAAGCTGTTGCCCCAACAACTTCATCAACAGCATCTTCAACCACATAATATGATGCTCTCTCACAATAGACACTTGAATGAAGCAATGCTAGAAGGGGGCCCAAGTTCAAAATTGATGCACCACAAACAGCTTGCCAGTCAAACAGGGCAAGATATTGAACATATTTTGGCCCTTCAGCTGCAACAGCAGAGGCAGCTGCAACTTCAACAACAGCAGCAGCTACAGCAACAACAGCAATTCCATCAACAACAAATGATGTTGAAAGAGCAGCAGCAGTCTCAGGCCAGACAAGTTCTTCTTGAGCAACTGCTGCAAAGTCAAATGCGTGAGCCTGGTCGTGGACAGTCACGTATTGATGCTCTTAGATCCAATGCTGCTCTTGAACAGGCCATACTGAAGCAACAGATCCTAAATGATCTACAACAGCGTTCCCAATATCCTTCAAGGCATCCCGATCCATCCCTTGAGCAGCTAATTCAAGCGAAATTTGGTCAAATGCCTCATCAAGGGCATCAAAATGATTTATTGGAGCTCTTATCTCGTGGAGGGCATGGACAGATTCACCCCTGGATCAACAGATCATTCAGCAAGATCAGCTGCATGGGAGGCAGTTGCCTTTGGGCCTGAGGCAGCGATTGGAAATGGAAGAAGAAAGGCAAATCGCTCCGGGTGGGCGCTGATGAAGCTGGTCAGTTCCATAGAAATCCTGTTGCCTCTCATAGAGCAGCTATATCTGCTGGATTCGCCCTTTGGATTTTTATCCTCAACAAATACCACCTTCCGAGGAGCATCTCAGCCATCTTGACAGGAATCTTTCAGTTCAAGATAGGCTTCAACATGGTCTTTATGACCCTGGGATGTTGCCTTTTGAGCGCTCAATGTCATTGCCTGTTGGTGCTGCTGGGGTGAATCGTGATATTGTGAATTCCATGGCTCGTGGTCAAGGTTTAGAAATGCAGGAGCAGATTGCACGGATGCACCCTGGTGGTCAAGTTGGTGGGTTCCCATCTAGTGTTTACTCTCAGCATACAAACCACCCTTTAATTCCAAATCAGTTCCATGCTTCACGATTGGACACTACAGAGGGTCATTGGTCTGAGAATAATGATCAATTATCGAACGACTGGATGGAGTCAAGAATTCAACAACTACATCTTCATAGTGAGAGGCAGAGAAGGGAATTGGATGCCAAAAGGAGTAGTGAAGATCCTAGTTTGTGGATGTCCGCTGGAACAAATGATGACAGTTCTAAGCGTTTGCTAATGGAATTATTACATCAGAAACCTGGCCATCCATCAAGCGACCAGTTTGATGTGATTAATGGAATACCGCATGAGAGAAGGCCATCTTCAGGTCATTATTCTGGGACAAGCATGGCAAACCAGTCATTCAATGTTCTTTCAGATCAAGAACCTCGTTTCAGCAGCACATTCACTGTTGGGTCTTATGGTTCTGATTCTGGTGGACCACCACAGCATCGACCATCTGAGGGAATAACTAGTGTTCTGGAAATTGGGGATTGCCTTATAGATCTAAAAGTGGAGCATTAGTTGAAGGGAAACCATTTGTTGCCGACATTGATGAAAACTCTCAGGTAAGCCATGACAATTTTATCATGCAAAACGAGACAGCCAAAAACTAAATTTCTCTAATGTCGAAGAAAACAAAAGAGTGCTCATCAATGAAGGTAACATTCAGGGAATAATTTCAGAGGCTCAGGAAGGTTTAGTTGAGCAGGCTGGATTGGCATCTGTTGACAGAGGCGAAATGCCGGTCAATGTCCTCAGCAGGCACAAGTCACTTGGCTCTGCTGGTAATTTTCACAGTTTTCTTGGTGGTTTTTTTATTTCTGTCTTCCAATTCAACATGAGTAACATGATCTGGATATTGGTCAGGTTTTCACAATGAAAAGATTGGATCAGGTGATTCCTATTTGGAGGATGCTGCTAAGGATAGGTAAGAAAAACTGGCTGCCCTTTTTCCATATTGTTCTTATAATGGAGATCTGATTGATCTTCTCTCACATCCAACTTGTTGGGAGAATTTCTTTTCAAGATAAGAGTTGTTTTCTTGTTGGAAGTGTATCATTTGCTGACTCGGAGTGTATCTATAGGACACCTCCCACCCCTACCCCACCTCCCAAAAAAAAAAAAAAAAACAGGAAAGATATCAACCTTTTTTATGTGCAAGGATGTTAAGAATTGTGTTGACTTGGGTATTCTTCATATGATGCCTTGTCGCAATTTACTTAATTCTTTCTTGCTTTGACTGCCCGGGATATTATAGGCCGCTTCGTAGTCTTTTTATGTTGTTCATCTCTTACTTTTATTAATGTAACTAGGTTGCGATCTTCCAGTTCAAAAGGACCAGAAAATGTGTTGCTGAGGCGTCCACCTGTCTCACGAGCTGCATCTTCTCAGGAAGGTTTGTCCGAGCTGTCTGCTGATTCAGTCGCCAGAGGAAAAACTCTTTTAAATACTGTACATGATGGTATGATGGAACTCTGGCACTCTTTCATTCTACTAAATGAATTTGTAGCTTGAGTGAGATAGATTATGATGAGAGTTATTTCTGGTTTCCTCTCTTTGTTTACTCACAAGAATTTTTGTCGCTTGTAGGGGTGAGGCGAGAACAAGGAGGTAATGTAGGAAACCTGGAGGCATCTGGCAGAAGGGATGCACAGTTTCGACGAACATCATCCTGTAATGATGCTGATGTATTGGAGACATCATTCAGTGACATGCTTAAAAGCAGTGCTAAGAAGCCAGCAGCACCTCAAGAAACTCATGTTTCATCAGCAGCGGCAGCCGAGTCGTCAGATGGGACGGCTGGGGCTCGAAACAACAAAAAGAAGGGCAAGAAAGGTAGACAAATCGATCCCGCTCTTCTTGGATTCAAGGTTACTAGCAATCGAATCATGATGGGCGAAATACAGAGGATAGATGATTAATAGAGAGTAAATTTGTTTTAGTGAGCTTTGTCCTAATCACTGTACATGGTATGGATTTTGTATAGTTTTTCTTTTCATAGAGGTTATTCTTTTTATTTTATTCTCTTTGGGCACCCTGTGGCACTCCATAGGGGAGTTTGTGGGGGTGGTTGAATTGATAGCTTTGGCGCCTTAGAGGCCAATTTAGATTTAGTGAATAGACGTGCAATAGAGAAATGGTAATAAATGCATTAACTAATGTTGTTTCTCTGCTGATTGAAGAATGTCTGATACGATTTAGTAACCATTTAATCAAATTTTATTCAAATTACCTACCTATTAAAGTCTCGTTGGGGGATTGACTCTCATCATTTGAGGTTATCCAAGGTAGCAATCAAATTATTTTGGTTTTGTTGAGTTATTTAATAATCTATTTAGTGTTTTAATTGTAATAAACTACATAAAACATAATACTTAGGAATTTTATTGTAACATGCTTATCGATTTAATATATAGATACACTAATTAGTCAACATGGTTGGATTGTTTCTAGTCTATACAGAGAACTCAATTCCAGACAATTGAGTTTTTAACGTTTGAGAATAGCTCAAAGATATGATGAAATTACTCTTCCAGCTTGGATGGAAGAGTGTCTTAATAAAAATCGTATGTCAAACTTGGCTGTAAAAACACAAACAGAACACCGTGGTGGTTCTTAATATAAGCAACTAATAACATTAAGTTAGGATGCATTTGGATGGGGGGATTTGAGAGGGGATTCGGGATTCGGGATTTGAAATCCTTAGGTAAATCCACACCGTTGTTTGGAATATAAATCCAAATCAATGGATTTCAAATCCATCTTTAAGTTTTATTTATTTTCAAAAGATTTTAAATTTATCCCAAAGCTAGTTATTTGAAATCCATTCTTCCCCCCCTCCCCCGCTTTATGTTCACTTGTATATTCACATGCATTTACACACTACACACACACACTACATACTCTCTCACATATTGACCACACTATCCTCACACACATATATTCACAAATAACAAAAGTTATATATTTCATATTTTTATTAATGTATAAATTTATAATTATTTATAAAATAATAAGATTATATATTTTATTTTTATTTATCAAATATCGATTAAGAAAATGAATATAGCTTGTAATTTTTTTTTATCAAAACATACTATGAATTTGAAATCCATACACAAATCCACATCATCCAAACAAGAGATAAATTTCAAATCCAAGAAGTTGAAATCCATCCATTTCAAATCCCTCCATCCAAATGCACCCTTAGATCATTGAGCAAGTCTCTTGTGAGACGGTCTCACGGATCTAAATCCGTGAGACGTACCTCCTAAGGGCTCCGTCTTGAGAACATGAACCATGAAAATAAATTTAAAAATAATAATGAACCATGAAGAAACAAAAATAAACCCTAAAAACATGAATCATGAAGAATAAACCCGAAAAACAAAAATAAACCCAAAAATAAAAAATAAACCTAAAAATACTAAAAATCCTAAAAACCCAAATCAATTATAAATAAACCCAAGAAACAAAATAAACCCTAAAAAAACAGATATAAACCCTAAGAAAAATAAAATCTGAAAAAAAAACCTTTAAAACTTTGTGTAAGGGCTCCGTCTCACGGATCTAAATCCGTGAGACCGTCTCACGCAAGTTTTTGCCTAGATCATTTGATAACTTCAAAATCTCTTCAGCTTTACCTTCAGCAGATCACTGCTATTTGCTAAACATTCGTGGAAACCAGAAAAGAGATATTCCTTCACTTCAATCGAGTTCATGAAATCCATAAGATTGAATAAGCTTTTATAGTTCAAGTTAGAAACAGACACCAAATTGTGCTGCCTACAACATTCTCTTGTTTCTTGATCATGGATATTTTACGAAAATGACCACCGGCTGTTGAAGATTTGATAAACAGTTCGACCCATTATCCATTCCGATTCAGACGATGATAGCGCTGCTTGTTGGATGAGTTGATGCACTGCTTCTTTTGCTTCTTTATAACCGCACTCGGAGACAATGAAAGGGAAGTCGCTGCATAAAAGTTTGAACAAGTAAATGATTTGTTTGCTTGTAGATAATGTCAAATTAGATAGTAGATCACGGTTTTCTATATTACCTTCCCCACATTACGCGGTTAGCACCATAGCTGGAGACTACTCTGGATAAAATGCTGGACAAATCTTCATATGGGTATGGATATCTCGACACTCTAAACAATGCACTAAATTTTACATAAACCTGTCTCAAGTTTCCATCAACGAACGGTTAAGAATTGATTAGAAGAAAGGTCATCAACATGAATGGAAGATTGCATGAATAGAAGATAGGTCATCAACATTATTACTTGGGATAAATACAAAAACTACTCCAAAGGTTTAGTCTAATTACGGAAAAAGCTCAGTTATCTTCCAAAAATCACAAATATCCGTTGACATTTGTTACTATTTTACAAATTGTACCCTTAGGAGGGTATTTGTCAGGTAAATACAAATCTCAAGGGGGTGTTTTTGTAAGACCATAAGGAAGTATTTGTAATTTTGAAAGATAACAGAAAACTTGAAGTTTTCTGTAATTAGGTTAAACTTCATGGGTAGTTTTGTAATTATCCTTTATTACTTTTTACATTTTTCTTTTCACGGCTCGGATGCACGTGGTTGAGAGCGGAGTTCAAGATTAACATGGATGGGCTAATAAATAGACAAGAAAAAAAATAGATCATTTACACTAAGTTCTTACAAGTGCCGCAACACGTCCCAACCCTTGATAACATGGCAGTGTCGATAAGAAAGGTATATCCTTTTTTCCTAGGGGGATTTATGAGAGAAAAGGGTAGAAAATACTAAAATAGTCTTCACATGTCAGCTAGCTGACAAGGAAAGAAATGAATGTGGAAACTGGAAACTAGTTAGCTAGTCCGTCTTAGCTCACTTTGAAAAGGATGTGTGACAGCTATGTAGTTTCATATTTCCCTAAGCTCATTAGCATTACAGGTAACTCCTGTCTCGAGTTTCTTCTGATATTTGCCATTTTTAGGATGACAAAAATCTCTAGGGTGTCGAAAACTTCTAGAAAACATCCGTCCGGCTGTCCCCCTTATGTAACACCCAAATTAAAGAAAACACCCCCCTATATTTCTAGCTAACCATCCCTTTTCATCCCTCTGAATGACTGCGTGAAATCTCCATAGCTATATGAAGAGAAAAGGAAGAGCAGTTGGTCATGTGGAATAAAAGTCACCGCGGAAAACAAGACTTCATTAGTCAATGAACACTATAAAAAAACTTTCAGAAATGATTTTGTCTCTAAATTTTATAGTAACCTACAAAATACCGACATAATAAAAAAGTATTATTTTCTCCAAACTATACCGACCAATTACCCCCAAGTCACCAACATTTAAATATACTTATCTTAATATTTACTATAGAACTTTTTTAGGCAAATTGATTTATTCTTGTAGTGTAACATTACAGGTATCATATATTTACCTGTGGAAATCTAGATAAGCTTAGTAGTTTCGAAAAGACTTGTTCTTCTTCATCATTTCTGAAGAAAGATGATCATAGAAAAACTGAAGTGAGTAATTATATATGCTGGTGTAAAAGCTCCTTAAAATACTAAATTTTAGTGGGAGCTTACAGTGGTGGTTTACAGAAACCCAGATGGTCAAGCAGAACAATTGTCGAAGGAATTTCTGTGCACAGTTGTTCAATTTCTGATAGATGAAGATGAAGACCCTGGCAACAACCAAACAGGATGATCCATTAATTTTGTTCCACAAAGTACGGAGTAATAATATTAGTTGTAATGCTTTCAATTCTGTAATAAAATCGTAAGACCTTCATGCACATGAAACCAACTGGCACCCGAAGCTCTCCAGCTTTGGCAAACATGGCCTTCCCAACTTCATTTGTCATCTACAAAGAATATTGACACTTAAATCAGAAGCTTCTGAAGTATGTCTTCTCCTAAAACATTTCCTTTAGGAAAAGATTATGACAAGATGACATTTTTCACATGATTAAAGGGGAGAAACATAAAACTAAACGATATAGAAATAAAAGCAGACATAACAAAAGAGTTGGGAGGGTTTCTGTCAAAAACACATACCAGTTGACCAGACGGCCACAAGTATGGATTGAAGCGGACAGCGCGATAGCCATCCTGGCAAAACATTATTCAATCTCAACATAATTTCCACAAAATAAAAAGAATAATACACGATACTTTGAGAATCTTTAAACCTTAGAAATAAGATCTTCAAGCTGTTTGATGCCTGTTCCATCTTCAGCTGGATTTGCAAGGCAACAACCAACAAATTTTGATGGATATTGTTTCAGCAAGCTGTTCAAGTATTAATTTTGCGTAAGGCTATTTACCCTAACGTTAGAATTGGAAATGAACAGCCAAGCGGCTCAATTATATATGAATTGAAGTTGAAAGGGGAAAATGATGAGTATGACTCTCCATTCTTACGTAGACATTGGTGACTATTCTTTTGCCTTGATGACATTTTTCGACTTTTACATTAAGTTCTTGTTGAAAAGAAAAGTTTGAAAAACCTAAAAATGAAGCCATAGTATTCTCTCAGATGCCGATGATCATCATAAAGATTTGGCCTAGAGAATTACTAAGGATTTCAAAAAGCATTTGGATAACCAAAACATTGTTGAATAGTACTGGTTGTGATAGAAACGTAGGAGAAACTAACCTTGTTACATAAGAATGATCAAATTTATGATTAATGGGCTGCACTATGAGGGCACCATCTACACCAGCTTCTCCCATGCACTACAGAATGATATAGAAATATAGTGAAACACATCATAAGCTTTCTTGTTACTTTCCAACATATGCAATATCAAACATTACAAGGTATTATTATGTCTTCAGAGGCAGAATAATAATATCAATTGTCACACTAAAGTTCAAACCAACGGAAAGAATAGAATCATAAAATCATAAACAGAGATAATTCCAAACCAAAAAGCCACTACTCTCCCATCCCGATCACACCATAATTATACAAAACTTTAGAATTCCAATTTTGAGCTAAATACAGTTCTAATTTCGACTCAAATTCATTTACAAGCCAAATCCTGTAGCTGTAGCAAGAATTGAATTTAATTACGCAAAAGAAAAATTCAAGTTCACCACGTACCTCAAGCAAGAATTCAACATCACCCGGCAACGTTGGCTCCTGACCCGGAAAATATGGGTACTTTTCTGCAGCCTAAAATATAAAATAACAAAAAAACGAAAACCCTTTAAAAATTTCATGAAAAAATTGTCTCAATTTGCAGCTTGGAATTCAAACCATTTACTTGTTGAGGTGATGCCCAGACGTGTAAATGCGAGTCAATAATCAGTTTGGGCGGGTACCCAGTTGCCATTTGAGCCGTGCACCGTAATGAAGGCCTTGAAGCCCACTTCGTTTTCAAGCAGCAAAGCCCAACGAGAGTTGAAGTAAGCTCAGTTGCGAGGGGCTGCAGCGACCATGGTTTTATTGCCATTATACATCTCCATCCAATCCTTTCCATAATCGTTTTCATTTTTTGGTTGTAGTTTCGGTTAATTGTAAAAACGACCCCAAATTTTGGATTATTTACAAAAGTTCCTTTTAAAGTTTCGAAATAACAAATGTCATCACCGTTGACATTTGTCCGCATCTTACTGATTGTAAAATGTTTTTTTTTTAGAATGTTATAAAAATGCTGCCAAAACAAGAGGGAGGACTTTTTTTCTACATTTTCTTAACAAATAAAACTCTTTCTTCACCAAAAAAAAAAAAAAACTCTTTCTTACACGCATTTTAAAAAATTCTTTTTACTTTTTTAACCACACCCCCATAACTCAACCACACTTGATGGTCCACCCCCGTTTGACTTAGGATTTTTCTCTCCTTTAATGTACAACCTTGTATCGTGAAGTCTTAAAATACCGAGAAGTAATATTAATTATTATACCGGAAAGTCGTACTAATAATATACCGTGAAATCATACTATTTTTTATATTGGGAAGTCGTACTAATAATATATCGTGAGGTCATATTAATATTGTAACGTTAAGTCATTCTGGAAAGTACCGTGAAGTCAAATTAATTGAAATATCGTGAACTCGAACCAGAAAGATATCATAAAGTAATAATACTTAGTATACCGAGAAATCATTCAGATTAATATACGTGAAGTTATATTAATTGGTATACCGTGAAGTCAAACTGATTAACACACTTGAAGTCATACTTACCTTTTTAATGTATTGAGTTGTTTTCCATCTTTTAACTTTAAAATAATAAGTGTTATTTTTAGAATTAATGTAAAAACTATGATTTCATTATTATTCATATAATATTTGGTTATTAATTTAATGAATTATTTGAATTTTGTTTAGAAATAATATTCATACAACTGAAAAACAATTATCTCCATCATGAATTGTTATTATATCGCCTTCTCCACCGACATATTCAATTCCTTACAATGCCAACTATATCGAGTTACCAAATTATTCCAATTCATCTCAATTTTGGTCGTGCAAAATGTACGGTTTGCCAAATAATCCTGTAACTATATGAAAATCTCAATTTTAGTCCTAATTTCTTCGAAAATTGGGAACTACGTGTGGCGCTCATGTAATTGAAATCCGGTGATATTAGTACCAAAATTGAATTTTTTATAGAGTTACATGACTATTTCGCTGCATTTTGCAGGACGAAAATCGAGAGTTTTCTATAGTTACAGGGCTTATTTTTGCAAAACGTGATTTTAACAGGACCTTTTTGCTACCGGTCTATAGTTACAAGACAAATTTCACAATTTTGCCAAACATTTATTGTTTATTTTTTCTTCAAGAAAATAATTTTTTATGGTTACTTAGAAAATTTATAATCATTGTTTAATTAATATATTATTTAGTTATCAATTAGAATGAATTGATTGCATTGTATTAATTGTTTTCAATTTTTTAACTTTAAAACAATAAGTGTACATTTTTTAGAATTAGTGGAAAAACTATGATTTCATTCTTATGTATAGAATATTTGGTTTTTTATTATAATGAATTGTTTGAAATTGTTTTCTGTTTATCTTTAGTATAATTATGGCTTGCGAGATAGATTAGTCGTGGCTATTGTCCACGCTCCACGAGCTCCGAAAAATAATTCTCTCCATCATAAATAGTTACTATCTCGTCTTCTACCGATGACATAATCGAGTCCTTGCCAATGGCCACCGTGATCGAACCACCAAATTATGACAATTAATCAAAAATAATAAACAAGTAATAAATAACAACAGTCTAGATATTAGACACATCTTTAAGAAAGTCCACGTACTTTCTACTTATCATGGTATGCATAATTTCATGGTACATATTATACTCAATTAATCCACAATATGCATAATTTTATAGTTATATATAATTTCATACCATATATATGTAGAATCACGATATTATACTAACACCGCAATAATATAAGCTTAGTTTCACAATATATATATATATATTTACATATATAGCACGATAATATACTAACATCACAATATTGGTTTAAGTTAAAATAAAGTTAACTATGAGATTAGGTTAAGTACGGGTAAAGATATAAAAACACCTCATTTTTGTGTAAGAAAGAGTTTTTTTATGAGGAAGTGATAAAAAAGAGTTTGGGGAAATTACACAGAATACGCTATTTTTTGCACCATTATCACACAAGCTCATATTACTCTTGTGCCTATTTTTTATTTTTGTACCTAATTTTTTTTTTACGTTCCTTGCTATTTTTTGATTATTTTTATTTTTTTTTCGTTTTTTTTGTTCCTGCATTGTTTTATATGTTATATAAGTTGTTTCGAGGTTGTTTAAATTTGTTTCATTATTGTTTCTATGTTGTTTCTTTGTTGTTTTGATGTTTCAAAATAACTGTAACCTATTTTTTATGCTATTTTTATTCATATATTATTTTGTACATTGTTTCTATTGTTTCGGTGTTGTTTTATAATATTTTTACTGTTGTTCTAATAATTGTTTTTGTTGTTTTCATGTAGTATTCAATGTGTAAATACAATTTTTACCTATTTTTAAGCTCTTTTTATTCATGTTGTGTTTTAAATATTTTTTACGTTGTTTCTGGGTTGTTTCCATACCCTTTTTAATGTTGTTCTGATATTTCTTTGTTGTTTCAATGAAGTTTTCGATGTTTAAATACAATTTTTTTACCTATTTTTATTAAAAGAAACATGTTAGAAACAATGTTGAAACACATAAACATGTTTGAAACATGTTTGAAACAATGTTGAAACAAAGCGTAAAATTTTCCGGGAATTTTTGCTGGAGCGTATTGTTGTGTAAAAAAAGAGCGGGGAGCGTAAATTTAGGTAAATTTGCACCGAAAAGCGTAAATTTAGGTAAAATTGCATAGGGAAGCGTAAAAGGCTGACATTGACTTAAAAAAGGTGGGTATTTTTGTCATAAGCCCAAAGAGTTTTGTATATTTGCTTTGTGCAATTTGAGCAATTATCACAATACAAGATGCTATATAAAATTTGGAACCCGCCGTAGTAATAAAAATAAATTTATAGAAATAAAAAAACCCGAGAAATATTTGTAATGTTCAATTTCTTAAGGGCTAAATTGCAAAATCTGTCCTCTAATTTTTGTATGATGGCAAAAGAGGACAATAGTTTGTTTAAGTGACAATTTATGCCCTGGACAATCTTGCCCTTATGGTCAAATAACAATTTTGGTCCTTTTTCTTCCCAAAGGTAGCAAATATAGTCCTATAACTTTCGAGAATTAGCAATTTCAATCCTTTCATACTATGGCTATTTTTCAATAAATCCCAATTTCCTAGATTATGAAAATTTACATTTTCTGATACCTATTTTGTTCGTGGCATTATTACACCTACTTAGATCCAGTCTCTATTCAGAGGATTTTAAGTGGATCATGTCAGGTTTCCAGCCTATAAACTCAATAGGACATACTTCTGTAAATACTTCATAATTCTAAATAAATTCGATTTCAGGCTAAGGTTTTGATAAAATAGATATAGTCCATCACGACCATATCAGGCCCAACATGCTTCCGTAAAATTAATAAATCCCTTAAAATTCATACCTTCTTTGACCAAACAAAGACCGGTTAAATGGCTCGCAACACCACCAGTTGGAAAATTAATGCTCCCAGATCTTTTGACAAACAGCTCCTCACTGTTCAACCTCACCCTTAGGGAAGATGATCTGCAAGTTATCCGACTCCTTCAGCAACTGTTTAGCACAACCTTGGTTCGTTTCCTACTCCAGGCGTATAAGTAATTCTTAAACGGGATGAATTAATGGAACATTATGAAGACACGTTGAAGCAAAAAGCCCTTTTTATTAAGAACTTATTGGAATATTTATTACATTAGTAATCTCCTTTTGGAAGGAGAAAACTTGTTTAGCCTCTCATAAAGGCTATCACACTCTTGTACATAAAATTAAAAACTAAACTCTAAAACTGAAAACACTCTCTGGAAATTTCTAAACACTCCACAAATTTTACAAAAGAAATTTATTGTTAGAAGACTAAGGGATATATTCGATGCCCTTTAGCCTTCTGCAGATCTTGACATTTATAGAGGTAGAAGACCTCTATGTTCTGTATTATTGCCCTTCAGTGGATGTCTCTTTCATTCTTGAATTATTGCTCCACTTGCAAAGAATTAGTTGGCATCCAACTCATCTTCACATGGGTTGGGCCTCCTCTTGTCTGGTATCCGAAGTTTTTTATGAGAACTTCCAAATCATGCTGACTCGTCCTTCGTCTTTTAGTAACTTGGACGGCATCTTTTATGGACCCACCTTTTGTCTTTTTGCTGAGTGGGTTGTTACCTGTCTAGAGTCACATGTCTCCACTAACTTTGTTGGGGAATCTACGTTTTTGGTGGTCCCCGAAACTTTGGATACTTCTGTAACTTTTCTTCTCCGTCGCCGGGTCTTCTCCGATCGACTTTTGGCCAAATCCTTTGCCAAATTCCGGTTCCTTCTGGTTTTGACATTCGGGATAGACCCGAAGTTCCCAATGGCCGATGTGAGCCATATTACAGTATTTTCGGCGAGTTTCTTTACTCCCCAGCAGCTTGTTTTCCCACAGAAGATTTTTTTCTTTTTGAATAGGTCTTCCGCAAATCTTGTTGTTTTTCCCTCATAGTATTCAACAACAATGATCCATTCACCGAATTTTGATAAAACTTGAACGGAAACTTGACTTTGTCCATCTCAAAGACAGACGACCACAATCCCCACGCTCTTCTTGTTGTAATTTGATCTTCAGTGAAGGTCATGGCCAATTGTGTTTCTTCTGAATTTGCCTCCTTGATATTCTTGAAGGCCCTTTCATCTGGTCGTCGAAGCCTGATGTAATGGAAGGCTTCATGTACACCCTTTCCGACGGGCTCAATTGTTGCACTTATGAAATACAACTCCAATATATCCCCTCGTTTTAGGCTGTCATTGTTGGACCAAAGACTGTCAGAAAAAACTTCCGGATCCACTTTGGCAATTTTGTGATCTCCTAAGGCCGGGTGAAGTAGTATAGATCGAAGCCAAAGCCCCAAACTCGTACCACCTCTTCACTTCTTCAGGGCCGGAATTTGGTAACATCCAAACCCTTGGATATTTTCCAGAAATATCGATCTTTGTTTTTTCTGGAGATATCCCTTGCACGATGATCGCCCTCCCAATTACCGGTATTCCCGCCAAGAAGAAGAAACTTTAATCTCGTTAATATCAACCTTAGAATTGCCCATCATAGCCTAAGAGTGATCTCTCCGCCCTTTACCCCGGACGTCTTTGGGTTGATGTGATAACTCGGGATTTGACTCCGGAGTATCGCTTTTCCTTGGGCCAACATTTCGCGCCATTTAGGACTTGTGCTAGACGCGATCGAATCCTCTCGCTACGAGGTTGGGGAGCCCTGCGCTCTAAACGCTCCGTTTGCTTATTAGCGGCCCGGGAGGAGTGGCCTTTGAAATGCCGTTCAATCGAGAATGAGACCGGACACATGTTCGTATACGATCGAATTACTTTGTCCCGATTATTCCTTTGTAATTTCCCCGGCCAAATCGGATTGATGACCAGGGTATCAAATTCTCGGAGTAGCATTTTTAAATTGGTCTCTAAGATGTCTTGAGGTTTGTGAGGATGGAATCACTTCAATTCCCTCCATCTCTTGTTAGAAAATCTGCAAGAACGTTTTCATGAGATTTTATAATGACAATATCATAATCATAATATTGACATTCAGCTTGCCATCTAAGTATTCTAGCTTTTTCTGGTTTTGATTCAATTTTGTTTTTTAGAAAAACTTTAACACTTGAATTATCTACTTTTAAGATAAACTTTTTAGCCAGTAAAAATAAAGGCCATTTTTTGAAAGCCTTTATGACTGCAAAGAATTCTTTCTCGTTGATATACCACCGAGTTGCTTCACTGTCTGTAAAAAGACCGCTGCAATATCTGCATGGCACTTCACCGTTTGATGTAGCTTTAGTAAGAAATGTTGCCCACCAATAATCACTGGCATCTGTGTAAAAAAAACCAGTTCATCTTCATCTTGTGGAATTGCAAGTTTAGGAAGCTTTTTGCAAACTTCTTTAAGCTGCTTAATTCCTTCTTGATGTTCATCCTCCCATTTGAATATCGCATCTTATTTAAGCAATGGGCTAAACACCTTCCGTAATGTGCTTAGATTGTTTATAAACATTCCAAAAGTTAACAACTCCAAGAAAACTCAAGTCGCTTCTTGTCTTTCAACGTATCTGGAAATCCCTATATCTTTTCTACAATATGACTTTGTAGGATAATCCCAGATTCATCGATTTCAATTCCGAGGAATTCAATCTGTCTTGTTGCAATTACTGTTTTCTTCTCCGAAAGCACTAATCCTTCTTTGTGACAAACTTCTGAAAATATTTTCAAATGTTTGAGATGCTCCTTCATGTTCTTTGATGCTATCAGGATGTCATCGATATACACGAACATGAAACTGAAATAATCTTTGAAGAGATTATCCATCTTCCTTTGATATATCTGGGGTGCGTTAGCCAATCCCATAGGCATCACGTTCCAAATATAATGTCCTTGTGGTGTGGAGAAAGATGTGAACTTCTTGCTTTCTTCATCCATCTTAATCTGGTAAAATCCAGATTTGCAATCAAATTTTGAGAATATATTGGCACCTTTGATGCAATTAACCAGATGTTCTCTTCTTGGGATATAGTATCCGTCGAACTCCAAAATGTTATTAATCCCTTTGTAATTAATAACAAGTCTTGCTTTCCTCTTGATTTCTCCATGGTTTCGACTAAGAATCCTGGACCTCCGTATGGAGAAACTCCTGGTGAAATTAACTTAAGGTCAAGATGTTCCTTAAGTATCTTCTGCATATCCTCACGATCTTCTTGATTCATAAGGATTGGTTTGAATCTCACGAACTCGTACTCTTTTCCGGGTTTAACCTTTAAGGATGCTTTGAGCTCGTTCTTGTCCCACCATGCCAAAGGATCTTCATTATAATTACTTTGGATCTTCTTCTTTATATCCTCGAGTGATATTTGTTCTTCAAGGGTCACATCACTCTGTGGACTCTCCATTAGGCTCAACCATAATTCTGCAATAGCCTCTGGAGTCACTCGTTCTTCTCCTTGTATTCGAATGAATACAAAAGTTATTATCCCATATTTTCTTATCCTTGTAATTCGAACCGAATTGTCTATAGGATAATAATGCATCACCAAATTTCCTTCGATCCACCATTTTTGGATTTCGGAGTTTGGCTTCATCACCACGCTTGCTGCGAAAATTAATAGGCATTTTTCTGTAAAATGCTTCCCGCAGTCTCTGGACAATAATCTTATGATCACATAAGGTCGTGAAAATAAGTCTTCTTGTCTCATTTTCCTGTGTGAATCGCTTGAATGTTTGTAGGAAATTATTTCCTAGCAAAACATCTGCACCTGTATCATGGAAATAGATTGGTGGCGTCTTTACTTTGTACCATGGGGTACCGCCTGCACCTCCGATCATGATTTACGCTTTTTGATTCCCCCCGATTAAGGATAAGAATCCTTTTAGAGAAATCTCTTCCTAATAGCTGATGTAATTCTTCTCCAATTTCTTTAGGAAAAACATCCGGCATTGCAAGACATATTCCGGCA
This sequence comes from Rehmannia glutinosa, assembly GCA_016081115.2. Lineage (NCBI taxonomy): Eukaryota > Viridiplantae > Streptophyta > Magnoliopsida > Lamiales > Orobanchaceae > Rehmannia > Rehmannia glutinosa. The sequence continues at coordinate 47,029,303 of CM071926.1, read as the reverse complement.
CTGAATCAATATAGGCGCGAAATATTCGGCCTTGTATTCAACATATAACATTCCGATAGAAATGTATATGGAGAATGGACTAGTGGTCATCGATTCTTGATAATATCTTGTATGTGATCGAGTAGATCTGCTTTTCATCAAATCTCGTATCTTTTATCCGCCACTGTGAACTCCATTCTAGTCTTGTAATCTTTCCCAAGGTTTATGATCCTCAAGAAATTCAATTCCCAGTATTAATTGCTGCAGGGATTTTCCCCGCAACTCCCGTGATAGTAAGCTCAATTTCTCCTATCTTCAAAGCCTTGATACCTTCCAACTATTGGGTTGGAGATAATATAGAACATCACAAGGAAAAATATTATCCTTTTGGGTGATGTCGAATATTACTTCAACTTCTCGCCATCCTTCCGGACATTTCAGCTCTCCTGCTGTTTTGAAAACATCTGGGATACGCTGGAATCTATTGGTCTCCTTTCTTCCCAACGACGGCTACTCACCATTACATCTGTTGGAAAGACATCCTTCAGGTGCAACTCGAGACTTCGACTTTTGTTGAAGACCAAGCCACGCTTCTTCGGCTTTTATCCTATCCTTTTTTTCTTATGCCGCCTGGTTGACTTCCCACAATAACCTGGGATACCATCATCTACGCAACATAGAGGAACCGCTGGTTGATCTTGTATTTTTATATCGATCTCCTTGATAGTTGGAGATTCAATGATTTCTGTTAAAACCACCCTGGAAAAGTTCTCAAAGATTCTTGGGACTTCAATAAATTCCTTTCTCAAGAATACTTCCGAATGATGTGTATTCGAGAGAGCATAGGATATCTTGTATGTGATCGAGTAGGGTCTGTTCCCTTCTTTCATTCTTGGAGATAATTCTCCTCACCAATTGTCAATTACATAAATATAATAAATATAACCAAAAAGTTCTTAATAAACATGGGCTCTGATACCATTTTACGCAAACACTTAGTCAAATTAGCAATATGTATGAATAAGGGTATAATTGGTATTATGGAAATATTCAATTATCCCATTGGACCAATTTTGAAACAATTCAAAACTTATAGGACATAATTTGCTTAAGTAAAAACTTATAGGACCAATCTTGCAACACTTTATAAAATTACAGGGCATATTTTGCAAACTTAATAATTACAGTCCTAAAACGCCACTCACCTAAAGTTACAGGGCATCTTTTGCAATTAGGCCTTTCTTAAGATGCAATTGTTACTAAATTATATTGTTTACATGTGTCTCATGAACAAATTCTTAAACCCCTAGCCTTTACATATTCTCGTAAGTTTTTTTAATCTTGTTATTATTATATTGGACTTTATAGAAGTATTGACATTTTGCTGGTTTGTTACTCACATTTGTAATTCGCCAATTTAGTACATATAATTCACGTTATTTCATAAGTTGGTGCCTATTCACTTGAAAGGACAATAACGCCCCCAAGATTTTTTTTTAAAAAAATTAGTTAAATTAAAAATGATTAAATTTTTTTATTAAATATTTAAATTTTAATTAAAATTATTTAATTTTAAATATAAAATGTAATTACGAAGTAACTTATTAATAAATAATAAATTAAATTATTTACTGTACAAGAGTAGAATTAAATTAATTATTTTTTAAGTTTAAAATTTCAATTAAAAACACTAATTAAAAAGTAATATATCAATTAAAAACTACTTTAATTTTCTTATTTACTATCTTAATTTTAATTTTAAATTATTTAATTTTCATTTTAATTTTAAAATTTAGTTAACTAAAATAAATTTTCTTTTCAATAAATTAAGTTTTAATTTAATTTTATTAATGTACTAATTTAATTTAATTAATTTTAATTTTTCTAAAATTTATTAAATTTTTTTAAAATTTCTTTTTTATGAATTAAATTAATTTAATTTTTAATTGATTTTATAATTTAATTTAATTTTCAAAAAGATATTTAAGTTTACTTGTTTTTTTGGGGCATTTTCTTCCTTTTAAATGAATATGTACTAATTTATAAAAAAAAAAAGCGTGAAGTATAGGTACTAAATTGGTGAAGCGCAAACATGATATACCAAACTAGTAAAGAGCCTATAGTTTAGATACTAAAAAATCAATAACCCTTATTTTTACAATTATCCAAATATTATTCGATTACGAAATTATGTAACCCAGAATTATTACTTATTAGGTCAAATTATATATAATTTACTTGCCCATGAAGTCCGAATTACTATACAAAATCCATAATGCCTAAAGTTAGAGGTCTAAATAGTTCTCGCTCCGCTATTTGTTAGTTGATATGAACTGAATTATCTATATCATCTGCATTAATGGATTTAACTTAAGTATTAAGTGGGCTTCCCAGATACAAATAACCATAGGCCTTTTAACCGTATGTTTGCGAGTTCCCAAACTTAAAATACTATTACAGGTGGACTTATTACCAGTTTAGGAATGATCAACACTTTTTGGTAACACCAACCACAATAATAAGATTACAATTTTTAAGTTCATTTTTGCAATTTTTTTATGAAATTCTTTTGATCGGTTTTTAATTGAACTTATTGGAACAACAATAACAATCATGGAAGAATATAAGGAAACTAATCAACCAGTGAACATTTAATTTACCCTCATGATATCATAAACTTACAAAAATATCCATTACATAGAACAACTTAGAAAAAACATACCTACTAATTTCTTTGTTCAACTACATATATAGTTATCAGTAATCTGAATGCAATTATAATGGAAGGTGTAATCCAATCATAGGGCACATGTTTGGGATAATGGAACCGTTTGAAAAATTGATACCAAAATCTTAGCGACCAAATTCATAAATTGAAAATCGAACGAATTTAATTGTATAGGTTCACTTATAATGAACTTTCTTCATTTTTGGGTCATTAACCGATTTTTTTATAAAGTATTCTATAAAATAGATAATAAAATTGTTGGGTAAAAATATGGAAAGGTTTCTGTTTCAGAATATGGCTAAGTGTTTGAAGTGTATGGTTAGTCAAGGCCTGAATACGATTCAGTCTCCACAACATGAAAAACGCCCCGTATACAAAGTGCTAACAGTTCCGGCGTTCGTCTCTAAGATACAACGACTATTTCAATTTCAAGTTTACAACACTTGCAAACCCGAAACACAGCGAACAACAATATGTTTCTGACTTTTCAAGCTTTTGAATGGGAAGAATGTCAATATGCTCGAATGCAAAATGACCGTTTATTATCTGATGTTTTTCGTCTGTTTTTCCATCTGCAGGGGTCAGATATATATAGGCAACAAGGTGCCCGTATGGTAAGATCATATCTTTTGGCTAAAAAAAAAGGTTTACTTCGAACAGGCGCATCTGTTCAGCCTTTCGCATCGACGCACGATTAGGCGCACGACCCGTGTGTGTGCCCGTGCGTGGATGCGAACAAAAAGACAAAGTTTCAACTTGATGCACGACCCGATGCACATGCCATGCGTCCGCCCGTGCTCGGATGTGAACGAGTTCGTCTTGACGCACGACCCGACGTACGGGCCGTGCGTTCTCCCGTGCGTGGATGCGAACACTTCCCAGTTAGAATCCGTTAATTAATCAACTAAAAATTAATTAATTATTTATTTTAAAGGTTTTTGGTCCAAAAAGAATAAGGGTCTTGAAGCCCAGTCACAAGCCCAGGCCCACGGTCCGCGGCCCGCGACCCTCGACCCTCGACCCATGACCGGGCCGAGCCGAGCCGAGCCGGCCGGGCGACGGCAGACGGCGGCGGCGCGCGCACGTGTGCTTTTGAACCAAACTCACAAGCATGTAGGTCCTCACCCCTTTAAAAACTTGGGTACCACCAGGAGCCCAAACCCATATGTCCAACTTGGGATATACTAAGTGTGCAAACTTTTCCTTCTTTCCTATGTGGGATGGAGCATTTCTCATTCTCCACATTTTCCATTTTCTATGCCATTTTCTAGTATTAAGTGGCTAAATTTTAGAATTAATATTTTGAGAAATTCCAAAAGTTATTCTCATCTACTCTCTTAGTAGAATTTTTACAAATAATTTAATTCCATTTTTCACTAATGGAAACCACTTAATTATTTGGTCAAAATCGGGTCAACACCCATTTTACTAAACAACAATTCCAACAATCCCCAACATGAATGAAATGTATTGCATGCGTGTATGCAGATTCGCTTGAAAGTCTCGGCGAACTGTTATTACATCGGGATAGGTAGCTTGTGGCCTTGAACCTTCCTTAGTAAAATACTATCGGATTTACTAGCTGCTTAGTGATGCGATGTCATGAACTACTCAGCCATTTGTGTAAATCGACACAATAACAATTCTAACGCTTGTTGTTCTCACGTTGTGTCCATTTCGGCCCTGGACCATATCTTAGATTCATAAGCGTTTCTTTGAAGCGACCATTACTTCTCGCTTATAAAGGTGACCTTCTATTGAAGAGTATCCTGCCATACTCCACCTTTTGGTATAGGAATCATTAAAAGTCTTAAAGTTAACCTCACCATATTCAGCAGGTTTTCATTCACTTGGATGTTTCGAGAATGAGCTAAAACATTTTCCAAGTGTTCAGCTGAACATTCCTAACTTAGTTGTCCCAATGAACCAATGTATTGGGATCTCCAATTCACAAGGTTGGGTTGCCGCTATGAACATTCTTTAGTTTGTTGATTTTAAACCCATTCCCCTCAACAATTTAATTGATCTCGATTTATGCCTTTCGTAAGCGGATCCGCAAGGTTTTCCTTTGACTTCACGTACTCAATCAAAATAATCCCATTCAAAATCAACTGTTTATTGGTATTATGTCTCTGACAAAAAATGTCTAGACTTACCTCTTTCCTTTGCAACAAAAGACACTTTTTAATAAATACAATATTTCTAGATTTAATGACCGTACCATCATTTATATCATGAATGCCGAATTTAGCCAAAACACCCCCACACTTCAAGGTATTCTCCTTTATGTGGTTTGCTAAAAAGTAAAGCTCCCTTTACAATTTTTGATATCCTTGTTCAACATAAGATTATCCGAACTTCTATGGCACTCACCACTCTCCTTAATTCTGTTAGAACCTTGTCCCATTAATCTAGTTAGAATCTCGTTCTAATAGATTTCAGACCTTAGTCCCAACACGTGTGCAACCTTTGGTGTTATCACATCTTTAGTAATACTTCAGATATAACTTGATAGTGTGTTTACCTCTAGTGTTACAACCCTTTGGGCAATACTTCATGCAATTGTGGTTTTGTTCGCACAAAATAATTTTTGGCAATACCTTCTGTTACATTTAATGATGCAACAGAAACTCCACTGGTGTTCCATAAAGTGTGGTCACACCCCCACATTTGCCAATTTCCATTCGGAATCCCGGTTATCTTCCTCAATCCGAAGTCGAACTATCAAATCCTCAAGCCCCATTTTCCTTCCGCTTGTGCTTGAGGTAGTTCTTAAAATCTTTTTACGATGGCTGCAATTTTTCGATAACCGCAACCACTTGGAACGACTCACTCAGAATTATCCCATCAGACACTATGTCGTGAAGTATGATATGAATTTCTTGCACTTGGCTGATCACCGTCTTGGTGTCAACTATCTTATGATCCGGAAATTAACGACAACAAATTTCTTTGTGCTGGCATCTTCTGTTTTATATTTCTTCTCCAAAGAGTCCTACAACTCTTTGGACGTTTTGAACAAACTATAGACGTTATAGAGGGTATCGTCTAGCCCATTCAAAAATAAAATTCCGACACGGAAAATGTTATTATGCAAAGCATCCACAACTATTCTTATTTGGTTGTCGGATTCTTCATCGCCAACGGTGGGGGATAATCCTTCAGAAACCGGGATAGACCAAAAGTTGTCACGTAGAACATCATCTTCTGTTGCCAACGTTTGAAGTCAACACCGGAGAAGTTCGCCGGTTTCTCGCGTGAACAGGAGCACCACCATCGGAGTGAACATAATCTAAGCCATCGTCTTGAACAAAAACAAATTATTCGTCTTAGGATTGTTTGGTAAAAACATGGAAAGGTTCTGTTTGAGAATATGGCTAAGTGTTTGAAGTGTATGGCTAGTCGAGGCCTGAATTCGATTCAGTCTCTGCAAGACAAAAAATGCCCCTTTACAAAGTGCTAACGGTTCCGACATTCGTCTATAAGATACAACGACTATTTCGATTTTAAGTTTACAGCACTTGTAAACCCAAAACACAACAAACAACAATATGTTTATGACTTTTCAAGCTTTTGAATGGGAGGAATGTTAATATGCTCGAATGTAAAATGACCGTTTATTATCTGATGATTTCGTCTATTTTTCCATCTGCACGGGTCAGATATATATAGACAACAAGGTGCCCGTATGAAAAGATCATGTCTTTTGGCTCGAAAAGACAAGTTTACACCGAACAACCGAATCTATTCAGCTTTTCGCATCGACACATGATCAGACGCGCAGCCGTGTGTGTGCCCGTGCATGGATTCGTCTTGACGCATGACCCGACGCACGGGCCGCGCGTTCTCTCGTGCGTGAATGTGACACTTCTTAGTTAGAATCCGTTAATTAAATAATTAAAAATTAATTAATTATTTATTTTAAATGTTTTTGGTCCAAAAAGAATAAGGGCCTTGAAGCCCAAGCCCAAGCCAAGCCTGGCCTAGGCTCCCACGGCCCTCGACCCGCGACTCGACCAACGACCGGGCCGGGCTGAGCCGAGCCGGCCGGTGGGCGGGCGTGGCGCGCGTGTGTGCTTTTGAACCAAACCCACAAGCATGTAGGTCCTCACCCCTTAAAAACTTGGGTGCCCCCAAGGGCCCAAACCCATAAGTCCAACTTGGGATATATCAAGTGTGCAAACTTTGCCTTCTTTTCCCATGTGGGATGGAGCATTTTTCCTTCCCCACATTTTCCATACCATTTTCTAGTATTAAGTGGCTAACTTCTAGCATTAATTTTCTCGTTCACCCGGAATTGGTTTTGAGAAATTCCAAATGCTATTCTCATCTACTCTCTTAGTAGAATTTTTACAAATAATTTAATACCATTTTTTACTAATGGAAACCATTTAATTATTTGGTCAAAATCGGGTCAACACCCATCTTACCAAACAACAATTCCAACAATCCCCCACATGAATGAAATTAATGCAGGCGTGTATGCAGTTTCACTTGAAAGTCTCAGCGAACTGTTATTGCATCGGGATAGGTAGCTTGTGGCCTTGAACCTTCCTTAGTAAAAAACTATCGGATTTACTAGCTGCTTAGTGACGCGATATCTTGAACTACTCAGCCGTTTGTGTAAACCGAGACAACAATACATACACAATAACAATTCTAACACTTGTTGTTCTCACGTTTGTTCATTTCGGCCCTGGACCATATCTTAGATTCATAAGCGTTTCTTTGAAGCCGCCATTACTTCTCGCTTATATAGGTGACCTTCTATTGAAGAGTATCATGTCATACTCCACCTTTCGATATAGGAATCATTAAAAGTCTTAAACTGTACCTCACCACATTCAGTAGGTTTTCATTCACTTGGATGTTTCGAGAATGAGCTACCACATTTTCCAAGTGTTCAGCTGAACATTTATAACTTAGTTGTCCCATTGAACCAAGGTCTTGGGATCTCCAATTCACAAGGTTTGGTTACCGCTATGAACATTCTTTATTTTGGTGGATTTTAAACCCATTCCCCTTAACAATTTGTACAATTGATCTCGATTTATGCCTTTCGTAAGCGGATCCGCAATGTTTTCCTTTGACTGGACGTAGTCAACCGAAATACCCCCATTCGAAATCAACTGTTTATTGGTATTATGTCTTTGACAAAAAATGTCCAGACTTACCTCTTTCCTTTGCAAAAAAAGATACATTTTAATAAATACAACATTTCTTGATTTAATGACCGTACCATCATTTGAAGTCAACACCAGAGAACTTCGCTGGTTTCTCGCCGTGAACATGAGCAACCACCATCGGAGTGAACAAAACGGAAGCCATCGTCTTGAACAGAAACAAATATTTCGTCTTGCGATTGTTGGGTAAAAATATGGAAAGGTTTCTCTTTCAGAATATGGCTAAGTGTTTGAAGTGTATGGCTAGTCGAGACCTGGATTCAATTCAGTCTCCGCAAGACAAAAAATGCCCCATATACAAAGTGCTAATGGTTCCGGCGTTCATCTTTAAGATCAACAACTATTTTGATTTCAAGTTTACAGCACTAGCAAACCCGAAACACAACAAACAACAATATGTTTCTGACTTTTCAAGCTTTTGAATGGGAGGAATGCCAATATGGGTGAATGCAAAATGACCGTTTATTATATGATGATTTTCGTCTGTTTTTCCATCTGCAGGGGTCAGATATATATAGGCAACAAGGTGCCCGTATGGAAAGATCATGTTTTTTGTCTCGAAAAGACAGGTTTACTTGTCAGCGCATCTGCTCGACCTTCGCATCGATGCATGATCGGCGCCACGCTCGTGTGTGTGTGTGCGTGGATGCAAACAAAATGACAAAGTTTTGACTTGATGAATGACCCGACGCACGGGCTGTGCCTCCGCCCATGCTCGAATACGAACGAGTTCGTCTTGACGCACGACCCGATGCACGGGCCGTGCGCGGATGCGAACACTTCCCACTTAGAATCCGTCAAGTAATTAAAAATTAATTATTTTAATTTATTTTAAATATTTTTGGTCCAAACAAAATAAGGGCCTTGAAGCCCAAGACCAAGCGCAGGCCCACGGCCCGCAATCGGGCCAGGCCGAGCCGAGCTGGCGGGCGGGCGGGCGGTGGAGTCGCGCAATTGTGTGCTTTGTACCAAACCCTCAAGCATGTAGGTTTAAAAACTTGAGTGCCCCCAAGGGCCCAAATCCATAAGTCCAACTTGGGATATATTAAGTTTGCAAACTTTGCCTTCTTTTCCTATGTGGGATGAAGCATTTCTCCTTCCCCACATTTTCTATTTTCCATACCATTTTCTAAGTATTAAGTGGCTAACTTCTAGCATTAATTTCTCATTCACCCTAATTGGTTTTGAGAAATTTCAAATGCTATTCTCATCTACTCTCTTAGTAGAATTTTTACAAATAATTTAATTCCATTTTTCACATTGAAACCACTTAATTATTTGGTCAAAATCGGTCAACACCCATTTTACCAAACGACAATTCCAACAATCCCCACATAAATGAAATTAATGCATGCGTGTATGCGATTCGCTTGAAAGTCTCGACGAAGTTATTGCATCGGGATAGGTAGCTTATGGCGTGAACATTCCTTAGTAAAATACTATCGGATTTACTAGTCGCTTAGTGACACGATGTCTTGAACTACTAAACCTTTTGTGTAAACCGAGACAACAATACTTATACAATAACAATTCTAACACTTATTGTTCTCATTTTGTGTCCATTTCGGCCTTGGACCATATCTTAGATTCATAAGCGTTTCTTTGAAGCCGCCATTACTTCTCGCTTATATAGGTGACCTTCTATTGAAGAGTATCCCGTCATACTCCACCTTTTTGATATAGAATCATTAAAAGTCTTAAACTTTACCTCACCACATTCAAGAGGTTTTCATTCACTTGGATGTTTCGAGAATGAGCTACCACATTTTCCAAGTGTTCAGCTGAACATTCATAACTTAGTTGTCCCGATGAACCAAGGTCTTGGGATCTCCAAATCACAAGGTTAGGTTGTCGCTATGAACATTCTTTAGTTTGTGGATTTTAAACCCATTCCCCTTAACAATTTAATTGATCTCGATTTATGCCTTTCGTAAGCGGATCCGCATGGTTTTTCTTTGACTTCACGTAGTTAATCGAAATAACCCCATTCGAAATTAACTGTTTATTGGTATTATATCTTTGACAAAAAATGTCTAGACTTACCTCTTTCCTTTGCAACAAAAGATAATTTTTAATAAATACAATATTTATTGATTTAATGACTGTACCATCATTTATATCATGAATGCCGAATTTAGCCAAAGCACCCCCACACTTCAAGGTATTCTCCTTTATGTGGTTTGCTAAAAAGTAAAGCTCTCTTACAATTTCTGATATTCTTGTTCAACATAAGATTATCCAGAACTTCTATGGCACTCGGCCACTCTCCTTAATTCTGTTAGAACCCTATCCCATTAATCTAGTTAGAATCTCGTTCTAATAGATTTTATACCTTAGTCCCAACATGTGTGTAACCTTCGGTGTTATCGCATCTTTAGTAATACTTCAGATATAACTTGATAGTGTGTCTACCTCTAGTGTTACAACCATTTGGGCAATACTTCATGCAATTGTGGTTTTGTTCCCACAAAACAATTTTTAGCAATACCTTCTGTTACATTTAACGATGCAACAGAAACTCCACTGGATTTCCATAAAGTGTGGTCACACCCCCACATTTGCCGATTTCCATTCGGAATCCCGGTTGTCTTCCTCAATCCGAAGTCAAACTATCAAATCCTCAAACCCCATTTCCTTCCGCTTGTCGTTGAGGTAGTTCTTAAAATCCTTCTACGATGGCAGCAATTTTCTGATAATCGCAGCCACTTGGAACGATTCACTCAGAATCATCCCTTCAGACACTAAGTCGTGAAGTATGATCTCAATTTCTTGCACTTGGCTGATCACAGTCTTGGTGTCAACCATCTTATAATCCAGAAATTTACCGACAACAAATTTCTTTGTGCCGACATCTTCTGTTTTATATTTCTTCTCTAAAGAGTCCCACAACTCTTTGGAGGTTTTGAACAAACTATAGACGTTATAGAGGATATCGTCTAGCTCATTCAAAACATAATTCTGACACAGGAAATTCTTGTTATGCCAAGCATCCACAACGATTCTCCGTTGGTTTTCAGATTCTTCATCGCCAACGGTAGGGGATCCTCCTTCAGAAACCGGGATAGACCAAAAGTTGTCACGTAGAACATCATCTTCTGTTGCCAACGTTTGAAGTCAACACCGAAACACTTCGCCGGTTTCTCACCGTGAACAGGAGCAACCACCATCGGAGTGAACGAAACGGAAGCCATCGTCTCTAATAGAAACAAATTTCTCGTCTTGCGATTGTTGGGTAAAAATATGGAAAGGTTTATGTTTCAGAATATGGCTAAATGTTTGAAGTGTATGGCTAGTTGAAGCCTGAATTCGATTCACTCTCCTCAAGATGAAAAATGCCCCGTATACAAAGTGCTAACGGTTCCGGCGTTCGTCTCTAAGATACAATGACTATTTCGATTTCAAGTTTACAACATTTGCAAACCCGAAACACATCGAACAACAATATGTTTCTGACTTTTTAAGCTTTTGAATGGGTGGAATGTCAATATGCTCGAATGCAAAATGACCATTTATTATCTGATGATTTTTGTCTGTTTTTCCATCTGCAGGGGTTAGATATATATAGGCAACAAGGTGCCCGTATGGAAAGATAATGTCTTTTGGCTTGAAAAGACAGGTAACTCCAAACAAGCGCATCTATTCTGCCTTTCACATCGACCCACGATCAGGCGCACGGCCTGTGTATGTGCCCGTGCATGGATGCGAACCAAAATGACAAAGTTTTAACTTGACGCACAACCCAACGCACGGGCCGTGCTGCTCGCTCGTGCTTTCGGATGTGAACGAAGTTCGTCTTGGCGACGCACGACCCGATGCATGGGCCGTGCGTTCTCCCCGCTTGTGATGCGAAACACTTCCCAGTTAGAATCCGTTAATTAATTAATTAAAAATTAATTAATTATTTATATTAAAGTTTTTGGTCCAAAAAGAATAAGGGCCTTGAAGCCCAAGCCCAGGCTCGGGCCCAGGCCCACGACCCACGACCCAGGCCGAGCCGAGCCAGCCGGTGCGCGGGAGGCGGCGGCGCGTGCGCGCATGTGTGCTTTTAAACCAAACCCACAAGCATGTAGGTCCTCACCCCTTTAAAAACTTGGGTGCCCCGAAGGGCCCAAACCCATAAGTCCAACTTGGGATATATTAAGTGTGCAAACTTTGCCTTCTTTTCCTATGTGGGATGGAGCATTTCTCCTTACCCACATATTCCATATTCCATACTATTTTCTAGTATTAAGTGGCTAACTTCTAGCATTAATTTCTCATTCACCCGGAATTGATTTTGAGAAATTCCAAATGCTATTCTCATCTACTCTCTTAGTAAATTTTTACAAATTATTTAATTCCATTTTTCACTAATGGAAACCACTTAATTATTTGGTCAAAATTGGGTCAACAACCATTTTACCAAATAATAATTCCAACAATCCCACACATGAATAAAATTAATGCATGCGTGTATGCGATTAAACTTAAAAGTCTCGTGACAACTATTATTGCATCGGGATAGGTAGCTTGTGGCCTTGAACCTTCCTTAGTAAAATACTATCGGATTTACTAGCTACTTAGTGACGCGATTCTTGAACTACTAAGCCGTTTGTGTAAATCGAGATAACAATACTTACACAATAACAATTCTAACACTTGTTGCTCCTTTGGGACTTTCGGTCCGAGATATCTTGATCACTCATTTTTTTGGCTTCTCGTCCGACTTCGCTTTCTTCATTGGTGGCTGCATTGCTACTTGACTAACTTTCTCAAGCTTCTTGGATTTGATCACGAAGCCCTCTAATAACTTGAGATTGGTTCGACCTTGAACCTTTCTACAATCCTCCTTGGAAAGTAGACCCCTTTTGCTTCTTCAAAAGTTTCCTCTTCAACAGTTTGAAGTTGTCTTTCCTTCACAAACTTAGTGTTGGATCGATTTTCTTGAGATTTAGGCTTGAGGATTTGCTTGAATAACTTGAGAATATATTGCGGATTTTAAACCCATAATAGCTTGATTGTTCGTGGTTTAACCTTTTCTCAATCAATGAGGTTCCTCGGCCTTTTATAGTGATCTTTCAAAAATCAACCAAAAGAGATAGGCTGATTTTTGAAAATCACTTGTGTTATTGGCTTGTCTTATTTCATCATTGATGTTGACATTTCCTCGCATTGAATAACCGTTCAACTTTCCGTGAATCTAACACGAGTGAGTGCGCCATCATCTTCCCATTGGTTTATTCCTTTTGCATGCTTCTCGACTAAGCACTTTAAGACATGGCGGCATTTGAAGTATTACTTATTTAAGTAACTTCCTTGACTGCTAAGATACGTTCGATTCTTTTTCAATGTCGTCTTGACTTGACAACTATTTTAATCCTTTATTCCCCAGGTGACTTCGAGTTAGCTTCCAATCATTGGATGACTCATCCGTGGGAACTTCAACTTTGAGACTTGGCTTCTTGAGTTGACTTGATTGACTCTTCATACAACTGTGTCCCAGCTGATACTCCTTCAGTCGAGTCCTTGACATCTCTTCCTTGCCACACTCAGCTGCTTCACAGCGGAGTCTTTATCCTAGTCTTTAGTTGACTTCTTGAATATCCAGGCATAGCCGACTTGAGCTCATTTGTCATACAACCCTATCTATTACAATATAAATTACAAGGAAAATGGGGTGCCAACTTTCTAGTCTAAGTTTTACAAGGCATTCATCAAAATCTAAACAATAAATTTTCCAACAGATATATATAGGCAACAAGGTGTCCGTATGGAAAGATCATGTTTTTGGCTCAAAAATACAGGTTTACTCCGTCTGAGCCATGCATCTTCATTCGATCTTTTGCATCGACACACGATCGGGCGCCTCCTGCACGTGTGTATGCCCTTTCGTGGATGCGAACAAAATGACAAAGTTTTGACTTGACGAATGACCTGAAAGCACGGACCGTGCCTCCACCCATGCTTTCGGATGCGAACGAGTTCGTCTTGATGCACGACCCAAAATTACAAAGCCGTTTATCCGTTCTCTTCTTGTTGTTTTGCGAACACTTCCCGTTAGAACATTATTTAATTAATTAAAAATTAATTAATTATTTATATTAAAGTTTTTGGTCCAAAAGAATAAGGGCCTTGAAGCCATTCAAGCCCAGGCTTTCAACCTAGGCCCACGACCCACGACCCAGGCCGAGCCGAGCAATTTGGCGCGGGAGGCGGCGGCGCGTCTTGTGTTCACTGTGTCTTTTAAACCAAACCCACAAGCATGTAGGTCCTCACCCCTTTAAAAACTTGGGTGCCCGAAGGGCCCAAACCCATAAGTCCAACTTGGGATATATTAAGTGTGCAAACTTTGCCTTCTTTTCCTATGTGGGATGGAGCATTTCTCCTTACCCACATATTCCATATTCCATACTATTTTCTAGTATTAAGTGGCTAACTTCTAGCATTAATTTCTCATTCACCCTAATTGATTTTGAGAAATTCCAAATGCTATTCTCATCTACTCTCTTAGTAAATTTTTACAAATTATTTAATTCCATTTTTCACTAATGGAAACCACTTAATTATTTGGTCAAAATTGGGTCAACAACCATTTTACCAAATAATAATTCCAACAATCCCACACATGAATAAAATTAATGCATGCGTGTATGCAGATTCGCTTAAAAGTCTCGGCGAACTGTTATTGCATCGGGATAGGTAGCTTGTGGCCTTGAACCTTCCTTAGTAAAATACTATCGGATTTACTAGCTACTTAGTGACGCGATGTCTTGAACTACTAAGCCGTTTGTGTAAATCGAGATAACAATACTTACACAATAACAATTCTAACACTTGTTGCTCCTTTGGGACTCAGTCTGGAGATGCCTTGATCACTCAGCTGGCTTCTCGTCCGACTCAGCTTCTTCACAGGGTGGCTGCATTGCTACTTCAGCTAACTTTCTCAAGCTTCTTGGATTTGATCACGAAGCCCTCTAATAACTTGAGATTGGTTCGACCTTGAACCTTTCTACAATCCTCCTTGGAAAGTAGACCCCTTTTGCTTCTTCAAAAGTTTCCTCTTCAACAGTTTGAAGTTGTCTTTCCTTCACAGCTTAGTGTTGGATCGATTTTCTTCGAGATTTAGGCTTGAGGATTTGCTTGAATAACTTGAGAATATATTGCAGGTTACAGTTTGAATAATAGCTTGATTGTTCGTGGTTCAGGTAACCTTCTCTCAATGAGGTTCCTCAGCCTTTTATAGTGATCTTTCAAAAATCTGCCCGTTGAAGAGATAGGCTGATTTTTGAAAATCACTTGTGTTCGTTGGCTTGTCTTATTTCAGTCATTGATGTTGACATTTCCTCGCATTGAATAACCGTTCAACTTTCCAGAATCTGACACGAGTGCAGTGCTTCCCATTGGTTTATTCCTTTTGCATGCTTCTGGGACTAAGCACTTTAAGACATGGCAGCATGGAAGTATTACTTATTTAAGTAACTTCCTTGACTTAATAAATCGATTCTTTTCGTCGTCTTGACTTGATCATCCTTTATTCCCCAGGTGACTTCGAGTTAGCTTCCAATCATTGGATGACTCATCTGTCACTTCAACTTTGAGACTTGGCTTCTTGAGTTGACTTGATTGACTCTTCATACAACTGTGTCCCAGCTGATACTCCTTCAGTCGAGTCCTTGACATCTCTTCCTTGCCACACTCAGCTGCTTCACAGCGGAGTCTTTATCCTAGTCTTTAGTTGACTTCTTGTATATCCAGGCATAGCTGACTTGACTCAGCTCATACAACCCTATCTATTACAATATAAATTACAAGGAAAATGGGGTGCCAACTTTCTAGTCTAAGTTTTACAAGGCATTCATCAAAATCTAAACAATAAATTTTCCAACAGATATATATAGGCAACAAGGTGTCCGTATGGAAAGATCGTGTTTTTTGGCTCAAAAATACAGGTTTACTCCGTACAGGCGCATCTGTTCAGTCTTTTGCATCGACACACGATCAGGCGCCCTGCACGTGTGTATGCCCGTGCGTGGATGCGAACAAAATGACAAAGTTTTGACTTGACGAATGACCTGAAGCACGGACCGTGCCTCCACCCATGCTCGGATGCGAACGAGTTCGTCTTGATGCACGACCCAATGCACAGGCCGTGCGTTCTCTCGTGCGCGGATGCGAACACTTCCCACTTAGAATCCGTTAATTAATTAATTAAAAATTAATTATTTATTTATTTTAAATGTTTTTGGTCCAAACAAAATAAGGGCCTTGAAGCACAAGCCCAAGCGCAGGCCCACAGCCCGCGACCAGGCCAGGCCGAGCAGAGCCGGCCGGCGGGCGGACGGCGGAGGCGCGCACGTGTGTGCTTTGTACCAAACCCACAAGCATGTAGGTTCTCACCCCTTTAAAAATTTGGGTGCCCCCAAGAGCCCAAACCTATAAGTCTAACTTGGGATATATTAAGTGTGCAAAATTTGCCTTCTTTTCTTATGTGGGATGGAGCATTTCTCCTTCCCCACATTTTTCATTTTTCATACCATTTTCTAGTATTAAGTGGCTAACTTCTAGCATTAATTTCTCAGTCACCCAGAATTGGTTTTGAGAAATTCCAAATACTATTCTCATCTACTCTCTTAGTAGAATTTTTACAAATAATTTAATTCCATTTTTCACAATGGAAACCACTTAATTATTTGGTCAAAATTGGGTCAACACCCATTTTACCAAACGACAATTCCAATAATACCCCACATGAATGAAATTAATGCATGCGTGTATACAGATTCGCTTGAAAGTCTCGACAAACTGTTATTGCATCGGGATAGGTAGCTTGTGCCCTTGAACCTTCCTTATTAATATACTATCGGATTTACTAGCTGCTCAGTGACGCGATGTCTTGAACTACTCAGCCGTTTGTGTAAACTGAGACAACAATACTTACACAATAACAATTCTAACACTTGTTGTTCTCATTTTGTGTCCATTTCGGTCTTGGACCATATCTTAGATTCATAAGCATTTCTTTGAAGCCACCATTACTTCTCGCTTATATAGGTGACCTTCTATTGAAGAGTATCCTGCCATACTCCACCTTTCGGTATAGGAATCATTATTAACCTCAACCATCTTATAATCCAGAAATTTACCCACAACAAATTTCTTTGTGCCGGTGTTGGGAAATTTATTGTTTAGATTTTGATGAATGCCTTGTAAAACTTAGACTAGAAAGTTGGCACCCCATTTTCCTTGTAGATGATATTGTAATAGATAGGGCTGTATCAGCTGAGTCAAGTCAGCTATGCCTGGATATACAAGAAGTCAACTAAAGACTATGATAAAGACTCCGCTGTGATGCATCTGAGTGTGGCAAGGAAGAGATGCCAAGGACTCTACTGAAGATGTATCAGCTGGGACACAGCTGTATGAAGAGTCAATCAAGTCAACTCAAGAAGCCAAGTCTCAAAGTTGAAGTGACAGATGAGTCATCCATTGACTGGAAGCTAACTCGAAGTCACCTAGGGAATAAAGGACTGAGTCAAGTCAAGACGACTAAAAAGAATCCGTTGCACAGAAGTCAAGGAAGTTACTTAAATAAGTAATACTTCCATGCTGCCATGTCCTAAAGTGCTCAGTCCCAGAAGCGTGCAAAAGAAATAAACCAATGGGAAGATCGCACCTCGTGTCGATTCTAAAAGTCAACATTCATTTAATACGAGGAAATGTCAACATCAAGGATCGCAACAAGACAAGCTAACGAACACAAGTGATTTTCAAAAAATCAGCCTATCTCTTCAACGGGCAGATTTTTAAAAGTTCACTATAAAAGGCTGAGGAATCTTATTGAGAGAAGGTTACCTGAACCGCGAACAATCAAGCAATTATTCAAACTGTAACCTGCAATATATTCTCAAGTTATTCAAGCAAATCCTCAAGCCTAAATCTCAAAGGAAATCGATCCAACACCAAGCTGTGAATGAAAGACAACTTCAACTGTTGAAGAGGAAACTTTTGAAGAAGCAAAACGGGTCTACTTTCCAAGGAGGATTGTAGAAAGGTTCAAGGTCGAACCAATCTCAAGTTATTGGAGGGCTTCGTGATCAAATCCAAGAAGCTTGAGAAAGTTAGCTGAAGTAGCAATGCAGCCACCCTGTGAAGAAGGCGAGTCGGACGAGAAGCCACCGAGTGATCAAGGCATCTCCCAGGTCGAGTCCCAAAGGAGCAAGTCACCGTGTGATCAAGACTTGTATCCGGATCGTTAACCACTTTGTACTCGATCAATACTTAGTGGATTCCTCCGGAGTTGGAGAAGAGAGGAATAGAAGAATTACCCCATCTTCGAACCTCTATAAAAATTATCGTGTCATTTACATTTCAAAGATTTTATTTCGCACATCACTTTATATCTCACGATAATTTGCTATACAACCGATAATTGACAAGGTGCTAAAATCAAGTGTTCAAACAAATTTAAATCAAATTAAAGGGTGTTAAGTCTTCCAAATAAAAATCTCATCACGCCTAGTTAAGGTTTAGTCTAAACAATCGAGTTATTCTATCAATAGCTCTTTTGAGTGCATTGAGTGGCTAACTCTACGATTAACTAACTTAGCCGTCCCCCAAGGACTTAGTCGTGTATTTAACTCTCGTAATATTTTAAAAGAACTAAAATCAAAAATTTGGTAAGGTTTATTCAACCCCTTCTAAACCTTACTCACACCCTTGGGACCTACAAGTGGTATCGAGCGGTTGGTTCATTAAGCCTTCCGCATCTTCTTGAACTAGATCTCCAATCTTTCAAGAAATTCTTTTAACACTTGTTCTTTCAAGAGCCATTTTTATTCAAAGAAAGTTATTATCATGGAAGCAAATTTGACACGCATTCCCATGTTCACTATTGAGGAGTTTGATGATTATGGAAAATTCGTATGCAGGTCATCTATCTCGCTTTACATGATGAAATGTGGCTAATGATAGAGGATGGGCCACGCAAATATTGAAAGTGAACTCACCCAAGGAGAGAGCAAAATGCGGCCAAGAGAAGAAGTCGAGTTGAAGCAAGACCAAACTTAGTTGAAAAACTAAGGACTGAATGGACCAATGATGACAGAAAGAGATACAACTTGGACAACGTGGCCAAGGATATTCTCCACAAGACTCTGGACAAAGCAATGTTCAATAAAGTCAAGTCATGCAAAACAGTAAAAGAAATTTGGGATAAATTAACTTTAATTTGTGAAGGATCAGAGCAAATTAAAGAAAATAAATTATCTGTTGTTGTTCAAAAATTTGAAAACTTTAAAATTCTTGCAGGTGAGACAATGGATCAGCTGGATGCTAGATTCACTGAAATTACAAATGAGCTCTCATCATTTGGAAAGGAATACACACAGAAGGAGATGTGTATGAAGATTCTAAGGAGTCTCCCAGCTGAATGGGAAATGAAGACCATGGCTCTAAGGCACTCGATGGACCTATCGAAAACATCCAATCATGAGCTATTCTCAGACCTCAAAGCTTATGAATTTGAGCTGAGAAGAAGGGACCAAGAGGAACAGTTGTACCCAAAATAGCCGCACTTATAGTTAAGGATGGGAAGAGAGCTGAAGTCAAGGAAGCCTTTGACCAGGAGGAAATCGCCTTGATGGTTAGAAGATTCAACAAGTTCTTCAACAAGAACTGTAAAAGAAACAAGGGTGAATCCTCCAGGAGACATTCAGCTCTCTCCAAGTCAAGGGAAGATAAGCCACCCAAGAGAGCTGAGCATCAAAAGGTTGAATACCAGAGAACTGATAATCCAAGAGTGGAGAACCTGTGTTGGAACTGTAGACAACCAGGACACTTTGCTATTGACTGTCCATATCCTGTAGTCAATAAATACGGGAATGAAGAAGAAAGAAGAGTCTTGAGAGAAAGAAGACAGAAAAAAGAAAAAGGCCATGTTGGTGCCGCAGATCTTTGAGACAACTAAGTCCAAAGAAGCGGTGGAGTCGGAGTAGTGAAGCCGACTACTCAAGTGATTCTCGAAGAAGAAGCATTGATCTGTCTAATGGCTAAAGAACAAGATCAACCTTACTAAGAAGATGAGGTACACTCTAACTCATCTCACTCAGATTCTAGTGATAGTGATTGTGACACACACACTTCATCACCCACTGATCTTTATGATTCATTAGGCAAAATGATGAAATATTTTGAGCACATTAAATCCTCACACACACTATTAAATGAGGAAAACAACCAGCTCAAAAGCCAAAACTCACAGCTGACTAAGGAGCTGAGTACTCTAAGTCACTTAGCTGATGAAAACAAAGAGCTGAAAGCTGAAAATGCAAAACTAATAGCAGAGATAGCTGTTATAGAAAAGAGGGAAAATGATCTCAAAAATGTGATTGCATGTTTCACAAAGGCATCTAAATCATTGGATGACCTTATTTTGAGCCAAAAAGAATGTGGAGATAAAACTGGCATAGTGTTCAATTCCTTTGTAAACAGTCAAACTCCCAGAGTGATTTGGAAAAAAGGATCTTCAAGTAATGAAGCATCTCAAAAAACCAAGACACCAAATGTTGCACCCACATTCACTCCAAAGCACAATAACAAACAAACTAGCCTTGAATATAAAGGAAAAGGAAAACAGCCAATTGAGTATGCTGAGAGGACAACTGAGAAGAAATCCAAATGCGAGTTCCTCAAATGACTCCAAATAGGAAGTACTCTGTGAAGAATAAACAGAGCTACCAAAACCCTGTAAGTTTTATCAAAGAAACACATATGATGGGAATGGTAGAAACTACCCAAGCCAAGCTGATTGGAATAATGTGAAATATCAACAAAGACCTATGGAATGTTCACCTGTTTTATTTCCCAAATAGAGCCAAAAGACGTGTCACAAGCATTGGATGACACACATTGGATTCAAGCCATGCAAGAAGAGCTGAATCAATTTGAAAGGAACAAAGTATGAGAATTGGTGCAGAGACCAACCCATCAAAATGTTATTGGCACAAAATGGGTTTTCAGAAACAAGATGAATGAAGAAGGTTCTGTGGTAAGAAACAAAGCAAGATTGGTAGCCAAAGGGTATTGCCAAGAAGAAGGAATAAATTTTGATGAAACATTTGCTCATGTTGCAAGATTGGAAGCAATAAGGATGGTTCTTGCCTATGTTGCACACAAGAACTTCATTGTATATCAAATGGATGTGGGAAGTGCATTTTTAAATGGATTGTTGGAAGAAGAAGTCTATGTTGAGCAACCTCCGGGCTTTGAGCAGAAGACTCTTGGAGACAAGGTGTACAAACTCAAAAAAGCTCTATATGGATTGAAACAAGCACCAAGAGCTTGGTATGATACATTATCTCAATTTCTGACAGATAATGGATTCACCAAAGGCAATGTGGACAGGACACTCTTCAAAATTCAAGATGGGGAGAGTATATTGCTTGTTCAAATATATGTGGATGACATCATTTTTGGATCCACAAACAAGGAGCTATGTGATAAATTCTCAACCCTCATGCAAGACAAATTTGAAATGAGCATGATGGGAGAGCTGAAATTTTTATTAGGACTTCAAGTTAAACAGCTGAAGGATGGAACTTTCATAAGTCAAACAAAGTATACTAGAGATTTAATGAAGAAATTTGGTATGGAAGAGAAGTCTTCTGTAAAAATACCAATGAATACATCAGCCAAGATGGACATGGATACAGATGGCAAGCCTGTGAATCAAACAAGATACAGAGCACTTATTGGATCACTGCTCTATCTAACAACAAGCAGGCCAGACATCACCTTTGCAGTTGGAGTATGTGCAAGATTCCAATCTGCTCCAAAGGAAAGTCACATGACTGCAGCTAAGAGAATCCTAAGATATTTGAAGGGTTGCCAAGAAGTTGGCTTATGGTATCCAAAGGAAGGTGGATTCAAACTAATTGGTTACTCAGACTCTGTCTATGCTGGATGTAGAGTTGACAGGAAGAGTACTTCAGGTACATGTCAAATGCTTGGAAACAGAGTAGTTTCCTGGTTTAGCAAGAAGCAAAACTCAATAGCCACATCCACAGCTGAAGCAAAGTACATAGCTGCAGGCAGTTGTTGTGCCCAAGTCTTATGGATGAGACAACAACTGAGAGATTATGAAATTGAAGAAAAAGAAATTCCAATTATGTGTGATAACACAAGTGCTATTGCAATCACTCAGAATCCTGTATTGCATTCAAGAACAAAGCACATTGATGTCAGATATCATTTTATAAGAGATCACGTTGAAAAGAAAGACATCACCTTGTGAATCAAGATTTGAAGAGCTTAAGCATGAGCTAGGGTTAATTGAGCTGAGTTGATACTCAGAAGACTCAATGAGAAGAAATGGAATGTTAGAAGATGAAAATAGAACAAGTCTCATGAATCAGCCAAGTGAATTAGCCGTATTGAGAAGTCAGTTGTATCGAGTTAGCTGACAGCTGAGTCACTATACGAAAATAGAGAAGAAGAGTTGAGTCATTTAAGGAGTAAGCTGAGTCATTTATGAGCTAAGTGACAAAAATGCAGTCGTTTTCAATAAGCGGGAATGTTTTTAAGGATGACGTCAGTGTAATTATGACGGGTACAGTCAAAAGTTGCACAACAAGCATATGATTGGATATAAATGCTGCCGCATTAAATGCGAGCAATTAAATGCAATGAGACGTGCTAAATCTGAGCCGTTGATCTTGATCAAAATTCAAAAACGAAAAACACGTCCTTTCATAACCCATATATACTAATTCCTTCAGTTTTCTCTCTCACATTGAAAACTGTTCATCTTCAACACTAAGAAAGCAAGTCTCTTTTCTCTTTCGAAACCACACCTGTTCTCAAAGCAAGTTTATCAAGATTTAATCGGTAGAATCTTCTAAAAATGGCACCAGCATATGATTTCACTAAGCTCGCAAAACAAATCCACACCGGATCAACTGTGGATTTTGAAGGGATGATAAAACAGGGTTCCGATGAAACCCTTGTGAAGAAGATAGCGGATAAGATCGAGAAATCCGGACTGAAACCATTCTTTACCATGGAATACCAAATGACATACGTTGAGGAGGTCGCACAGTTTTACGTCAACGCTGAGGTACAGGACGAAGGGATTAAATCCTCCGTCCACCACAAGGACATTTTAATCACTGCGAAGGACCTTGCGGAGCACTGTTTATTGCCGTCGGAGGGCATGCCAGAAATATATGAAGCCGACGTCAACTTGGCTGCTGCATGGAAGGAAGTAGCCAAACCTAAATGTCTTTGCAAAAGTTGTCTACACAAGAAAGAAGGCTGGCCAAGGAGGATTATCATAAACTAATGGATATCGTTGCTAAGTGTGTAGACATGAAGTTTGGCGGCTTCAATCGCCTATCCAAAACCAAGCGATAGTCATGGTCGATCATGGAAGAGAAGCGAGATCAATTGGGCTGAATTCATTTACATCGACTTTGCGAGAATATTGGCAACAAGTCTTTCAAGGAGGATGGATCCTTTGGAGGATCACTTGGCTATGGCCTAGTCATTGGCCATCTAATGGAGGTGAAGGGTGTTCCCCTTCGACATGGAAAGCCATTCCATGTCAACAAGAAGATGTTCCGGGCCAATCTCTCAGGAGCCCAGAAGAGAGCCTACGCAAAAAGGGCTGACACCAGTGAGGGGGAATCACCGACCCGTGACACATCTCGCTTCCTCCTCCTAAAAGAGAGCGCCCATGCAAATGAAAGAAGAAAGTCGCTCTGCAGCAAAGAAAGAAGAAAGACGCACATGCCCTGCCCATGTCTCCGCCCATGCGGTCGAGCGGAGAAGGAACCTCAAATACCTTCTCCGACCATCAAAAAGAAGAGGACTGCCAAGCCAAGAAAGGCAGCTCCTCAGACAAAGAAAGATGCACCGGCCCCGACCGCCAAGAAAGCTGAGGAAGAAGTATCCGAACCAGAAGTTCCTCTGGTAAGGACAAAAAGAAGAAGAAGGATTTCCAAGCTCTCGGAGCTTGAGAAGACAGCTGAGTCTGCCACTCAGCTGGACATAGTGTCTGAGATTGCTGAAGAAGTGCAGTCTCCCGAAGTTGTTGATGAAACAACCAAGTCTGCTGAGTCCAATCAGCAGAGGCAAAGAGAAGACCCAACTGTGGATAGAACAGCTGAGGAAGGAGAGACAGCAGAGACATCAAAACCTCCTGACGAGAGTTGTGTCTCTATCGGCCCCCAATGCTACTGAAGGCGAAGAGCGTGAGAATTTGCTACCTTATATTCCTGAGAAAGAAGGCCAACAAGAGGAGAATGATGATGATGAGATATTTATGTACTCTCCCTTGTACCCGGACATCCGAACCGCAAATGGAGGAGAGTGGAGAAAGTGGAAGTTTGAACACCCGAGTTTATTGATGAGGAAGAGGAACTTTTCGGGTTTCTTGAAGTTGATACCGTCTTTGCAAGACCTGGATGAGGATAATCAGTATTAATATGCTTTGCAAATTCGCAAGGAACAAGAAAAGGCTAGAGCAAATGAGGAAGCGAGGGCTCGTGAGAAAGCCAAAGATCTGTCCTCTCACTGGAACAAGCGATCATACTCATCCTCACATTGACATGCTCTCGATAGTGATGAGGACTTGGAACCTCTTTGCTATGATGGAGAAGTTGGAAATGCAGCATGCCATGCGGGAATCCAGGTTGATGGATGAGCAACAACTGATGGAAGGACCAGGAGAGTCTTCCAAATCTCAGCTGGAAATCGATCCGTTGGGAGTGGTACAACCAGATTGATTACAACGATTATTGCCGCAACCACTTCCCCGATTCACTCGGAGGACGGATCTAAGGGAATTGGCGATGACACCGGGAACTTGGGGACCCAAGTTGAGCCAACCCTGTTGAAGGTATCTTACCACACCGCCCCACGGCCGAACACTCAAAGGAAATGGCCGGTCCTGCAGCAGAGACCCCACCATCCGTCACTCACCGGTGCGCGCACCGGTGAGCGGAAACTCACTCCACCGCAGCGGCTAGGTCGGAGGATGCTTTGGATGACTCCACAATGCGAAAATGAGGTGAAGTGGAGAAGGAAAAAGAAATAGAACAACATCAAGTTGTCACTAACGGCTCGAGACAGCTTATGTCTGTCTCAAATTTAAGTGCCAACAGCTTTGCAGGCTGAGGACGCTGCTGATGCAGTCGAGGCACAGGATGGATCTGCCCCGGGAGTTAACATTCTGGGCAATGAAAGTGCAATCCACGGAGTTGAGACTCCTGTGAATGCCACTGCTAGAAGACCCTAAGACAGCTGCACCTCTCGAAGGGATTATACAAGGCCCCGCTGCAGTTGAGACTGCAGGAGGTAATGAAGGCCTAAGGGAGGTTGAGACTTCCTTAGGTAAAAATCAAGGAGATAAGAGCATTCCTCAGAACATAATTGCTGATTCAGAGGAGGAAATCAACGCTCTTCATGACTCCCAGGATGAACCTGATACAACATTCTTGGGATCCGCAAATGAAGCTGAATCAACCCCTGCCAAAGAAGACTCTGCTGAGGATGTTCCACCAAATACGAGCAAGTCAGAATTTAAGGCTGCTCGACAAACCTTCAATTTTGATGATGAGCCAAACCCTCAAGTCTCATCATCTTCCGATGACGCTACAGATACGGCCGAGGAACAGTCAACTCAAAAGGACAAACCAACTAAGACCGAAGAAGCTGTTAAGACAGCTGAGGCTAAGGCAGCTGGTCAATACCATCAAAGGCCCCAGCTGAATCACAGTCAACTGCGTAGGCTTCCATAGCTGCAGCAGAGACCACCTCGCGCACAATATCTCAAGTGCGAGACGATGATTATGAAGAAGTATTTCCTTTCTCTCATGAGCTGCCCATGCTCGAAGAAGAGACTGCACGAGAACAGAAGGTCTACACTATTCAAGAACATCCCGTAATTCCGACTGATTCAATTATGCCAGTTGATTTCAATTTTGATGCAGAGTGGCCGACAAACCGGTGACTCAAGTCGATACAATGAGATGCATGAAATCTTCAAGAAGATCTGTGAAGAGATTGGGAAGATTGAATGGCACCAAGCCTCTCTCGACATGCGCCTGGACAGTAGAGATGCCACTCTCACAACAGATTTTAGAGGAGTGGTGGTCAGAATAAGGGAATGATCTCAACAGTAGAGTGCCATGCGTCTCGAGAAGGTTCGCTACTTCAAGGCACTATACAACCGAATGCTGATCTGGAGTGCTGACAATGCTGACATGAAGGCGAGGATGCAGACCTATATGGAGAGATTGCATGCTCCCCATACAACTGAGATTGAATTGCTGCGTGAATTTCATCGCAAAGAACTTCTGCGCGTAGAGGAGAATATGAATGCCAAGTTCAACCGTCTTATGGCTAAAATGAAACTGGTGGCAGGCCGTCCAAAGCCACCCGCTCGATTTTGAATAGCATACTCCGCACCGACTCAAGCGACCACCATCGCCCAACCGGACTTCATGCTTGCTGGGATGTTTCCAGGGGTTCCTCTCTCCTTTAATGATGCCAAAAAGGGGGAAGAGGAATACCAAAAGAGTTTGAAGGAGACAAACCGAGAAAAGACAAATGCAAACAAGTTGAAAAGAGAAAAGAGAAGGGAAAAGCTATTGAGGGGAAAGGTCAAAGGATATGACCTTAATGCTTGCCGAAACCCCTCGGCAAGGTCATGTCACAACCAAAGATAATCAAGAAACTTCCCGTAACTCGCGCGCTCTATCACTCTGCT
The DNA here is from genome assembly GCA_016081115.2 of Rehmannia glutinosa. Taxonomy (NCBI): domain Eukaryota; kingdom Viridiplantae; phylum Streptophyta; class Magnoliopsida; order Lamiales; family Orobanchaceae; genus Rehmannia; species Rehmannia glutinosa. The sequence continues at coordinate 47,002,668 of CM071926.1, read as the reverse complement.
GTGCCCATATCTCATAAGAAAAAGATTGTAGAAGCAGAGATGGAGGATTTCGATAAAAGAACGGATGTCCGTGTTGAAGAGATGCTAAAACAATTTGGAGGCATTCCGGCAGGAAAAGATACAGATGCCATTCTAGATGATGGAAACAAGCCAAGATCCATTGAAGAGTTTAAAACGCTCGAGTCCGAAGGATACTTCAAAAACATGTCCATAGCCTAAGCCTAGGACTTGTACTGGGAAAAAGGTCTGAAGCTGTGCGAAGATGCTGACAAGCAACAGACTACTAGCAGTCACTCTGCTGGTAAGAAGAAGACTCCAGTGCAATACACGCCCAGAGGAGGAGGAAGAAGTGGCGGAGGTAGAGGCTTTATACCTAGACCTCTACCCAAAAATATTGAATACGTAGATCCAGGCAAGAAGGGAAGGATCTACTGGGCTGGGTATGATGAAGTAGCCAATCGGGAAGTGGCTAGAAAGAATGCTGAATATGCGAAAAGAATTGAAGAAGAGAACAAAAGGCAAGATCAGTTGTGGCAAGAAAGACATGAAAGAAAGAGAAGAGATGAAGCTGCGAAGAGAGCTTACGAGAAGAAGAAAGCAGCTGAAGATGAAAAGAAGAGAAAGAGAGCAGAGGACGACAGAGCTGAAGAAGAAAGAAGGAGACAGCGAAGGCGATGAAGTGTTGTTCTCCACCCTTTCATGTATTTTACTATTGTAAATGCATATGTATGTAAGTCTTCTGTACGTTGTTGAATAAGAAATTTGTAATCTCTATATTTTTGCGTAGATATAGAATACTATGTTTGCTCTGATACACATTGTAAATAGCTGTGTAAAGGACAAGAATGCTATGATCAATAAAAATGATTGATTCTACGCACACATTCTTTGTTTCTGCATTGTCTGTATGTATCTTCGCTTTTTACATTTTGTATGTATGTTTTAAGTTTTGGCATCATCAAAAAGGGGGAAATTGTTGGGAAATTTATTGTTTAGATTCCGATGAATGCCTTGTAAAACTTAGACTAGAAAGTTGGCACCCCATTTTCCTTGTAATTTATATTGTAATAGATAGGGTTGTATGAGCTGAGTCAAGTCAGTTATGCCTGGATATACAAGAAGTCAACTAAAGACTAGGATAAAGACTCCACTGTGATGCAGCTGAGTGTGGCAAGGAAGAGATGTCAAGGACTCGACTGAAGGAGTATCAGCTGGGACACAACTGTATGAAGAGTCAATCAAGTCAACTCAAGAAGCCAAGTCTCAAAGTTGAACTGACAGATGAGTCATCCATTGACTGGAAGCTAACTCGAAGTCACCTGGGGAATAAAGGACTGCAGTCAAGTCAAGACGACTAAAAAGAATCTGTTGCACAGAAGTCAAGGAAGTTAGTTAAATAAATAATATTTCCATGATGCCATGTCCTAAAGTGCTCAGTCCCAGAAGCGTGCAAAAGGAATAAACCAATGGGAAGATCGCACCTCGTGTCGAGATCTCGAAAAGTCAAACATTCATTTAATACGAGGAAATGTCAACATCAAGGACTGCAAGAAGACAAGCCAACAGACACAAGTTATTTTAAAAATATCAGCCTATCTCTTCAATGGGCAGATTTTTGAAAGTTCACTATAAAAGGCTGAGGAACCTCATTGAGAGAAGGTTACCTGAACCGCGAACAATCAAGCAATTATTCAAACTCAGTAACCTGCAATATATTCTCAAGTTATTCAAGCAAATCCTCAAGCCTAAATCTCGAAGGAAATCGATCCAACACCAAGCCGTGAAGGAAAGATAACTTCAATCATTGAAGATGAAACTTTTGAAGAAGCAAAAGGGGTCTACTTTCCAAGGAGGATTGTAGAAAGGTTCAAGGTCGAAACAATCTCAAGTTATTGGAGGGCTTCGGGATCAAATCCAAGAAGCTTGAGAGAGTTAGTCAAGTAGCAAGGCAAACATACTGTGAAGAAGTTGAGTCGGACGAGAAGCCACCGAGTGATCAAGGCATCTCCGGATCGAGTCCCAAAGAAGCAAGTCACCGGTTGTGTGATCAAGACTTGTATCGGGTCATTAACCACTTTGTACTCGATCAATACTTAGTGGATTCCTCCGGGAGTTGGAGAATCGAGGTAGAGAAGAATTACCCCATCTTCGAACCTCTATAAAAATTATCGTGTCATTTACATTTCAGCATTTTATTTCTGCACATCACTTTATATCTGCTGATAATTTGCTATACAACTGATAATTAACAAGGTGCTAAAATCAAGTGTTAAAACAAACTTAAATGAAATTAAAGGGTGTTAAGTCTTCCGCTGAAAATCTCTAACTCTGCTGATTAACTAACTTAGCTGTGTATTTAACTCTATAATATTTTAAAAGGACTAAAATCGAAAAGTTGGTAAGGTTTATTCAACCCCCCATTCTAAACCTTACTCACACCCCTTGGGACCTACAACCAGCATCTTCTGTTTTATATTTCATCTCCAAAGAGTCCCACAACTCTTTGGACGTTTTGAACGAACTATAGACGTTATATAGGGTATCGTCTAGCCCATTCAAAACATAATTCCAACACAGGAAATTGTTGTTATGCCAATCATCGACAACAATTCTCTGTTGGTTGTCGGATTCTTCATGGCCAATGGTAGGTGATCCTCCTTCAAAAACCAGGATAGACCAAAAGTTGTCACGTGGAACATCATTTTCTGTTTCCAACGTTTGAAGTCAACACCGGAGAACTTCGCTTATTTCTTGCCATGCACAGGAGCATCCACCATCGGAGTGAACAAAACGGAAGCCATCGTCTTGAACAAAAACAAATTTTTCGTCTTGCGATTGTTGGGTAAAAATATGGAAAGGTTTCAGTTTTAGAATATGGCTAAGTGTTTGAAGTGTATGGCTAGTCAAGGCCTGAATTCGATTCAGTCTCCACAAGACAAAAAATGCTCCATATACAAAGTGCTAATGGTTTCTGCGTTCGTCTCTAAGATACAACGACTATTTCGATTTAAAGTTTACAAATAACAACAATATGTTTCTGACTTTTCAAGCTTTTGAAGGGGAGGAATGTCAATATGCTCGAATACAAAATGACCGTTTGTTATCTGATGATTTTCGTCTGCTTTTCCATCTGAAGGGGTCAGGTATATATAGGCAACAAGGTGCCCATATAGAAAGATCATGTCATTTGGCTCGAAAAGATAGGTTTACTCCAAACAGGCGCATATGTTCATTCTTTCGCATCGACGCACAGCGAACAACAATATGTTTATGACTTTTCAAGCTTTTGAATGGGAGGAATGTCAATATGCTGGAATACAAAATGACCGTTTATTATCTGATGATTTTCGTCTATTTTTCCCTTGGAAAGATCATGTCTTTTGGCTCGAAAAGACAGGTTTACTACGAACAGGCACATCTGTTCATTCTTTCGCATCGATGCATGGCCCGTGCGTGGATGCGAACGAGTTTGTCTTGACGCACGACCCGACGCACGAGCCGTGTGTTCTCCCGTGCGCGGACGCGAACACTTCCTAGTTAGAATTCGTTAATTAATTAATTAAAAATTAATTATTTATTTATTTTAAATGTTTTTGGTCCAAAAAGAATAAGGGCCTTGAAGACCAAGCCCAAGCCCAAGCATGGGCCGAGCCGACCGGCGGCGCGTGCGCGTTTGCTTTTGAAGTAAACCCACAAGCATGTAGGTCCTCACCCCTTTAAAAATTTGGGTGCCACCAAGGGCCCAAACCTATAAGTCCAAATTGGGATATATTAAGTGTGCAAACTTTGCCTTCTTTTCCTATGTGGGATGGAGCATTTCTCCTTCCCCACATTTTTCATTTTTCATACCATTTTCTAGTATTAAGTGGCTAACTTCTAGCATTAATTTCTCATTCACCCGGAATTGGTTTTGAGAAATTCCAAATGCTATTCTCATCTACTCTCTTAGTAGAATTTTTACAAATAATTTAATTCCATTTTCACAATGGAAACTACTTAATTATTTGGTCAAAATCGGGTCAACACCCATTTTACCAAATGACAATTCCAATAATCCCCCACATGAATGAAATTAATGCATGCTTGTATGCAGATTCGCTTGAAAGTCTCGACAAACTGTTATTGCATCGGGATAGGTGGCTTGTGGCCTTGAACCTTCCTTAGTAATATACTATCGGATTTACTAGCTGCTCAGTAACGCGATGTCTTGAACTACTCAGCCGTTTGTGTAAACCGAGACAACAATACTTACACAATAACAATTCTAACCCTTGTTGTTTTCATTTTGTGTCCATTTCGGCCCTGGACCATATCTTAGATTCATAAGTGTTTTTTTGAAGCCGCCATTACTTCTCGCTTATATGGGTGACCTTCTATTGAAGAGTATCCTGCCATACTCCACCTTTCGGTATAGGAATCATTAAAAGTCTTAAACTTAACCTCACCACATTTAGCGAGTTTTCATTCACTTGGATATTTCGAGAATGAGCTAACACATTTTCCAAGTGTTCAGCTGAACATCATAACTTAGTTGTCCCATTGAACCAAGGTATTGGGATCTCCAATTCACAAGGTTGGGTTACCGCTATGAACATTCATTAGTTTGTGGATTTTAAACCCATTCCCCTTAACAATTTATACAATTGATCTAATTTATGCCTTTCGTAAGTGGATCCGCAAGGTTTTCCTTTGACTTCACGTAGTCAACCGAAATAACCCCATTCGAAATCAACTATTTATTGGTATTATGTCTTTGACAAAAAATGTCTAGACTTACCTCTTTCCTTTGCAAGAAAAGACACATTTTAATAAATACAACATTTCTTGAATTAATAACCGTACCATCATTTATATCATGAATGCCGAATTTAGCCAAAGCACCCCCACACTTGAAGGTAATCTCCTTTATGTGGTTTGCTAAAAAGTAAAGCTCACACAATTTCGATATCCTTGTTAAAAACAAGATTATCCGAGAACTTCTATGGCACTCGACCACTCTCCTTAATTCTGTTAGAACCTTGTCTCACTAATCTAGTTAGAATCTCGTTCTAATAGATTTCAGACCTTAGTCCCAACACGTGTGTAACCTTCAGTGTTATCACATCTTTAGTAATACTTCAATATAACTTGATAGTGTGTCTACTCTAGTGTTACAACACTTTGGGCAACACTTCATGCAATTGTGGTTTTGTTCCACAACACTTTTTGGCAACACCTTCTTTACATTTAAAGATGCAAATGAAACTCCGTTGTGTTCCATAAAGAGTGGTGACACCTCCACAATTGCCGATTTCCATTCGAATCCCGGTTGTCTTCCTCAATTCGAAGTTGAACTATCAAATCCTCAAGCCCCATTTTCTTCTGCTTGTGCTTGAGGTAGTTCTTAAAATCTTTCTACGATGGCGGTAATTTTTCGATAATCGCAGTCACTTGGAACGACTCACTCAGAATCATCTCTTCAGACACTAAGTCGTGAAGTATGTTCTAAATTTCTCTCACTTGGCTGATCACCGTCTTGATGTCAACCATCTTATAATCCAGAAATTTACCCACAACAAATTTCTTTGTGTTGGCATCTTCTGTTTTATATTTCTTCTCCAAAGAGTCCAACAACTCTTTGGATGTTTTGAACGAACTATAGATGTTATAGAGGGTATCGTCTAGCCCATTCAAAACATAATTCCAACACAGGAAATTGTTGTTATGCCAATCATCCACAACAATTCTCCGTTGGTTGTCGGATTCTTCATGGCCAACGGTAGGTGATCCTCCTTCAAAAACCGGGATAGACCAAAAGTTGTCACGTAGAACATCTTCTGTTTCCAACGTTTGAAGTCAACACCGGAGAACTTCGCCGATTTCTTGCCGTGAACATGAGCATCCACCATCGGAGTGAACGAAACGGAAGCCATCGTCTTGAACAGAAACAAATTTTTCGTCTTGCGATTGTTGGGTAAAAATATGGAAAGGTTTCTGTTTCAGAATATGGCTAAGTGTTTGAAGTGTATGGCTAGTCAAGGCCTGAATTCGATTCAGTCTCCGCAAGACAAAAAATGCCCCATATACAAAGTACTAATGGTTTCGGATATGGAAGAAATGTCAATATGCTCGAATACAAAATGACCGTTTATTATTTGATGATTTTCGTCTGTTTTTCCATCTGCAGGGGTCAGATATATATAGGCAACAAGGTGCCCGTATGGAAAGATCATGTCTTTTGGCTCGAAAAGACAGGTTTACTCCGAACAGGCGCATCTGTTCATTCTTTCACATCGACGCACGGCCCGTGTGTTTGCCCGTGCGTGGATGCGAACGAGTTTGTCTTGACGCCTTACGACCGGCCTTACGGGCCATGTGTTCTCCCGTCGCAGATCTGAACACTTCCTAGTTAGAATTCATTAATTAATTAATTAAAAATTATTATTTTTTTATTTCAAATATTTTTGGTCCAAAAAGAATAATGGCCTTGAAGCCCAAGCCCAAGCCCAAGCCCGGGCCGAGCCGACCGGCGGCGCGTGCGCGTGTGCTTTTGAAGCAAACCCACAAGAATGTAGGTCCTCACCCCTTTAAAAATTTGGGTGCCCCCAAGGGCCCAAACCTATAAGTCCAACTTGGGATATATTAAGTATGCAAACTTTGCCTTCTTTTCCTATGTGGGATGGAGCATTTCTCCTTCCCCACATTTGTCATTTTTCATACCATTTTCTAGTATTAAGTGGCTAACTTCTAGCATTAATTTCTCATTTACCCGGAATTGGTTTTGGGAAATTCCAAATGCTATTCTCATCTACTGTTTTATTAGAATTTTTACAAATAATTAATTCTATTATTCACCAATGGAAACCACTTAATTATTTGGTCAAAATCGGGTCAACACCCATTTTACCAAACAACAATTCCAACAAAAATAAATTGTAAAGTTATAATATAATTGTTATTTATATATTTTAGTTTGTTGAGCGAAACTATTAAGAAAATAGTTTAAAAATGAAGAATAAATATAAATATTATTTAAAAGTTATATATAATACTATAATTTAGTTTTGGTTCGGTTCAACCAACTGAAACTAAAAAAACCTGTTGACGGGCGTTTCGGTCAACAAGGAAAATATGATAGAATTTAACACGTGGAAATGGAAATAAACTCAAGAACAGGGCTAATTCTGCCTTTTTATATATGAAGCCCAACAGAAAGTCTCTGGTTGGTTTGGCTTTTACAGCTGGACTTCTTGCAAGTGTTTTTCTTAGTTATCTCTCTTGTGCTCTTCCTAATAAATGGAACCTATTTATACCCATCTCATTAGTGGGTTTTTAATCATCATTACATCTAACATTAGAGTGATTACAAAGGGACACATGTCCTTCCCTCAACATGCATGCTAGCCAAGTATTTGGCACTTGTCGACTCATCTTGTTGTTATGCTGACAAGTGGCAGTTTATTATGCTAATGGGGCACTCAACTTTCCTTAGTTGGATGGTTATCCTCCAAATCTCTTGCCATAATTGCACCTGGAGCGAGCCGAGCTCACTCTGTGCCACGTCACGAGCTTGGCTATTGACATCATCAACTCGGTCTATGTTGTCCTGTGGGTCCCACATAGGCGTGAGCTGAATGGCCACGTGGACTAACTTGTTGCAAGCTCGGCTCGGGTGTCAACAAGGGCCCCTAAGTTTAATTCCGAGGAGAGAATTATTTGAATCGGACTTAAACTTTAATTCCAATCATGAATCTTAATGGAGAAGAGGAAGCCTTAAAAGTCACTCATCTCTGACAGTTGTCGCTTAGCAATTAATGCCTGAAACGACACATTTAATTCGGGTATCATAATGACAAACACGTGGCATCTTTTGGTTGGACCAAATCCGTGCAGGAATTGAAGAGGTGTGACAGCCCCTGCAGCGGAACGTGGGGATGCGACGTTTCTGATGTTTTTTTTAACCTGAAAGGACATGCCTTTTGAGTTGGTGTACCATTTTTCGAGGGGATTTAACCTATAAATACCCCTTTTTCCTTTCATTTTACACTTTTGCATTCACAATCTTCCGAGCTACAATTTCTGAGAGCGAGCAGAAATTTTGGGCCGGTTTATAGAGTTACAGAAGTTCCAGGATCACTTAGGTACTTCCCGAGTCCCTAAGCACCATGTATTTTTCTGAGGATAGTTAAAACCGCAACCTTAGCGTTGAGGTTGAGATAGAAGATCCTCCGTATGACCCTTCAATTTCCTCTTCTCCAGTTAGAGAGATTCCACCTTCGACTCCCAGTGCAGTTGAGCTCTCAAGTTCAGATCACGCGCCTCATTCTGAGATCCCAGTTGAGCAGACGCACACCATTTTTGAGCCCATTCCGGTTACTATTTACCGTGAGTGTTGTATGCAAACCAGGGCTAGTTCGAGAAGAGTCCAAGAAAGGAGCAAAATTCGATCCCTTAAACAATCGCCAGGAAGAGAGAGATGGACCCCGAAGGCATGATCGGGAAGGTGAGAGAAAATGAGGGCGCCGAGGTCGCGAGGCCGCAGGGGCGAGGCCAAGGGTCGATGAGCGAGCGGGCCACATACATGGGGACGCGAGGCGCGGAGGGGGGCCCCAACTACGTGTAGAAGATAGGTGGGGGCCCTCCGACCTGAACAACCAGCCCAGTATGCTGATGCTGCAGGAGGTGGAGGCCCTCCACCAGACATATATGATTCTGGCCGATGTTAATATTTGGTTGCCGGACCACGCGGAGTGTCCCGAGCACCCGCCGAAAGGATGCATGGCCATGTATTCCCACAGTCTTCTATACGGGCTGCGGTTCCCCTTAATGCTGCTATCACAAGGTGGTTTTGCAAGTGGGACCTCCCACTATCCCAGGTGCACCCATTGACTTGGGGTCGGATTATTGGATTGCCAGTTCTGTTCCAGCAAGAAGGGTACGACCGCCCTTGATTCACCCGAATGAACAAGATGTTCGTCTGGAAGGCGACCCCTTCGAGTCGAGGCTAGCCTGCGGGCTGGTATTATGTGCAAACCAGACCCGGATACCCAGACAGGCTGGTTGAAGGCCTTCCACAATCTCTAAAGGAGTGGAAGGAGAAATGGTTTTGGGTGAGTGGCGAGTGGCGACTCTTGTAGGGGCTACCGGATCGATCTTTCCCTCCTTCAAATTTCTGGTATAATTTCCGTAAGTACATATCTTTTTTTTCTTCTTTCTCTTTTTTTGTTGTTTTTTAACTTTTTTTTTTCAGGGAACCGTCCCTCTGATAGTCATCTCTCGGCCATTTTTGTCCGTTGGCTAGAGAATATCCAGGCTATAGCTCGGACGGACAGAAAAATCCAAGTATTGGCCACCGAGGCCAAATTGTCTGAGGCCGGTCTGCGGCCAGCACTGCCAACCGATTCTGGGGCCGAGGAGGCGGCCGAGGAAGAGGTGGAGAAAGAAGAGGCTCAAAGGGAGCCGGAGAGGAGCCCACCGAGGCCTGAGAGAGAGAGAGAATAGGCTAGGCTGTCTCCAGTGACGGCTAGTCCTTAGGGGCAAGTGCCCTTGTCCGCTGAGCAGGCGCGGAGCACTGAGCAGCCGAGGCCGACCGGGGCCCAAGGTACGTGTTTACTTGCAATTTTGTGATTTTTTTCTTTTCTTTAATCCTTACGCCCATCCCTTACTTAGCCAATCATTCTTCATGGCGAGGTCTAGACGTCTTTGCCCGTCTTCATCGCGTAAGAGATACGGCCGCTCGCGGGTACTGCTGATGCTGAGGCGGCTCAGAGAAATCCGCGCAGGCAAATGTCCTGTCGATGGAGTCCCAGAAGCAGAAGGGCCCCCACTCCAAAAGAGGAGAAGGGTAATAGTAATCGAGGAGCCTGGGCAGACGGATAGGACCAGGCGGACTTCGCAAGTGCCACCTGTACAAGTCCCGGCGGGTGGAGCTCCGAGGACCTTCTCTGACGACCTTGGTCGGGAAGGTCACTTCATCCCCCCAAGCCAGGAAAGGGAGGAGGCGTGTGAAAGGATGGCCGGATCGCGGCCTCAGTGGTTCGTGGAATTCACCAAGTGTTCCACGCCCACTGACGAACAAGTGGGGGGTTTATCGGAGACTGGGCGAGGTGCCAGAGACGTACCGGCGCGGGCCTAGACTACAGGTATCGAGCAGTTCTGTCTCGAGACCGGCTGGGAGGAGAAGTCCCTATATGCCATGGGATTATCCGGACGCATCATCGGAATCCTTTGGCATATGATTGGAGGGGAACAGGACCTAGAGAGGCATCACCAGGATTTGCAAGACGCTCACACCACCCTACTGGGGATCCAGGAGTCCTTAAAGACCCAAGCGGAAGAGGCCGTGGCCAGGGCTAATGCTGATAAGGAGGCTACTGCAAAGGCCGAGGCCGAGCGAGACCAGGCCCGTAAGGTTGAAGAAGAGCTCCGGGCAAAGGTCACGGAGTTAAGAAAGGTGGTTGCTGCCCATGCCAGGGAGCTGGAGAGGCGTGAGGCCGAAGTGCGCAGGGAGATGGAGGAGGCCTCCCAAAAACAAGTGGAAGAAGCTCGGGTGGAGGCCATCTGGGCTTACAAAAATTCAGAGGAGTTCATGCTGACCTGCGGGCACGCGATCAGCATTGGGGAGATCTTTCAGGATCTTAAGGATGGCAAGACTGTGGCTGAGCTCGAGGCGGAGCTTGCCCAATTAAATGCTGATCTGGATGCCATCCGTCCTCAGTTCCCCGAGACCACTGGTGCCCAGGATGTTCTCCCTCCGAAAGAAGAAGTGGCTTCCAGCGAGCCTGTCGAGATACCTCATCCCATCGAGGCTTGAGCTTTTTAGTTTTCGAAGTTTTCTTCCTGTATTTTCCCTTTTTCAGACTAGATGGCCTTGAGCCTTTTGATGTAATGGGCTTCGGCCCCCCTCTGTAAATATTTTGCCAGTAGATGAAATTTATTTTGATCGTTCGTGCACTTATTCGCATTTTCAAATTTTCACTAAGTGTTGTGCTCGCTTCTCTCTTCTGTTGCATTTTTGCTTTGTTTCCTTCTTCCTCTTATTTTTTTGTAAGTATGGGGCTCGGCCCTCTAACGTATGAATGGTGCAAATAATGGGTTGTAACTGCCTGGATATATATTTTTATCATGTTTTGTGCTCGGAACTAGGCCGAGTCTTTGTTTTGGGTAGGCTCGCTGCTTGGTCGAGCCTCCTTTTACTTAAACGTGCACGGGACTTACCCAAGATGAGCAGTCGGTGCTCATATATGGGCCAAGGAAAATGAAGTGGCATTTGGCACTTGGCCGAGGTGAATGAAGCGGCGCTCGGCACTTGGCCGAGGCGAATCGAAAGTTTTCCCCCTTTAAGAGAGCTCACAGAATATCAGATGAAAGGGCAAACCCTTAGAGTTGTATCCGTGTAAAACGTTCAGGGATCCCGAATTTTATTGATAATACTTCTTAAGGTAAGATACATTCCAGGGATGAGCAAACTTTCCCCCATTTAAGTACTCGAGCTCATACACCCCATTGGACATAATTTTACTTACTCGGAATGGTCCTCCGAGGTTAGCCTTAATGGGCTAGGCTCGATTCCAGTCACTCTCTTCAGAACGAGGTCACCGACCCGAAATATTATTTCTTTCACTCTTGAATTGTAGTACCTTTCACTTCTTTGTTTATATACAACATTCCTCGTCTCGGCGCTACACCTTTTTTCTTAGCAGGTCCAACTCACCTCGGAGCGTGACCTCGTTACTTTCTTCGGAAAAATTTGCAACCCTAAAGGTAGGATCCCCAATCTCTACCGGGATAATGGCCTCGGCTCCATAGGCCAGCGAAAAAGGCGTCTCCCCTGTGACCTCTCGATGTGTCGTTCTATACGACCATAATACGCCGGACAGCTGCTCGGGCCAATTTCTCTTAGATTCTTCAAGCCTTGCTTTTAGGGTATACTTGAGTATCTTGTTCACTGCCTCGACTTGCTCGTTGGACTGTTGATGATACAGGGTCGAGAAATGATTCCTAATGTGGAAGCCTTCGCAAAAATTTCAAAATCTTCGATTATCGAACTGCTTTCCGTTATCCGTGACAATCGAATATGGTATCCCAAACCTACAAATAATAGACTTCCACACAAAGTTGACAACTCTTTCCTCATCTATTTTCGCCAGGGGTTCCGCCTCAGCCTACTTTGTAAAATAATCCACTGCCACGATGGCATATCTCACACCCCATTTGCCAGTGGGGAGTGGTCCAATGAGGTCCATTCCCCATTTGGCAAATGGCCATGGACTGAATATGGAAGTGAGTTGTTCGGGGTGGTACCTGACTTTTGCGCTAATCTCGACATCTTTCGCACTTTTTGACGAGTGAGATCGCATCTTTTTTAGGGACGACCAATAATACCCTTGTCGTATCAACTTGTAAGCCAACGTTTAGCCCCCGACATGGTTTCCACATATGCCTTCGTGTACCTCTCGAAGAGCATAATCCACGTCCATTTCTGATAGACATCAAAGGAGCGGGATGGAATATCCATGTTTGTATAGAACACCATCCACCAGTGTAAACCGAGCAGCCTGAGTTCGTAATATTCTGGCTTCGGTCTTATCTTCTGGTTGAACCCCATTCTCTAAATACTAGATGATTGGGGTCATCCAGGTCAACTCGGTAGCTTCATTGGCATGTATCTTCTGCGTATTAAGCGACGGAGCGGACAACTGAGTGATAGTAACATCTACGATCGCATCGGTCCCGGGGCTGGAAGCTAGCCGTGCTAGGGCATCTGCCTGCATGTTGTCGGTTCTGGGAATGTGCAAGATTTCTTCTTTAAAATGTGAGAGTTTCTTTTTTACCAGATCCAAGTAACGTGCAATTTTATGTTCCTTGGCTTTCGCCATTTATTTGGTGGACCACCAGTTGTGAATCACTGTGCACCAGCAGTCGCTTTAGGCCCATCGACGCTGCCATTTCCAATCCAGCCAAGAGTGCCTCGTACTCGGCTTCGTTGTTAATCGCCGGAAACTGAAACCGCACGGCCGAGCAGTAGCACTTAAGTTTTGGATCAATTATCACGATCCCACCCCCTGCTCGGCCTGTGGTGGAAGAGCCATCGACGAACAACTTCCATTCCTGGTCCTCAATCACTTCTAGCTGAATTGAAAGGGTAAATTCAGCGACAAAGTCGGCTAACGCTTGTCCTTTAATTGTGGTTCATGGTTCGTACGAGATGTCAAATTGACTAAGCTCGACGGCCCACTTGATCATCTGACCCGAAGTGTCTGGTCTGTGAAGAACTTGTTTCAGCAGATAATTAGTCAATACTGCAATCTTATGCTCCATAAAATACGGACTGAGCTTTCGAGCTGAAATACCTAACAAATATGCAAGCTTCTCCATAGGCGGATATCGGAGCTCGGCATCATGCAACGCTTGGCTTGTGTAGTAGATCGGGTGTTGGATGGAGATGTCCAATTTGATAAGTACCAAGCTGACCGCGTGCTCGTGAGACCGCAAAGGTATAAATATAAGCTCCCCCCGCTCGGTTTTTGCAAAGACACGGGATTGAGGCTAAGTGTTGCTTAAGCGACTCGGGCGGCTTGCATCTACTCGGTCCATTCAAAGTTCTTATTTTTCTTTATTATTTCATAAAAAGGTTTGCATTTATCCGTGGACCTTGAAACGAATCGGTTTAGGGCGGCTAGTTGCCCCATTAAACTTTGCACTTTTTTAACAAAGTTGGGGGGTTCGAGATCAATTATGGCTTTGATTTTATCTGGGTTGACTTCTATTCCCCTCTGACTAACCATATAGCCTAAGAATTTTCTCGAGCCGACCCCAAAGGTACATTTTTTTGGGTTTAACATCATTTTATACTCGCGCAAAATTGGAAACATTTTATTAAGATCAACAAGATGATCAAATATGTACAAGGACTTCACCAACATGTCATCTACATAGACTTCCATGGTATGACCTATCAACTATTCAAATATTTTATTGACTAACCTTTGATAGGTTGCCCCGGCATTCTTTAGCCCAAATGGCATCATTTTGTAACAGTATACCCCACGAGCCGAGAAGAATGATGTATTCTCCTCGTTGTCTGGGTGCATCCGAATTTGATTGTAGCCAGAGTATGCATCCATGAAGCTCATGAGCTTGTGACCGGCCGTGGCATCTACCATATAGTCTATGTTGGGTAAGAGGTAGCTGTCTTTTGGGCATGCTTTGTTGAGGTCGGTAAAATCTACACAGAGGCGCCATAATCTATTGCTCTTCTTTACTAAGACAGGGTTAGACACCTAACGAGGGTAAAGGGCTTCCCTGATTAACTGATTATCGAGCAACTTATGACCTCAGCCTCCAGGGTGACCTGCCTGTCGGGGCCAAGCTTATGCCGCTCTTGGATTACTGGTCGGAATGTAAGGTCAATATTGAGACGGTGGCACGCATGCTTGGGATTGATACCAGGCATATCGAGTGTGTCCATGCGAAGACGCAAGATTATTCCCAAGGAATTCGACTAATTCCAACCTAAATGGCCCTTGGAGATCGTGTCCGATTCGTAGTTGGCGTCCCCCATATTGCTTATTGACATCGACTATGTCGACTTGTTCCACCAGTTCCGCATGCTTTCGTTTCTTGCTCTGCCCCTCTTTTTTCTCTAGAGGCAGTTCTTCCTCAACCGCCAACCTCGTTTCTTGCTCCACCTCAATCACCGGTTCTTTCTTGGGCCTCCCGCCGGGCCATCCTCAAAATGGCAACTTCGTCCTACTCGGGCTCGGTTTCTTTTCCCAAGTTGTCTCTCGTTTCCCACTCGGATTCACCCCTTTCCATCACATTGATCTCGGCGGGTTGGAGCTTGAGCGAGCATTCTCTCGATTCCCTCCGGTTTCCTTTGTGGATGGCCTCCCCATCCGTTGGGAACTTTATATAGAAATGATATATGGAGACGGCCGCTTTCAAGTGGTATAGCAAAATGACCTCCCAATAATTGCGTTGTACTCGGAGTCAACATTGATAATCTTGAATGTGGTAATAATGTCCATTTGTGTGTTCCCCGCCCCATCTAGATGGGCGGTCCACCTCTCCAAGTGGGATGATTCTCCCACGTCCAAAACCCAAAATACTTGTCGTTACATGGACGAATGTAATCACATCCATATTTAGCCTTCAAAAGCTCGGATGTAGATGACTCGATGAGTAACTTCCTGAATCAATGAGAATTCTCGGCACCGGAATGCCCGATAGGTGTTGTGATGACCAGGGGGTCGAACGGGGGTGGACCACCTGGTCGGCATCTATATCAGAGAAGACAAAGCGACTCGTCGGTTGGCCTTCCCTAATTTTCGCCACTTAAACTTGCCTTTCCACGTGGGCGGCTTCCCTGATATCAGCTTTTCTTTTTCGATTAGAGCGGCTATCCTCTGCCGCATTGGTATTGATCCGATTGGTACTAGGCATCATCAAAATTTCTCTCCCTTGGTTCTCGTTTGGTGGTAACAGTAGATGAGCCGGATTTGATAGTCGCTCGGATTTACCCCCCGAACGAGTGTTGGTGGTGGCGGGGAAACTCGTAGATATCCCTTTTCTGGCCGCCCCTCTGCATTATGCGCATTATCTCCCGATGAGGTCTCGACACTCATATGTCTCGTGGCCTATCGACTTGTGATAGGCACAAGACCTTCCGGGCATCCAACTTCACAGCTCCAACCTTAAAGCCCGAGCCGGTGGTAACAGATTAAGACCACGTATTTTATTCCATATTATATTCTTTGAATGAGTGTGAGTCAAAGCACTCCTTAGCATCAAACTTCGCTCGCACCTCCTAGTGCGACTTATACCCATTAGCCGGGTTCTCGGAAAAAGGCCTCGAACCCCGACCCCGATCCTAAAGCGATTCCTTTTTACCACCATCCTTCTTCCCCCCCGGTCTTACGCTCGACACGTTGGCTAGCCATGGCTTCTTCGGCGCAGATGTGGCACTCCGCGCGAATAAGGAACTCCTGAAACGAGGTTGCCCCTGATTCATGGATAGAGTAGTTGAACCATGGCCACGATCAGAATTGCATCATTCGAGACCGGCTCTATCTCTCAGACCTGCTTATTAAACCGAGCTATGTAACTTTTCAAAGGCTCACCCTTGCCCTGTTTGATATTGACAAGGGAGTCTTTTGGCGCAACACGAATCTTAGACGTCAAAAAATGAGTTGTAAATGGGGTGCTAGGTCGCCCCAAGATCAAATGGACCCTTGTGGTAGGGTCCAAAACCAACGATGGGCTCGGTCGCCCAGCATCAATGGGAACGCCCTGCATAGGATGGCATCACTGGGACTGTACAGCTCCATCCATGCTAAATATTTGTGGACATGGGTCATTGGGTCGGTCTCTTCATTATACATACCGACCTGTGGGATTTTAAATTTTGGCGGTAAGGGGGTTGACAAGATACCGGGAGCAAACAGGGACATAATAGTGGGCTGGCCCATCACAAAGTGCAGCCTTTGATACTGAGTGCCGTCAGGATTCTCCTCCAACTCATCCAAACAGCGATGCAGACGCAGGATCTCTGCTTCTTGCTCGTCTAGTGGGCTAGGATCCTGAGTTTGGTTGGCCCTGGCTGGCCCTCTTTCCTCCGGGAACCGAAGCCTAGAATTAATCGACTGAGCAGGACGGATCGGGTCAGGCCCTAACCATCCTGCGAACACCGAATGGGCGCGGTGGTGGTGTAAAGGTACCGGTAGTGATTCCGCTACCCGGCTTTGTTCCGCCACCTCATCCCACGGTCGCCTTCTCTTTCGCCTGTCTCCATGCTGTTCATGATGGGAGCTGACCTCTTGATTCTCGTTGTTTTGGGGTGGGGGGACTTGAGGATTGGTATTTAACAGAGGGTTAGGTTGATGGAGGTGGCTGCGTCTGTTGGGACGCGCGATGCGCTCGCAAGTGTTTGAGAAATGAGTTGATTCATTTGCTGAACAAAGGTAGGGTTAGCAAACAACTGAGTAAAAGGAAGCAAAGTCGTGCTCCCTGCTTCGGTCAGGGGCACGTTCTGGCTGTTGGTATTTTGGCCAGTTTGGTTATTCAAGGGTGGGTCTTCGGTTGCACGAATATTTCGGGACGTCTGACTCATTTTTTCAAGGAAAATAACACTAAGTTACCTTAACTCACGTAACTTGATTGGCTGGAAATTCTGACTGGACCTAGACGGACCCTCCTTTCTATCACCAATTTGTTGACGGGCGTTTCAGTCAACAAGGAAAATATGATAGAATTGAACACGTGGAAATGGAAATAAACTCAAGAATAGGGCTAATTCTCGCTTTTTATATATGAAGCCGATCGAAAGTCTCTCGGTTGGTTTGGCTTTGTTGACTTCTTGCAAGTGTTTTTCTTAGTTATCTCTCTTGTCCTCTTCCTAATAAATGGAACTATTTATATCCATCTCATTAGTGGTTTTTTAATCATCAGTACATCTAAAATTAGAGTGATTACAAAGGGACACATGTCATTCCCTCAACATGCATGCCAACCAAGTATTTGGCACTTGTCGACTCATCTTGTTGTTATGCTGACAAGTGGCAGTTTATTATGCTAATGGGGCACTCAACTTTCCTTAGTTGGATAGTTATCCTCCAAATCTCCCGCCATAATTGCGCCTGGAGCGATCCGAGCTCACTCCGTGCCACGTCACGAGCTCGGCTACTGACGTCATCAGCTAGGTTTATGCTGTCCCGTGGGTCCCACATAGGCGTGAGATGAATGGTCACATGGACTAACTTGTTGCCAGCTCGGCTCGGGTATCATCAAAACCAAAATACCAAAATCCAAATTCTGAAAATTAAAAGACTATATTTTGTATCAAAATCTTCGGTTCAATTTTCAGAGTGACTCGCTTCAGTTTCCAAGCAATTTTTCTTGATTCAGTTCAACCAGTTGACCAAATTATACTATCTATAGTAATTGTGAGATTCCCTATACAATTATTTCTGTAGTGCACTATTGTCAGCTTGTCACCAAATAATTCATTACAATATGTTGACATTAGATATTACTATACAAGGATAGAGACGAGCTTGGGTTTTCGAAATCTATGTGCTTTCAATATGCCTATGCTTAGTAAACAAGCATTGTGTATTCTTACTAATCCTTCTTCACTGTTCTAAGTCTAAATATTTCCCTTGATTTTCGACCAATGACCATCATGGTCCTGGTGGAGCATCCTTGACAACAAGCCACTGATTTTGCTTTGAGCATGTTGACTTATTAGAATATGGGGCGATCCATGGCTTCCCCAATCCTCAAGTTTTCTAGTCTGCAGCCCCCATTTTCACTCCCCATGATGCTTAGGTTTCTTCATTGATTGATCACTCGAGCCAATCATGGAACTCTTATCTCATTCATTCTATCTCCTTGCGAGAGGAAGGTAAACTAATCATATCATTATCCCTCCCTGCACAATCGTCGTTCGATCTTTGGTTTTGGCACTTCACAAAAAATGGCAAGCACTCTGTTTGTTAACCATACCATGCCTACTTGGAATCGGACAACTCTCACCACTTTCTCGGTAATTTCTTCTCTGCACACTTATTCTTTGATGGATCAATCTCGTCTTTGCATAATTGTGCTGGTGTTTGTGTATTCATACTTGACGACCATGATTCCATCACATTTGGACTTTCAAAGAAATTCAAGGGCATCTAAAACCAGAGGAGGCTAATTAAATTCCTTGTTTTACTCGAGGACTCTACTATCACGTACACGCATCCAAGGTGATGCGGCTTCAGTCATCCTTGCTACCTTTGGTGAAACGAACTGTCACATTAACTGCCAATAACTGATATTCTTAATCTTAAGAAATCCCCTCCCGCTTGTTGGTGTGATTTGGATTCGTAGATCCTCCAATTTTTAGCACATGATCTTGCATTTTTGCTAAGAATATGACTTTTGTTGTTCATTATTGGGATATTCCTACTTTTGTTAAATCACCGCTGAAGTTTACAGTTGAATGAAATATTTTACTTTCTAAAAAAAGATATTAATATAAATAAATTTAGTTAGTGTTTACGAAATAGAAATAATGTCTAATTGAAAAGGAGTCCATTTTGACAAAAATAAAAAAAGTTGCCTTCTTATTTCTCTCAACTATTGTTGAGCGGCTTGAGCCAGAGAAGTGTTTGTATCTAACATCATTTACTTCAAACCTCTTCTTAAAAAGAAAACCATAACTCAATAAATTGATAAAAGTCAAATTGATGCTGAAAAGTCAAACATCAAATATTTAACATGATAAAGAGCCACTCGATTGGAGCACTTGGAACACAAGAATGAAGATAGCAAGTGATCATACAACTAAAAACAATATTGCATTATCACCATGATAAAAAACAAATTTGGAAATAAATGAATAATATTACCTTAAGAAACAAAATTCTCAGGAAACACATTTCCCCTCCACACAAACATTAATAAAAGAGTAATTACAAAATTACCCTTGAGGTTCAACCTAATTAAAAAAACCTTTTATCTTTCAAAATTAAAAATATATCATGGATATTTGTTTCTGTTTTACAAATTTCACTCTTAAGGGGATATTTGTTAGGAAAATACAAATTTAAAGGTGGTATTTATAATATTTTAAATGAGATATTTGTAATTTTTACATCTAACATTGTAGGCATGAAAAAGATTGCCTATTATACATTGATAAATATATTGTCATGTATCACTTTTAAATCATTATTTATTTTGGGAAAATTTGTTGGGCAATCATAAAAGCAACAACATTTTCATAGCAGTGTTATTTGGTGAACATATAAAGATAGAAAACTGATGAGTTAATAAGATGCAATACTTCAACTCCTTTAAAAAATTTTATAAATATTTCTTCTTATGATTTGGCAAGTTACGATTAATATGTTAATATTAAATAAAAATGAAATTGTACAATCATAGGCAATATATAAATCTACTGTTAAACCTGACCAAAACAAATAAAAATGAGTTTAGAAATGACATGGAATTTATAAAACTATAAAAACGCACATATATTGCACGTAATTAATAGTCTTCCATATGAATTTCTCCCCCACACCTCGATGTAAGACATCTTTCTCAAGTTTCATCTCTCCATCATCCATAGTAGCTTTTTTTTTCTTTCTCTAAATTATAAAAATATTTCACAGTGCTTTTCAATTACAAAATATCATACAATAAAAACAATATTGTTTTAAGTGAAATCTTTGGAACGATAGTTAGATTAGTGTGCTGATGAAGCCATGTACCAATTTGGAGGTCTTAGAAGCTGATGAATCCATGTACCAATTTCAAAGCCCCCAGTTCATTGAGGAGGAAGAATACCTCTTGGAATTTTTGGGGAATATTAGTGTCCGAATAGCATTGGATGAGGATTGCTGCACCAACATCCTTTTTGACAAGAAGGACGACGAAAAGATACAGGCAATTGAGAAAGCCAAGGCGATTGAGGAGTCTAAAAAGCCTCACATTTGTGCTTTTATAGAAGCCCCAAAAAGTGCTTTACAGCCAGCCACCAACAGTAACTGCGATATCAAAGAGATAGACGTTGTTGATGCAGTAAAGAAGGCTGAACTAAAGCAAGCTTTAAGAGAGTCATAGGAGTTGCATGAGCAGACTTTGCAGAAGGATCTAGAAGAGTCATCATCCATGCTAATCTCTCTTAGCCCTGACATTTTGGAGATGGTGAGGACCATCGATGTTACAACCTCACTTGTGCACTCTAAGGGACAGAAATCCATGAAAAACATCGATAAATATAAGGAATGTGATGAAGAGGGAACCTTAGTTGAGCCTTCCCCTGTGAAAGGTGTTGAGACACCTGCCCTATCGGATGATCATTTAATTGGATAAACAACCGAGTCTCAAGTTTCCAGTGACCCCGGTGCTCGTGACTCATCTAGTGCGCCAGCTAAGGGGAAAACTGCAAACACCACATCCGGGTTGGAGGAGGCTGTGGGAGACCTTACAAATTTGAAGATTGGAGGCGGCGATATGGAAATAATCGAACAAAGAGAGTGGGGTTGATGAAGCTCGAAGGTTGGGCTGTCTCGCTTGAAATCCCGATTCTTACGGCAGAGCCGATGAAGCTGATGTTGCAGCCAAGGAAAAGGATGGAGAGAAAGCCATGACAGTTGAGACTGTTGGCTCTAAAAGTGCAATCCAAGAGGTTGAGACCTTGAAGGATGCCACCAAAGACCCTAAAGCAGCTCAGTCTACTCAAGGAAAAGTCCAAAACCCTGCTGCAGTTGAGACTGCACAAGGGAATGTTTAAGGCCCCACAGTGGTTGAGACTGTTGTTGAGGGTAATGAAGGCCCAATGGAGGTTGAGACTTCATAGATTAAGACAGCTGAAGAAGAAATGCCAGCTCCTAAAATAGAGTCAATCGAACATGAAGATATCAGTGCTTTGCATGACTCTCAAGACAATGTCTCTGTGGAATTTTTGGACATAGATGACGAAGCTGAGTCCGCCCAAAAAGACAAACCCTAAGAGGACCCATAGATTGAGAAGACTGTGGCTAAGATAAGGAATGCAAGCGAGAAAGCTGCCATTTCCAAGTTCACATTGGTTGATGGCCCACCCCCTATGATGCCATCACCAACCCACGGCGCTGCTAAGGCAGCTGAGGAAAAGACAACTTAAGAGGAAGAACAAACTGAGACCAATGAAGCTGTTGAGACAACTGAGGATCAGTCAGCTCCGCAGGCTAACATAGCTGCAGATACCGAAGACGCTAAAACAACTGAGGCACACAGAGCTGAAGCTAGTGTCAAGGGAAAAGGAAAAGCTCCTGGTGGAGAAGTGGGAGAAATTCCTTTTGTCCTAGATGACCTTTTTGCAAAGTACTTCCCATTCGTTGCTGAAGTACCTTTGAAGACTGAGTCCGCTGCTGAAACTGCTAGATATATGTCAACATTCCACCTGATGAATTTGAGACTCTAGATGATCGAACAATGGTACCGTTGGATTCGATTTTGATGATGTATGGCCTGAAGAGCGGTCTGCTGATTCAACCAACTTCCAAAAATCCTTCAAAGGCTACTGTGCTGAAATAGAAAATATGGAGAATGGTTTTGCAGCTCTGAATCGACGGGTTGATAATCACGATGCTACAATTTCTGGAGACATTCAAGGAACTGTGCTCAGGATAAGGGAATGGACATCACAAACTAAAGCAATTAGACGTGAACAAGTCAGCAACTTCAAATCGCTGTTTGCCCAATTAGTGATTTGGAGTGCTGAGAATGCCAAATTTCAAAGAGAGGCGGGGATCATATCTTCAGGATGGACCACTCATACAAAACAAACATGGAGTTGTTGAAAGCTCAACACAAAGCAGACCTTCTAAAATCTGAAGCCAACATGCGCATCGAGATAATGGTGATGAACACAAAAATGAAAATAATGGCTGCTGAGATTAGAATTTAGAGCAACACACTCCACAACCCATGAGAAGAGGGACTTAACAAATGCAAAAATGGATCTAATCCTGGGAATACTCTCTCAGTTGACTCTCCGTGGTGATGATGATGATGCCAAAAATGGGGGAGATGGAAAGGGGGAAAAGGGTTAAGGAAGTGATGTGAAGAAACCCCCTCTGAAAATCATGCTTGCGAAAACCCCCCCACTAGGCTCAGCCACCAACTCACTCATCAGCCAACTGTCGCAGGACATATCAGTTGAAGAGAAAGCTAAATTAGCTTTCAAGAAGACTCGAGAAGCTATTGAAGCTGATTTGGCCAATGTGGATGAAAGCAACAAGGTCGGATTGACAGTCTTAAAGCCAAGGACGACGGTCCCCCAATCGGGTTACTCAAAGACTCTCAAGCAGTGAGGCCCTCTCAAGAAATTACTCGTGCTTCGGATACAAGATTTGAGCCAAGATCCTTAGAGAAATTCCAAATGCTTCAGTTCGAAGGATTTTTCAAGAGAATGACTCTAAAGGAGGCATGTGATTTGTACTAAGAGAAGGGTTTGGAACTATGTCAAATAGCCAAGGAGTAGCAAACTCCGGGAAGTAAACAATAGACTTCAAGGGCACAACCCGTACAGTACACTCCTAGAGGATGACCAGACTCTGGATGAGGATGGGGAAGAATGAGTGGAAGAGGCAGAGGCACTCCACCATCAAAGCCAAGAGACATTCAATATGGTAATCCCGAGAAGAAAGCATTGCTATACTGGGCTGGACTGGATCAACTTGAGAACCGTGAAGTCGGCCAAAAGAATGAGGAGATGAGAAGAAGGCAAGAGGAATAAAACATAAGGCTCGATCGCGAATGGCGAGAAAGGAAGCAAAAACACAGCTGCAAAGAAAGCTTATGAGAAGAAGAAGAAAGAAGAAGAATAAAGGAAGAGAAAGAGAGCTGAAGATGACATAAGAAAGGCTGAAGAAGAAGCTGAGACAAGAAGGAAGCAGCAGAGGCGTTGAAAACTGCTGTGAACCCCTTCATGTGGTATCTTTACTTAAATGTAAATACACATGCATTTGTAAGTACTTTGTATATTTTTTTATACATTGTAAAAGCTTTGTAACGTGCAAGAATGATATGTTCGATAAAATGACATATTCAATACAATCTTCTTTGTTTATGCACTTACTTTGCTATTTTATTTAAGTTTTGGCATCATCAAAAAGGGGGAAATTGTTGGGAAATTTATGTAACAGATTTTGATGATACTATGTAAAACTTAGACTAGGAAGTTGACACCTTAATTCAACTGTAAATCAACTTGTAATAGAAAGAACTATGTAAGCTGAGTGGAAGCAGCCAAGTTGAAGATTGCAGGAGTCGACTGAAGATCGAAGAGAAGACACATCTGTATGGAAGCTGAGTGAAGTGAAGTGAAGTATCAGTCAAGTGACAGAAAAGCTATCTCAATCAGCTGACTGACAGACAAGTCATTCCAAAATTATTGGAGTTGACTGTGAAAGGGTTATGCAGTAGAAAGGATCAAAGAAAGCTGAAGAGATCCGTTGTCAAACAAAGTCAAGTGTTTGCTGGAAATAAACATGTGTCAGACTTCCTACCTTAAAGTTGTTTTGCTGAAAGAGTGCAAAACGCAAGGAGCCAATGAGATGTACCTAAAATCCTACAGAGTTTAAGGAAAGGCTGTAGAGCATTAAATTCAAGGTACATTAAATCTGCAAGACAAGACAAACCAATGACCTAAAAAATGGAGTTTGAAAATGCATCTATCTCTTCAATGGATACTTTTTCGAACCATCACTATAAAAGGCTGAGGATTCATTTGAGAGAAGGTTAACCAACGAACTTATGGAAATATGAGACAAACAAGAGAAATCAAGCAAAGCAGAGCAATATCTCTCAAGCATTCAAATACTATCCTCAAGCCTAAACTCGAAGGAAATCGATCCAACACATTCAGTGAAGGAAAGACAACTTCATGTGTTGAAGAGGAAAAACTTGTTTCAAGATCAAGGGGTCTACTTTCCAAGGTTGAAGGAAGTGTAGTAAGATTCCAGATCGAACCAAAGGCTTCAAAAATACTAAAATCAAAAAGTCAATAAAACCTATTCAACCCCCCCCTCTAGACTTTACTTATCACCATTGGGACCTTCACAACCTTCATCAAAAGCTTTCAAGTTGTCAAAAGCACTTTCATCCAAAGTTGTATCCAACATTTGGCTTGTGAATGAAGCACTTTTGCCTTACAATCTTGTGCTCTTTGACATCCAAAGATTTGAAAATATCCAACATTTGGCTTCCTTCTTAAACCCCAAAAAAATTTCATTTCCTTTGCCCCTAATAAGATTTTGGACAATTGCCTATTGATCATACACCTATTCTGAGTGTAGCAGGCAATATTAATAGCTTCCGCCCAAAATCTCTTAGGCAATCCACCTTAAGCTAACATGGTCCTTGCATCTTCCGTGAGAGTTTTGTTCCTTCTTTCAGCCACACCATTCTATTGTGGAGTTCTTGCAGCTGATAACACATGAGCAATACCATTCTCTATGTAATATTGAGTTATAATCCCATTGACAAACTCAGTTCCTCTGTCAGACCTTATCTTGATAATGGTTTAACTCTTCTCATTTTGAACTCTTCTCGTAAACTGAGGTAGCTTCTGCAAAGTTTCTTTCTTTTTACACAGAAAGATGGTCCATGTGTATCTTGATTAATCATCCACCACCACTAAGGTGTATTTCTTTCCACTGATACTATCTGATTCAACAGAACCAAATAAATCCATATGCAATAAATGCAAGATCCTTGTTGAAGATGGACTAGGCTTGTCCTTAAATGAAGACTTGATTTGCTTTCCCATTTGGCATGTATCACAAATGTTTTCCTTCTTGTACACTTTGAGTCCGAAATCCTTCCACAAGATGACTCATTGCAAACTTGTTGATCATCTTGAAATTCAAGTGACTTAGCTTTTTGTGCCACATCCAACTTGATTCGGTTGTGCTCTTGCTAGTAGGCATGTACTTGGTGTAGCAATGAGACTAATCTACTACATACAAGTTTTTATGTTGGACTTGATAACACAACTTCATTAGAATCATCATCCTTAATCCGCACACACCCATGTTGAATCCTACATTGTATCCCTTATCATAGAGTTGGGTCGATACTTAGCAGATTGAAATTCAGCCCTCTATCACAGGCTACATCTGTGATTTTCAGTCCATTTTTATTTCTAGATCCAATGTCTCTTATCTCCCCTGGAGCTTTATTTCCTCCAAATATAACTTTTGCTCCTCTTGATTTCTTGAAGTTTGAGAGATTGTTCTTATTACCAGTCATATGTCTAGAACAACCACTACCCATGTACCAGGTTCATTGGCACTCAGTTGTTCCTTAAACCTGCAATCAAGGAAATCAATTTTTAAGTACCCAAACCTATCTGGGTCCTGAGGGGTTAGCACTATAAGGTGATCCAACCAACCTATAGCTAAATGATCTGACTCGAAGAGGTTGCCACCTATCAGTACCATAATCATAATGAATTTTGTCAAACTGCTTGGGAGCATTAGGCTCACACGACTGTTTCTTTTGTCTGTATGCTTGTGAGTGTATTGGTGCATTTGCTTTCTTAGGATAATAATGAAACTTTTGTGCACAGTGAGCATTGTGTTTGGTGCATATGTGTGCTAATAACGGTTCCTTTGCCTAGGGAATAACTTATTTTGAGTAAGAGGTCTTTGCCACTTGGGCTTATATCCCTTAGGACTTGGATGATATCTCATTTGATTATTCCAATCAGCCTGACTAGGATAATTTCGACTATTCCCTCCATATGTCTTTCTATGCTGAAACCTTTAGGGCTTTTGGTAGTTCTGTTTTTCCTTCACATAATACTTCCTGTTAGGAGTCTACTGATGGACTCTTCTGAATTTAGTTTCAGCTGTCCTTTCAGCATACACTGTTGGCTACTTGCCTTTGCCTTTATAACCCAGGCCATCATGTGTGTAATTGTGAGTGTGAGTAGGTGCAACATATGTTGCTTTGGGCTTTTGGACTCCTTTATTGCTTAAGGATTCTTTCTCCAAAATCACTCTTGGAGTTTGACCATGGACAAAGGAATTGAATCCAATGCATGTTTTATCTCCCCTCTCTTTTTGTATCATTATCAATTCGTCCAATGATTTAGATGCCTTGCTAAATGATGCAATCACATTTATCATATCGTTTTTCCTCTTTTCTGTTTCAGCTAAGTCTGCCTTGACCTTAGCAATCTCAGCCTTCAGCTCTTTGTTCTCAACAACTACTTGACTGAGAGTACTCAACTCTTCACTCAACTGTGAGTTTGGCTTTTGAGTTGGCTGTTTTTCTCATTTAAAAGTGTGTGAGAGGTTTTTATATGTTCAAAGTCTTTCATCATTTTGCCTAATGAATCATAAAGATCTATGGGTGATGAAGTGTGTGTGTGTGTGTCACTATCACTATCATCATATTAGAGCAAGATGAGTTAGAATGACCTCATCTTCCTGTTCTTTGGTCATGAGGAATATAAAAGTCTCTTCTTCAAATTAATCCGAGGAATAGTCTCAGACTCATTGTTGTCGACTCGATTATCTCTTTGCATTTGGTCAGATTTCCAAAGAACCAACATGACTTTCTTCTTTTCTTGTCTTCTTTCTCTGAAGACCTTTCTTTCTTCCTCATTCCAGTACTTGTTGACTGGTGGATAGGAACAGTCAACAACAAAGTGTCCTGGTTGTCTGTAAAGCACGGGTTCTCAGCTTTCTGTTAGTCATATCTTTGATTATCAGCTCTCTGATATTCAGCTCTGTGGTGATCAGCTCTCTTGGGTGGTCTATATTCCCTTGCCTTAGAAGGTGTTGAGTGTCTTCTGGAGGTTTCTCTCTTATTCCTTTTATAGTTCTTAATAAAGAACTTGTTGAATCTTTTCACCATAAGGGCAATCTCCTCTTGGTTAATGGTATCCTTGGAGTCAACTCTCTTGGATTCTCTAGCCAATAGAGCAGCTGTCTTTGGTACATCTATATCTTCTTGCTCGGAGCTCAAATTCATAAGCTTTCAAATCTAAGAATAGCTCATGGTTGGAGATTCTTGTCAATTCTATGGAGTGTATCAAGGCCATCACCTTCATTTCCCACTTAGCTGGGAGCGACCTCAAAATCTTCATACACATCTCCTTCTATGTGTATTCTTTTCCAAGAGCTGAGAGCTCATTTGTGATTTCTGTAAATCTGGCATCCAGCTAATCCAGAGTTTCACCTGCAATCATTTTAAAATTTTCAAATTTTTGTACAACAATAATTAATTTATTTTCTTTAATTTGCTCTAATACTTCACAAATTAAAGTTAGTTTTTCCAAATCTCTTTAGTCGTTCTGCATGATTTAACTTTGTCAAACATGGCTTTATCAAGAGTTTTGTACAAAATATCCTTGGTAATATTTTCCAATTTGTATCTCTTTCTTTCTTCATTGGTCCACTCGTATCTGGGCTTTTTGACCATAGTAGGCCTTGGTGCAGCAGGAGCCGCATCAGCATCTCCTTCAGCCGCATGTGCAGTAACAACCCTTACAGTTGTTTTTACTTTCATTATTTGTAGAGGTCCATCCACAATGATGAACCACATCTCATCGTGTAAAGCTGAAAGATGTGCCTGCATGTGAATCTTCCAATTATCAAATTCCTCAACAATAAACATAGGAATGCGAGTTAGATTTGCTTCCATGATAATAACTTGTTCAAAGAAAATTTTAAAAAAACAAATGTTATATCTTTGAAAAAGATTGAGATCTAGTTCAAGAACTGCGAAAGCTCAATGAACCAACCGCTCGATACCACATGTAGGACCCAAGGGGTGTTAATGTAAAGTCTAGAAGGGGGTTGAATAGTTAGATTTTCAATTTTATCCTTTAAATCGAGTTTTAAATCACAAGTCACTAAGTCCTTGAGGACAACTTAGTTCAACATTCACAAGAGAGCCACTCAACAGTTTAGAGAGTTGTTGATAAGATAACTCACCGTGAGTGAGGTGACCTTTTTAGAAATGCAAAGAGACTTGGTTTTTCAAATGAAGTCTTACACCCTTTTGTTAAAATATGTCTTCAACACTTATTTTATGGTGAAGTTATTATCAGTAGACTTAGCAAATTTGACAAACAACAAATACGATATGCAAGAAATAAATGTGATGAATGTAAAAGACACAGAGCAATTTTATAGTAGTTCAAGGATGGGGTAATTCCTCTAATCCAATCTTCTCCAACTCCTGGAGGAATCCACTAAGATAACAGTGACTTCGTTATAATATAGTACAACAGTCCAAGCTAGGCCTTGATCACACAACTGGCTTTACTTTTGGGACTCAACTCTTCACAAGACGGTTGTCCTACTACTTCAACTCCTTCAGACTTTTGGATTTGATTATGCAGCCCTCCAACAAGTCCAAAGCTTTGGTTCGAACTGGAACCTTACTGCACTTCCTTCAACCTTGGATGTGCAGACCCCTTGTCTTTCAACAATGTTTCCTCTTCAACAGTTTGAAGTTGTCTTTCCTTCACTGAGTGTGTTGGATCGATTTCCTTCGAGTTTTAGGCTTGAGGATTGAGTGAATAGCTTGAAAGTATTTTTCACTTTGCTCAGATTGCTTGAATGCTCTTGTGTGTCTTAAGTTGCATAAGTACTCTCTAAAATGAATTCCTCAGCCTTTTATAGTCCTTGTTTGAAAAATGTATCCATTGAAGAGATAGATCCATTTTTCAAACTACAGTTTAAGGTCGATGGCTTTTCTTGTTATGCAGCATTGATGTAGACTGGTCCTCAAATTAATGCTCTGCGGCATGCCTGAACCTCAGCAGGTTTGCAAGTGCATCCCATTGGTTCCCAGCTATTTGCACTCTTTCAACAAAACAACTTTCTGGTTGCAGTCTGGCATGTTTCCTCTTTCAGCAAAGATTTGATTTTGCTTATGAACGGACATCTTCGGCTTTCTTGAGATAGTCTTCTCCACTTATCTAGGAGTGACTTGACTGTCAGTCTGCTGACAGAGACAACTTTCCTGGTACTTGACTGATCCTTTACTTCAATACTCAGCTGACACACAACAGAGTCTTCACTTCGATCTTGTCTTCACTTTAACTTGATCTTGACTCCTAATAGAACCCTAACTATTACATAGTTGATTTTACTTGGTGCCAACTTCCTAATCTAAGTTTTACATAGCATCATCAAAATCTATTACAAATAAATTCCCAACATTGTGTTATCAATCTAGTTTATTAATCACACGTTATTAATCTATAAGCCCAATATTCCTACCGTTTATCACTTTCTCTCTTGAGTGCCAAGTGATTCTAGGTTTCAATCATGATTTCAACATCTCTATAAAAATCATAAATTAAACCCTATTGTGCTCAATGAATATTATTTCACAGATCTCGAACGATTAATAAAATTCTCGGTTCTATGAAACCCTAAGCTATGCTATTCTATGGCCAAGCGTTCAATTACCTCTCTCGAGTGTGAAATCAAACACGCCAAACAATCTAAACTATTGATCAGATAATTCAGATGCAATCAATCCAAATAGCACAAATAGATTTAATAACATGCGGATCACTAAACTGAAATATCAAAACAATAGGTTCAAACGTTGGGTTATATCAATTCCCTAGAAAATAAAGTTTAGCTCATGATGGATGTACAAAAACTCATGAAAAAGTAGTTATATTGTTAGTCCAAGTGGCTACGAAAATCTAGAGGGGGTGAATAGATTTTCTCGATTTTCCAGTTTATGCCCTCTTTTTCGAATATGGAGATGGTGAAGAAATAAAAGTGCAGAAAATAAATCAACAAACAATGATTTATAGAGCTTCAACCCACCTAGGGCCTAATGCTCTACCTCTTGATATATCCGAATGGATTTCAAAAGGTAAAGTATATTAATAGATACCAAACTATTACAACATTTACCTTGAAGAGTACCACACTCTTCTTACAATACCACCTATGAAGATTACCACAATCTTCCAACTCGAAGAGCACCAAACTCTTATTCACCTCGAAGAGAACCAAATTCTTCCAACACCTCAAAGAGCACCAAGCTTTTCAATCAATCACCTCTCATCAACCTAACGTGCTCTTGCCAAAAGAACACTAACAATGATTTCTTGTTTTGGATGATGTTACAATTACAATCAAGATTACACTTTAAATGAAATATCACAACTCAAAAGTGCAAGTGTAATCAAGAAGGAAAGCCTAGTAATCAAGATGTGAAAGTGATGTGCTTAGGCTATAACAATAAGAATGTTTAAAATGAAAGCTTAGAGAAGTTTGCTGATTTTATTGTTGTGTAGTATGCTTGTGTTATGTTTCTTGATCCTTCAAGTCTTCAAGTATTTATAGGAGAGCTCCTTGATTTGAATACCAATATATGCTCTCCCTAGAAGAGTGAAATCTGTAAAAAGAATTCCAAATAATCCAAGAAAATAGATGTTAGAAACAATCTCATAATTTCATGAAAAGTTGTCTGCTGCAATAGATAGTTTCTGCTGATAAAACATTAGGGCGAGTGGTCGACCACTAAAAAGAAAAGGACGTTGAGAATATTTGAACACGGGTTGCCCTGGGGGTGGACCGGTTGACCATGGGATTGGACCGATTGACCAGGGGTTGGACCGGTCCCTCTTGGGTTCGACCGGTTCCCCTAGATATAGAGAACCGTTCGACCTCCTCCCCATAGCCCCTTGGTTTGTTCTCTGTTTTGTACAACTTTCAGGTACGGGTTGCCCTATAGAGCGACCGGTTGACCTAAGTATAGAGAAGTTGTCCGAATTTTATCAAAAATAAAGTTCAAGAAATACTCCAAAAAATTAGTAAAAATCATTTAAATTGTTTTAAAGTATTTGGACAACATTTGGGGACATTGTTTACGTATAAAACTCAATTATATGAAATCATCAAAATTACGCTAAAAACATTTATCTAACAAACTCCCCCTTTTTGATGATTATAAAACAAAAAAAAAAATTTAGGAGATCGATTCTAGAAACGAAATACGTTTTTCCGATCAAAATCAACTATCCATTTTAAGCAGCACTTTTCATGATGAAAATAATAAAGATAGGAGCAAAGATTTTTCAAAATATTTTATATAAGCTCCCCCTAACAACATGCTAAACAAAAATAAGCATACAAGTAATCAACTAAAAGCTAAAAGCTCAGCTTTTGCAAATATGACTTGAAGTTCAAGAGCTTAAAAGCTCCCCCTGTAAAAAATAAGTCATTAGTCATAAGCAATATTCCATTATGCAGTCATTAGTCCAAAATCCATCCACAGTTTATGGCTTTTTTATCCGCAGCTTATAGCTTTTTCTGCGAGCTTTTTCTAGCTCAATTGATCTACACATAATCTTATGAGCTCATTCCATTTTTCTCCCCCTTTAGAATCATCAAAAAGACTATTAGCACGATAAAAACATCATAAATTAAAGTATCAATCGAATTAATATCATGAAATGCTTAGAATTCCAAAATGTAAGGACAATCATTAGGAGAAAGTATATAGAAGATCATTTGATGGATAAAATATGATCTCCATGAAGATATAAGACAATGAAAATCAATAGAGTCATGCAAAAGATGAAATTTTCATTGGGGCCTTTTATCAAACACTTGGCACGCATAGGATAAAATCAAAGCTGTTTATGAAATTGGTAAATATAATAATGCCCAAAAAATCAACACCAATACTAATTCTACAATCATATATCAACAACATATATAATCCCCATGACAAGAATTCAAGAATCATACAAATACGTCAAGTATCAACATATTCTCAAGGGTTCAACCCAATTGAGATTAAAGGAGAGAATTGAACTTACCAATGATAGCAAAAGAGAATTAAGATAGATAAATTCATATATTAGAAGCTCAAAATAGTAAAGATTACAAAAGAATTTTTTTGAGTGATATGCGTGTGAATTGGGCGAATGGGTGTTAAGTTTTGAAAATAAAACCGAAGTGAGAACATAATGCAATATTTGACTTCCATAGAGTAGGGCGACCGGTCGACTAAGAGGGTAACCGGTCCCTGAGCAGGTTGATAGGTCGACCTCTTGGTCGACTGGTACCTGTTCTGAAGTCCATATTCTATCCGACTTTCAAGTTAAAAATGTGATTTTCACCCTAAGTTTTAAAAATACACAAAATGCAATCATAGACTTTATTCAATATGCATTATGCCTAAACAACCTCGAATTGAAAAAGACTTTAAAGATATTATCTTGAGACAAAATTTTTTATTCCCTGAATGGTGTCGAACCTCAATGTTTTGTTCGATTATGATGAACTGAATTTTGAGCAATATTTATTAGGAATATTTTCGAAAAAACATTTGTAATCTGCTAAAGTTTCTTCATCCAAAAAGTTGAGTACAATAAAAGGCGGCGGAAATGTATTCGGCTTGGCCATTGATAAGGATACACAATTTTGTTTATTTGAAAACCAAGATACTAGGAAATCACCTAAAAATTGACATGATCCGAAAGTGCTTTTACGATCATCAATATTTCCCACATAATCCGAATCACTATGTCCTTTCAAAGAAAAAATTTCATTCTTAGGATAAATCAAGCCATAAGAAATAGTGCCTTTCAAATATCGAAAAATTCATTTAACGACACTTAAATGAGATTCTTTGGGATTGCTTTCAAATCAAGCACATAGGCGTACGTCATGAAGAATATCAAGTCTATGAGCAGTAAGATAAGATGATGGACATACCAAGCTTTTCAATCAATCACCTCTCATCAACCAAACGTGCTCTGTCGAAAAGAACACTAACAAGGATTTCTTGTTTTGGATGATGTTACAATTACAATCAAGATTACACATTAAATGAAATATCACAACTCAAAAGTGCAAGTGTAATCAAGAAGAAAAGCCTAGTAATCAAGATGTGAAAGTGATGTGCTTAGGTTATTACAACAAGAATGTTGAAAATAAAAGCTTAGAGAAGTTTGTTGATTTTCTTGTTGTGTAGTATGCTTGTGTTGTGTGCCTTGATCCTTCAAGCCTTCAAGTATTTATTGGAGAGCTCCTTGATTTTAATACCAACATAGGCTCCTTCTAGAATAGTAAAATCGTTAAAAGAATTGCCAAATAATCCAAAAAAAATAGTCATTAGAAACAATCCCACAATTTCATGAAAAGTTGTCTCCTCGTAGAATGGATAGTTTACTTGATAAAACCATAGGACGAGCAGTCATTCATTAAAAAGAAAAGGACGTTGAGAATATTTAAACACGGGTTTCCCTGAGGAGTGGACTGGTCGACCAGGGGGTTGGACTGGTCGACCAGGTGTTGGACCAGTTCCCCTTGGGTTCGACCGGTTCCTCTAGATACAGAGAGAACCAGAGAAAGAAAAAACAACTCCAGGTATCGGTCGACCTCCTCCCCGTAGCCCCTCAATT
Organism: Rehmannia glutinosa; assembly: GCA_016081115.2. Lineage (NCBI taxonomy): Eukaryota > Viridiplantae > Streptophyta > Magnoliopsida > Lamiales > Orobanchaceae > Rehmannia > Rehmannia glutinosa. The sequence continues at coordinate 46,968,746 of CM071926.1, read as the reverse complement.
TGTTCTTTATTTTGTACAACTTTTAGGTACGGTTTGTCCTATAGGGCGACCGATCGACCTAAGTACAAAGAGAAGTTGTCCTAATTTTGTCAAAAATAAAGTTCAAGAAATACTTCAAAAAATCAGTAAATATTATTTAAATTATTTTGAAATATTTGGATAATATTTGGGACATTGTTTTGGTATAAAACTAAATTATATGGAATCATCAAAATTACGGTAAAAATATTTATCTAACATATACATCTCAAAGGTCAACAAAGATAGTGGAAAAATAAATTCAGAAGATCAAGGAAAGAATCCCCTCTGCTTCCAGAAGATAGATGTCTTCGATTCATGTCCCCAACTCTTTTTCCGTGTTTCAAATCGTCCCTTGTGCTCGATAGAATATCCAATCCCTAATTCGTACGGCCCTTGTTGTATTTATACCCAAAATTCTGTCCAAAACCCTTAAAAAATAAGTTTCCAAAATCTTCCCGAATGTTGCGCGTAAGGATGTCAATGGGGTGGGTCAAAACCCGTCCCTGCATTAAACCCGTCCCGATTCTAGACCCGGATAAATGGGTCCTGGGGTGGGTCTCTGGTCCAAAATTACAAAACTCGCCCAGGTCCGGGCCGGGATCAATAGGACTCGACCCGCATATTAATTTTTATTGTATTTTTAAATATATATTGAATTATTTTTGCATTATTTACTTTTAAATTTGAGTGTTGTATGTTTAAAAATATTAGTTGAGTACTAATATAATACTATTTACTTTTAAAGTTTAATTTACTAATATAATATCTTGTAATATTCTACTTTGAATATTTATTTAAGTATTAGTTGAGTACTTTTGCAATATCCTAATAGTATTTTTTTTGGAAAAGAATCTTAATAGTAGCTAAATAGTTGTAAAAAATAGTTATAATAAGTTGCATAATTACATTTATTTTTTTGACCTATTGGCATTGGATTGCTTTTGAAAATTTGGACACAAATAGAAAAATATATATTATTATAATTTAAAAAATATATGGCGGGTCTAGCGGGTCTAACCCGCCCCGGCGAGTTTTGGGGCAGGGCGGGGCGGGTCTTGAAGTGGGCGGGTCCCAGGTCTTATTTTTTCTTGGCGGGGTGGGTCCTGGGTTTGGCCAAACTCACCCCGTAGCCATCCCTAGTTGCGCACTGCAGCGCCCTCCACTGTTTTTGCTGCCTTGATAAACAACCGATGCCAGATAAGATGAGGAATGATCACCTGCATAATAACGAGAAAGAATGCTAAAGGGATGGTCCATGTTGACCCCCCGCACTTCAACGTGGGGGTAGGAGCGCTGTAGTGCTCCTGCCTATTCCAGCCTTTTTCCCTATTTTTCTCTTCAAATGCAATTTCTTCCTCCCAAACACGTCGGCTACCATTATCTGTATTGACTCCCTAGCGACATTTAATGAAATAAAATGGACTCAAACTACTCTAAAACACCCAAAAACAACGCGAAATCGTAGTCTAGAATACTCAATTCATTGATATAAAACCAACTTAACAACTTATGAGGGGGAAACAACTAAGAGTGTTCTGGAGGAAGAAACAGCTGCCCCTGCTTCAGTCCCCTCTCTTGAACCTGGTCCTGTTGCTCGTGAGGTAACAAAGAAGAGAAGAACAACTGAGCCGAGGAAGGCAGCTGTAAAGAAGCAGAAGACTCAAGCCAAAGATGTCTTGAGAGACAAAGAAGAAGTAATCAGTTGCCAAGGCTGCTGATAAGCCTATAGCCGAATCTCTGAAGCTGAGTCAGCTATTTGTATCATGGTTGAGGTTTCTAATAAGGAGAAGAAAGAAGTCTCCTTGGAGAGACGCTCTAAGAGACGACTTGTCTTGCAGTCTGTTGCAGCTGCCCCAATCGAGAAAGCTGCAAAAGACACAGCTACTAGTGTGCCCCCAACAACTGAGAAAGTAGAAGAGGTTGTCGATAACACAGTTGCACTTGTTATTGAAAAAGCAGCTGCTGAGACAATTGTTGGAGGTGGTGACTCCATCATGCCCCATGTTGAAGAGGAGCATGTTGCCCAAGACCCTGTTACCTCGGATGATCCAGGATCCCCCATTTATCCTGAGATAAAGGCAAGACTGCATTTATAGAGGCTATGGAAATTGAGCAACAATAGAGTCCAGTTTATGAGGCCCAAAATGATTGAAGAATAAGAATGGCTTCCTAATTTTCTGGACAACGCAACTATTGTGTTTGCTCTGGATGAAGTATACTCCAACACTATTCTCTTCGAGAAAAATAAAGGCCCGAAAGGAGAAGGCCCTTGAGAAGGGTAAGGCTCTTGAGCCTCACATTTGCCCCTTCACTGATGCCATCATCCCAGATTGCGATGGCAGCAGTGATGAAGATGAACCCATGAGCTGAAGAAAGCAATGAAAGAATCCCGTGAGCTGCACGAGCAAACCAAGTTGAAGGGTGTTGGAGAATCATCTTTGGTTCTCTTCCAACTCCCATTATCGAGACGTGGTAACATACTTAGATGCAGTCACCTCCCTAGCTCACTCTCAGGGATAAGACACAAGGGAGGTTGGCGATAATACTTGGGTAGAAGATGTTGTAGAGAGCCACGCTCTACGGAAGCTATTGAGACAACTCAAGAATTGGTTGAACAGGCATATGAAATAGCCAAGCCCGAGAGAATTGACCCCACCGAACAGCTATCAGCTGGTGCACCAGCTAAGGGGGAAACTGCTCACATTGCAGCCAGGTCAGAGAAGGCTGCAGGGGCAAAGAAAATTTGAAGTTAGGAAGAGAAGGTGTGCTAGAACCATTGAAGGCCAATGAAGTTACATAGAGTCAAATTCCTGTAACTGAGGCACATGATTGATTGGAAAAAACCATAGCAGTTGAGACTGCTGGTCATAAAAGTGCAAACCAAGAGGTTGAGACCTCGAAGGATGCCAACATTGAAGACCCAGTAGCAGCCAAGTCTGTTGCAGGGAGTATAGAAGGCCTTTCAGCGGTTAAGACTGCTGCAAAGGTGGCTCAAGACCCTATGGCAGTTGAGACTACTAGGGGGAATGATCCTAATTCTGGTGATCAAGTGCCTAATCTTCTAGAATCCAAGTCTACTGAACCCATAACAATCGATGCACCCATTCACTCTAAAGCTGAGTACTCAGATATAGTTGAAGATTTTAAAGAATTAGCAGAGTTAGACAAAGAGGCCAGAGACTTGGAGAAAAGCATGAAGTACACCAGAATGAGATTTGTGCTAGTCAATGGGCCACCCCACTAGCTCAATCTCCTGCCCGTGATGCTGCTGAGCCAGCTGAGGCACATGTAACTCAAAAGGACAATTCAACTGTCTACAGTGAAGCTATTAAGACAACTGAGGCACAGTTAGCTCAGCAGGCTTCCACAGCTGCTCATGCCGATGAGGCTTCCGCAACTGAGGCAAAAGTGTTGTTGGCCAGGGAGAAGAGCGAAGTCTTGCCGATGGAGAAGTGGGACTTCCTCTGATCTAAGTGTCATGTTTGGGATGTTGCATTCCCTATTTATTGAACAAATTCCCTACAAAGTTGAGTCTGCGGAGGAGGCTGCACGCTACAATGTTCAAATTGACCCATCTGACCTGCACGTTCCAGAAGAGACGTGAATCATTCCTTTTGGTCATGATTTTTGGTCATGTTTTACTGAGGATTTAAGTCTCGAAGAAACTGACTTTCGACATGCCTTCCGAGCAATGTGTGAGGAGATGGAAGCCATGTAGAAAGGTTCTGATGAATTAAATGATAGGATCAACAATCATGATGCCAACATCACATGAGACATCCATGGAGTTGTGTTAAGGATCAGAGAATGAGCTCAGCAGACCAAAGCACTCCGTAGAGAGCAAGTTGGTTACTTTAGACAACTATTTTCCAAGTTGGTTGTCTGGAGAGCTGACCAAGTTGTGTTTTAGCAGAGGCAAAGGGATAACATTGAGAGGATGGAAAGAAGCCATCTCTTAGACATGGTGCTGCTGCAGACAAAAATGGAGAAAAAAGATGGAGCATATGGTGGCGTCTTTGAAGGCTGAGATTCTTTTAATGAAGAATCAGCTATATTCACTTAGCTCCAACAAGCAGACAGCAAACTTCGTTATGCATAAAAAGTTAGACTCTCTCCTCAAGTCAATTCACTTCCCACAGAGTTCCCCTCAAGGTAAAGATGCCAAAAAAGAGGAAGAAAAGATTGAAAAACCCCTTCCGAAGATTATTAAAATCTAAAGGCACCGTCTCAATCCATTCGCAGCTACCTCAAGACCTATCAGCTGAAGAAAAAGCTGAGTTAGCTTTTCAGAAGAATAAGGCTAAAATTTGAAAGCTCGACAGAAGTTAAGAGGACAAAATCCATAAGCTTAAAGTCCAATTTGGAGGTCCGCCAGCAGGCAAACTCCCAAGTGAAGAAGCTATTCCCCCTACTGATCCATTGGAAGAAAGATCGAATGAAGAGTTTGATACTCTTCTATCAGAAGGATATTATGAAGCGATAAAGTTAGCTGATGTGTGGGATTTGTATTGGGTAAAAGGTCTACGAGATATTGAAGAGACCAGAAGTAGCCAACTCAAGGAAAGTCATCCAAGAGTCGTGAGACTTTAAAGGGTCACCACCAAAATCGTAGGGGGAGGTAGCCATGCTAGAGGTCGAGGGAGAGATTTCAGGTCTGGTGGGAGAGACAGAAGCTGTCCACCAAGAAGACTAAGTGGAATCATGTAAATCATTCCTCTAAAAAAGGACTCTGCTTATTGGATGGGCTTTGATGAAGCCAAGAATAGGGAAGCAAATCGAAGAGCAAATGAGCTAGCCCGAAAATGTGAATAAGAAGGTCCAAGGATTCAGAGGATGGAGGATGAAAAGCTGAAAGTTGACTATGAGAGAAGAAAGAGAAAAGAAGAAGAGGAGCGAAGAAGAAGAGCTGAAGAAGAGCGCTGCAGGCAAGAGGATGAGGAAGAAATGAAAAGAAGACAACCAAGATGCTAGGAGTTAGCTGTCTAAGAAATTTTGTTGTATCTTTACAATTTCTTGTAAATACAAAAAAATAAAATAAGTGTTGAATGATTCATTTTGTTGGGAAATTTATTGTTTAGATTTTGATGAATGTCATGTAAAACTTAAACTAGAAAGTTGGCACCCCATTTTCCTTGTAATTTGTATTGTAATAGATAATGCTGAATGAGCTGAGTCAAGTCAGCTATGCCTGGATATACAAGAAGTCAATCAAGATCAAGTGAAGACTCATTGAGGAACAACTGAGTATGGGCAAGAAAAAGAGTCAAGAACTCGACTGATGGTGTATCAGCTGAGGAACAGCTGTATGAAGAGTCAGTCAAGTCAACTCAAGGAGCAAAGTCTCAAGTTGAAGTGACAGATGAGTCATCCATTGATTGGAAGCTAACTCAAAGTCACCTGGGGAATAAAAGATCATTCAAGTCTTCGAGAATCACATTGAGAAAAGAGATCCTTGATGAAAGTCAAGAATGTTACCCATAATAGTAACCTACAAATTAAAGTTATTCAAGAAATAAAGTGTTAGTTCTAAATGTGCAAAAGAAAATCAAACAAACCAATGGGGGAAGACAACTTCAAACTGCACCAAACTTTTGAAGAATCGAATGTCTACTTTCCAAGGAATTGTAGGAAGCAAGACATTTAATTACGAGGAAATGTCAACATCAAGGACTTGAACAAGATAAGCCAACGAACACAAATGACTTTGGAAAATCAACCTATCTCTTCAACGGCATTTTTGAAAAGTTCATTATAAAGACTTGTCTCGAGGAATCACATTGAGAAAGGTAACCTTGAATACCTCCGAACCACGAACAAGCAAGCAATACCCATAATGTAACCTCTAAAAATACTCTCAAAGTTATTCAAGAAAAATCCTCAAGTCTAAATCTCAAGAAATCGATCCAACACAAGATAACTAAGGAAAAACAACTTCAAAATAAAGAGGAAACTTTTGAAGAATCAAAAGGGGTCTACTTCCAAGGAGGATTGTTGGAAGGTTCAAGTCGAACCAATCTCAAGTTATTGGAGGGCTTCGTGATCAAATCCAAGAAACCCTTGAGAAAAGTGAGTACTTAACTCTGTACTAATATTTTAAAAGACTAAAATCGAAACGCCAGGTAAAGAACCCCTTTCTAAACCTTACTCACACCCCTTGGGACGAGAAGCCACCGTTGTGTGACCAAGACATCTCTATCTCGAGTCTTTCAAAGCAAGTTTTTGATCAAGACTTGTCTCTTTCAAAAACCACTTTGTAAAGTGATCATTACTTTGACAGTGGATTCCTCCGTTCAGTTGGAGAAGAGAGGAGTAGAAGAATTACCCCATCTTCGAACCTCTATAAAATTTACTTGTGTCATTTACATTTCAAGAGATATTTACATTCCGAAAGTGCACACATATTTTATATCTCAATTAATTTGCTATCCAACTGATAGATAACTAAGTACTAAAACCAAGTGTTAAAATAAAGTTAAATCAAATTCAAGTGTGTTAAGTCTTCCAAAACCTTGAAAAAGAAATGATCTCAAATCTTGCAAACCGCAAAACAAATAAGGTTTAGACTAAAATTTGTGAAACCGAGTTATTCTATCAAAACAAATTGTCTCTATCGAGTCATTGAAAATTAAAATGCTTGATTAAACTAAATTAGTTGTCCCTCAAGGACATAGCTGGTAATTAACTACGTAATATTTTAAAAGGACTAAAATCGAAATGTTGGTAAGGTTTATTGAACCCCAACAACATCTAAACCTTACTCAAACCCCTTGGGACCTACAAAAAGATCAAGTGGTAAATAGTTGTACCGGTTGGTTCATTGAGCCTTCCGCAAGGAAGCCATTGACCAGGAGGAAATTAGATCTCCAATCTTTCAAAGAAATTTTTAACAAGAACTTGCTCTTTCAAAAATCATCTCTTTTATTAGATTAAAGTTATTATCATGGAAGCAAATTTGAATGGAAAGATTCCCATGTTCACTATTGAGGAATTTGATGAACGAAAACCAGGACACTTTGCCATTGGCTCATCTATCCGCTCTACATGATGAAATGTGGATAGTAATAGAGATGGGCTTCGCAGAAAGAAGACATGAAAAGAAAAATGATGTGTTGGCCGACGGAGAGCAAATGTAAGAGAAGGAGAAGAAGTTGTTGTTGTTGAGTGAAAGACCTCAAGTGTTAGTTGAGAAACCAAGGAATGAGTGGACAAACGAGGACAAAAACAAGATACAACTTGGACAATGTAGCCAAGGACATACTTTGCAAAACCTTGAACAAAGAAATGATCAACAAAGTCAAATCTTTATGATTCAAACAAAATGAAAACAAATTTGGGATAAATTAACTTTAATTTGTGAAGGATCTCGAAAGCAAATTAAAGAAAACAAATTGTCCGTTCTTTGAGTCAGATGAAATTTGAAAATTTTAAAATGCTTAGCGTGAAACCTTGGATCAATACTAGAAAATGAAATCACAAAATGAACTATTTACAAAGGCATTTGGGAAAGAATATTACAGCCAAAACGAAAAAATGTGTATGAAGATTCATAGAAGCCTCCCTTGTGAATGGGAAATGAAGGTCATGGCCCCGAGATCTTCAATGAACCTCACAACAACATCCAATCATGAGCTATTCTCGCACCTCAAAGCTACGAGTTTGAAAAGAAAAGAAAATATCAAGAGGAAAGAAATGTACCCAAAAACAAATGCAAGTACTTATAGTCAAGATGGGAAGAGAGCTCAAAAACCAAGATCAAAGAAACACATTGACCAGAGAAATTGCCTACGATGGTTAAAATATTCAACAAGTTCTTTAACAAGAACTATAAAAGAAACAAAACTCAAGAAAGAATCTTCCAAAGAGACATTCACTCCACATATGCACTCCAAGTCAAGGAAGATAGGCCACCCAAGAGAAGGCAATTAGCATCAAAACACACAATATCGTAGAGAAAAGAGACAAATGATAACCTAAGAATGGAAAGAATTTGATCAAAGAGTTATGAGAACTCAGATGATTGGAAACCTCTTAGACAACCAGGTTGGACACTTTGCACTAACCCCTTGATCCTGTCATATCCGAGGTGTCAATAAATACAAGAATGAAGAAGAAATAAGGATAGTCTTCCGAGAAAAGAAGAAAAATCAAAATTCAAAAGAAAAAAGTCATGTGTTGGAGGAAATGAAGCTCCGAAAGAGGCACTAAGATCCAAAGAAGAAAAATGGATTAGAAATCAAATAGTTGAAGGTCTCAACTACTCAAGTGTTATGTGAGAAGAAGCAATGATGTTGGATTCAATAATGGCTAAAATAAAGAACAAGATCAACTAATGACCAAGAAGATGAGGTACATTCTAACTCATCTCACTCGTTTGTTCTAGTGATAGTGATTGTGACACACACACTTCATCATCCACTCATCTTTATGATTCATTAACAAAATGATGAAAAGTCATCTTTGAGCACATTAAATCCTCACACACACTATTAAACGAGGAAAACATGCCGAATGGGAAAGCCAAAACTCTTCATTCAAGGAGACTAAAAACCGAATACTCGAGTCACATAGCCGGATGAGAACAAAGAAGTCAAGGCGATAATGGAAAAAAATACACCTTATAGCAGTGGATTATTATTCTATAGAAAAGAGGGAAAATGATCTCAAAAATGTGATTGCATCATTTAAAAGGCATCTAAATCAAAAGATGACCATTATTAAGAGCCAAAAAGAATTTGGAGATAACTCATTATTGTGTATAAAATGGCATTGCAATTCCTTTGTGCACAAATCAAGCTCCCAAAGTAATTTTGGATAAAGGATCTTCAAGCAATGAAGCATCTCAAAAATCCAAAATACCAAATGTTGCACCCACACTCACTCAAATTGCACAATCACAAACAAATGCCTTGATATAAAGGAAAAGGAAAAGAACTCCCTATTGAATATATGAGACAGCGATTGAGAAGAAATGTACTTTAGAATATTTTGATGTAAATGCTTCATCCACAACAACTCCAAAGATAATCTACTCTTTTGAAGAATAAACAAGCTACCAAAACCCCATAAGTTTTATCAAAGAAACACATATGATGAGATGGTATTGAAAAGAGGACAATGGTCACATAAGAGTCCATTCATGTGGTTTTTGATTGGAATAAATGGAGAAGACATTCAAGAGTTAAAGACAAAAATTGAAATCACCAACTATGCGAAGAGTCCCTATGTTGAAGTCAAGTCGAGTAATCAATCAAGATGAAGATGAGATAACTGAATCTCAAAGACACCGGAAAATCTGCGGTGAATGATGTTGAAAGAGTCACTCAAGACAACATAGCTACAAGACGATCAACCCACCGGTGATTTACTTCAACCTGATATGAGATGGTTTGAGAGACCATCCACCAGAGCTAGTCATTGGAAATGTAAGAGATGGTGTAAGAACCAGATCCAGAGCTCAACAAGAAGCAATGTTCACTTGTTTTATTTCTCAAATAGAACCAAAAGATGTGTCTCAAGCCCTAGATGACACACATTAGATTCAAGTCATGCAAGAAGAGAGTGAATCAATTTGAAAGGAACAAAGTATGGGAATTGGTGCAAAGACCAACACACCAAAATGTTATTGGCACAAAATGGGTCTTCAGAAACAAGATGAATGAGGAAGGATCTGTGGTAAGAAACAAAGTAAGATTGGTAGCCAAAGGATATTGCCAAGAAGAGGGAATAGATTTTGATGAAACATTTGCTCCTGTTGCAAGACTAGAAGCAATAAGGATGTTTCTTGCCTATACTGCACACAAGAACTTCATTGTATATCAAATGGATGTGAAAAGTGCATTCTTAAATGGATTGTTGGAAGAAGAAGTCTATGTTGAGCAACCTCCAGGCTTTGAGCAGAAGACCATTGGAGATAAGGTGTACAAGCTCAAGAAAGCTTTATATGGATTGAAACAAGCACCTAGAGCATGGTATGACACATTGTCTCAATTTCTAACTGACAATGGATTCACTAAAGGCAAAGTGGACAGAACACTCTTAATAATTCAAGATAGAGAGAGTATACTGCTTGTTCAAATATATGTGGATGACATCATTTTTGGATCCACAAACAAAGAGTTGTGTGATAAGTTCTCAAATCTCATGCAAGGCAAATTTGAAATGAGCATGATGGGAGAGCAGACATTCTTCTTAGGACTTCAAGTTAAACAACTGAAGGATGGAACCTTCATAAGTCAAACAAAGTACACCAGAGATTTAATGAAGAAATTTGGTATGGAAGAGAAATCTTCTGTGAAAATACCAATGAATACATCAGTCAAGATGGACATGGATGCAGATGGTAAAGCTGTAGATCAAACAGATACAAGCACTTATTGGATCACTGCTCTATCTAACAGCAAGCAGGCCAGACATCACATTTGGTAGGTGTATGTGCAAGATTTCAATCTGCACCAAAGGAGAGCCATATGACTGCAGCTAAGAGAATCCTAATATATTTTAAGGGATGCCAAGAAGTTGGATTATGGTACCCAAAGGAAGGTGGATTCAAGCTTATTAGTTACTCAGACTCGACTATGCTGGATGTAGAGTTGACAGGAAGAGCACTTCGTGTACATGTCAAATGCTTGGAAACAGATTGGTTTCTGGTTTAGCAAGAAGCAAAACTCAATAGCCACATCCACAAAAGAAGCGAGTACATAGTTGCGGCAAACAAGTTGTGCCCAAGTTTTATGGATGAGACAACAAATGAAAGACTATGAAATTGAAGAAAAAGAAATTCCAATTATGTGTGACAACACAAGTGCTATTGCAATTACTCAGAATCCTGTGTTGCACTCAAGAACAAAACACATTGATGTCAGGTATCATTTCATAAGAGATCATGTTGAAAAGAAAGACATCACCTTGGAATATATCTCAACTGATAAGCGATTAGGCGACATATTCACCAAGCCCTTATGTGAATCTAGATTTGAAGAGCTTAAACATGAGCTAGGGTTAGTTGAGCTGAGTTGACACCCTGAAGACTCAATGAGAAGAAATGGAACGTGAAAGATGAAAAGAGAACAAATCTCATGAATCATCCAAGTGAATCGGCCAGATGTCGGAAAAAGTCAGATGACGAGTTAGAATGACAAATGAGTCATTATATGAAAAGGGAGAAGAAGAGTTTAGTCACTTGTAGAGTAAGTTTGAGTCATTTATGAGTTAAGTGACAAAAACGCAATCGTTTTAATGAGCGGGAATGTTTTTAAGGATGACGTCGGTGTAATAATAACGGTACAATCAAAAAGCTACACAAAGAAGCATATGATTGGATATAAATGTTGTTGCATTAAATGCGAGCAATTAAATGCGCAGTGTGACGTGCTAACTGAGCCGTTGATCTCGATCAAAATTCAAAACCGAAAAACACATCCTTTCATAACCCTTATATACTCTTTCTCTCAGTTTTTCTCTCTCACACTTAAGACTGTTCATCTTCAAACTTTCGAAAGCAAGTTCATTACTCTCGAGAACCCTATAAGTTCTCAAGCAAGTTCATCAAGATTTAATCGGTAGAAACTTCTAAAAATGGCACCAAAGACTGATTTCGTCAAGTTATCAAAGCAAATCCATTCTGGTTCGACTATGGATTTCGAAGGCATGGTTAAGTAGGGTTCGGATGCAACCCTTGTGAAGAAAATCACGGATATGTTGGAAAAATCTGGGCTTAAAGCCTTTTTGACGATAGAATACTCGCACACTTACCTGGAAGAGGTGGCGCAGTTCTATGTGAATGCCGAGGTGCAGGACGAAGGTATCAAGTCCTCCGTCCACCGCAAGGACATCATGATCACTGCTAAGGACCTTGTGGAGCACTGTTTATTACCGTCCGAGGGTATGCCGGAAATATACGAAGCTGATGTGGACTTGGCTGCTGCATAGAAAGAAGTAGCCAAATCCGAGTGTGCTGCGAAGGTGGTCTACACAGCTGACAAAAAATTGCTGAAAGACGACTACCATAAGTTGATGGATGTCGTCTCCAAATGTGTGGACATGAAGTTTGGTAGCTTTAACCAACTATCAAAGACTAAGTTGATCGTCATGGCTGCGATCATGCAAGGAAAGAAAGTTAACTGGGCTGAGTTCGTGTACAGCAGACTCTGCCAGAACGTTGTGAATAAATCGTTCAAGGAAGATGGATCCTTTGGAGGATCACTTGGCTATGGCCTAGTCATTGGGCATTTGATGAGAGCGAAGGGCATTCCCCTTCAACATGGAAAGCCTTTCCATGTAAACAAGAGGATGTTCAGGGCTAACCTTTCAAGAGCCCAGAAGAGAGCCCATGCGAAGAGGGCGGACATAAGTGAGGGGGAATCAACTAACCCCGAGGAAACAGTTGTTGCCTCCCCTCCCAAGAAGAAAGCTGCCCCTGCAGCTGCAAAGAAGAAAGTTGCCCATGCAAAGAAAAAAGAAGGACGCCTTTGTCCCAAAGAAATGAGTCACCGCCCGAGCAGCCGTGTCTCTCCCCACGCAGCCGAGGCGGAGAAAAAAAGCCCAAATACCTTCTCCTAGCCATCGAAAGAAGAGGATCGCTGCCAAGAAAGGCGACTCCTTAATCCAAGAAAGATGCTCGCCCACGCCGCCCAAGAACCCGAAAAAGAGGAATCCGAACTGTAAATTCCTCCGGTGAGGACAAAGAGAAGAAGAGAATCTTCAAGCTTTCGAGCTTGAGAAGACAACTGAATCTGCAACTCACCGGAAAAAGTTTTCGAGACTACTGGGTATGCAGAGAAGAAGTGCGGTCTCTCGAGTTGTTAATGAAAGCACCAAGTCTCATGAGGTGATCAAGAGAGGCAATTAGAAGACCCAAATGGGATAGAATAGCCGAGGAGGAAGAAGCGGCGAGACAAAGAGAATCCCTGCCGAAAGGGTTGTGTCTCCACCCGCCCCAGATGCTGCTGAAGGTGAAGAGCAGCAGAGTATGCTACCTTCCATTCCCGAAAAGGAATGACAAGAACAAGATGACGATGATGATGTCATCATGTATTCTCCAATATACCCAGACATCCAGCGTTGTCTACGCGAATGGAGGGTGTGGAATCTGAGTCACTCAAGGGTGCAATTTGAATACCCTGAGTTCATAGAAGAAGAGGAGGAATTGTTCGAATTCCTTGGCATCACCAAGGTGATTCAGGCCCTTGATGAAGAAAATTGTTTGAATATCTTACAAATCTTCAAGGAAAATGAACAAGCCAAAGCAGCTGAAGAAGCTGAAGCTCATGAAAAGGCGAATATATGCCCACTCACTGGAACTCTGGAGCACACTCATCCTCACATCGATGCACTCTCGGAAAGTGATGAAGACATGGATCGCATTGCTGCGAAAGGGAAGTTGGATATGCAGCAAGCCATGCGGGAATCCAGGTGATGCCAAACAACGATTGATGGAAGGACCAGGAGAGTCCTCAAAATCTCTCCTGGAGATAGATCCTTTGGGAGTAGTACAACACATTGCCACAGTTATAGCTGCAACTACATCCCCAGTTCACTCTGAAAATGGGTCTAAGGGACTTGGCGATGAAACTAAGAACTTGGGCACCCAAGTTGAGCCAACCCTAAGGTGTTTTACCACCTGCCCCCATGGCTGAGCACTCAATGGAAGCAGCCGGGAGTTTGGAGCAGAGTGACCCTATCATCAGTCACTCAGCTGGTGCGCCAGCTGAGGGGGAAACTCACTCCATTGTAGCAAGGTCGGAGGATGTTGCAGATGACTCCACTATGAAGGAAGGAGGCAAAGTGGAGAAAGAAAAAAAAAGAACAACAGCAAGTGGACACTAACGAAGCTCGGACAGTTGAGTCTGTCCCAGCTGAAGTGACAGCTGCTTTGCAGGCTGGGGACGCTGCTGTTGCAGTCGAGGCACAGGATGGAACTGCCCTGGGAGTTAACACTATAGGCATTGAAAGTGCAATCCAAGGAGTTGAGACTCCTGTGGATGCCACTGCTGAAAACCCTAAGACAGCTACGACTGTCGAAGGGAATGTACAAGGTCTCACTACAGTTGAGACTGTTGGAGGTATTGAAGGCCCAAGGGAGGTTGAGACTTCCCTGTGTAAAAATCAAGGAGATAAGAGCATCCCTCAAGTCATCATTGCTGAATCAGAAGAGGAAATAAGTGCTCTTCATGATTCCCAGGACAATCTTGACACAATATTTCTGGGATCTGAAGATGAAGCTGAGTCAACCCCTGCTGCACAAGACTCAGCTGAGGATGTTCTTCCACGCACGAGTAAGCTAGACTTCAAAGCTGCTCATCAAACTTTTAACTTCGATGATGAACCAAACCCCCAAGTTTTATCATCCTCCGATGATGCTGAAAAAGCAGCTGAGGACAAGGAAATTCATCTAGCAAAATCTACTAAGGCGAAGAAGGTTTAAGACAACCGAGGCTCGATCGGTACCGCCAATCCACTCATCAAGGCCCAGCTGAAACCGAGTCATCTGCGCAGGCTCCCAAAGCTGCAGCAGGCTCGACTCAACCAGAATCATCAAGGGCACAAACAACTGTAGAATCAATACCATATGTGTGTGATGATGCATTCGAAGAAACATTCCACTTCTCGATTGCGTTTCCCGACCTTCAAGAAGAAATAACTCATGAGCAGCGACATTTCAACATCAGAACTGATCGAGTTATTCCCACCGACTCCATTGTTCCAGCATATTTTGATTTTGATGCTGCTTGGCCGCCAGCTGAATCCGAGGTGACAGCTGAGATTCGTGAAGTCTTCAAGAAAATCTATGGAGAGATTGAGAAGATTGAACTGCACCAGGCCTGACTAGATATGCGTCTGGACAATAGGGATACCAACCTCACAGCAGACTTGCGAGGGATAGTGGCAAGGATAAGGGAATGGTGTCAGCAGCAGAGTACAATGCGATATGAACAAGTTAGATACTTTAAAGCATTGTACAACAAGATGCTCATCTGGAGTGCTGACAATGCTGACATGAAGCAGAGGATGCATGCAAATATTGATAGAATGCATGCCTCTCACACAGCTGAAATGGAGTTGTTGCGTGAATTTCAAGGAAAAGAACTTCTGCGTGTTGAGGAGAATACGAATGCCAAATTCAGCCTTCTCATGGCTGAAATAAAACTAGTGGAAGCCGAATCCAAAGCCACCCACTCAGAATTTCGAGCAGTATACTCCGCAGTAGACTCCAAGCAGAATTCAACTCTCAACCGACTGGACTTCATGCTTGCTGGAATGTTTCCAGTGGTTC
Organism: Rehmannia glutinosa; assembly: GCA_016081115.2. Lineage (NCBI taxonomy): Eukaryota > Viridiplantae > Streptophyta > Magnoliopsida > Lamiales > Orobanchaceae > Rehmannia > Rehmannia glutinosa. Next base: position 46,953,454 of record CM071926.1, on the reverse strand, counting down.
CTCTCTCCTTTGATGATGCCAAAAAGGGGGAAGAAGAATACCTGAGGATTTTGAAGGAAGAAATAGTGTCTAAGAAGAAGAAGGAGACAGTTGTTGAGAAGAAGGAGACAGCTGCTGAGAAAAAGAAGAAGAAAGGAAAAGTTGTTGAGGGGGAAAGGTCAAAGGATGTGACCTTAATGCTTGCTGAAACCCCTCAGCAAGGTCATGTCACAGCAAGTATAATCAACAAACTTCCAGTGACTCTGCCGCTCCAACACTCTGCTGCGCCTATGTCTGAGAAAAGAAAAATTGTGGAAGCAGGGATGAAGGAGGTTGAAAGAAAGACGGATGCCCGTGTACTAGAAGTCTTGAAAGCTTATGGTGGCATTCCGGCAGGAAAGGATACAGATGCCATTCCAGATGACGGAGACGAGCCAAGATCAGTTGAATAATTTAAAACGCTCGACTTCGAAGGATACTTCAAAAACATGTCCATAGCCCAAGCCTGGGACTTGTACTGGGAGAAGGGCCTGAAGCTGTGTGAAGAAGTTGATAGGCAGCAGACTACCAACAGCCATTCAGCTGGTAAGAAGAAGACTCCAGTACAATATACGTCCAAAGGAGGAGGAAGAAGTGGTGAAGGTAGAGGCTTTCAACCTAGACCTCTACCCAAAAATATTGAATATGTAGATCCAGGCAAGAAGGGAAGGATCTCTTTGGGTGGGTATGATGAAGTAGCCAATCGGGAAGTGGCTAGGAAGAATGCTGAATATGCGAAAAGAATTGAAGAAGAAAACAAATACAAGATCAACTGTGGCAAGAGAGGCAAGAAAGAAAAAGGATAGATGAAGCTGCAAAGAGAGCCTACGAAAAGAAGAAAGCAGCTGAAGAGGAAAAGAAAAGGAAGAGAGCTGATGACGATAAAGCTAAAGAGGAAAGGAGGAGGCAGCGAAGGCGATGAAGTGTTGTTGCTAGCCCTTCGTGTATTTTACTTTTGTAAATACATATGTATGTAAGTCATCTGTACATTCAATAAAATATTGTTGTATTTTCTCTCTATTTCTGTATCTTAGCATAGACACTTGAAATTGGCTTAGATATGATTATGCTCTGATACACCCTGTAAACAGTTGTGTAAAGGACAAGAATGCTATGATCATTAAAATGATTGATTCAACGCATACATTCTTTATTACTTCATTGTATGTATGTATCTGTGCTGTTTACATGTTGATTAATGTTTTTTTAAGTTTTGGCATCATCAAAAAGGGGAAATTGTTGGGAAAAAAAAAGAAAGGAAAAAGAAATTTATATATTGTTTAGATTTTGATGAATGCCATGTAAAACATAAACTAGAAAGTTGGCACCCCATTTTCCTTGTAATTTGTATTGTAATAGATAGGGCTTAATGAACTGAGTCAAGTCAGCTATGCCGGGATATACAAGAAGTCAACTGAAGACTGAAGTGAAGACTCCGCTGAGGAACAGCTGAGTGTGGGCAAGAAAAAGAGTCAAGAACTCGACTGATGGTGTATCAGCTGAGGAATAGATGTATGAAGAGTCAGTCAAGTCAACTCAAGGAGCCAAGTCTCAAGTTGAAGTGATAGATGAGTCATCCATTGATTGGAAGCTAACTCAAAGTCACCTGGGGAATAAAAGACTGCAGTTAAGTCTAGACAACTGAACGAGATCCGTTGATGAAAGCCAAGAATGTTACTCAGAATAGTAACTGTTAAAAGTTGTCGAGATAAAGTGTTAGTTCGATTGTGTGCAAAAGGAACAAACCAATGGGAAGATCGCACCAAGTGTCGAAATCTTTGTAATCTTTGCAAGATATTTAATACGAGCAAATGTCAACATCAAGGACTGCAACAAGACAAGCCAACGAACACAAGTGACTTTTGAAAATCAGCCTATCTCTTCAACGGACAGATTTTTGAAAAGTTCACTATAAAAGGCTGAGGAATAACATTGAGAAAAGGTAACCTTGAATACCTGAACCACGAACAAGCAAGCAATACTCATACTGTAACCTGCAAATACTCTCAAAGTTATTCAAGAAAAATCCTCAAGTCTAAATCCCGAAGGAAATCGAACCCTTTCAAGGATAAGACATACTTGATTCGATCTAGCTGTGAAGGAAAGACAACTTCAAAATGTTGAAGAGGAAACTTTTGAAGAATCAAAAGGGGTCTACTTTCCAAGGAGGATTATAGGAAGGTTCAAGGTCGAACCAATCTCAAGTTATTAGAGGGCTTCGTGATCAAATCCAAGAAGCTTGAGAAAGTGAGTCAAGTAGCAAGCAACCGCCTGTGAAGAAAGCGAGTCGGACGAGAAGCCAGCTGTGTGACCAAGGCATCTCTAGACTGAGTCCAAGGAGCAAGTCAGCTACGTGATCAAGACTTGTCTCTAAACTGATAACCACTTTGTAAAGTGATCATTACTTAGTGGATTCCTCCAGGAGTTGGAGAAGAGAGGAGTACAATAATTACCCCATCTTCGAACCTCTATAAAATTTACTTGTGTCATTTATATTTCAGCATATTTACATTCCCGCACACATATTTTATATCTGATGATAATTTGCTATCCAACTGATAGATAACTAAGTACTAAAACCAAGTGGTAAAACAAAGTTAAATCAAATTCAAGGGTGTTAAGTCTTCCGCTGAAAAACTCATCATAGCCAAGTTAAGGTTTAGACTAAACAGCTGAGTTATTCTATCAACAGCTCTATCGAGTCTGTTGAGTGACTAACTCTGCTGATTAACTAACTTAGATGTCCCTCAAGGACATAGTTGTGTAATTAACTCTGTAATATTTTAAAAGGACTAAAATCGAAAAGTTGGTAAGGTTTATTCAACCCCCCCTTCTAAACCTTACTTACACCCCTTGGGACCTACACACTAATAAAATGGTACATTCTTTTCAATTATTTCAATTTTAGCACTTTACAATGTATTTAAGTTTTGGCATCATCAAAAAGGGAGAGATTGTTAGGAAATTATTTGTATAGATTTTGATGATGCTTCAAAAACTTAGATTAGAAAGTTGGCACCCCATTTTTTGTATGTATTTCCACTTTGTAATAGTTAGAAAGTAGATGAGTTATCAAGCAGCCAAGTTGAAGATGCAGAAGACTTACTGAAGAAGTGAAGAGAGGTTTGGTGTCGCGGTGAGTGGCCAAGAAGACCTTGAGTCAAGTCAAGCGGTTGTGTCTTTCAGAGACTTACAGAGTGATCCAAGAATCAAGGAGAAGACTCAACTAAAGGGATAAAGCAGCTGAAGAACTTAGATAAAGTTGAACAAGTCCATTGCAAAGAAAAGTCAAGACTTACCCAAATCGATAAGGGACAGACCTCAACCTTAAAAAGTTGTCTTGCTGAAAGAGTGCAAGTAGCATGAGCCAATGGAATGCTTGTTGAAACCTGATACAATTCAGGCACATGCAGGTAGTTAATGCTAAGATTGGGTCAACATCAAAAGCTGTATAACAAGACAAGCCAAAGAACAAGAAGTGAAGTTTGAATTTCGAGGCACATGCAGTTAGTTAATGTTAAAGTACGGGTGTTGGTATAGTCCTACTTGATGACCATGATTCCATCACATTTGGACTTTCAAAGAAATCCGAGGGCTTCTGAAACCAATAGGAGGCTAAATTCCTTGCTTTACGCAAGGCATCTACTGTCACACGCACCCTGAACCTCTAACATTTTTACATCACTGACGATGCGGCTTCAGTCATCCTTGCTGCCTTTGGTGCAGCAGACTATCACATTAACTACTAATACATTCGTAGTGATATTTTTAATCATAAGAAATCTCTCCCGCTTGTTGGTGTGATTTGTATTCGTAGACCCTCCAATTTTTTAGATCATGATCTGACATTCTTTGCTAAGAATATGATTTCTGATGTTCATTATTGGGACATTCCCACTCTTGTTAAATCACCACTAGTGTTTACAGTTGAATGAAATCTTTACATTCTAAAAAAATATATTACTGTACAAAAATCTGATTACTGTTTACTGAATGTAAATAATGTCTGAGTGAAAAAGGGTCCATTTTAACAATCCTGTTTTTTTGCCTTCTCGAGTTCTTCAACTATTGTTGAGCGACTTGAGCAAAATAAGTGTTATTGTTCATATCATTTACTTCAACCTCTTCTTTGAAAAGTAAATAATAACTCAATAAACTGATAAAAGTCAAATTGATACTGAAAAGTCAACAATCAATGCTCATAAAGAGCCACTTGATTGGAGCACTTGGAATACAGGAATGAAGATAACTAGGAATGAAGATAACAAGTTAACCACTGATCATACAACTACAACAGTATTGAATTATCACCATGATAAAAAAAAATAGTAACTTGGGAATAAATGAACAATAGTACCTTAAGAAAATTCTAAGGAACCACAAGAAAGCTTTCAAACAAAAATGAAAAATATTCTCCTCCACACAAACATTAATAAAAGGGTAATTACAAAATTACCCTTGACGTTCAGCCTAATTAAGAAAACACTATTATCTTTAAATTTAAAATATATCATTGACGCTTGTTTCTATTTTACAAATTTCACTCTCAAGAGGGGGTATTTTTTAGGAAAATACAAATCTAACAATGGTATTTATAACACTTTAAGAGAGGTATTTGTAAATTTTACTTCTGATGTTGTAGACACGAAAAAGATTTCGTATTATACATTGATAAATATATTGTCACGTATCAATTTTAAATCATTATTTATTTTTGGGAAAATTTGTTGGGGCAATGCTAAAGCAACAATATTTTCATGACAATGTTTTCTGGCGAACATATAAAGAGAGAAAATTGATGAGTTAATTAGATGCACTACCTCAAGTCCTTTTAAAAGTTTTATAGACTTTTCTTCTTATAATTTGGCAAGTTACGAATAATATGTTAAAATTAAATATGAATGTAATTGTACAATCATATGCAATATATAAATCTATTGTTAAATCTAACCAAAAATAAAATGAGTTTATAAACGACAAGAAATTTATAAAACTATAAAAACACAAATATATTGCAATTAATTAATAGTCTTCCATTTCAATTTCTTCCTCAGTTACAAAAAAAAAAACCCCTCAATGTCAGAAGTTTTCTAAAGTTTCGTGTCTCAATCATCCATAGTAGCTTTTTTTCTCTCTATATCATAAAGGTATTTCACAGTTCTATTCACTTACAGAACATCATATAACAATAAGAATATTGTATTAAGTGAAATCTTTGGTACGACAATTAGATCATTATTGCGCTTGCTTTTTCTTCATCAAATCATTGTTGTTCGTGTGCTCTTTTAAACTTCAATACGATTTACTAAACTTTGAATAAAATGTAATAGTCAAACTTGAAATATAGTATCCCACAAGGACTATAATCCAGTTTCTTGATATTTGTCTCCAAAAGTTGAATCCCCCACCTCAAAAACTTATTTCTTTTCTCCTTAGCGACAAATTTCCTCACATACAATTCTTTGTTTTGAAACTCTCCGTAAACATTATAACATGTTGGGTGCTCCTCTTTGTCGTCCCAATGCATGAAGATAACTTTTCAAGATCACACATAAACCTTCCCTGAGTAACTCATCCGCATCAGAATCCTTTCGCCAGTTTATCGTGTTATTTAGCACAACAAAAAATTTATTGACATTAAAGTCACAGGCTCATAGAAACTTGAGTAAAATAGCATCACTCATATCTTCTTTCAATAAGGGCACACCCCATATTGGTATTTCTTCCGACAACTTTACAATTTTTGAAATCGAGGCCACACCCGCACTAAACAGGCCATTGTAGTGAATAGCTTCTTGTACTAAAAGTTTGAACTCTTCCAATGTTTTTTGCTCAAAATGTGACAAATCAAAAATCTTAATGGTTTCATTTTTGAAAGAAGATAATGACTCTCGGGCCTTTTTCTTTCCAGTTGATTTTACCTTTTGGGGTTTTATTTCTTATGGAGACTCAGATTCTTCAAAACTATTTTTTTTTTTTGTGTGTTGGTGGTGTTTCGGTCTCCTTAGCCATGGACGGCAGCTGCAGCGACAGTGTGACGGCTTCTGGTGGAATCTTTGATTGTGAATCCGAGGAGAGAATTTTGAGTTTGGAAGGTGGAATCTTATATGAATCGCGTGTGTTGCTATTTACTAATATTTTATGAGTCACGCAAAATGCATATGTTTTTTTAAAGTTATATAAATTACGTATAACATACATGTTTTTACTATAGTTAAATACATCACATGCATTACACGTGTTTTTTTTCCTAAAGTTATATTAATTACGTGCAACACTTGTGCTCATTACTAGTTTTCATAAACATGCAAAAAAAATGAAATTTTTAAACAACAATCAAGTTGAAAAGGAGAAGTAATACAAGAAGATGACATACCATTTGTGTTACCTGTGTGGAATAATAACTAATTGAGAATATGGTTAAGAAACAAGGGTTAAGATGACTCCACCAAGATCATATTAGATTCCTTTGGTTGGTGAGTCGTTTCTTAGTGACTCATCAGAATCATTGCTATTTCATCTCTGCAAAGGTGGCGTATACTACACAAGAGAATAAATACAATTCAAAAGTACACCTAATAGTCAAAGATTATATGAATTCCATATGCAACCGAAGTTTACAAATGAAAGACTGATCAACGGAAAAAAGCCTCTCAAGGCCTCACAAATTAATATTTCTCAATATTCACAACGGAATATACTTACAAATGGTGGTAAGGGATGGCTCGGAAGCTACTTCTAAAAGTAGTCTAGACAAGTGCACCTATGTTTATATTAAAACTAAGCGAGTACTGAGTGGCATTCCCACAAGAACTGTGATTTTATACTTTTATTTCCATTAATGTTGCATCAATCATCTTGAAGAAAGTGTTAAGAGCTAATTGTACAATTAACACTACAACATTGATTGTAATTTTAAATAATCTATGAGTAATTGACCAAATAGTCTTCGATTGGCAATGAAAATTTAGAGAGTTTGGTTAAAGTCACAGAAAATTCTTTATAAATAATGATACTTCATGAATTTTTTAAGCTGAAAAATATACTAGATTAATTTAGCAGTGATTTGTTAACTTTGTCGCTAATTGTTCTTAAAAATAATATTTTTAAGAAAAAGTGTTCATTTGATTTCATTTTCAAACTCATTTTCATGCTTTTAAGTATTTCCCGAGTTAAAAATAATTTTTCTAGATTTTCGTGTGAAAATAAAAAAAATTAGTGAATTAGTTATATTTTTTTATAGACTATACTAGAAAAACACCCGTGTGTTACACGAGATTTGCGCTAATTTTATTAAATTTGAGCTATTTTTCATTTTTTATTTTTTTATATTTTGGCTTGTCAAAATAAAATAAATATTTAATTATTAATTATATTGTTGCAGTCATTTTTACATTAATTTTTCACATATTAATTGTATATTGCAACGACTGATACTTAATTGTTTTTCATTTAAAAAATTATTCAGTTAATTGCGCTAATTTTTATTAATCAAACCTATCCAATAAATATATTTTCCATTGAGTAGCTTACTTTTTTAGATTATATAGATAGATTGTTTAGATTGTATAGATTAAAAGCTTTGGTTTTTTTATTATTATTCACCTTTTATATTTTAATAAACTGTATCAATAATATATTTGATTTAGGTAAGAATGGATTGTATATCCTTGACTTTTTGATTATTTTTTATTGTTTAGATTATATATGAATATATAAAAAATATATAATATAAGGTTGCCATATGTATAAATATAAAGCCGCCATGTGGAATTGAGAGAATAAGGAGTTAGCATATATCTCAAAATAATAAGGTGACGACATGTGTCATATTTGTTTTTTCATTTAGTATATAGCATGAGATGTAATGTTGGTGGATTTGAAATGAGATGTAATGTTGGTGGATTTGAAATTACTTTGACAAATATTGTCAAAAGTTAATAATCGGTTTTACTGAGAACATATTATATTTTAAATTGATTGCATTTTCTTATTCTTAAATAGTAAAAATAAAAAGAGTCCTTGTAAAAATAATATAAACTTATGGATGTTACATCTCTTTACCAAGTCTTTACTTTCATAATAATGTTTCAAGTTTGTAATCTCGTTCTTTATTGATAGAACTAGTTTTTGCCCAATGCAATGCAGGGTATATATCTCTATTAGCCTCTATTTTGTATTGTTGCATTTATATTTTTCTAATAGTTCAATGAATTATATCTCTTGCATCATCCCCGTGGGGAACCATCCCTGTTGGTAACCGAATAGAATGAGTCGGACAATCCTTGGTTAATTCGGGGATGTGAGTCGGGATGAGGAATCTCTACTTCTTTAGAATCGGGAATGGAACAGTTACATTATTTATATGTCCACCCCTTCCTATTCCGATTAGATAAAACGGGAATTCTCTGTTCTCACCCCTATTCCCCGAATATGCATACTATAAATTAATAATATTAAATATATTTATAATTTATTATTTTATTAATTCTAAAAATTAAACCACATAATGTTTTCATTTTTAATTGTTCTTATTCTTTATTTCACGAATTGTGAATTTATGTTATTTATGTTTTAAAAGAATAGTGATTGTAAAAAGTTTAAAATTTCAAAAAATAATTTAAATATAAAAATAACTAATTTTATTATAAACCATACGATTAAATAATAAAAATAAATTATTATAGACTATAAGAAAATCTCTTTAAATACGAAATATTTGTTGTGTAAACATAAATTGTATCTATTTATGGAACATGTTTATCTATGAGAAAGTAAAAGTTTGAAAAATATTTTAATTGTCAAATGTTGAATCTTATTTACTACCCTAATCCCAAATATTTAATAAATAGTATTATCAATAAAATTAACAATAAAATTATTTCAAATTGTATATTTTCTGGGGTTTAGAAAACTGATCAATTATCAAAATTGTCAAAGAAATTAAACAAAAACCATGATATATATTTAGCAATGAAATTTTAGGGAAAAATGAAATATTTCAAAGAAAACAAATTATTTTATCTTTATATATACACATATATTAAAAAATTATCAAACATATAAACTCATATCTAATTCCAAATGTACAACTTTAAAATTTGAGCATCAAAATATGTTAATAAATATAAAAAAATAATTTCAATCAACTTGAAAAGTATGTTATTATATAAAAAGTAATTTTCTATATATAAAATATCGTTATGAGTATAAATTTATATTAAATAACTTTTAATTTCTTCTTCCATAAATATATATAGTGTTATGCATAGATACATGTGATATATAAAATTTGGATCCATATTTTGAGATATTTTCTTTAGTTAAAGTTTTTAATTGAATTTAATCAATTTAAATATAATTCCAAAATTTATTAGGAAATGGGCTAAACCCAAATAACAATTATATATAGATATCACAAATAGCAAAAAAATACACGAATATACAAATTGATGTCCAATATCTCAAATTCATAACTTTTAAAGCTCGTTAAAAATTACTAAATGATGAGTTTATATTTTTTTATTTTTTACATTTTTGTTATTTATATTTTATATATGTAATATGGATGTCAAACTGAAGGTCATAAAAAATTGATTAATTTGATATATTATACGTAAAAAGACGGATCAAAAATAAAAAGTTATTAATTTTTTTAAAAAAAGAAAAACATAAATATAATAATTAATGCAGTACACACACATATTTGGAAAGGTAATTTTAAATAATTCTATTTTTTATATTATTTTAAAAAGTGATTATTTAAAGAAAGTGGACTACCAAAAATAACGAAATACCAAATATTTATCACTTTTTTATTTTTACACATATCTTTTTTACTTTTTATAGTAACTACAAAATGGCGGGAAAAATTTCACATACTATTTTCAAAAGCGGCTGTTATTATATATATATATATATATAGATTTATTGTTGGGTTTACCCACTTGATGTTATGAGCTTAGATGTATTAAAAAAGGTGGAATGAAAGTGATGAACAAAGAGACAAGATATGATCAATTTTACTATATCTACTACTCTCTCTTTATTTCATATTGGTACTTCCCCTACACCACACTCATTTATTCTACATATCAAGTAGTATTAGTTCTATTATATTATCACACGTTATCAACACGAAGAAGCTCTAATTGATTTTGGAGTTTAAATATTAATCTTGTTTTATCACATATACTGCTCTTAGTTAATCATGTTATAGATTAAATTTTTTATGCATATGTAATTTTCTTTGTATCTATTTATTTCAATATGCCTATCTTATTCTTATTGGTAAATGTAAATTTATGATAAAGGTTCTAACTTCATGTGCGGTAATAATTCTTACTTTATTTAATGTCTTTTTGGTAATTTATATTTATAATACATTAAATTAAGTATATCTATTATATCATTTATAACTTGGTTTAAGTACGTAGTACTATTAATGATTGTTACTTGTTTCTGGATTTTATTCTTATAAGCACTTTTGACTTACTATATGTTGTTTTTAATCCCGTGCACTAATATCATGTAATTATTTTATGTCACACTTTGATAGTATAATTGTGATCTATTATGATCATGACATCTTACTTTATATTTATATATTAACAAATGTGTATCTATATTCTCATATAGAATAACAATGGTAAATATAAACAAATTGGATTTTACCTCATTGGATATATCTGATCAAAACTACTTATCATGGGTTCTAGATGTCGAACTACATTTAGCCAGAAACGGCTTAGGTGATGCCATCAAAGAAAATAATAATTTATCCCTGCAGGAAAATGCTAAAGCTATAATCCTCCTTAGGCATCATCTTCATGAAAGTCTAAAGAATCAATATCTTACAGTGAAAAGTCCTTTAGAACTCTGGAAGAGTCTAAAAAACTGTTTCGACCACCAAAAGGCTATTATACTCCCTCGTGCGAGGTACGAATAGATGCAATTGAGGTTGCAAGATTTCAAAACAACCAGTGATTACAATTCGAGCATGTTTAGAATTGTATCTAAACTAAGATTATGTGGAGAAATAGTTACTGATGAAGATATGTTGGAGAAAACTTACTCAACTTTTCATGCATCTAATGTCATACTATAGCAGCAGTATCGAAAAAAGGGTTTTACTACATATTCTCAACTTATTTCATGTTTGTTGGTGGCTAAAGAAAACAATGATTTAATTATGCAAAATCACCAAGCCCAGAAAATAGGTTCAGCTCCATTACCTGATCCAAATTCAACATTCCCTAAAGTGAATGTTATCTCCTCCAATCGAGGACGTGGACGAGGTTGTGGTCACACTCGTGGCCGGGGATATAACAATACTTGGATCAGTCCCAATCTTCATGCAAATAAAGGAAAGAGTCCAAATAAAAATAATCCACCAAAAACACCTACACCCAACCATGAAACTGTTTGCTATAGGTGTGGTATGACCGGACATTGGTCTCGTACTTGTCGTACAAAAAACCACATCTAGTAAAATTATATTTAGCCTCAAAGGAAACAGGAAAGGAAAAGGTGCAGGACTAACTATTGAGGGAGAAGGCTCTGATAAAACCCATCTAGATGTCTCGGATTTCTTTGAAGATTCGAATAAAGATTTACCAGACTTTGGATTGAACCCTTCAAGTTTTCCAATAACGGTGATGGAGTTTATTGACTAAGTTTGTGATCTTATATTTAAGTACTTTATCACTTAGTTAAATAATATTCCCATTGTAATGGTTTTTAATAAAATAAATAAATAAACTGTTATGTTTAATATATTATTCTAATAAAATATTTTTTTGTTATTTATTTAGTGTTCGACAGCTAAACACCTATAAAAGTTTAAAATCTTCGCAAGAGAACGAGATTAATTGTAGGGTAGCAAGTTAACCATAAGTCGTCTCTCAAGGAAGACTTAGCTGGCAAATAATTATTATGTATCACAATAAACAGAAAATAAATCCTAAACACTCTAACCAGATTTGTTGGATTTAAATAAACTAAAAGAAAACAATTAAAAAGACAAATTGAAACTAAGCACAATTAAACTTGGAGAAAAAGATATGGAAGAAAGTCTAGGATTATGGATTCATCTCATCAAACTTGCAAACAGAATATCAATTAATTGGTCATGCGGTTAACAAATATAACAAACATGTAAAGACTAGGTCTATATCTGATAACTCTCGTATTCACATATTAGGGCTATCCCAACATAATTGTTAGATAAATGTTTTTATCATGATTTTGATGATTTTGTTCAAATGAGTTTTTATACCAAAACAATGTCCCTAAATATTGTCCAAATACTTCCGATCGATTTAAAATGTTTTTACTATTTTTCGGAGTATTTCTTGAAGTTTATTTTCGATAAAAAAAATTAGACAACACTTATATTTCACCGGTCGCCCATAGGGCAACCTGTACCTGAGTTGAGTTTTGAAACAGAAAACGGGATGGAAAGGAAAACAAGGAGGGCGACTGGTCGGCCATAAGGTCGACCGGTAGGGGCGACTGATCGACCCTATGGGCGACCGGTACGTGAATGTGTGGTTCAATTACAGAACTCTCTGTTTTGATTTTCCAACACCCCCGACCGTTCAGCATAGGGGTTGACCGGTCGGACCCCCCGTCGACCGGTCCCCTTGTGTAAAATTCGCAGAGAACTCATTTCAACCTTATCTCTGTGCGACCGGTCGCACCCCCTGTGTATCAACAAACTATCCATTGCATTTTCAGACAGCTTTTCCCTAATTTGTGGGATTGATTTCTAACATCTATAATTTTGATTTTAAATGGTTTCTTTTGTAGAAAATCACTCCCCAAGGAGGAGCCTATGTCTGGAAATCAAGCCAAGACCTCTCCTATAAATAGAGGCTTCATTCAAGCAACACAAAACAACACAACATACAAGCAAAGATCATACAAGCAAACACTTTCATATCTTGTTGTATTCTAGTCTAAGTACTTTCACTTGCACACTCTTGAGGTCTAGGCTTTTGATTCTTGATTACACTTGCACTCAATCTTTGTATTGGTATTATAGAGTTGTAATCTTGAATTTTGCCAATCATCTAAAACAAGATATCCTTGTTGTTGCTCTTGTGGTAAGAGCACACTTGGGTGATCTTAGGTGTGTTGAAGAGTGTGGTACTCTTCATAGGTGTTGAAGGAAGATTGTGGTAATCTCATTGAAGGTGTTGTAAGAGGATTGTGGTAATCCTCAAGGTGGTGTTGTATTAATTTTGGTAATTAATAAAATTCTTTTTCTTTTTCGAAACCCATCCCGGATATACTGGGGTGGTAGAGCACGTAGTCCCTAGGTGGGGTGAAGCTCTATAAATCGATGTGTGTTGTTTATTTTCCGCACCTTAGTTTTCATTCTTGCTTGATTATTCGAAAAAGAGGGCAAAATCTGATAAACCGGGATAATCTATTCATCCCCCTCTAGATTATCGTAGCCACTTGGACTAACAAGTGGTATCAGAGTCAAACTCTTTGGCTAGCTCGTTCTGAGTAAAGAGGAAAGATCCATGGCTACGAATGACGCTTATCTTACCACCGGTGCCTCCACCAACAAGTCACCATTATTCGACGCCAACAACTACGCATTTTGGAAAGACCGTATGGAGTGCTTTCTACAAGGGTGCAGGTTCGATATTTGGAATGTGGTCATTGAAGGAGTTGCTCAACCAACCAAGAAATTGGAGGATGGCACCTCGGCTCCTAAACCTTTCAAGGAGTTCGATGAAAACGACAAGAAGGCCTTCTCTCTAAACGGTAAGGCCTTAAATATTTTGCATTGTTCTTTTACCGCCACCGAGTACAATCGCATAAGAGGCATAAGATCGACACATGAGGTTTGGGAAAAATTGGAGACTATATATGAAGGGACAAAGAAGGTCAAGCAAGCAACAAAGACCATGCTTGTTAAAGACTTTGAAAACTTTAATATGCATGATGGTGAAAGCATCTCTAAAATGGTGGAAAGGCTTGACAACATTGTCAATCCTCTTGTGGCTCTCGGCAAAGTCATCTCCGAAGAAGATAAGATGACTAAAGTATTGAATGCTCTTCTCGGCTCATGGTCCGAAAAGGTGACGACAATCACGAAGGCACAAAATCTTGAGACACTCAAGTTTGACGAGCTCATCGGGAACCTCCTCATCTATGAAGTCTATCTCAAGGAGAGGAAAAATTCCAAACCAACCATCAATCAATCAGGTATGCAAAATATTCCTAAAGGTCTTACTTCTTCTTCTAATAATGCATACTATGATAATGATGATGATGAGGAGACGGCCGCACTTGTTCGAAAATTTGCAAAATTTGTGAATAAAAACAAGGCAAGAAAACCGAGAGATAATGCTTGCTTTAAATGCGGAAAACCCGGGCACTTCATTGCCGATTGCCCAAAACTCGATGAGGAGGAACAAAAGAAAAAGAAGCCTTTTTCGAAAAAGAAGGCTCTAAATGCGGAGGTCAAAACTTGGGATGAACTACTTGAAACAACCGACGAGGAAGGAGAAACCGAGCATGGTCTTATGGCCATAGACGATGAAAACAATGAGGTACGCTCTAACTCTTCTACCTCCTCCTTAGTTGATGAATTGCAATGTGATTTTGATGAATTGCAAATTGAGTTTCAAAATTTGATTGTTAAATACAAGACTTTGAAAAAGGAGCATAAAGAGCTTAAAATTGAAAAAGAAAAATTATTTACTTCTTATGAATCTCTCGATAAAGCTCGTGCTATTACTCTTACTGGAGTTCATACTCTTGAAACCGAAAAAGAATCGCTCACCAAAGATCTTGAATGTTTAAAAAAGGATGTGCATCGTTTTAACATAAGCACGGACAAAGTTACAAAAATTTTAGATGCACAAAGAGGTGAGCATTCAAAATTAGGACTTGGCTATAAACCTTTTCAACCTCTTTCAAAGAAAAATGACCAAAGTCCGACTTTTGTACGTGCTAATAGTACCCATGATATTATTTGTTTTTATTGTGGTAAAGTTGGTCAGTATGTTAGCCATTGTAAATTGAAGAACAATTTTAGCTATGTTTGGAGACCCAAAGGTCTCAAGACTAACCCCCATGGACCCCAAAACTATAGGGTACCTAAAAATAATTCTTTTATAGGTCATAGGGGCTATAACAACCATGGAGGATTCAAAATGACTCGTGGACAGCGGGTGTTCACGCCATATGACCGGAAAGAGAGAACTTTTTACCAACATCAAGCTCCAAGAAGAGGTTATGGTCATGTTCGGCAATGGCAAAGGAAAAATCATTGGCAATGGAGACATTGGTAACTCTTCTTTTTCTCTTACTAATGTTCATTTAGTAGAAGGGCTTAAGTTTAATTTGATAAGTGTTAGCCAACTTTGTGATTCAAATTATAATGTTGTTTTTAATAAAGAAAAATGTCTTATTCGTAAAAATGATGAAATTATTTGTGAAGCACATAGAAAAGGTAATCTTTACAAAATTTGTACAAGTGATTTGGTTAGTCAAAATGTTTCTTTTCTTGTCGCCAATAATGATTTAACGAGTTTGTGGCATAGGCGACTTGGACATGTTGGATACAAGAATTTGAAAAATATTTACAAAAACCAACATGTAAAAGGACTACCCAAATTGAATTTTGAAAATCTTGGCTTATGTAACACTTGTCAAAAGAACAAATTAGTTAAAAGTAGTTTTAAGCCCAAAAATAAAATTTCCACAACCAAGCCTCTACAACTTCTTCATTTAGATTTGTATGGGGAAATTGGTACGGCTAGTCTAAGTGGAAAACATTATACTTTCGTTATTGTCGATGATTTTTCTAGATATACTTGGGCTCTTTTTCTTACCAATAAAAGCGATGCCGTTAATGAGTTTGTTAAGTTGTGTAGACTTATTGAAAATGAAAAGGAAGATACTATTAAGTTTATTCAAAGTGATCGAGGTGGAGAATTTGATGGTGAATTTAGAGTCTTTTGTGAAACCAAGGGATATGCACATAATTTTTCGGCTCCAAGGACACCTCAACAAAATGGAGTAGCCAAATGGAAAAATTGAACACTACAAGAAATGAGTCGGTCCATGCTCAATGAATTTTCTCTTGCAAATTATTTTTGGTCCGAAGTCGTAAGTACCGCTTGCTATGTCATTAATCGAGTTTATATTCGTCCTAAAATGAATAAAACTCCATATGAGCTTTGGAAAGGAAGAACTCCAAATATTAGTTACTTCAAAATATTTGGATGTAAGTGTTTTATTTTGAATACTAAGGATCAATTGGACAAACTTGAAAGGATACCCAATGATGAAAGTGATGAAGAGGATATTATTGAACCCGTTGTTCAAAATGATGCTCAAAATGATCAACCTTCTACCCCAAATGATCAACCATCCACTTCTAATGTTCCTCAAGAAGATAGAGGTTACATTTCGGATCTTCCCGTGGCATTGAAATTTAAGGGAGATCATCCAAAAGATCTTATTATTGGTGATCCCCTTGATAGAGTGATGACCCGAAGAGGATTTGCCGAGAAAGCTCTTATATCTCAAAAAGAGCCTAAAAATACCAAGGAGGCTATTGAGGATGAGGATTGGTTTTTGGAGATGCAAGAATAGTTGAATCAATTTGAAAGAAATGATGTATGGGAATTGGTACCTTGTCCTCCATCTCAAACTATTATTGGTACTAAATGGGTATTCCGGAACAAGCTTGATGATCAAGGCAACATTGTTCGAAACAAGGCAAGGTTAGTAGCTCAAGGGTATTGTCAAGAAGAAGGTATTGATTATGATGAAACTTTTGCACTCGTAGCACGTTTAGAAGCTATTCGTATTTTACTTGCCTATTCTTGTTTCAAAAATTTCAAGCTTTACCAAATGGATGTTAAATCCGCTTTCTTACATGGTTTCATTCAAGAAGAAGTCTATGTAAAACAACCTCCGGGGTTTGAAAATTTTTCTAGGCCTAATGATGTTTATAAACTTAAAAAGGCCTTGTATGGTTTAAAACAAGCACCCCGTGCATGGTATGATAGACTTAGCTCTTTTCTTTTACAAAATGGTTTTACAAGAGGTAAAGTTGATACTACTCTCTTTGTTTTTGAAAAAGGGCAAGATTGTTTACTTGTGCAAATTTATGTTGATGATATCATTTTTGGTGCTACTAATGAATCTTTGTGCAAGAAATTTTCTAAGTTGATGCAAGGTGAATTTGAAATGAGCATGATGGGGGAGCTTAATTTCTTCCTTGGACTTCAAATTAAGCAATGCCAAGAAGGTATCTACATTTCGCAATCTAAATATACAAAAGAACTTTTGAAAAAGTTCGGCATTGAAGAAGGAAGAACCGTCTCTACCCCTATGGCAACAAATGTCAAAATTGACAAAGATGAGAAAGGGAAGTCCGTGGATGAATTAAAGTATCGAGGTATGATTGGTAGTTTACTTTATTTAACCGCAAATAGACCGAACATTCTTCATGTCGTATGCCTATGTGCTCATTTTCAAAGCAATCCCAAAGAATCTCATATGAGTGCCGTTAAAAGGATTTTTCGATATTTGAAAGGCACTATTCAATATGGTTTATTTTATCCAAAGAATGAAAATTTTTCTCTTAAAGGTTATAGTGATTCGGATTATGCGGGAAATATTGATGATCGGAAAAGTACTTCCGGATCATGTCAATTTTTAGGCGATTGCCTAGTATCTTGGTTTTCAAAGAACAAAATTGTGTTTCACTTTCAACAGCCGAAGCCGAATATATTTCCACAGCGTTTTGTTGTACTCAACTTGTTTGGATGAACCAAACCTTAGCGGATTACAAATGTTCTTTTGAAAATGTTCCTATCTTTTGTGATAACATATCCGCTATTAATATTTCTCAAAACCCGGTTCATCATAATCGTACTAAACATATTGAGATTCGACATCATTTTCTAAGGGATTGTGTTTCTAAACGTAAAATTGAGATATCTTTCATACCATCTCAAGATCAATTGGCGTATATTTTTACAAAACCACTATCTTCCGAGACTTTTGCATCTATACGAGCTCGGTTAGGCATAATGCATATTGAATGAAGTTTACGTTTGTATTTTGCACGTTTTTAAAACTTAGGGGCGAAAAATCGGATTTTTGGTTGAAAATTCGGATTTTTGAAAATAAGTTGAGACAGTGGGTTGACTGGGGTGAGGGCAACCGGTCGGACCTCACCTCGACCGGTCACCCTCATCGCCGACCGGTTGCCTACTGCCATTTTTTGGTTTAAAACGTCTCTGTCTTCAAACTTAGCCATTTTGGCTCAACATGTTCACTTTTCGTCCCCTTCGCCAATAGCACACAAATTTCACTCAAAAATTATTTTTCTTGCATATATTTCTTATCTTGGACTTCATATAGCTTGATTATCATCATCATTGATCATCTTTACCGATTAAATGGTAAGAATTTTACTTCCTTTGCTCAATTGGGTTGAACCCTTGAGATGATGAACTTGTTGTTATATTTTTAATGGAAGTTTCATATGATTGTGATGAGCTTATTATTTATGATGTACTGAATTGTGTTTGAACTGATTTGGTGATAAATTTTTTGGCTTGACTCATTTACAAGGGATTTTTACAACTTCTGTTATTTTTCACGCCCACAAGGTGTTTGATAAATTGTCACAAAGAATTTTTCAACTTGTACATGACTCCCATGCTTTCAAATGTCTTATATACTTATTGAGATCATATCTTGAAAATCAAACGAGCTTATGGATATCATTTGATTCATTTCTCCCATTTCTATTCGGTTTCTAAGCTTATCTTTTCAATAATTGAAGGAACATCTCTTTGGCGCACTTTGATATACTTGTATGATGTTTTTATCATGCTAACATTCTTTTTGATGATTCCAAAGGGGGAGAAACAGGAAATTGGCTCGTTAGCTCAAAGAAGCTAATAAAAAGCTCGCTATAAAAGCTATAAGCTATGGCTTTCTAATGCCATAAGTTGTAAAGAATACTTAGTCCAATGGTTGTAGTATGGACTTATTTGCATGGATAATGAGTATTTGTGACAGGGAGAGCTTCTAAGCTCACAATGTTGTTGTTTTATTTGTCAAAGCTTGAGCTTCTAGCTTATGCTATATTTCTTATTGATGTGTTTGTTGATAGGGGGAGCTTTTGTAAAATGTTTTTAAACGGATAGTTTACTCATAGACCGGAAAATTATTTTGTTTTCAAAATCATCCTCTTGAAAATTGTTTTGGTTTGTAATCATCAAAAAGGGGGAGTTTGTTAGATAAATATTTTTATCATGATTTTGATGATTTTGTTCAAATGAGTTTTTATACCAAAACAATGTCCCTAAATGTTGTCCAAATACTTCCGATCGATTTAAAATGTTTTTACTATTTTTCGGAGTATTTCTTGAAGTTTATTTTCGATAAAAAATTGGACAACACTTATATTTCAAGCTCGACCGGTCGCCCTATAGGGCAACCTGTACCTGAGTTGAGTTTTGAAACAGAAAACGGGATGGAAAGGAAAACAAGGAGAGCGGGGAGACCGGTCGACCCTATGGGCGACCGGTACCTGAACATGTGGTTCAATTACAGAACTCTCTGTTTCGATTTTCCAACACCCCCGACCGTTCAGCATAGGGGTCCACCGGTTGAACCCCCCGTCGACCGGTCCCCCTGTGTAATTCTCAGAGAACTCATTTCAACCTTATCTCTGTGCGACCGGTCGCACCCCCTGTGTATCAACAAATTATCCGTTGCATTTTCGATGACTTTTCCCTAATTTGTGGGATTGATTTCTAACACTATAATCTTGATTTTAAATGGTTTCTTTTGCGTAAAAATCACTCCCCAAGGAGGAGCCTATGTCGGAAATCAAGCCAAGACCTCTCCTATAAATAGAGGCTTCATTCAAGCAACATAAAACAACATACGAGCAAAGAGCATACAAGCAGACACTTTATATCTTGTTGTATTCTAGCCTAAGTACTTTTACTTGCACACTCTTGAAGTCTAGGCTTTTGATTCTTGATTACACTTGCACTCAATCTTTGTATTGGTATAATAGAGTTGTAATCTTGAATTTTGTCAATCATCCAAAACAAGATATCCTTGTTGTTGCTCTTGTGGTAAGAGCACACTTGGGTGATCTTAGGTGTTGAAGAGTGTGGTACTCTTCATAGGTGTTGAAGGAAGATTGTGGTAATCTCCTTGAAGGTGTTGTAAGAGGATTGTGGTAATCCTCGAGGTGGTGTTGTATTAATTTTGGTAATTAATAAAATTCTTTTTCTTTTTCGAAACCCATCCCTGGATATCTGGGTGGTAGAGCACGTAGTCCCTAGGTGGGGTGAAGCTCTTTAAATTGACGTGTGTTGTTTATTTTCCGCACCTTAGTTTTCATTCTTGCTTGATTATTCGAAAAAGAGGGCAAAATCTGATAAACCGGGATAATCTATTCACCCCCCCTCTAGATTATCGTAGCCACTTGGACTAACAATAATTTGCTATTTTCATTAAACCTAGGGTTAGATAATACATTTTTGATTCATATCTAACCCCCTAAATAAATTTAGTCCAGGAATAATATCTTCAATCGATCTCAATTATCCCCTTAAACAATCAAGAGTTGGCCAAACAATCAATCAACAAATAAAACAATTTATTTAGGAAAGTAGATCAATTAATCAATACTCATGCTTGTTTGTCTGAATCAAATCATCCTAATCCTAGAACAAGGAAATTAGTTCATGCTTGGAGATGAGATCATAATCTCAATTGAAGGAAAGAAAACAATCATAAATATAATTATGCAACAATAATAATCACCCAACAATTGAAATCAGATAAAAGAGATGAAGATATCTTACTCTTTGATTAAGAAACAAAATAACTTCAAGGGGAAGAATCCAAACAATCCCAATGATGAAAAGCAAGAGAAAAGTACCAAAAATAAAGTATAAAAGTGTTATGAATGAGAGTGTGTCGAAAATAGGGGCTCCCCAAGTCCTATTTATAAGACTAGAGTCCTCAACAAGGTGGAAGAACCAAAAATCGGAAAAAACTCAAAAATTTCGTGTTCTGCAAGTCACGGCGCGCGACCGCGCGCCAAACTGTGCGACCCCGCGACCTCTAAACATCGGCATTTCATCTTGATGTCTCTTATTAATTATAGGTCTATCTCTTAACTTTCCATAACCACTTGAATCACCTCAATATCAGATTTCTAGAGAGAGTTATGGTCAAAATACCATGACGTGTCATTATCGAGATTTGTGACATATTATTTTGCCTTGTACATGATTTTAACCCATCTAAACGTCTTCATTTGCATTTAGTAGCAAAGATAAACATTGTAGAACTTTGAATTATCTTTCTAATGGTGCATGAATCATGCCGATTAGGCTTTGGATGCGAACGTTACATCCAAAATACGATGACTGCCGCAGTTGCACGAAATGACTTTTTAACGTTTTTTTGCTCCAAAACTTGTTTTTTCCACCAAAACCTAAAAAATCAATAAAATAACACAACATAACACTAAAACATGCAAATGCAAATAAAACATGCCAAAAATATGTATAAATCATCACACAAAACACACACAAAAACATGCAAAACAACTCCCCCCACACTTAGCCTTTTGCTTGTCCTCAAGCAAATAATTGTGCCTTTAGACCCAACAAAAATATCAAGTACAATTTAAAATTCAATTAATCCATAACACCATGTTCTATCCACCTCGGATCCAACATGGATTGATCCCCAACCTCTACAATAGACTCACTCGACTAAGGTTAAAAATTAACAAAGGTGTTCGGCCATCCTCGCTAAGTTTCAGATCCATTTTATAAGTTGCAACCCCATTTCACACAACAAACCACACAATCGCTAGCCATGAAATTATCATTCTTTTTTTTCTTTTTTTTTCTTTTTCTTTTTTTTTTTTTTTTTTTTTTGCGAGAACTTTCGAGATGTCTTCCACTAGGTGTAAACTTTGGATTTTCTCCAAAAGCTCCTAGGGTGATTTCCCATACTCATGTTTGTGCGGCCGTTTTACGTAAAAGGCAAACATGGGGCTCATTAATGCTCCTAGTTACTAAGCAGCAACAAACAGAGGAGTATAATCTCAATTGCTCTTTTTTTATTTTTTTATTTTTGTTCAAAGCTAGCAATCTTGTGTAAACAATAATTAAAACAGGGTTTCAACTTAATTCACATCAACGAAATATCACAATTCAAGCCCCACAACCTAGGCTATCATTTAACCCTCGCGGAACTTGTCTAACAAAAAGGCCAATTCGCAATTCTAGTCAAATCCTACGTATCAAGTTCACGGTATAATTTCATAATCAAAAATTAAATTTTAGCACATATTTCTAGCCAGTTTACCAATACAATTATAAGGCTTGTAACAATTATAAGGCTAGTGATAACTAACCACATGCAACCATAACACATATATTATGACAATCCCTCCCCCCACACTTATATCACGCAATGACCTCAGTGTGTAAAGAAAATAAAATAGAAGAAAAGAGAGACGTCCCTGAAAAGTGCTATAATCGGTAAATAGTTAAAGCAATCACATTTACCATCAATCCTGCAAAAGCCATGTGAAGAGAAAACAAAATACCACATATAAACTAAAAAATAAAAAAACAAACTAGCATGCACAAAAAAAAAAAAAAACACCACATGCAAACTCACATAAAGGAAAAAAAGTTTGGGTTGCCTCCCAAGAAGCGCTTTTTAACATCATTAGCTTGACGATATCAACTAAGAAAATCATGGCGGGTCATCGAGCAAGACCTTTTTTACTATCTTGGAATTTTTATCCGGCTGAATTTCATTATGTTCCTGCCATAAGATATCTTTCACAGCAGAATTGATAGAGTCAACAATAAAATTATCAGGCAAAGCACAAGCAGGACCATGAGCTATATCAAAAATTGAAAACGTGACAGTTTTTTCCAAGACATTCATACTTAGTTTTCTATTTTTTACATCAATCAAGGTGTTGGTGGTGGCCATGAACGGTCTTCCCAACAAAATAGTATGATCCTTAATATTACCTTTATTCTTCCCGATATCCAAGACAACAAAATCAATGAGAATTTTAAGACCAACTACTTGGACCAAAATATCTTCAACAATACCTTTAGGATACCTAAGTGATCTATCAGCAAGTTGCAAACATAATCTGGTGGACCTCAATTTCCCTAAATTTAATTGTTTAAATATAGAGTAAGACATAAGGTTAATCCCAGACCTAGATCAAGTATACCTGCGACATTTTTACCAT
Source organism: Rehmannia glutinosa (assembly GCA_016081115.2). Taxonomy (NCBI): domain Eukaryota; kingdom Viridiplantae; phylum Streptophyta; class Magnoliopsida; order Lamiales; family Orobanchaceae; genus Rehmannia; species Rehmannia glutinosa. Next base: position 46,930,122 of record CM071926.1, on the reverse strand, counting down.
TCTCAAAAGCAATATTAATGATGAAGCTACATGGATCTTGTTGTTTTGAGAGTGGACTTGGGGATGAATTAGGAGATTTGTAAGGATTGTCGGTTTTGTGTAAGGACGATCCCTTACTTGTCTCCTCATTCGTTCTTTCTTCACTTGCATCATTCTTCTTTTCAATTTTAGCCAAACTAATTTCAAGATCAGTGACGGCTTGAGCTTGCTCTGGTTAACTAGGCAATGTGTCCTTTTTGACGAGATGTCGAGCTATTTCACCAACTTCCATAGCCAATTGGCTGACTTGAGTCTCAATTCGCTTAAGAGAGGCCTCCAAGGATTCAAACCGTTTGTTATTCCACTCTTGTGTTTGCTGACAAACTTGAATAAAAGAATTCAAGCTCTCTTCTAATGTGGGTCATGGTGGTTGCTCTTGATTAGTCGCCATACGTGGTGCTTGTATAAAAAACACTAGAAAAATAGATCAAACGCACCTGAAGAATAAACCTAAACTAGAAACAAACAAAAAGAATCCTAATCTAGAAACACAGAAAATAAAGACAATAATTATTACGCCTAAAATCTTCCCCGGCAATGGTGCAAAAATATTGTTCGACCGCTAAACACCTATAAAAGTCTAACAATCCTCGCAATAGAACGAGATCAATTGTAGGGTAGCTAGTTAACCACAAGTCGTCTCTCAAGGAAGACTTAGCCGACAAATAATTATTATGTATCACAATAAACAGAAAATAGATCCTAAACACTATAACCAGATTTGTTGGATTTAAATAAACTAAAAGAAAATAATTAAAAAGACGAATTAAAACTAATCACAATTAAACTTGGAGAAAAAGATATGGAAGAAAGTCTAGGATTATGGATTCATCTCATCAAACTTGCAAGCAGAATATCAATTAATTGATCATGCGGTTAACAAATATAACAAACATGTAAAGACTAGGTCTAGATCTGATAACTCTCGTATTCACATATTAGGGCTATCCCAACATAATTTGTTATTTTCATTAAACTCATGGTTAGATAATACATTTTTATTCATATCTAACCCTTTAAATAAATTTAGTCCCGGAATAATATCTTCGATCGATCTGAATTATCCCCTTAAACAATCAAGAGTTGGCCAAACAATCAATCAACAAGTAAAATAATTTATTCAGGAAAGTAGATCAATTAATCAATACTCATGCTTGTTTGTTTGAATAAAATCATCATAATCCTAGAACAAGGAAATTAGTTCATGCTTGGAGATGGGATCATAATCTCAATTGAAGAAAAGAAAACAATCACAAACATAATCATGCAATAATAATAATCACCCAACAATTGAAATCAGACAAAAGAGATGAACAAATCTTATTCATTGATTAAGAAACAAAATAACTTCAAGGGGAAGAATCCAAGCAATCCCAATGATGAAAAGCAAGAGAAAAATACCAAAAACTAAAGTCTAAAAGTGCTATGAATGACAGTGTGTCGAAAATAGGGGCTCCCTAAGTCCTATTTATAAGCCTAGAGTCCTTAACAAGGGTGGAAGAGCCAAAAATCCTAAAAAAATCAAAATTCCGTGTTCTGCAAGTCACGGCGTGCGACCACGCGCCAAACCACGCGCGACTATAAACGTTGGCATTTCATATTGATGTCTCTTATTAATTGTAGGTCTATCTCTTAGCTTTCCATAACCACTTGAATCACCTCAATATCAGTTTTCTAGAGAGAGTTATGGCCAAAATACCATGATGTGTCATTTCCGAGATTTTTGACATATTAGTTTTCGTTGTACATGAGTTTAACCCATTTAAACGTCTTTATTTGCATTTAGTAGCAAGAGATAAACATTGTAGAACTTTGAAATATCTTTCAAATGGTGCATGAATTATGTCAATTGGGCTTCGGATGTGAACGTTACATCCAAAATACGATGACTGCCGCAGTTGCATGAAATGGCTTTTTAACGTTTTTTTGCTCCAAAACTTGTTTTTCCACCAAAACCTAAAACATCAATAAAATAAAACAACATAACACTAAAACATGCAAATAAAACACGCCAAAAATATGTATAAATTATCACACAAAACACACACAAAACATGCAAAACAACTCCCCCCACACTTAGCCTTTTGCTTGTCCTCAAGCAAATAATTGTGCCTTTAGACCCAACAAGAAATATCAAGTATAATTTAAAATTCAATTAATCCATAACACCATGTTCTATCCACCTCGGATCCAACATGGATTGATCGCCAACCTCCACAATAGACTCACTCGACTAAGGTTAAAAACTAACAAAGGTGTTCGACCATCCTCGCTAAGTTTCAGATCCGTTTTATAAGTTGCAACCCCGTTTCACACAACAAACCACACAGTCACTAGCAACGAAATTATTATTCTTTTTTTTTCTTTTTTTTCTTTTTCTTTTTTTTTCTTGTTTTTTTTTTGCGAGAACTTTCGAGATGTCTTCCACTAGGTGTAAACTTTGGATTTTCTCCAAAAGCTCCTAGGGTGATTTCTCATACTCATGTTTGTGCCGCCATTTTACGTAATAGACAAACATGGGGCTCATGAATGCTCCTAGTTACTAAGCAGCAACAAACAGAGGAGTATAATCTCAATTGCTCTTTTTTTTTCTTTTTTTTCAAAGCTAGCATTCTTGTGTAAACAATAATTAAAACAGGGTTTCAACTTAATTCACATCAACGAAATATCACAATTCAAGCCCCACAACCTAGGCTATCATTTAACCCTCGCGGAACTTGTCTAACAAAAAGGCCAATTCGCAATTCTAGTCAAATCCTACGTATCAAGTTCGCGGTATAATTTCATAATCAAAAATTAAATTTAGCACAGATTTCTAGCCAGTTTACCAATACAATTATAAGGCTTGTAACAATTATAAGGCTAGTGATAACTAACCACATGCAACCATAACACAAATATTATGACAATCCCTCCCCTCACACTTATATCACGCAATGACCTCAATGTGTAAAGAAAATAAAATAGAAGGAAAGAAAGACATCCCTGAAAAGTGCTACAATCGGCAAATAATTAAAGCAATCACATGAACCATCAATCCTGCAAAAGCCATGTGAAGAGAAAATAAAATACCACATATAAACTAAAAAAAAAAAAACTAGCATACACAAAAAAAAACACCACATGCAAACTCACATAAAGGAAAAAAAGTTTGGGTTGCCTCCCAAGAAGCGCTTTATAACATCATTAGCTTGACGATATCAACTAAGAAAATCATGGCGGGTCATCGAGCAAGACCTTTTTTACTATCTTGGAATTTTTATCCAGCTGAATTTCATTATGTTCCTGCCATAAGATATCTTTCACAGCAGAATCGATAGAGTCAATAATAAAATTATCAGGCAAAGCACAAGCAGGACCATGAGCTATATCAAAAATTGAAAACGTCACAGTTTTTCCCAAGACATTCATACTTAGTTTTCTATTTTTTACATCAATCAAGGTGTTGGTGGTGGCCATGAACGGTCTTCCCAACAAAATAGTATGATCCTTAATATTACCTTATTCTTCCCGATATCCAAGACAACAAAATCAATGAGCCTAGACTCCTAAACAAGGTGGAAGAGCCAAAAATCGGAAAAAAAATCGAAAATTTCATGTTCCGCAAGTCACGGCGCACGCAGCGCGCGATCGCACGCCCCTTGCGCGCGGCCTCTAAACGTCATAATTTTGTCTTGATGTCTTCTTATGAATTGTAGCTTTATCTCTCAACTTCCATAACCACTTGCATCGCCTCAATATTAATATTCTATAGAGAGTTATAGCCAAAATACCAAGACATGTCATTTCCGAGATTTTGACATATTATTTTGCCTTATAAATGATTTTAACCCATCTAAACGTCTTCATTTGCATTTAGTAGTAGAGATAAACATTGTATAACTTTGAATTATATTTCTAATGGTGCATTAATCATGTCAATTGTGCTTCCGATGCGAATGTTACGTCCAAAATACGATGACTGCCGCAGTTGCACGAAATGACTTTTTAACGTTTTTTTGCCCCAAAACTTGTTTTTTCCACCAAAACCTAAACAAATCAATAAAATAACACAACATAACACTAAAACATGCAAATGCAAATATAACACGCCAAAAATATGTATAAATCATCACACAAAACACACACAAAAATATGCCAAACATTTAGACCAAGAAATGGATAGATTCAATGGTGAAGAGTTGTGCCTTGTCGATAGTGCTACCACTCACACTATGTTAAAAAATATAATATATTTTCATAATATTTAAATGGAAAAGAAAATTGTAACTACTAATATCGGGTATTACTATTATAATAGAGGGTTCTAGGAAGAGCATCTATCTTGTTACCCAAAGGGATAAGGATCAATATAAAAATATTTTATACTCTAGTAAGTCTTAAAGAAACTTACATAGCTTTAAAGATATTCGCAAAATGACTACCACATCAAAACGTGTAATAAAGATGGCATTGAATATCTATGTATTGTATCTTATAAAACTCGGTCGAAAAAGGGTCTTGAAATGATACAATATTATACGCATGGATTATATGGCACATATATTGATCCAATCAATCAAATAGTGTCACTAACAAGAAGTTAGTTGATCATAATATATTTTCTTTGTGACATGAAAGCTTAGGTCACCCGGGTGAAACAAGAATGTCGTAGAATTATTGAAAGTTCACATGGGCACCCACTTAAGAACCTAAAGATTCTTACAATTAATGACTTAACTTGTGTGGCTTGTTCTCTTGGAAAATTTGTAAAAAGACTGTCTAAAATAAAAGTGAATTTGAAATCTTCTATGTTCCTTGAACGAATTCAATCCGATATATGTGGGCCTATTGTACCACAATCTGGACCATTTCGATAGTTTATGGTGTTGATAAGTCATCAACACGGTGGTCACATGTTAGTCTTTTGTCAACTCAAAATGTTGAATTTGCAAAACTTTTAGCCCAAATTATTAAATTAAGGGCTCATTTTCCAGATTATCCAATAAAGAAAATTAGAATTGATAATGCTGGATAATTTACATTTAAAGCTTTCAATGATTATTGTAAGTCACTCGGGATAACAAAAGAGTACTCAGTGGCTCATACACATAATCAAAATGGACATGCATAAGCACTAATTAAAAGATTGCAAATGATAGCTAGACCATTGCTAGTGAGGTCTAGACTACCCGTCTCTGCTTGGGGACATGCCATTTTACATGCTGCAGCTTTAATCGGGCTTAGACCAACTGCTTATCATAAATTATCTCCAATAGAACTTGTCTCCGGAAGAGAACCTGATATTTCACATGTAAAGGTACTTGGACGTTCTGTGTATGTACCTATACATCCTCCACAACTTACCAAAATGAGACCACAAAGAAGGTTGGGAATCTATGTAGCCTTTGAGTCCTCTTCAATTATTAAATATCTAGAACCCATGACACATGATCTATTTACAGCTAGATATTTAGATTATCACCTCGATGAATCAAAGTTTCCAAGCTTAGGTGAAAATGAAAAGGAGATAACCAAACATGAAATCACGTGGAACACTTTTTCCATGAATATTTTATATCCAAGAACGGATCAATGTGAACTAGAAGTTCAAAGAATTATACATTTGCAAAATATTGCAAATCAACTGCCAAATGCATTCACTGATACTAAGAAAGTGATGCAATCTTATATACCAAATTTAAAATCTTCCACCTCGTTTAGAAATTCCTATTGAAGTATCTAAACATATAACAAGTGAATCTCAAGAATGTCGGAAGCGTGTTCGAGCCATTAGGATCTAAAGATTCGAACCCTCGAAAGAGGAGTTCAAACCCTCAAAAGGGGGAAAAACTTTTCAAAATTGTTCAAACAGATAATCATAAGCCGACAAGTCTTATCCATAATGAAATAATCCCAGAAGAGACTTTGCCTAAAGATAACATTCCAGAAGATATTTTTTCTGAAGGTTTAGAACATAAAGACATGGATAAGACATAAGAAAATTATGAGATAATGATCAATTATGTCAATACTGGAATTGGATGGTACATACATGAAGTACCTATTGATGACAGTTTTGCATATTCGATTGCTATGGAGATCATAGATAAAGATGACTCTGAACCTAGATCAATTGAGGAATGTCAGCATAGAAGTGATTGGCAAAGATGAACTTGACTCGTTAAATAAGCGAGGGGTATTTGGACCTATTGTTCAGACGCCTAAAGATATCAAACTAGTTGGCTATAAATAGGTTTTCGTGAGAAAACAAAATGAATGCAATGAGGTTGTAAAATATAAAGTCAGATTGGTTGCACAAGGCTTTACACAAAAACCTAGAATTGACTATACATAAACATATTCTTCTGTAGTGGATGCTATTACTATTAGATTTCTTATTAGTATTGTCGTTGTAGAACAACTCCAACTGCATTTTATGGATGTTGTAACTGCATATCTGTATGGATCATTAGATACAAAAATTTGCATGAAAATCCCAGAAGATTAAAAATGCCTATAGCATTTCAAACAAAATCTTGCCAATTAATTGTATTCCATAAAATTGAAAAGATCTCTTTATGGTCTTAAACAGTCTAGATGAATGTGGTACAATCGTCTTAGTGAATACTTTCTAAAGAAAGGATTTACAAATAATCATATAAGTCCTTGCGTGTTTATCAAGAGTACCAAATCATGATATGTAATTATAGCCATATATGTTGATGATTTAAATATCATTGGAACTCCAGAAGAGATGCAACAGTCTGTCGATTACTTAATAAATGAATTCGAAATAAAGGACTTAGGTACAACAAAGTATTGTCTCGACCTTCAGTTCGAACATACTAAGAATGGTATTTTTTCCATCAATCGAATTACATAGAAAAGGTCCTCAAATGTTTTAATATGGATAAATCACATCCATTAAGTACAACAATGGTAGTACAATTACTTAATTTAGAAAATGATCATTTTCGTCCTCGAGAAAGCAATGAAAGGATATTAGGCCCTGAAGTACCATAGCTAAGTGCTATAGGTACTTTAATGTATCTTGCAAATATCACCCAACCATATATAGCCTTTTCAATCAATTTATTAGAAATATATAGTTCTGCACCAACACAAAGACACTGAAATGTTATCAAACACATTCGACATTATTTACGTGGAACCACATGGGATTATTTTATCAAAAGTTCAAGATCCTACAACTATAAGTTTAGTAGGATATGCAGATGCATGATATTTATCCAATTCACATAAAGTTATATCTCTATCAGGATATCTAGTTATGTATGTAGGAACAACCATATCTTGGCGTTCAACAAAACAGACTTTAGTAGCTACATCTTCAAACCATTGAGAATTAATTGCATTATACGAAGTAAGAATAGAATGTGTTTGGCTCAGGTCCATGATCCATCATATACAAGATTCTTGTGGACTCCAGTTGAGTTCAAAGAATCCAACAGTGATATATGAGGATAATATATCTTGCATCACACAAATTAAAGAAGGGTATATTAAAAGTGACAAAACAAACCATATTTCACCTAAATTTTTCTCCACCGGCAACTTCAAAAGGAAGAATAAATTAATGTTTGTCAGATTCGATCTGATTAAAACTTAGCAGATTTATTTTCAAAGTCGCTACCTACAAAGGTATTTAAATTTAAACTTCTTATACATAATATCGGTGTGCAACATATTAAAGATATATGCTAAGTTACGAGGGAGAATTTTTATATTGTACTATTTTTCCCTTAGCCATGGTTTTATCCCATAGGGTTTTACCATGCAAGGTTTTTAATGAGGCAGCATATTAGGAGATGTACATCCAAGGGGGAGTGTTGTGAATATATTAAATTAATATGTGGATGTTATATCTCTTTACCAACTCTTTACTTTTATAATAACGTTTCAAGTTTGTAATCTCTTTCTTTGTTGATAGAATTTATTATTAAGTTTAATAATCCACTTGATGTTATGAACATAAGACTCGTTTGGCAATTGATGGGATTATATAAGTAATACTGGATATGTGATGATTTGATAATTTATCACTATCCTTTGTACTGATATTTTTGTTTGGGGTGTTGGATTATGTCTTTATTGGATCCTTTATATTTGGTCAATATTGGTGTTTGACAACATTGATAATAAGTGATTACACTGAAAATGACCATTTTGCCCTTTGTTTTAAAGAACCAAAAAAGAACTCTTTCTCAACATATTCAGAATTCATTTTCTTCCCTCTGCAACCCTAAGCTCGAAAAATGTGGCTGCCATTTCAAGAAGGAGAGAACTGTTTGCATAATAGTCATTAGAGCAAAATCGTTCGCCCATAGAATTGTTAGGACTCACCAAACACATTTTTATCAGCTGTGAGTATCACACCTGATTTTAACTGGAAGCGGCTGAGGAGAAAAAACGTTCGCCCATAGAATAAGTCGGGCTCAAGCTTCAACTCTATGTAAATTATAATTGCATTTATAATATGTAGCATTAGTTCTATTATATTATAATAAATTTTAATTTGTGGATATTTTGAGAGGATTGATTTGTCATTATCAAAAGATCCAACACCCTTCCAGTCATTTGCTTTATCGTCGTCTCCGTCACTTCCCTTTCAACTAGCATTACAAAATCCCTCCGCACAGTTGAAACACTATCCTCTCTTCTCAACAACCCTTCACAAACCCACAGTGCGAGAGAGAACCGACGATGGCGGTTTCGTACGCATCTCTGGTAAGTTTATCCCCACTCAACCCTAATTTTTTCAAATTCTTGCTTGGTTCAGCTATTAACTCACATTTTCCGTTTTTGTGCTTTTTCGCTTTTTATTTCTATCTTCATTTGCTGCAGTCGAATATTAGCTCGATTTTAGCTCCGCGAAGCGTCTCACCTACCAAAACCACGAGTCCAGTTTGCTCTTTCGCATCTGTGAAGCTTCGGAAATCTTCATTTTCATCGTTGAACTCTTTATCTGGTTCGTTCAACCTCTCGCCATCGCGTCTGGATTGTCCAGTTAGGAGCAGGACGGGCTCTATGCCTTGCTCAGTTCGAGCCACGGCAGAGGTCTGTTTGTTTTTGTTTGTTACTGATATTTTATCTGTTTCTGCTGATTTTACTTTTAGCTGTTTAGAAAATGGAATAATCCAGAGAGATGCAGAATTGACTAAATATTTGTTTAGCCTCGTGAATTTATCCATTCATCCATTGTCTCTGCTTTATATTCTGTAATTTCAAGCCTTCTGTGAATATAAATGGTGTTTGTATACGGATAATAACATCTGTGTTTGCTGTTTGGTAATGTATATGGAAAATGTAAAATGGAGACCAATTACTTCTATGGAATTTCAGATTCATACTTTATTTATGTGCTATGTTATATGTATGAAATCCTCGATTATGCGAATTACATTCTGAAATAGTTAGGTAGTGTGTTTTTGTACTGATATTCAAATGTGTTATGGCTCATTTAACTGCTCGCTGTTTGGAGTTTTTGGAGAAATGTGATAGGTAAAAGTGTACCTAACTGGTTTTTGCTTTATAAATAATTGATTAATTATTTTTTCGCATTGTCTTTGTGTGCGTGCGTGTATATATATATGTGTGTGAACTTTTTCTAGAACCTATCAATAGACAACATTTATAACTCCAATATTTTCGGGCAATCATATACTGTTCTCAGCCAATTAATTTATCTATGGCTTTTAGTTGAGTTTTTGCTCCTTACCCAGGAAGCTACAGTACAATCAAAAGTGACGCACAAAGTTTATTTTGATATAAGCATTGGAAACCCAGTAGGAAAGCTTGTTGGAAAAATTGTAATTGGATTGTATGGTGATGACGTGCCACAAACTGCAGAAAACTTCCGTGCTCTATGTACAGGTGCATATACTAACACATATACTAGAACATATTATCACCTACTTAAATTAATTTTAACTTTATCTGTTCCTAAATGTTGGATTGAACAGGGGAGAAGGGATTTGGCTACAAAGGTTCCTCATTCCACCGTGTTATTAAGGATTTCATGATTCAAGGTGGAGATTTTGACAAAGGAAATGTAAGCTTCTAATTTTTAACAAACATATTTTATGATATAATATTGTGGTTGTCTGTTAGGTGTATTATGGTCTGCTAGAATTGTTCTAGATGTTTTCTCTATGAATTTTTGCAAGTTTGTGGTGAACTCGTAATGGTTATCTTTATTAAGAATTTTCTGGTCGTATTGAATTGAGGTTATAAACCATGCAAATTGTACTCTAATATATGTGAATCAGTTCATCTAGATGAGTAAATTTTGATATCATGACTCGGCTGCTGATATTGCTGCCTGAGATCATCACCCAACATGCCATCCTCAGCCCTTTGCTCTGCCTTTCCACATTTCTCCCCAATAACTAGCTTGATATCTTATTCCCAACCTGCTTTCAATCAGTCTTGTAGCTTCAGTTTGCTCATCTTTGTTGTTATCATTTTCTAGTTTTAAGTTTGAACGGATATTATGTGATAGAAACTACCTGATTCTATTATGACTTGAGAATTCTTATCTGTAAGCATTCTGTAATCATTGCTGAAAGATTTGTTAACTAATTTTGATGTATGAGACGCTCATGTGAGATAGCAGTACTTGGTCTTGAGGTTCATTCTTGCATTGAAAATAGAACACTAAACCCCTTCAATTGCTGTTTATTTCTGATTCATGCTGTTACAATTAGATGCGATGCTGATGCGTCCCCTTCAATTGCCGTTTATTTCTGATTCATGCTGTTACAATTAGATGCGATGCTGATGCGTATTGTAATACGTTTTAATCTGTTGCTAGTAATGCACAACATTTTCGTTTCTTGTTGTTTAGAAACCTCTAGCTTTCTGGACAATTGTGTTAGTAACTACTTCGTTATTGTGATATCTATCTTTGAAGGGCACGGGTGGTAAAAGCATATATGGGCGTACATTCAAAGATGAGAACTTTAAGTGTGAGTTTATCCTTTTGTTAATTGTTAAATGGAGCTTTCGTCATTACAGTTGCTGAATAATACAAGAATACCTTCTATTTCTGTAGTGGTTCACACTGGACCTGGAGTTGTTAGCATGGCGAATGCTGGCCCCAATACCAATGGAAGCCAATTTTTCATTTGCACTGTCAAGGTATGCAGCTGTGTGAATAAACTTATTTAGAGCATGCAAAGAAAGGTGCAGGGTGTAAGTACCAAATGTGAAATTTTAAAAGATAATTGGAATATCCATGTGGTTAGCTATTCTTACAAAAAAAAAATGTTTAACATGCTTTTGAACCCTATTATATAATGTAAAAGATATAACCGTTGATGTTTATTCACTTGCACAAAGAGAAAAGAGTAAAACGGGCCTACAAAGATTTCATTATTTGATGGATTTTTGATATGGTTTACAAGGTTTTGAATCTGACAAAATTTTGATGAACAGTTTAAGCATCATTAGTCAAATAGAATAGATGTCTCTCAGTAACTCTACTGAGAAAGCTTAACCTTTTCTACTCCTTCCTTGGCTGCAGTGTGATTGGTGCCAATTCTGGATACTTCTTTTATGATATTCTACCAAGTTGAGAAACAACTGATGATCCCTCTTACCTTACCTCTTGAAGTCTTTATATATCTTGATTATATTCATTCTCCTCTGCTATTATGCTTGCACTACACTTTTATTCTTCTTTTTCTTTTAAGAAACTATCTTCTTAAACCTTTTAAATATCATCCAACTTTGTGAACTCAAAGCTACATAATTTTAAATTTCTGTTCAAGATATAAAGTATTTATACATTATTAGGGTGATGATTCTAAGTTAAACCATGATCACATATGAGATTGTGCCATTGGAACTTCACATTAACCGTCAAGTTCACTTATTATTATATTTTTTAAACAATCTAAGTGGTAGGAATATCACATATCAGAATTCAAGTTGATAGTGCTAATTACAAGTTCACTAGGCGATCATGTGAAGTAAATTATGATTGGAAACTAAACTAATCATCTGGCCACTAAAAGAAAATGTAGGCCGGGAAGTAAGACTTGTTTCTGTGAGCAAGATTCTTTCGGAAACATCTTACTTTAAATGTGTTTATCAAATTTTTGTGTTGAATGAATTACAGACACCATGGCTGGACCAGAGACATGTTGTGTTTGGACAAGTTTTGGAGGGCATGGATGTCGTCAGGTTGATTGAATCACAAGAAACAGACAGAGGTGATCGCCCTAGAAAGAGGGTGGTTATAAGCGATTGTGGTGAACTTCCAGTGGCTTAAGTTGGAGTTACCACTAGGAGACATAGCTGTTTTTTTGCCGTTCTAATTTTTCTCATGTTGCTGATATAGAGAGGGCTGTCTATCCGACGAGGCTTGTCCAACTACAAGTTGTATTTCTGTATGTTGAGAAAAATGGACAATAATTGTACTTCATTAATTACTCGAGCAAGTTTTAAGATGTAACCTGCGGTTTGTGTTGGTTTCGTGTTTTACTGGGGATAATGAAAGATATTTCATCGCAAGTATTTAGCCTTTAGTTATAATCAATTAACGGATATATAACGGTAATGTGACACTGTCATATATCGGGTAAGTATTAATTGATTTACATAAGAAAGTATATTGGTTGCTCAAAAATCTATACTGATGATACAGGTTTACAGATGATCCAGGTTGCCTTGGCCATGGTGGAAATCATGGTATGGCACAGTGAATTTATTTCATAAGCCATCCATCTTTATGCTGTTTAGCAATAATTATGTTGATCTTATAATGGATAAGTGCATAGAACAATGACTGAACTGTAAGCTATTTGGTTATGAACATCTTGTTTCATAAGATACGTCATTTGCACAATGTCTCTGTTGGATAGAAATAGAATCGCTACTTGTTCTCCAATCCAGTGGATAGCTGCCATGTTATGAATCTACGGTTTAAAGTTATATATAATATCACATATTATAAAATTCATTCAAACACATACGCACATCAGAAGCTGCTCCATTTGTGTGTCCTATTGCTATTGCCTTGTGAATTCAGTTCTCAATTCGAATATTGGATTCTTTATTTAAAGTGTTTATTTCGTATTCTACATCACAAATCTATAATAAGTGCATATAATACTCTTCCAAATATAAATTTCTGTCGAGCAAAGAATGACACCATTTAGAAAATATTCCTCAGAATTCAGGAAAACCAAAGTTAGTGGCCATGCTGATACTGTACGAACATTCATTCAAAATTCCCTCCATCTCTCAATGGACAAAATTGAAATCTCCTTTAAATAGAAGGACAATCAACAACAGAATAGATACATGCATGCTAGAAAAATCTTATACGCAACTTATAATACAAATCAAGTACAAAGCCAAAATGGCTTCAAGCTGAAAAGATCTTCATTCTTTAAGATTCTAAGTCAGAACTTCAAAAGCTTTACATTTTCCATATATTGAAGAAGTATGTAGGAGTAGTTGAGAGAAGGAAAGTTATCTTTCCAGAAATAAAAAAGAAGTGGATTGTTGTAGCTGGGTTGAGTAGATACCGGTGCTGTGAAGAAATCCATTGTTTGCAGTATTTGGGTTAAACAAACGCCAGTGAAGAAGCATGTTGGATGCAATAGTATTAAGCTTTACGAGAGCTTGAGAAGAAACTGTGTTTGCTGTGGGAAGCAACATAGCGTTGGTGTAACAAGATATAGTTTGTAATTTCAGAATCTAGTGGATGTCCTAATGATAAGGGAAGAGATGATTTGTGGAGAATTACGACACCTATGACACATCTATACTTCTTGTGTTATTTACTTTATTGCTTCCAGCAAACACAAGCACAATGCACAATATCTCATTGTTACACTACATATCATGTACAACAATCTATTTTAACCACATCAAACTGGTCTAAGCAATCTTTAAATTATATTATGCTACCAACAAAGTGTTTTTTCACTTAGTTATATAGCTCTGATTTAACTGTTGTAGTCTAGAACAACATTAGGTGCAAAACCCTTTCAAAGTCTATTCACGCCCCTCTAAATTTTTATCCTGCTATTTTTAAGACCAACAAGTGGTACTAGAGCGGGCGGTTCAAAGACCATCCACTTTGGTTACTGAACATTGATCCTCTATATATTTTTAATTTTTTTTAGCATGGTGTTCATACACACGGTATGGATTAAGAAATCATTCTTATCGCACGTTCCAATGTTCTCTGTTGAAGATTATAAATGTTGGAGCTTTCAGATCATACACATTTCACAACCATGCAAGAGAGGATGTGGGATGTATTCAATAAAATGAAATCATGCGATACAACAAAAATCTTATGCGAAAAGATTGCTGCAAATAATGAACATTCTAAACAAGTAGACGAAGACACAACAGTAAAAAGCACCATCCACACCGATTCAAAAACATCATCAGAGAATGAAACACGTGAATGTTTAATGGCCAAGGATGATGAGGAATAAACTCAGAGTACTGTCAAACTTCGTATCAAATCCGAATGATGGAAATGATATTCAACTTTTTTTTTCCATCATTTACCAAAATGAAAAGAAAACTGGAACATCTCACTTAAAATCACACTCAAATACATGAAGAGAACTGTAAGCTCAAGAATGATGTCAAGCTTTTGATTGAGCAATTGAGTGCCTATGATAGTCAAACAACAGAGCACAAATATCTAATCACCAAGTACAATAAATTCAATCAAGAGTGTAAATCCAGAAGACTGAAGGAGATTGAGTATCAAAAAATCATTGTTTGTTCCGCGAAATCCTCTCAAGCACTAGAAGAAATATAAAATTTTCAAAAACCTTTTTGAGATAATACTTGTCTAGGGTTTTGATCCCATTTTCAGTCCTTCAAAATCGTCAAAGAATACTGATCCGGACCTCCTTGGGCATAGACAGGCCTCCCCGAATAGACCTGCCAGTAGGCACATCTTTTAAGCAAAGAATAACGCTAAGGCAATCAGGCCAATGAAATTAGGGATTGGAAAAGGGTTTGAGAGGAGAGATAGACCTACCCCGAGAAAGACCGACCGCATGTTTAATGACCGATTTAATGGATGTGACGTAAAGGCTTGGAGTAACTCCTAAACAAGGATATGCGGCGGTAGGTGTGGCCAATGATGAGACATAAAGGCGGATGGCAGCTCGACCCAGAGGAAGAGTATTTAATGTGAAAGTTATTCCCGAACTTATCATTAATGAGACCGGATTTAGGCGTGAAAGGGGCGGGTCAAAGGCCATACCAGCCAAAAATAAGTGTGTCCAGAGGATGACTGCTGGAAGTGACCCTTGAGGAGGAAGACACATCGTCGAGAGTAACTTTCATGGACTTTTAGAGGAGACTCGGTCGAGACCAATCAAGATGACATGTGGAGCCCTTTGGGGGGGAGCCATAATGCATGTATAAAAGGGGCATCTCATGTATGGGAAAAAGGTTACATTTTTCATACTCTATTTTTCACTATTTTTACATATACTTGTTAATCCAACATTCCGTTCTAACTTTAGCATCGGAGTGCGACGCCAAAAAACCTTTTGCATGTTTTTGAGTATAATTTTTGTATGTGTTTTTGTCTTATTTTGTGTGTGATTATGCATATTTACATGGCTTTAAGTATTGGTTATAGTGTCGAGTGCTATGTAGGGTATTTTTGTCATTTATATAGGCCATGATGAAAAGAGGCTTGAAAACGGGTAAAAAATAGAGAAAACGGGCACCAAAGACAAACGTCGGTCAACAGCCGGCAGCAGGGGGTGGACGCGCGACTCAGAGCGCGGCCACACGCGGAAGGACGGACGCGGGCGCGCAGGGCAGCGCGCGAAGGTAACCGACACTAGGATGTGAGGGCGCGCGCGGTGTTATGCTGAACACAAAATTTCTGATTTTTTTCCCGATTTTGGCTCTTCCACCTTGTGTGGGACTCTAGGCTTATAAATAGGACTTGGGGAGCCCTTATTTTCGACACGCTTTCATTCTTAACACTTTTAGACTCTAGTTTTCTCTCTTTTCTCTTGCTTTTCATCATTGAGATTGCTTGGGTTCTTCCCATTGAAGTTATTTTGCTGCTTAATCAAAGAGTAATATTTCTTCATCTCTTTTGTCTGATTTCAATTAGTGATGGATTATTATTGTCGCATGATAATGTTTATGGTCGTTTTCTTTCCTTCAATTGAGATTATGATCTCATCCCCAAGCATGAACTAACTTTCTTGTTCTAGGATTAGAATGATTTGATTCAACAACCAAGCATGAGTATTGACTAATTGATTTGCTTTATAAAATAAATTGTTTTACTTGTTGATTATTTGTTTGGCCAACTTTGATTATTTTGAGGGAATAATTGAGATCGAGAGAAGATATTATTCCTGGACTAAATTTATTCAAGGGGTTAGATATGAATCAAAGATGTATATCTAATTTGGGCTTAATGAAAATAGCAAATTATGTTGGGATAACCATAATTTGTGAATACGTTAGTTATCAGATATAGATCATATTTTTACATGTTTGTTATATTTGTTAACCGCATGATCAATTAGTTGATATTCTGCTTGCAAGTTTGATGAGATGATTCCGACATCCTAGATTTTCATCCATATCTTTTTCTCCAAGTTTAATCGTGTTTAATTTAATTTTGTCTTTTTAATTGTTTTCCTTTAGTTTATAAAATCACAAATTTGGTTAGAGTGCTTAGGATTTATTTTTTGTTAATTATGTTGCATAATAATTATTTGCCGGCTAAGTCTTCCTTGAGAGACGACTTGTGGTTAACTTGCTACCCGACAATTGATCTCGTTCTCTTGCGAGGTTGTTAGACTTTTGTAGGTGTTTAGCGCGGTTGCCGGGGAAGGCTTTAGGCATAATAATTATTGTGTCTGTTTTTCGTATTTTTAGTTTAGGATTACTTTTTGTTTGCTTTTTGAATTTTATCTTATTACACATGTGTGTTTGATTTGTTTTTCCAAGTGTTGTTTATGTAAGGACGTAGAAATCTCAATCTGAAGCTTGCGCTTTTCGTGGACAACATTCACCGCATTCAGGGACGTTAAGGAACGAAGGGGATGATTCTCGGTTAGTAGCAAGGATTCTCATGATCACATTCCAAAGGAAAAAGAAACAGACGAGCCAGCAATGGGTGATAAACAAAACAGAAACAACGCTGAGGTACGCCAGCATTTGATGCGTGAGTTCGCGCGCCCAGTCATCGGAACCGCAACCTCTTGCATTACTTTAGGACAAGCAACACGGAGCTATGAGCTAAATAACATACACTTCAACCAGTTACCGTCTTTTTATGGGATGCCCAATAAAGATCCTCTCAACTTCATTCGGGAATTCTATTATGTCAATCAAACTTTTCCTCTACAGGATTTGAATGAGGATCAACTTAGGATGCGCTGCTTTCCATATACTCTGAAGGATCGGGCAAAAACATGGCTTATGTCTCTACCTCCTAACTCTCTTACTAACTGGGAGACGATGTACAATAAGTTCATGGGCATATACTATTCTTATCAGAAAACTTTAGATCTGCGAGGTAAGATAGCTACCTTTAATCAAATGGAAGGTGAGCCTTTTCATGAGGCCTGGGATTGCTTTAAAGATTTACAGACTAAATGCCCACATCATCACTACCCACTGGAATTCTTAAACCAATTCTTCTATGATGGATTATCACATAACTTTCAATATATGGTTTACAATGCTATCGGGGGTGACATGGGTGTGCATACAACTCATGAAATTTATGATATTCTAGAGATGATGAGAGATAACTCCCATCAAAAGAATGCCCTAGGCAAATGGGCTACCATGAATGAAGTAGCTCCAAGTTACGATGTGATAAAACAATTGGCTGAGTTGACTAAACAAGTACAATGGTTGGCTACACGGGGGCATCTATCTACCGCCCTTCTCTCTGCCGAGTCATGCGTAATTTGTGGTGAATTTGGTCATGGGGCTAATGTTTGTAATATGGTGATTGAACACCAGGTTGAGGACATTAACGCTATTAAGGGTTTTCAACAAAGGCCTCGTAATGATCCTTACGCTCACACTTACAACCAAGGTTGGCGGAATTATCCAAACATTAGTTGGGGAAATTCACAAAATCCATCTCAAATCCATCCGAGGCTACTACCCCAAGGTCAGTCATCAAACCAATCTCAACCTCCATCTATTGAGAATAGCTTGAGTTTGTTCATCCAAGTTAGTAAGAAAACTCAAGAGGCCAACATTCATCGGTTTGAGTCTATGGATGCTTCATTTAAACGTCTTGAAACCCAAGTTGGTCAATTGGCCAGTCAAGTTGGTGAAATTACTCAACATGTGGTAAATAAAGGAAAGATACCTAGCTAACCAGAACAAGCCCAAGCCATCACCGTGTTACTAAGTGGTAAGGTTATTGATAACAAAGATGAACTTTCATTTTTTACTACTTTGACTAACCCTGTAGGTGACGAGGAATTAGAGAAGGCCCCGAATTCAAAAGACATGCAAAAGGAGGAAGAGGGGAGTAAAGGATATGTCTTGCACAAAACCAACAATCCTTATAAACTTCTGATTCCTTTCCCAAGTCGCCTTCGAAATGAAAAATAGGATAAACAGTTCTTAGATTTCTATAACATGTTATCTAAGGTTAATGTTAATTTAGCTCTGCTAGATGTTATTAGAAATGTGCCAACTTATGTCAAATTCTTTAAAGAACTCGCATCCAACAAGAGGAAGTTCGGTGACAACGAGAGGGTAATAGCTTCAAAAGTGGCAAGTGCGATTCGTCAGCACCAATTGCCTCCTAAACAACGAGATCTAGGTAGTTTTGTTATTAAAATTGCAATGGGAAACAATAAGGAAACTTCTGGGATGCTTGATTCGGGGGCCAGGATCAATCTGATGCCTTCTTATATTTTTAAACAACTTGATTTAGGGGAACTGAAGCCCACTAGAATGTGTCTTCAACTTGATGATAGGTCCATTCGGTATTCTAAAGGTATTATTGAAGATATCTTGGTAAAAGTGGGTGGTCTCATTGCCCCTGTTGATTTTGTTGTATTAGAAGTAGGGGAAATGCAAAATCAAGGTAATGAGCACACACTTCTGTTAGGTCGTCGGTTTATGGCCCCCACGCACACACTAATTGATGTTAAAAATGGACGCATGACTATGGCTGTGCTCGGTGAAACTGTGACTTTCTCTATTTCTGACACTAACCCTATTCCCTCGCATGCGTCACTTGAAAATTGCTCTTTCGTTGATTTAACTGATGGGGCGGTCCAAAATACATTCTTGCATGATTATAGTCTTGATACTTTATTTCTTGAGCAGGATGATATTTTTGACATCGTGGAACACGTACGAGCAAGCCTAAAATGGGGAGGGGGGGTTGATGGAAATATTCGCATTAGAAGACGTGAATAGTAAACCCCAACAAAAAATTGAATCGAAAGAACTCCCTAAGCATTTTTTTAGAAGAAGGTGAGAAGAAGCCGGTCATTATTTCTGCTGTACTTTCTAAAGAAAAAGAGGGATAATTGTTGGTGGTACTTAGAAAATTTAAAAATGCGATTGGATGGGGGTTGAGTTATATCAAAGGGATTAACCCTGCTATATGCATGCATAGAATTATTCTAGAAGAGGGGGCTAAGCCTAGTAGAGAAGCTCAAAGAAGATTGAACTCCATTATGATGGAAGTAGTGAAAAAAGAGGTATTGAAGCTCCTAGCTGAAGGGGTGATATACCCGATGCATTATACAACGGTAAAAATAAAAAAGTGATATCTTTTGAGTGATGTCTATTTGTATTTTTCTTGTAGTGTGAATGGGTGAGTCCAGTGCATGTTGTACCAAAGAAAAGTGGGATAACAGTTGTAGAGAATGAAAAAGGTGAAATTATTCCCACTAGGACTACAACTGGATGGAGGATGCGCGTAGATTATAGAAAGTTGAATGCTGCCACTAAAAAAGATCACTTCCCCATTCCTTTTATTGTTCAATTGCTTGGCAAACTTGCAAGACATAGTTTTTATTGTTTTTTAGATGGTTTGTCAGGTTATTATCAAGTGACCATCACACTACAAGATCAAACAAAAACTATTTTCACATGCCCGGTTGGGACTTTTGCATTTCGACTAATGCTGTTTGGACTTTGCAATGTGTCAACAACTTTCCAA
The DNA here is from genome assembly GCA_016081115.2 of Rehmannia glutinosa. Classification (NCBI taxonomy): domain Eukaryota; kingdom Viridiplantae; phylum Streptophyta; class Magnoliopsida; order Lamiales; family Orobanchaceae; genus Rehmannia; species Rehmannia glutinosa. The sequence goes on along the minus strand of CM071926.1, from coordinate 46,909,907 downwards.
AGGTGCATGTTTTCAATTTTATCTGACATTGTTGAGGACTTCATTGAGGTATTTATGGATGTTTTTTCTGTATTTGGATCCTCTTATTCTGATTGTCTTAATAAATTGGCTAAGGTTCTTGAACGAAGTATTGAATGCAATTTAATTTTAAGTTGGGATAAAAGCCATTTTATGGTGACAAGCGGAATTGCTTTAGGCCATGTGGTTTCAAAAAAGGGAATCGAGGTTGACAAAGCTAAAATTGATATTATTGAAAAATTACCTCCTCCCATTAATGTTAAGGGCATTAGGAGTTTTCTTGGGCATGCTGGATTTATAGAAGGTTTATTAAGGATTTTTCAAAAATTAGCTAACCTCTTTGTAAATTACTTGCTCAAGATGCCCCTTTTGATTTTGATGAAAAATGTTTAAATGCTTTTAACACATTAAAAGAGAAGTTGATAACTGCTCCTGTTGTTTTTGCTCCTGATCGGTCATTGCCTTTTGAAATTATGTGTGATGCGTCTAATCATGCTATAGGGGCCATCTTAGGACAAAGAATTGATAAATTACTCCATGTGATTTACTATGCTAGTTTGACTCCTAATGATGCGTAAGTAAATTACACTATCCCTGAAAAAGAACTGTTAGCTGTTGTTTTCTCCTTGGATAAATTCAGATCTTACATTGTTGGGTCTAAGATAATTATTCATAGCGATCACGCAGCCCTGCGATACTTGTTGAGTAAGCCACAAGCTAAACCTAGGTTAATTTGGTGGATTTTGATGTTGCAAGAATTTAATGTTGAAATAAAAGATAGAAAAGGGTGCGAGAATGTAATGGCGGATCACTTGTCCCATCTTACTCTTACTGATGAAACTCTTGCTTCTCATAAACACGAGCATATAATTGATTCTTTCCCCCATGAGCAATTATTTGAGGTTACTTCAATTCCTTGGTATGCCGACATTGTGAATTGTCTTGCATGTGGAATAGTAAGAACTAACATTTTGTTTCAGGAGAAGAATTTTTTTTATCTACTTGTAAGTTCTACTTTTGGGATGACCCATACTTGTTTAGAATCTACAAGAATGAAATTATCTGGAGATGCAATCCTGAAGACGAACAGAATGATGTTTGGCTTTTTGTCATGAAATGCACTGTGGTGGGCACTTTGGAGGCCGTTAAACAACCTTTAAGGTTCTACAGTCAGGATTCTATTAGCCATCATTGTTCAAAGACGCACATAATTTTCGGCTGACATGCGATAGATGCCAACAGACTGGAAATATTAGTAGGAGGAATGAGATGCCTCTGAATAATAACTTGGTAGTTGAAATATTTGGTGTGTGGGGTATTGATTTCATGGGCTCCTTCCCTAAGCCTTTTAGTTATGAATATATACTTGTTGCTATTGACTATGTGTCCCGGTGGATTGAGGCAATTCCCACGAGGACTTGCGATGCTAACACTGTCATCAAGTTTGTGCAGGAAAATATTCTAAGCAGGTTTGGATTACCGAGAGCTGTCATTAGCGATAGGGCAAATTATTTTTCAATAAATTATTCAAAAAACTGATGAAGAAAAATGGCATCACACATATGGTAGCTACACCTTATCATCCTCAAACTTCCGGGCAAGTGGAAACTATCAACAAACAAATAAAGGGGATTTTGGAGAAGACAATAAATCCTACAAGGAAAGACTGGGCTACTAAGTTAAATGATGCGCCCTGGGCATATAGAACATCTTATAAAATGGTTTTGGGAATGAGCCCCTATAGACTAGTTTTCGGGAAATCGTGTCATTTACCAGTTGAAATAGAGCACAAGGCATATTGGGCTATCAAAGCAACAAATTTCGATTTGGACAAAGCCAAAATCGAAAGGAAGTTGCAATTATCTGAACTTGACGAGCTTCGCAATGACGCATATGAAAATACGCGAATATACAAAGATAAAGTCAAACGGTTCCACGATAAAAGGATTATCCATAAATTTCTCTAACCAAGAATGAAGGTCCTTTTATTTAACTCACGGTTGCGGTTATTCCCAGGGAAATTAAAATCGAGATGGAGCGGGCCATTTGAGATCGAAGAGGTATACCTTTATGGAACAGTGAAATAATTTAATCCAAGGACGCATAAATCTTTCAAGATGAATGGCCAACGGGTTAAGCCATACTTTGAAGGGGTATCTCGAGCTGAAAGAATCGAGAGCATGAGGCTCGAAGAGGTTACTTAAGACCGTGCTCAGGTATCATCAAGATAAGACGTTAAATAAGCGCTTATTGGGGGCAACCCAAGTTTTTTCCCTTTTTCCCTTTTTTCTTTTTTCTCTTTTTATTTTCTCGACTAATCGTATCTAATGGTTTGATTGAGTTTTCTCTTTTTGTATAAGTATATATAATATTTATAAAAAAATAAAACAAAATAAAAAAAAAGAGAATATTTTTGCAGGTGCAGGCGCGCAAGAATAACGCAGGCTTTGGGCGCTGCGGAGGCAGCATTGCCGGCCGTCACGACACGCACGAGGACCATAATAGACGTATATTTTCGCAAATTGGGGTTTTGAAACACAATATTTCACACCCAATTCAAAAACCCTCCATCCCCCTCCAAATTCTCTCTACCAAATTACAAAATTCAACCATCAAAACCACATTCCGCTCTGATTAACCAATTCTACTCGATAAATCATGCAAAAGAAGACCAAAGTGCTCAAAATCAACAACCTAGGGTGCAGGAAAATGACCCCATGATTCCAGAGGAATTGCCGAGCGATTCAACGCCCCTTTTCCGATTTATTCCAGGGAGGAGGGCCAAAGGTACACTAGCCTACTCTCTCGCGAGGTACCTCCGTCTACCTTCTTGTCTATAGAAACATTGCAAGAATTGGGGTTGCTTGATGAATTTATGTGTTTTGTTAATTGTTTTGGATGAAAAAAATTTGCCCCACTTACTTCTAGGGTATTGATTGAGTTGGTACTGAAGTTTTATACGATATTGCATTTCTCGGATTCACATCTTATGGATTTTACATGTCGTTTGTTTGGGAAGGAATGTGAAGTAAATTTTAGAGTAATGAAATCTATTTTTGGGCTATCTAGGCATGGTATTCGGACAGTGCCCAATTCATTTACCCCAGCTGAATTTTTCTACAAAGGGAACCCTGAATGGTTTTATTATAGATCCTGCCTTATTGCACAAATTCATTACTCACTGTGTTTTCAAAAAAGATGAGAGTAGTCGGGTGACTACCCCGGAGTTGTTTGATATATGGTGCTTTCGTCATAACACAATAATTTGCACTACGACATTCATTTCCGATGCTTTTTACCGAAACCTTTGGAACCGTAAGCATATGCTAGGTTTGGGGCACCTAATTTTCCAATTAGCTATTTATTTCAACGTGGTCCCCGATCATCTCGACCACCTTGTTGAAATTCCATGTGGGTCCTTGAACACGACTTTGCTAAAAAATACGGATTTTCTAACGAAAGAAGGCACCTTAAAAGACCCCGTCTGCCAGAACTATTTTCGTAGTGACATATGGAACTCGATAAGTATTCTACCACGCCGACATGAGCCAGTGGGGGAGCAGTTGGGACATATGGGAAAAGAGCATGAGGCTGATCCTGATATTTATCCTCCGCACAAGGGGTTACCACCACGAGTTGATCCATTTACAGCCGCCCCTCCACTAGCACTAGTCAGGGACCCATCACCGGTTGGGAGACCGGTATAGGACGACTCAATGCTATGTATAGCCATTTTGACTACTTTCAGAATCAAATGACTGGGCTCCATGAATACGGGGGTCGAGTCCATTGACACTCGAGTCCAAAACATTGAACATGTCTTTCTCGCCATTCCTGCCTCCACCACCTTCGGGTACACAACAGTGACACATTTAGAGTTTGTTTTCTTTTTTTTTTTTCCTTTTGTGTGTGTTGCATGAATATTAGTGTGTTTCCATTCATTTTTGTCATTAATTTAGTTTTAGTTATTCTATTTTAGTATTGTGTTTCCCTCCACATATGGCTTTTGCGGAATTGTAGGAGGATGTCACTATGGTACAATTTATTAATCATCGCATTTTTCAGTGACGTATCTTTTTCCTTCTCTTTTACTTTTACGCATTGAGGTCATTGCGCGATGTAAGTGTGGGAGGGGGGACAGTTAGTCATTGTTATGAATTAGGTGATTGCTTGGGGTTATTTTTTTTTAACTTGCCTATTGATTATCCCAAGTTTAATAAGGGTGCTGTTTAGTCAACTTGAAATAGATGTATTAATTTGAGTTTCAAATATGAAATGACTTTGTGAACTTGATAAGTAGGATTTGACTAAGTCGTGAATTAGCCTTTGCGGTGAACAAATTAGGTGACTGTTAAACAATAGTCCGAGTTGTGGGGCTTGAATTACGAAATTTCATTGATGTGAATTAAGTAAAAACCCTATTTTGATTTGTGTGTACACAAAATTGTTAGCCTTGCGAAAAAAAGCATTATATAGCCAAAACAACACATGATAGAGCTTTATATAAAAAAATAAAAAATGGAACTATCGAGATTATACTCCGCTGGTTGAGCTGCTTAGTAACTAGTAGCATTCATGAGTCTCATGTTTGACTTTTATGTAAAACGGCTGCTCAAATATGAGTATGGGAAACCACCCTAGGAGTCTTTGGAAAACATCCAAAGTTTATACCTAGTGGAATAATATCTCGGGTTCTAGCCAAAAAAAAAAATATCCATGGCTAGTAACTGCGTGATTGGTTGTGTGAGTAAAAAGGGTTGCAACTTTGACACAAATTTGAAATTTAGTAAGGAAGGTAAAACACTTTGATTAATATTTAACTTGAGCCGAGTGAGTCTATTGTGAAGGTTGGGGATTGATGAGGAATAATTCGAGGTAGATGGAACATGGTGTTATGAATTAATTAATTCTCAAATTGGACCTAATATTTCTTGTTGGGTTTATTGGCATTATTATTTGCTTGAGGACATGCAAAAGGCTAGGTGTGGGGGAGTTGTTTTGCATGTTTTTGAGTATAATTTTTGTGTGTTTTTTCGTCTTATTTTTGTGTGTGATTATTCATATTTACATGGCTTTAAGTATTGATTATAGTGTCGAGTGTTACGTAGGGTATTTTTGTCATTTTTATAGGCCATGATGAAAAAAGGCTCAAAAATGGGTAAAAAATGGAGAAAATGGGCACCAAAGACAAACGTCAGTAGAGGCGTGCGCGCGTGGGGCAGTAGGAATGCGGGCGCGCGATGGCAGGCAGGTGCGGGCGCGCGCGGTGTCGTGCAGAACACGAAATTTCTAATTTTTTCCCAATTTTTGGCTCTTCCACCTTGTTTAGGACTCTAGGCTTATAAATAGGAATTGGGGAGCCCTTATTTTTGAAACACTTTCATTCTTAATACTTTTAGACTCTAGTTTTCTCTCTTTTCTCTTGCTTTTCATCATTGGGATTGCTTGAGTTCTTCCCATTAAAGTTATTTTTGTTTCTTAATCAAAGAGTAATATTTCTTCATCTCTTTTGTCTGGTTTCAATTCTTGGTTGATTATTATTGTTGCATGATAATGTTTATGATCGTTTTCTTTCCTTCAATTGAGATTATGATCTCATCACAAACATGAACTAACTTTCTTGTTATAGAATTAGGATAATTTGATTCAAACAACCAAACATGAGTATTGACTAATTGATTTGCTTTCCTGAATAAATTGTTTTACTTGTTGATTAATTGTTTGGCCAACTCTTGATTATTTTGACGGAATAATTGAGATCGAGAGAAGATATTATCCATGTACTAAATTTATTCTGGGGGTTGGATATGAATCAAAGATGTATTATCTAACTTGGGCTTAATAAAAATAGCAAATTATGTTGGGATAGCTCTAATATATGAATACATGAGTTATCAGATCTATGCCTTATTTTTACATGTTTGTTATATTTGTTAACCGCATGACAGTAAGTTGATATTCTGGTTGCAAGTCTGATGAGATGATTCCGAAATCCTAGACTTTTATCCATATCTTTTTCTCTAAGTTTAATCGTGTTTAGTTTAATTTTGTCTTTTTAATTATTTTCGTTTAGTTTATTAATATCAAAAATGTGGTTAGAGTGTTTAGGATTTATTTTCTGTTAGTTGTGTTGCATAATAATTATTTGCCGGCTAAGTCTTCCTTGAGAGACGACTTGTGGTTAACTTGCTACCCTACAATTGATCTTGTTCTCTTGCGAGGATTGTTAAACTTTTATGGATGTTTAGCGATCGAACAAAACCCTATGGTTTAGGCTTTGCAGGTGCAGTGAGGAGCGAAAATTAGGTTTTTGATAGTCCAGCTCATCCAGGGCAGATTAAGTGGTACCGTCTGTGGGAACATCTGACTTAAAGGCGTGAGTATGAGTGGGTCTGGATTGAGGGGTACGGAAGCTATGGTTACCCCAGAGGGAGGACTGCCAGCATCTGGTAATCTAGAGGGTACGCCAGAAGGTTCGTTGCTTAATACTGTTGGTGTCACCCTAGGGTCTTTCGTGGACCAGCTGCCAAGGGTAAACTTGAATGAGGAGTTCGCTGGAGAAATACTGCATTTCACGAGGGGTCAGTTGGCAAGCCTAATCTTTAGTGCTATGTCAGAGGCTAAGGCACATGGAGATATTCCAGGTCGTCTATTGGGGGAGCCACTTAATCGCTCGGAAGAGGTGGTGCCCCATGGAGAGGAAGTTGTGGGGGAGGATGTGATGGCGGAAAAGTGGGAAGAAATACTTAAGGAAGTGAGTGAGTAAAAAAAAGGTGTCAAGCAAGGAGGCGGCGAGAAAGGGAATCCCTTTTAGGGCTGCGGTGATGGAGGATGAGTTGTCGGTGAGTTTTTGCTCATTGACTTATGAATACGATAGACGATCGAGCCATGGGAACATTTGTGTAGATTTGAGAATTCGACCCTCTTGCACAGGTATTCGGACGGAGTGAAGTGTCGAGTGTTTCTTTGGAGAGTTTAACAATGGTTTAGCCAGTTAGCTCAACAATGGTTTAGCCAGTTACCCGCGGAGTCCATTGGGTCCTTTGGAGAGTTTAGTTCAACCTTTTTGCATCAATTCGCGAGATCAAGGAAGCACCAAAAGACGTCTTTGACACTTTTCAGAGTCAAACAATCAGAAGGGGAACCTTTGAGGGATTACGTAAAGAAGTCTCAATCTTAACAATTTCTAATAGAAGTCGATTATCTAGCATGTGAGAAGTTCTTTAATTCTTGTAAAAGTGATGATGCTACATGGGTAATTCAGTTTCATCTCGACTAGGGTTAATTCTTGATTTCAAGGGAAAATACAATATTGTCCAGTTTATTAAATTGCAATTTAGTCCAATATTGTGTAAATTCTTCAAAAGAACTTTAAATTTAAAGTTAAAGACACATTGCATGTATAAATATTCTTTTAGATTAATTAACATAAGTTCTAACCAAATTACGTACTTTATGAAAATTATCAAAAAAACTCTATTTAAAAGATTCACGACGATAGTTCCAAATTTAGTCAAATACTAATGTAGTTATTTGACCTATTGGATTGACTAAAAGAGATATTTTCAACTAATAGAGATAATTATTTTAATTTATCAAATTAGATTAAGTACATGTGAATTTTAGGCGTATATTAGATTTGAAATTTAAAAATTTTCGAAAACTCGTGATGTTTGGGTAATACAAGTAAGTCCAATCAAGGTCCAATCCATAGTTATTATCTAATCTAACTTGTTTATCAAACAATAATTCTATAACACAATTTACAATTTTGTCATCAAATATATTAGATCTCATGCAATTAACGAATTCAAGCATAAACAAAATTGATGGATGCAACATGTCATGATTCGTCTTTTCCCATTAAAATGACCTTCACTAAATGTTTTTTACCCACATGTTTAATGTTCAATTTTATGAAACGGTTAAAATTACGAAGTAGCTTCTCGAAATTCCTACAAGGAGGTTCAAACACTTATTTTAGGATTCTAGCTCACACTATAAGTATATAAAATAGTACTTAATTTAAATCTATCGATTTTATAAGGTCCATGTTCAAGTAATTTATAGTAATATAAGAAGAAATTAAATTTTTATTTAATGTAAAATTATATTCATAATAGTGTTTTATATATAGAAACTGTTTTTTATATTTATTAACATACTTTTCTTGTTAATAATTTTTTTTATATTTATCAATGTATTTTGATATTTAACATTCAAAGTTATAATCTTCACACTTATTAAAGATCTAAATATTACAAAAATACAATGGCGATAAAGTTGCAGCTTGAGCTGGTTTATGAAAAATCAACTTTCAAAGATCGAACACAAATGCATAGTCTTGAGTGTATTTTTCATGATTATGAGGTATGATATTTTTTCTTTTTTGACTTCATCAATCAAAAACATTAAATTATATTTTACATTTATTTTTTGATTCTATTTTAAAATTGTTACAATGGAGGGAGAAAGATTTCATAAAACTATTAGGAACATGCAAATGTCACAGTATGAAAACGGAGGCCTCACAAATATACAGTCTGTGCATTGCACGAGGGTCTCATCTAGTATATATAAAAAGAGAAGTCGCTAAAAACTTATGTTGAATTTTTTTCCGCCCATTTGAGTTACTATAAAAAGTAATAAAATATGTATAAAATAAGAAGTGATAAATATTTGGTATCTCAATGTTTTCGGTAATCAAGTTTCTTTAAATAATCACTTTTTAAAATGATATAAACAATAGAATTATGTAAAATTAGCTTTCCAAATTTGTGTGTGTACTACTTTAATTATTGTATTTATAATTTTCTTTTACTTAATAAAATAACCTTTTTCATTTTTGACCCGTTTTAGACGTATAATATATAAAATGAATCATTTTTTACGATCTTCAGTTTGACACGGGTATTGCATATATAAAAAAATATAATAAATAAAAATATAATAAATATTTACTCATTTTTTTTGGTAATTTATAATGAGCTTTAAAAATTATGCATTCGAGCTATTGAATATCAATTTATATAATGTATTTTTACTATTTATAATATATGTATTGTGGTTATTTGAGCTTAGTCCATTTCTTAATAATTATATAGAATTTTTATATATAAAAGAGAAGTCGCTAAAAATAGTAGGTTCAATTTTTTCCGCCCATTTGCAGTTAATATAAAAAGTAATAAAAATATGTGTAAAAATAAGATGTGATAAATATTTGGTATTTCATTATTTTTGGTAGTCAATTTTATTTAAATAATCACTTTTTAAAATGATATAAAAAATAGAATTATTTTAAATTTGTCTTTCCAAATCTGTGTGTGTGGTGCATCAATTATTGTATTTGTCTTTTTCTTCTTTTTTTAAAAAACAAATTAATAACTTTTTTGTTTTTGTTCCTTTTTAGACGTATAATATATCAAATTAGTCACTTTTTACGATCTTCAGTTTGAACACCATATTGCATATACAAATAACATAAACCATAATAAATAAAAAAAGTGAGAAATATTTACTCATTATTTTGTAATTTGCAATGGACTTTAAAAATTATGCATTTGGGCTATTTGACATCAATGTGTGATGATGTGGTCTTATATGAGGCTGTCTCATGAACTTAAATTCATGAGATGGATCCTGCAATACAAAAAAAATATGAGTTTTTTATTGGGTTTGGATTTGAGTTGAAATTCTGTTTACATATAGGATCCGTATCATAGATAAATGAGACCGTCTTACACAAATTTTTGTCTTGATATATTAATGTATTTTGGTTATTTATAATGTATATATAGTAGTTATTTGGGCTTAGCCCATATCTTAATAATTATATTGAATTATATTTAAATTGATTAAATACAATTTAAAAATACTTATTTTAATTGAAGAAAATATCTCAAAATATACATCAAAATTGTATATATCATATATATCCATACATGTCATTATATATATTTATGTAAGAAGTAAACTAAGATTTATTTAATATGAAAATATATTCATAATAGTTATTTATATATAGAAAATTAACTTTATATATTAATGTACTTTTTATGTTAATAGAAATTATTCCTTATATTTATCGATGTATTTTGATATCAAGTTTCAACGTTGTATACTTCGAATTAGATATGAATTTGTCAGTTTGATAATTTTTTGATATATGTATATATATAAATATAATATAGTTTTTGGTTTTTTTGAAATATTTTATTTTCCTTAAAAATGCGTTGCTAAATATAAAACATGATTTCTATTTAATTTCATTAATAATTTTGACAATTATTCAGCTTTCTAAATACCAAAAATATTATAATTCAAAATGACTTTATTATTGATTGAATTTTCTTAATAAGCTGAGAGTAGTGGATTATTATTGATTGTATTGAAAATACAATTTATTAAATATTCATCATTGGGGTAATAAAAAAAATCAACATTGGGCAGTTAATTTTTTTCAAATTTTTTACTTTCTTATTAATAAACATGTTTTATAAATAGATACAACTCACATTCACACAACCTAATATATCGTATTTAAAGAGATATTTTTATAGGTTATAATAATTATTTTATTGTCTGGTCGTAAGATTTATAATCAAATTAGTTATCTTTATATTTTAATTGAAATCCCAAACTTTTTGCAATCACTATTTTTTTAAAAACATAAATTGTCACGCCCCAAACGGGACGCGACGAACGATCCACAACTTAAATACAATAACCAAACAGTCCAGACAAATATCAACGAGAACCCAATGAGACAGAGTCTAAATAGCAGCGGAATAATTAAATAACAAGTACAAGTACAACTTAAAGTCTACAGTCCATCATCCAAATTACAACCCGAAAGTCAACAAAATATAGTAACTTAAAGTCAAAGGGTCCTACGCCTTTAGCTACAAACCCGAATAGAAAGAAATACAAAAGTCCGACAACAACATAAGATAAGAGTCCAATCAACAACAAGAAAAAGTAACGAATCCAACAAGCGTAGTACAAAGTCTCAATCCAGAGCCCCCGCATCCTCAACGAAATGCTCATCTAAGGTTAGAAAATAGGTGGGGATGAGACAAAATCTCAGTGGATGGGGTGATCGGTAATGCGAGTGTGGCGCAATATAGTTAATGTGAGAAAACAATTATATGAAAACGCGCGTGAGTATGATGCATGAATTCACACACGTTCAAGCGTCGTGATAAAATATTTAAATAATATACTTATACATTTAAGAAAACAGTTCATGGTCACACATGCACTATGTGATTCGATCAAGACAGTAGGATTGCGTGCGGAAGTGTAACGCCAATCCCATGCAAGGCAATTAATGGTTGCGTCACGGATTTGTAGCGCCAACCAATGCAAAATGCAGTAAGCGGTTGCGTCACGGAAATGTAACGCCAACCAAAACGGGTCCGATAACTCCGAAATCATGTGGATCGAGACAGCGATTCCTTCGTTCTTCCTTGTAACTCCCGGTCGGATGGTCCAAGACCGCACCTTATCGCTCCGTAGGCAAAGACAAAATCCACACAAAGGAGCTTGCAAGGCTCGGATCCGTCATAATCATGATTATACCTCAAGTACTTCGACCCGCTTCCTTTGGACAAACTCCGTCCCTCGCCATGGGGATTAGGACGATGGGGCCGGAAGAGTGGAATAGCGGCCCGAGCCGCCGGTGTTCGCCTATATTTTTAGCTTCACCGCAAGTGTACGGTGTACTTTATCGAATAGGGTAGCAAGGTCTTATTTTTATTTAGACGATCGAAATTGGATGATTGTTGTATTGAGATTAAGACAATTTAAATCACTAAAACACAAGATTAAGATTAACACAAATGAAAGAAGTATCAAGACAATGAAATGGATTTCCGAGTTAAGGTTTCGATTAATAATCCTTTTGTTGTCCAGTTTAATCAAGCCACGTTAATATCAATATTCCTATAAGACGATCACAAAGCTATTTTATCCTCCCTCTCGAGATGCATATAAAATGTAGATTGAAATACTTATGCTAGCATCTCTACTCAACATAAAGCATTCAACTCCCAAAAGCACTAAAGATCAATTGTCCTCACAAATATTTACAAACCTCTCGATTCATGCAAATATTTGTGTCGAGTATTTAAGATCTAATATTGAAACTCATCTCTCGAATTATGAATCAATATATCAAACAAGTTAAATCATTGATCAAGTGATAAAACAAGAATAAGCTCAAAATACTCAAATAGGCTTCAAGATAATAACTTCAACTAAGATTAAAACATCCAACAAGAGTTCATTAATCTACTTCCAAAACCCGGAAATCACTAGAGTTTAGCTACACATGATTAAACAACTTATACACAAAGTGTTCAAAGTCATTACAAATGAAAATGAAAGATTGAAACTAAAAGAGAAGCAAGAAAACTTAGGAACGTCGACAATCTCTCGATATATCTCCGTTCTTCAAGCTCCGATGCAACCCGATTATCTCCTTGATATCCTCCTTCAAGAGTTGACTCTTGTCTTGTGTTGTAGATCCCAAAAATGCCAGAATCTCCTTGTGTGCGCCCCCCAAAAAGCCTTTTTATACCCACCATCAAGTTTAGGGCTTAATGCTGCAGATTATGGGATTCCAGCGCAGACGCACGGGTGGTGCGCCCACGCACGGGTTACCCGTGCGCCACCCTGCTGGAATAACCCAACTCTCCGAGGGCGCATGGGTGGTGCGTCGAGCACGGCCTACCGGTGCGCCACTCCGGTGAAATAATCCGATCCTCTCAGTAGGGCGCACGGGTGGTGCGCCCATGCATGGGCTACCCGTGCGCCATGCTTTTTATTTCCATAATCCTTATACAAGGGGTGCACGGGTGGTGTCTTGAGGCACGCCCAACTCATGTGCCCCCTGTCTTTTCCGTAAATGCTCAACTTTCGCTCTTTTAGGCTTCACTTTTCGTATATCCACTCAATTCTCCGTGTTTCCACTTTGCTTTCCTCGTATTTGTATTCAATTAGCTTCAAATATCATGAAATTCCTACAAAATAAGCAAAGTGTAATATCTTTTCCACAAGGAGTGAATATGTAACATTTAACGCGAGTATATGCATGCTTACTCATCATTATAGCTCGAAATACGCCTCAAAATACATGAAAAACTCAAGCCTATCAAAATCCCCCAAACTTAAACCGTGACCGTCCCATCAACAATATTTAGAACACGATAAAGCACAACAGGAGATAAAGATAACAACGCACACATAGAATCCACAAGAAAATCCATATTGTTCGTCATGAATGTTGAGTACAACTCAATCAAGCATCAAATATCTAATCAAAGAACACGCCTCAAATAAAACAAAGTGAAATGCTCAATTCCAACTCTCGAAGTTAAGTGTATACTCTCATCTTACGAGGATATAGGACGTGTTTACGCTCAAATCAATTCGATGTCGCAAAATTGCCATAGGCTTGCAATTCGTCTCATATCTCCGCCACTAAAGTGTATGCAATTTGTGAATCAGAAAGGACTTTCTCATTTGGTTGTAATGAAGGCTCTTTGGTTTGGGTAGGAAATTTTGGATAAAGTGACTCAAACTCGAGTATATAGACCGATGAGCATATCAATCATTTTCATTACAATCCCATATGCTCTCCAATCATCCCTCATTTTTATCAACTTCATTTATCTCCATTTCCTTTCTTTCTTTTGAGAATCACCTCCATTCACAATCCTTCGCCCCCCAAGTTTATCAACTTCATTTTTTTTTTCATTTGTGCATTTTCAACACTTTTTTTTTCAACTCCTTTCCTTTTTTTTTTCATTTAACCAAGTATGCCCAAGTATCTTATTTTTCAATTTCCACTCATTCAACCTCGTTCATTCCCCTTTTACTCAACGTTATACACTCGAGCTTAAAGTGATGGATATATATTAAGATCAAAGGTTAAATTTTGTGGTTATCAAAGAAATAGGTTATAGGCTCAACTTGGCTAACTAGGAGTTTTCAACAATTTTAGGTAGGCAAAAGGCTTGAAAGGCTAGCAAAAATGGCCTTTAATCACATTCACAATTCATATACACATGTGGCCTTGACAGAGATACCCAAGCAAGTTCTAGAATTCTGACAACACGAATGATACCCTCAATCACAACAAGACTGCACAAGATATAAGCAGTAAAGGCTCAAAGCTCACAGGCTTGTCAAAATGTAATTCAAAGCATCACACCAAGTTTTTCTTATTAAGAAGCTCAAAGTTATCTATTCAAGGCTCAATCAATTCATAACCAACATCCAATCCCAACAATACGAATTCTCAATCAACACACAAACAACAAGTTGCAACATGCTTGGTCAACACACTCTCTAACCACTATGAAAGCAATAGACGTGCTAAAGCTATAAACGTGCTCTAATGCAAATGCAACCTAGAATGCTCTAATGCAACTATATGAAAACACAAAATGCATGTTTTTTTTTGTATCCACACTTTTCATGTATTAAAATGTTATCTCTCCCCCAAACTTGAATGAAATTATAGTGTCTAAGGGGAAAATAGAATTTCAATAACGAAAAGTGGGGATATACCTGAATCATCACGGGCGGTGGTGGGGGAAGTGGCCTTGAGAAATATGCCACATTTGTAGCTGTTGGAGCACTTGCCACGTCTCCTCGGAACGCCGCTCAGATCGCTCGCTGAACGCGAGAAAATCAGCCCTATGTTGCCTCAAATCCTCTCCTTGCCGCCTCAACTCGTCTTCTTACCGCCTCAAGTTCTCCCCAAACGCATAAAACATGTCTTGAAAATTAGTGCCGCGCTGGGGTCCTCCACTATGAGAAGGACCGGGACGATCCCAGCTTTGAGAATGTTGGGGGTGATCGCCTTCGTGTGAGGACTCGGGTATATCATACCCAATTTGGGGGTGATGAGGTTCCATCCCCATTTCGCGTCTATGTATCTCATCCTCCTCCGCCACCATATCTTCTTCATCCAAGAAACCTTCAACTCTACGCTTCTTTCTTGTCTCTATAACTTCGGTAATTCGGTTATGTGCGTCAGAGTTCATTAGGAAGTTGGTGGTGTCCGTCAATGTATCGACGGTGGTGTATGGCGGGTTAGGCAACGGAAATGCAGCACCTTTCTTTTGTAGAAGTACCAATGTGTTGTCTTCGTTTGCTATGAACTTCATGTGGTGCAACGATGCCAAGTTAACCCGAGTGCTGCCCGGGATAGGCTCTAAGCCTCGGAAATCGACATTGAAATGCCGGGCAATAGGGGTAATGAGGCCCCCTATAGAAATCGTACCCCCTTCCCGCCTAGCTAACTGTTCGATTTGCTCGGCAAAATTGACGGCGGTGTTGTAGGGGGTGTTTGTGACCATACACCAGAGGAGGTAGAGCTCCTTAGTCGTCATCCCTCCAATATTTTCTCGGGCGAACACGGAGGATGCAATCACGCGTTGTATATACCGGAAAACTGGATTCCGGATCCATGAGGCTTTGGCGGTCCGCGCAGCATACAACATCGGCCCCATTTGTGGTGTTTCCACAAGCATTCTCCAGAAGTCGTATTGATCATAATGGGGCATCGGGCGGGTACGAGCGGTTGTTGGACCTCGAAAATGGTGTTCAATTGGGTCATGGACAATTGTCTACGAATGTTCCCCAACTGAAATTTTATCATATACGGTTCAAAAGTCCCGCCTTGTTTGAGTATTTCCACGGTACTCAAAAACTCCAATGTGTATCTTTTCAATGTCGGCCACCTTCGGCTCATGAAGTTCGTCCCATCCAACCTTTGCGAAAAGACGCCACACGTCCTCATGTATCCCTAAAGTTTGGGTACAATCATCGTCAAGATAGCGGGATGGAGCTATTTGGCGACCGATCAAGCGATTCCATCGCTCAAGATCATCGGCATTTGTCAAGTTGACCCCATATGCCGACTATTTTGATCGACCTCCTCCGGCGGTGCCACGTCGCGTTGCGCCGCCCCCACGTGCACGTCTTCTTCCACCCTGGGGTTTCTTCGCTCGGCCATAAGGAATTTGTACCGAAATACATTCTATTAGCATCCCAATATCATCAATGGCAACACAAAATAGGGGATTAAAGCTAACATATTAGGTGATGCAAATTCACTTGCCTTCTTTACTATGATCGATCAACTACCCCAAATAAGCAAAAATTATGGCCATTCTAGACAAGTATTAGCCTAAACAATCATTGGCCATGCCTTATTCATCAACAATTCATCCTAAATCTCCTCAATTACACAAGCCCACAAGGTGTTTGATAATTTGCTTCAAAGAATAATTCACACAATTCATAGCAAAACATCAAAATAAGCACCTATCATGATCCTTATTACATAAATGACAAGAAATTCGCAAGGAAAACGGCTCTTTACCGAATTTTCGAATTTCGAATCAAAGTGAAGAACTTGAACCCTAGGTGTTTTTTCTCACAATTCTTCAAGCAAATGTGAATTCGATGTAAAGTGAAGTTCAATTGTGATGGGGAAGGGATTATGTGGACGAATTTGAGTAGAATTTACAAGAAATTCCGAAGGCAATGAAATTGGGGGTAGTGGGCGCGCGATTTGGGGGAGTTTTGGAGAAGAGGACAATTTAAAAACCTGTCATATTTAAGCCTCTTTCAGACGGCGCGACGGGTGGTGTGTCGAAGCACGACCTACCCATGCGCCACCCCGGTGAATTTGCCCAACTCTCTGCAGGGCGCACGGGTGGTGTCTGGGCCGACGCACCGTACCCGTGCGCACTGGCACAAAGAGATTTTTTTTTATAAAAACACACAAAAAATGAAACGAAAACACACAAATCACACTCATTAATAAAACACGCATGTCAAATCACTCCAATCACACAAAATTGAAACTAAACACACACAAAAATGAAAGTCACATGAAAAACCGTTGGGTTGCCTCCCAACAAGCGCTATATTTAACGCTTTAGCTTGACGCCTTTTAATTCGATTATGATCTTTGCGAAATGAGGCTTGTCACCTCATCGTGCGCTTTTCCATGCCAATCCCGCTCACTTGGATTTACACCTCCCTTGATCATTGCTAAAGGAGGTTTTTCATGTTTGTCAACTATCCATGCGTTCTCTTCTTCATCGTGCGAATGGTACATGCACGCTCTTGGTTCAACATCGTGCTTTTTGTGCCTTTTCTTCTTCTTCATTGATAACCCCCGCATATTATCTTTAGAATGCACACAATTATTCAAACTATTAGCTTGAATACAGGAATTAGCAATTGTTGTTGTTTTACAACCATTAAAACCATCATGTCTTTTCACATTCGAAAAATGGAAAATGAAATACGCTCATCATCAACTTGTAATGTAAGCTCCCTTTCTTCACATCTATTAGTGCTTCCGCGGTTGCCAAAAATGGACGCCCAAGTATAAGAGGGGTGTCACAATACTCATTCATATCTAACACTAGAAAATCCACGGGAATATGAATTTATCGACTTTTATGAGCACATCTTCTAGTATCCCCGTTGGATGTACGAGTGATCTATCCGCTAGTTGTAGGGTGACAGTGGATGGTCTCACTTCTACGAGTCCAAGCTTCCTGAGAACGGACAGCGGCATCAAATTGATACTAGATCCTAGATCACAAAGTACATTATCAAAGAAAATATCGCCTATTGTGCAAGGAATAGTGAAACTCCCCGGATCTTTCAGCTTTTGCGGTATTTTCCTTTGTATGAGTGCGCTACATTCTTCTGTAAAGTTGACCATCCCATTCTCCGCCCATTTGTTCTTGTTGGACATCGCTTCCCCTAAAAACTTCGCATAATTTGACATATGTTTCATTGCTTCTGCAAAAGGAACGTTAATGTGCAATTTTTTAAACATGCCCACAAATTTAGCAAATTGATTGTTCAGATTAGTCTTGTGAAACAACCGGTGAAAGGGAAGAGGAATATTATATTTCAACAAATTAGAGTTAGGATATGATTCACGTTTCTTGGCTCTTTTTTGTTTTATCTATTTGTTGCTCGGTTCCTCCTTTAACTTTCATATTGCCTTGAGCGTCGTTTCTGTCATTTCCCTGAATTTGAATGGTAGGTTCGGCAACACACACACCTGGTCGTGCATTGATACATGAGTCGTGCGTGATTCGACATCACACCAATATCAACATTTTCGGACTCTTCGTTCTCTTTTCCACCCCACACATGGATAGCATTGCAATGTTCCCTCGGGTTGACCTCCGTGTTGCTTGGAAATTGACCTTTTTGATGTTGACTCCCCACAATTGCAGCCAATTGACCCATTTGAGTTTCCAGATTCTTTATTGAGCTTGTCACTTGTTGTTCTAACTTATCCATCCTAAGGTCTTGCTTAGCGATGCGGCTCCTCGTTTCATTCATGAATGCATTAGATTGATTTATGAAGGATGTGAGTGTATCTTCCAACGACGATTTGCCTTCCCTATTTTCGCTTCCACTTGAAGCATTGAATCCCGGTGGAGGTTGTAACACATTCTTGGTATTTGCGTACGAAAAATTTTCATGATTTCTCAACCCTGGATGGTAGTGCGTTGGGTTTGAATTATTCCGGAAATTGTTGAAATTCCGGTTATTCACATAATTTACCTCTTCCATCGGATATAGAAGAGCTTCACTACCCGTGCTCATGCCTACTTCTGGCCCCTTCGTAAATACACTCAATTGAGTTGTCAAAGCCGCTACTTGTGCCGTCAATGTTTTAATTGGGTCTGAATCCGAGATTTCGCTACTCGTTGTACATTGGATCTTTCGGATGGACACTAATCGCTCATTCATGGCCATTTCCTCAAGAAGATTTAAGGCATCTTGTGGAAACCTTGCCAACAATGCTCCTCCCGTGCGCGCATCTACAAAGGCCCTCGTTTGTCCCATCAAACCATTGTAGAAGAAGCATAATCATGATCCTCTGGAAACCCATGTTGTGGACATCTACGTAACAAATCCCGAAACCTTTCCCAAGCCTCATACAAAGGCTCGAGTCGAACTGTCGGAATTGAGTAATCTCGCTTTTGAGCCGCAAAGTTTTGCTCGGTGGAAAGAATTTAAACAAGAACTTTTGCTCGATTCGTCCCATGTGCTTACACTCCCTTGCGTCAAAGTAACCAACCAATTTCTCGCCTTATCCCTTAAAGAGAATGGGAATAGCGCATCTTATATGGCATCATCCGAGACTCCGTTCATTTTGATCGTATTGCATATTTGGATAAAATGCGCAAGGTGAGAGTTAGGATCTTCGATTGCAAACACCCCAAATCGATTCTCATTTGCACCATATTGATTAGTGCTTAGGTTTAAGCTCGAAGTTGTTGGCATTGATAGGAATATGGGCAATACCACCGTAATTACGATTCATTTGTGGTCGAAAGTAATCACGAATGGCTTCTTTGTTGAACCGGTATCGGTAACTCGTTCCCACCATTGTTTGCGGTATTGGTAGTTCATTCAAATCCCCATTATCGGATTGTGTTGTCTTTCAGCCCGCCTAGTGGTAGCACCGATTCTCCTCGTGAAAGTCTCAACTTCCGGTATAAGCGGTATTAAATTCCCCGCCTGAGCGCGTGTTCATGCACTACCTGGACCAAACTAAAAGAAACAAGTCAAATAATGTGGAATTAAAGTCAAACTAAAACAAAATAAATAATAAAAAATGTCTAAATTAAGAATAATTCTATCTATCGCAATATTAGCACCATAAATTGTATTAGTCCCGAACAACGCGCCAAAAACTTGTTCGCCTATATTTTTAGCTTCACCGCAAGTGTACGGTGTACGTTATCAAATAGGGTAGCAAGGTCGTATCCACAGAGACTAATAAATTAATATGCTAAGTATTGATCCAAGATAGTCTTATTTTTATTTAGACGATCGAAATTGGATGATTATTGTATTGAGATTAAGACAATTTAAATCACTAAAACACAAGATTAAGATTAACACAAATGAAAGAAGTATCAAGATAATGAAATGGATTTCCGAGTTAAGGTTTCGATTAACAATCCTCTTGTTGTCCGGTTTAATCAAGCCACATTAATATCAATATTCCTATAAGACGATCACAAGCTATTTTATCCTCCCTCTCGAGATGCATATAAAATGTAGATTGAAATACTTATGCTAGCATCTCTACTCAACATAAAGCATTCAACTCCCAAAAGCACTAAAGATCAATTGTCCTCACAAAACAAGAATAAGCTCAAAATACTCAAATAGGCTTCAAGATAATAACTTCAACTAAGATTAAAACATCCAACAAGAGTTCATTAATCTACTTCCAAAACCCGGAAATCACTAGAGTTTAGCTACACATGATTAAACAACTTATACACAAAGTGTTCAAAGTCATTACAAATGAAAATGAAAGATTGAAACTAAAAGAGAAGCAAGAAAACATAGGAACGTCGACAATCTCTCGATATATCTCCGTTCTTCAAGCTCCGATGCAACCCGATTATCTCCTTGATATCCTCCTTCAAGAGTTGACTCTTGTCTTGTGTTGTTGATCCCAAAAATGCCAGAATCTCCTTGTGTGCGCCCCAAAAAGCCTTTTATACCCACCATCAAGTTTAGGGCTTAATGTCTGCAGATTATGGGATTCAGTAAATAGCAGCAAGACGGGTGGTGCGCCCACGCACGGTTACCCGTGCGCCACCTCGCTGAATAACCCAACTCTCTCGTAGGGCGCACGGGTGGTGCGTCGAGCACGGCCTACCGGTGCACCACTCCGGTGAAATAATCCGATCCTCTGTAGGACGCACGGGTGGTGCGCCCATGCATGGGCTACCCGTGCGCCATCCTGCAGCTCCAATAATCCTTATACAGGGGTGCACGGGTGGTGTCTTGAGGCACGCCAACCCGTGTGCCCCCTGTGTCTTTCCTTAAACGCTCAACTTTCGCTCTTTTAGGCTTCACTTTTCGTATATCCACTCAATTCTCCGTGTTTCCACTTTGCTTTCCTCGTATTTGTATTCAATTAGCTTCAAATATCATGAAATTCCTACAAAATAAGCAAAGTGTAATATCTTTTCCACAAGGAGTGAATATGTAACATTTAACGCGAGTATATGCATGTTTACTCATCATTATAGCTCAAAATACGCCTCAAAATACATGCAAAACTCAAGCCTATCACCCGGTTCCATCCCCGACGTATCCATTCCGACTGTGAGCTCGACACACCAAGTTGACTCAGGCAGGAAAGTAATTACATGTACAAATCCCGGCAATGAAAGTATTATTGATTCAGAAGCAGTTTTAGAAATTTTTTTTGAAAAACGCGAGTGGCGATTATGGCGTTGGTGGTGTATTTGGATGAAGATGATCATCGGAAGGATAAGCAATCTTCGATATCTTGAAAGATTAGGTGGAACATAGGTCCCGTTATAGATTCAAAATCGCAAGGCGAGGAAGTCGCTCCGCGATCGGGTATTAATCGGTCAAATTGATCCGATTAGTCAAGGGTTTTGAGAAAATAAAATACTTTAATTAAATCTCCAAGTCAGAGGGTCTAGGGCTATTTTAGTAAAAGATAAAATAATTTGAGTTAGGTCCTTTATAAAAGAAGAATTGTAATTTAGCCCCGTTTTGTAAAAACTAACACTTTTGGGGTTAAAAATTGAATAAATAGATATCCCGACTTTAAAAAATTAAGAGGTCAGTTCCTAAATTCTCCAAATTGTCCAGAGTTCAGGTTTTTAAAATTTTGAAGTCGAGATTTTGAAAAATTTTCACATTGGCCCCAAATTTGTAAAAATTGCCAATTCGGACCTTAAGTTTTAAAAATTCGGAACTCACAAACCGGAAGGGCTTTTAATGTGGTTCCAGTTGGAAAATGTCACTAAGGTTAGTAGGATATTGGGACAAAAGCAGTTTTTAAAAGAAATATGTGTAGGTCTTTTAACTTTTGAAAATATCATTTTTGTCCCATTTTGAAATAATTGCCTTTAAGGCTTTTAGGGGTCCAATTGTTATGAAATTTGAACCTTGGGTCCAAAATATAATTAAGTTATAGTTAAGTTAGTATTTCCAGGTGCATGGGCTGCGTAAGTCCTGGAAATTTCATTTGGGTCCTCAAGTTTAGTATTTTACACATTAGTCCCTCAATTTTAGAAAATTATTTTCCAAGCCCTAACCACTTGGATTTTTGGAATACTTTTAAAATATGTAATTCCCAGTACCTTAAGAGTAAAAATTTCAAATTTTAAAGTTAAGGTCTGGTACAGTTTTAAAATTGCAAAGTAGCCCTTAAACTTTCAAAATTTTACAATCTAGTCCTTGGGCTTTTAAAGGTTGATTTTATTTATCTTAAAACTCTTAAAACTTTATTAAAATGTCCAAAAGTCATTTTTGAACCTGAGTACAGTCCCAAATTTCGAAATTTGCAGAGGGGTCCTTTAACTTTTATTTTCTTGCAATTTAGTCCACCAACTTTCCATTTTTTACATTTTTAAGTCTAAAATTGAAATTTAATCAATTATGCTCGACTTTTCCAGGTTATAAGGCATCCAAAACATAGATTTTAAAGATCATACACATGCATGTCCAATACATACAAGAATTCATCAAATAGAACATTAAAGTGTACATGCATGCACCTAAAATTCAATAAATAGTAATTTTGAGCAACTCTTGAGAATTTTCATGACTTGATACATAAAATTGACATGCAATACATAGATTATATATATCTCAAGGCTCATGATCAAATTTTCTACATGTATTTAATCAAAACACCTAAAAATTGGAAAATATTTTTCCACCCACCTTAAAATTGGAAATTGTGAAATAAAAGGATAATTTCACAATTTTTGGATGAGGCTTCTTAGGTCAACCCCTAATTCAAAAAAATATCAAAAATTTGAAGTTAGAAAAATGAGAGAAAAATTAAGGAGAAAAAGAAAGAAATAAGAAAATGAGAAGGACTACACTTTACCTTGTGTAGTAGGTGTTTGGAGACTAGTTGAAGCTTAAAAATTGAAAATTTTGGCTCAACTCCAAAATCACCTAAGGTCAGCCCCTATTTCTCAAAAATGAAAAAGGGGTGTTAAAATTTGAAAAAAATAGAAAGAGTAGGAAAGAAGGGGTCTAGTACTCAATTCTTACCTTGTAGTCTAATTTCCTTTACTATTTTCTCTTCAAGCTTGAGGTCCTTCTTCAAAAATGTTGTCAAGCTCTAATCTTCAAGGTCTTCTAAATGTACCTCCAAACCAAATTCAAACTCTAGTTAAGAAGGTGGAAGAGATGAACAATGTGATATCCAAAAATGGCTTGAAGATAAAATTTCTTACCTTGGTATGATTTGGTTCGATTTTTATGGAGTATAAGGAGGGAAATGTTGAAAATTTTTCTAAGTATTGAAGAAGAAAGTGAGAGGAAGAATAGAGAGAAGTTGGGAGTTTTTAGAGAGAAGGAGGAGAATTGATTTGGAAGATCAAATGTGTTGGTGAAATTTTTTGATCCAAATTTTTGAAAAAATTGGCCTTGTGGCCGTGTACTAGGGAGAGAGAGAAGGAGAAAATTTTTCAAGCTTGTAATTTGCTTCTTGCATGGGAGACAAAGTGCAAGTCAAAGCATGGGCTTGAATGGTGTTGGGGAATATTGAGAAGAATGTTGGTAAAGTGGGAATAAGTTGGGAAAAATAGTAATAAAGAATTGGTGTATAAGATGATGTGTATAATGTTAGAATTAATGATATAATTATACACAAGATGACTAATATATGGTGTAGGTGTACAAGAGTTGGATGATATTTTTACTCCAAAAATACCACCATGGCCGTCCACTATGAGGGCAATATGGTAATTTCATATATTTTTTTTTGTCCCAAATTTGATGATAATAGATGAAATATATCAATCTCCCAAAATATTTAGTGATTTCCTTGATCACTTGTAAGTCTCATGATCACTTAATCTAAATCAAAATCTTAATTCTATAAGGTAAAAGTCTCTAAAATAAATAGTCTCTTAAAATTCTAAGGTGACTAATAAATACAAAAATAGTAATAATGATCAATCAAGTGATCATAAATGAGGAATAGAATTAATAAAGATCATGATCACAAGTAATTAAATAAAATGAAATAAAATACAAAATATATGTATTATTAATAATTACCCATCAAAATGACGCGGTAAAATAGTCGATCAAAAGTATAAACGACAATAAGGATCAATTAATAGCTCGGAAAAATCGGGGCTTTACATCCTCCCCTCCTTAAAAGAATTTGGTCCCCAAATTCTCTTCAGAATAGTTCTGGATATTGATTCCTCATGTCTTCTTCCATTTCCCATGTTGCATCTTCGTCTCGGTTGTGGTTCTGCCATACCACTTTAACCATCGGAATTTCTCTCTTACGCAACTGTCGTACCTGCTGATCAATGATCCGGATCGGCCTCTCGGTGTAGGATAGGTTTTCCATTAGAGGAGGAGTATCTCGAGTGATGATATGCTCGGGATCTGGTTGATACTTCTTCAATCTCGATACGTGGAATACATCGTGCATTCCCGCATATGGTGCTGGTAACTCGAGTCTGTAGGCTAACTTCCCGATCCTCTGTAAAATCTTGTAAGGTCCAACATATCTCGGACTCAACTTGCCTCCTTTCTTCGGATTGATCAATCCTTTCCGTGGTGAGAGTCTGAGAAATACTTCATCACCGACTTCAAATTCCAAATCCTTTCTTCTCTTGTCCGCGTAACTCTTTTGGCGGCTCCGAGTCGTGCGAATCCGCTCCTTGATTAGCTTGACCTTCTCCATGGCCTCCCGAACTAAGTCGACCTTCGAATCGAGGGTGACTTTCGTTTCTCTTCGGAGTCCATTGGTCATCAATCTCCCAACGTAGTAGGGATCTACATTTTCGCCCATACAATGCCTCGTAGGGTGCCATCCCAATCGTGGCCTCGATAACCTGTTATTGTAGGGCGAACTCGGCTAATGGTAAGTGCGAATATCAACTTCCTTGAAAATCCAAGGTGCGGCTCGCAACATATCTTCAAGGGTTTGAATTGTTCGCCGTGACCGGCCCATCGGTTTGTGGATGTCTTCTTTGTCTTTGAAACTTAGTGAGGTACCCAATTCCTCGTGCAAGCACTTCCAAAATCTGAGACAAACCTCGGTCTTTGTCGGATACTATATCAACTGGTACTCCATGCAAATCGAATAATTTCTGGATATAAATGCGTAAGTTTCGCAAGCTATCGCTTTTCTTGATGGATAAAAAGTGTGCGATTTCGTGAGTCGGTCTACAACTACCCAAATAGCATCATGGCCTCCTCCTCGGTCCTTGGTAGATCCATCACGAAGTCCATCATTATGTGTTCCCATTTCCACTGGGAATTCTCAATGGTTGTAGTAAACCGGATGGTCGTTGGTGTTCGACTTTTTACTCGTTGACAAGTCAAACATCTCGCAACGAACTCGCTACCTGGTTCTTCATGTTTACCCACCAATAACTCCGTTTCAAATCCTTATAATTCTTGTTTCCTCCAGGATGTATAGTGTATTTCGAGCGGTGTGCCTCTACTAGATTTTATTCCTAATCGCTTTCGTCGTCATTACACACACTCGATTCCGTAACCCGATAACTCCATCTTCAGTCACCGAGAATTCCGATCTTTCTCCTTTAAGTATCTTCTCCTTCGCTTTTTGAAGATGTGTATCTTTCTCTTGTGCTTCTTTGATCTCATTCAAATAGATTGGGTGTGATCAAATGTTAGCACATGAAATCGAGTATTAGTTCTCGTTAGATTCCAATTGCTCAGCTCTTTTAATGATTCCCACTCTCGAATCATAAGTCCGCTAAGCTCGCCTTCTGCTTAGAGCGTCCTCTCGACGTTAGCTTTCCCGGGATGGTATTGAATATCAAAGTGATAGTCCTCAATCAACTCCATCCATCTCCGTTGCCTCAGATTGAGGTCTTTCTGGGAGAATAGATACTTCAAGCTCTTATGATCCGTGAAAACCGTGAATGTTGCTCCGTAGAGATAGTGTCTCCATTTCTTCAACACGAAAACTATCGCTGCCAATTCCAAGTCATGCGTTGGATAATTGGATTCATACGGCTTGAGCTTTCGTGATGCATAAGCGATAACTTTTCCTTCCTGCATGAGCACTGCTCCTAGTCCTTCTTTTGATGCATCACTGTAGACGACAAAGTTTTCGGTTCCCTTTGGAAGGGCTAAGACCGGAGCTGTAGTAAGTCGTTTCTTCAGCTCTTGGAAACTCGCCTCGCACTTATCATTCCACTCAAACTTGACTTGCTTCTGGGTTAGTCGAGTGAGTGGTTCAGCTATCTTGGAGAAGTCCTGGATAAATCTTCGATAATATCCAGCTAGTCTAGAAACTCCCGATTTCCGCTACGACTCGGGTTGTTTTCATTCAACCACCGCCTGTACCTTCAAGGATCTACCGCAATCCCAAAGGTCCGGATACTATATGTCCCAAGAACGCGACTTCACTAAGCCAAAATTCGCACTTGCCGAATTTGGCATACAACTTATGTTCTCGTAGTGTCTCTAAAATGATTTTCGATGATGTTCGTGCTCTTCTCTAGACTTAGAGTATACGAGTATGTCATCAATGAATATCACTACGAATTGATCCAAATAAGGTTGGAAGACTCGATGCATCGTGTCCATAAATGCCGCTGGTGCATTGCATTAAATCGGACCGAAGGCATTACTACAAACTCGTAGTGTCCATATCGGGTTTGAAATGCGCTTTGGAAATGTCTCCTTCGGATCTTGATTGGTAATATCCTTGTTGTAAATCAAACTTCGAGTACACCGTTGCTCCTTGAAGTTGATCAAATAGTTTGTCTATCCTCGGGAGGGGATATTTGTTCTTGATGGTCACACTATTAATACCACGATAATCTATACATAGTCTTAATGTGCCATCCTTCTTTTTGACGAACAACACAGTTCTCCCCTGAGACGTGCTCGGTCGGATAAATCCCACATCCATCAATTTTTGTAATTGCGTTTTCAACTCCTGTAACTCAAGAGGAGCCATTCTATACGGTGTTCGAAATCGGGCGCCCCGGCAACACCGATAGTGAACTCGACTTCCCTATCCGGAGGGACAAAGGTGGTGAGTTCTTGTGGAAATACATCCGTATATGCCGATACTATAGGTACTTGGTTGATTTGTGACTCAACCTTGGGTTTGTTAATTACAAATGCCAGGTACCCTTGAGCCCCTCTAGTGATCGCCCTTCTCGCTTTCATTGCTGAAATGATTGGGGCAATCTTAACTCGTGCCCTTCCGAAATTTCCACTTCGGTTTTCCGGTTCACATAGCTTAATGGACTTGTTATGGCAGTCCATTTGTGCATGGTGTGCAGATAACCAGTTCATTCCCAATATCACGTCGTATTTGGATATAGGTAATAAGATCAAATCGGCAGGAAAGTTTATCTCAACAATCTTAACTTCGCATGCATTATAGATAATATCTGTTATCTGACTTGCACCCATAGGAGTTGACACTTCTAAACATATAGGCATATGTTCCATGCATGCATGCAGTTTGTGTACAAAATGCGGTGCAACAAATGAATGCGTTGATCCAGGGTCGAACAATATTTTAGCGTAGTGGTTGATACTAGAAGCGCACCTTCCACCACATCCGTTGCCTCCGAGCCTCCCGTCCGGCTAGTGCAAAGGCTCGAGCAGCATCCTTGCCCGATTACCCGGCCATTTCCCGCTTCTGCGGTTTTTCGTCTGCTTTAGTTCGGTCATCGTACTTCGGCAATCTTGCAATGGTGCTGACATTACCACAGCGCAAACACCTTCCTTGTTATGCCAACTTGTTGGCGATATCCCGCCGCAACGTGCACACTCTTGACCCGGCTTTCCTTGCACCGTCTCTTTCCTTGTCTGCTTTTATTAATCGTCCCTTCAAACTTAGCAAAGCGGTTTAGATGGTCGTTGTCTCACATGCCCTCTTAAGATCGTTCGATGGCCTATTCTCACTGAATCATGCAATACGGTTCGATCCCGACCCAATGCGGAGAGCCGCTTTACCGCAGCTGAGTAGGTTGCCGTTCAACAGTCAACATCATTTCAGTTCCGCCAATCCTCGAGTGAACTTGTAAAGCTTATCCTCTTGATCGATTGTCCCCAGAGCATACTTGGACAATCGGTGAAACTCGGACTCAGACTTGAGCTACGATCGATTCCCTTGCCTCAATCTGAAATTCATCTCGGCGTGCTTCCTTCACAACCTGTGGAATATACTTTCATTGAACTCGGCCAAGAAATTTCCCCATGTTCTGATTACTCGGTCCTGTTCCCATCTCCTTTCAACCGCCCTCCACCGCCTCTAGCGGCCGATTCCGGCATTTAAATACAACGAGTGTGACTCTCGCTCGTCGGAGTATTGAAGAGCATTGAAGATATTCTCCAGCTTCTCTATCCATTCTTCTCGCTTTCACATTGTCCGACTCTCCCAAGAAGGTTGGTGGGTCGAACCGCAAAAATCACCCCAACGTGCGATCGTTCGCCTCTGGCGGGTTCGGGAGCATGGGGTTGAGGCTCGCCTGTTGCCTCATAAAAACCAATATTTGCTTTGTAAGGCTTGTGCGGTCGATTGTCTCTTGCGCAGTGAAGGAGGTGCTGGTAATTCCGGAGAGGGTACCCGATCCCTGGGTACATTATCGTCTCCTCGTGGAATGCGACGAGGTCTCCCACGTCCTCGATGTTCTGCCATTCTGTATCTTGAAGCATTAGTTGCGATTCGTAAGTAAATGAATACAATAATTATTCGCGTAAAGCAAGGAATATCGCAGGGAAAGTAACATCAAACACAAGACACTGAATAAATAGCAAAAGGCATATCCATTAATGTAAAATTTGAATACACCCAAAGTACAACAGTAGAATTACTAAGTCAGATACATGGAATCAAAATACATCCGAATCTAGTACAATAAGGTAAGGTACAACACTGGAATACACGGCTACAACAAAAAAAGTACAAACTGACAATCGCTAGCTAATCGCTGAGATCGCCATCATCGCCGCCGCAGCTATGTCCATAATCGGGCCGGTCGGGCCGAGGTGGCGCCTCAACCTCGGGCCAATCCACAAAGTCCAACCACTGCTCGAATCCCTGTGCCTCATCGAGTTGAGCAGTCTCGAGTGCCTCCGGCTCTCCAATGTCGACTGGATCCTCCTCGGGATCCTCCTCGGCATTAGGTGCGGGCTCGCCTCGGGCGGTGGCAATGGCCGAGCATTAGCGCTAAAGCAGCCCTCTAGTGCGGCGTCTCTCTAAGCTAGGGCCTCGTAAGGTCCTCTATGATCGTCATCTGCTTGATGAGGGTCTCTCTCAAGCGCTCGACGGTGCCACGGGATAGGCGGGCGTCAATCTCCCATTTCTCGGCCGTCACTTGTCCTCTTCATCTTCTCTCCCGCATGTTATCCAGCGCTCCCGGATACTCGTATTTGGTCCTCCCACGCTCTTATGGTGTTATCGCGGTCCTTGATGATAGTAGTCAGCTCGTTCTTCTCATCGTGGCTCATCGCCAAGCTCTGAGTCAGGTCCCTATTGTGTTGGCGCTCCTGGGCTAGCTCTGTAGTCGCGCGTTCACTTTCCCGGTGCCAATGAATCATCGCTGCCGGTAATATTCCCGCAAAGACGGGCATGGAATACATCCTACCATGTAGGCGGCGTCGCTCCATCCTCGATCAAACAAAACTAAGGCGGATCACCAAAGGTAGAGGAAAGATGAGAAGAGAATAAGGAAAGAATGAATAAGGGAAATCAATGAGAATCAACTAAGTCAAGACAAGTATGACTATGAAATCTCAAAATATGCGTTCTAACTTAGTTCAAATATCAATAAGACGGTTCTATGCCAATTTGAAATCGATTTCACACTTAATTGGTCAAGTCGCGGTACTACCCAAAACACGGATCGGGTCCTATCCTGGGTCGGCTCGGTTTAAGTTTCCATCTTACTAGACGAGCTCGATACCACTCTAATCATCACGCCCCAAATGGGACGCGACGAACGATCCCCAACTTAAATACAATAACCAAACAAATCCGGACAAATATCAACGAGAACCCAATGAGACAGAGTCTAAATAGCGGCGAATAATTAAATAACAAGTACAAGTACAACTTAAAGTCTACTATCATCATCCAAATTACAACCCGAAAGTCAACAAAATATAGTAACTTAAACTCAAAGGGTCCTACGTCCTTTAGTTACAAACCCGAATAGAAAGAAATACAAAAGTCCGACAACAACATAAGATAAGACTCCAATCAACAAAGAAGAAAAAGTAACGAATCCAACAAGCGTAGTACAAAGTCTCAATCCGAGCTTTCCCGCATCCTCAACGAAATCCTCATCTAAGGTTAGAAAATAGGTGGGGTTGAGACAAAAATCTCGATGGATGGGGTGATCGGTAATGCGAGTGTGGCGCAATATAGTTAATGTGAGAAAACAGATTATATGAAAACGCGTGAGTATGATGCATGAATTCACACACATTCGCAAGTTGTCGTGATAAAATATTTAAATAATATACTTATACGATTCAAGAAAACAGTTCATGGTCACACATGCACTATGTGATTCAGTCAAGACAGGTAGGATTGCGTACGGAAGTGTAACGCCAATCCCATGCAAGGCAATTAATGGTTGGGTACGGATTTGTATCGCCAACCAATGCAAAACATGTAGCGGTTGCGTGCGGAAATGTAACGCCAACCAAAACGGGTCCGATAACTCCGGAATCGTGTGGATCGACAATGATTCATTCGTTCTTCCTTGTAACTCCCGGTCGGTATGGTCCAAGACCGGCACCTTATCGCTCCGTAGGCAAAGACAAATTCCACGGTGGAGCTTGCAAGGCTCGGATCTGTCATAATCATGATTATACCTCGAATAGTACTACGACCCACTTCTCGGACAAACTCCGTCCCTCGCTTGCGGGATTGGGACGATGGGGCCGAAAGAGTGGAATAGCAGCCGAGCTGCCCGGTTCCATCCCCGACGTATCCATTTCGATTTGTGAGCTCGACACACCAAGTTGACTTAGGCGAAAGTAATTACAAGTACAAGTGATCAGCAAATAACCGGCGATCAGTATTATTGATTCAGGGAAGCAGTTTTAGAAAATTTTTTGAAAAACGCGAGTGGCAATTATGGCGTTGGTGGAGTATTTGGATGAAGATGATCATCGGAAGGATAAGCAATCTTCGATATCTGGAAAGATTAGGTGGAACATAGGTCCCGTTATAGATTCAAAATCGCAAGGCGAGGAAGTCGCTCCGCGATCGGGTATTAATCGGTCAAATTGATCCGATAAGTCAAGGGTTTTGAGAAAATAAAATAATTTAATTAAATCTCCAAGTCAGAGGGTCTAGGGCTATTTTAGTAAAAGAGAAAATAATTTGAGTTAGGTCCTTTATAAAAGAAGAATTGTAATTTAGCCCCGTTTTGTAAAAACTAACACTTTTGGTGTTAAAAATTGAATAAAAAAATATCCCGACTTTGAAAAATTAAGAGGTCAGTTCCTAAATTCTCCAAATTGTCCAGAGATTCAGGTTTTTAAAATTTTGAACTCTAGATTTTGAAAAAGTTTCACATTGGCCCCAAATTTGTAAAAATTGCCAATTCGGACCTTAAGTTTTAAAAATTCGGAACTCACAAACCGGAAGGGCTTTTAATGTGATTCCAGTTGGAAAATGTCACTAAGGTTAGTAGGATATTGGGACAAAAGCAGTTTTTAAAATAAATATGTGTAGGTCCTTTAACTTTTGAAAATATCATTTTTGTCCCATTTTGAAATAATTGCCTTTAAGGCTTTTAGGGGTCCAATTGTTATGAAATTTGAACCTTGGGTCCAAAATATAATTAAGTTATAGTTAAGTTAGTATTTCCAGGTGCATGGGCTGCGTAAGTCCTGGAAATTTCATTTGGGTCCTCAAGTTTAGTATTTTACACATTAGTCCCTCAATTTTGGAAAAATTGTTTTCCAAGCCCTAACCACTTGGATTTTTGGAATACTTTTAAAATATGTAATTCCCAGTACCTTAAGAGTAAAAATTTCAAATTTTAAAGTTAAGGTCTGGTACAGTTTTAAAAATTGCAAAGTAGCCCTTAAACTTTCAAAATTTTACAATCTAGTTCTTGGGCTTTTAAAGGTTGATTTCATTTATCTTAAAACTCTTAAAACTTTATTAAAATGTCCAAAAGTCATTTTTGAACCTGAGTACAGTCCCAAATTTCGAAATTTGCAGAGGGGTCCTTTAACTTTTATTTTCTTGCAATTTAGTCCACCAATTTTCCATTTTTTACATTTTTAAGTCTAAAATTGAAATTTAATCAATTATGCTCAACTTTTCCAGGTTATAAGGCATCCAAAACATAGATTTTAAAGATCATACACATGCATGTCCAATACATACAAGAATTCATCAAATAGAACATTAAAGTGTACATGCATGCACCTAAAATTCAATAAATAGTAATTTTGAGCAACTCTTGAGAATTTTCATGACTTGATACATAAAATTGACATGCAATACATAGATTATATATATCTCAAGGCTCATGATCAAATTTTCTACATGCATTTAATCAAAACACCTAAAAGTTGGAAAATATTTTTCCACCCACCTTAAAATTGGAAATTGTGAAATAAAAGGATAATTTCACAATTTTTGGATGAGGCTTCTTAGGTCAGCCCCTAATTCAAAAAAATATCAAAAATTTGAAGTTAGAAAAATGATAGAAAAATTAAGGAGAAAAAGACAGAAATAAGGAAATGAGAAGGACTACACTTTACCTTGTGTAGTAGGTGTTTGGAGACTAGTTGAAGCTTAAAAATTGGAAATTTTGGCTCAACTCCAAAATCACCTAAGGTCAGCCCCTATTTCTCAAAAATGAAAGAGGGGTGGTAAAATTTGAAAAAAATAGAAAGAGTAGGAAAGAAGGGGTCTAGTACTCAATTCTTACCTTGTAGTCTAATTTCCTCTACTATTTTCTCTTCAAGCTTGAGTTCCTTCTTCAAAAATGTTGTCAAGCTCTAATCTTCAAGGTCTTCTAAATGTACCTCCAAACCAAATTCAAACTTAAGTTAAGAAGGTGGAAGAGATGAACAATTTGATATCCAAAAATGGATTGAAGATAAAATTTCTTACCTTGGTATGATTTGGTTCGATTTTTATGGAGTATAAGGAGGGAAATGTTGAAAATTTTTCTAAGTATTGAAGAAGAAAGTGAGAGGAAGAATAGAGAGAAGTTGGGAGTTTTAGAGAGAATGAGGAGAATTAATTTGGAAGATCAAATGTGTTGGTGAAATTTTTTGATCCAAATTTTTGAAAAAATTGGCCTTGTGGCCGTGTACTAGGGAGAGAGAGAAGGAGAAAATTTTTCAAGCTTGTAATTTGATTCTTGCATGGGAGACAAAGTGCAAGTCAAAGCATGGGCTTGAATGGTGTTGGGGAATATTGAGAAGAATGTTGGTAAAGTGGGAATAAGTTGGGAAAAATAGTAATAAAGAATTGGTGTATAAGATGATGTGTATAATGTTTGAATTAATGATATAATTATACACAAGATGACTAATATATGGTGTAGGTGTACAAGAGTTGGATGATATTTTTACTCCAAAAATACCACCATGGCCGTCCACTATGAGGGCAATATGGTAATTCCATATATATATATTTTTTTTGTCCCAAATTTGATGATAATAGATGAAATATATCAATCTCCCAAAATATTTAGTGATTTCCTTGATCACTTGTAAGTCTCATGATCACTTAATCTAAATCAAAATCTTAATTCTATAAGGTAAAAGTCTCTAAAATAAATAGTCTCTTAAAATTTTAAGGTGACTAATAAATACAAAAATAGTAATAATGATCAATCAAGTGATCATAAATGAGGAATAGAATTAATAAAGATCATGATCACAAGTAATTAAATAAAATAAAATAAAATACAAAATATATGTATTATTAATAATTACCCGTCAAAATGACGCGGTAAAATAGTCGATCAAAAGTATAAACGACAATAAGGATCAATTAATAGCTCGGAAAAATCGGGGCTTCACATAAATAACATAAACCCATAATTTGTAAAATAAAGAATGAGAACAAGTAAAATTATATAGATTGTTGGGTTTAATTTCTAGAATTAATAAAATAAAAACTTTTAAATAAAATTAATATTAAATAGATAAATACAATATACATATTCGGAGAATGGGGATGAAATAGAGAGTCCCCATTTTATCTAATTGGAATAGAAAGAGAGACGGGTATGTAATGTTGTCCTTGTCCATATCTGCTTCTAGAGAAGTGGGAAATTCCCATCGCCGCTCCCATCCCTGAATTAAATGGGGATTCCATGTTCCATTCTATTCATTTACCGACGGGAATGGTTCCCCGCGGATATGTTCTCATCCCTAAATGCAGGATATATAATTCATAGAATTACTAGAAGAATATATATATACATATCAAGGCCTAACATATATACACCTCATGCATCGTACGGGTAAAAGACTAGTATAGTTGAAATGAGCTAAACCAGTGAGCCTTTTTGAGCATCAATGAGCATATTTGAATATATTTTTAACATTTTTTTAATTTATCCTGGTTTTACAGAAAATATTTGCCATAGTGTATTATATTTTGTTATTATTCTATGATATATTACTTTTTATTCTTCTGAAGGAAAAAAAGTATCATTGCGATGTTCCTTAGATTGAAATTTATGCAGTTACACGAGTATTTTTTCGCTTTTGACAAACTGTACAATATAAGAAAACATGGAAATTCTAATGGAAAAAATCCGTTAGAATTTGGTCAATTTTAGAAAAATAAACGGTACTTCCAACGGTATTTATCCATTTGAATATTCAACTATTGGGAAAAACTCCAACAATTTTACGTTATATATCAATGGGAATATTCAATCATTTTATCTCATTATCTATATTTTTAACTTCCCAGCACACTTTACTATACACTTTCAATATGATGAGCTCCAGAAAAGAAGATGTATTTTGCTGATATGGATAGTACTATCAAATCTTTTAACCTCTATTAAAATTTTCAACAGTATTAGAATTTTCTAACGGGATTTTCCAATGGTATGTTGTAGCTAGCTTTGTAATTTTAATTGAAATTTTAAAAACTCCAACGATTACTGTTAGAATTTTCCAACGGTACTATACTTTAACAATGGAATTTCCGTTGGGATTTAAAAAATTTCAATAGTATTTTTAATGGTTTATTCCAGCGATCTTGTTTACCATTGAAACCACTTGTGGAATTTTTCAACGGTTTGTTATAGTATTGGGATTTCATTGGAATTTTTAATTCTAATGGTTTATACCAACGAATTTATTTATCATTGAAATTATCAAGTTGCAATTTTCCTATAGTACATTGTAGCATTAGAACATCTGTTTGGAATATTTAAAATCCCAATTGTTTATTTTGTTTCGTTGGAATTATTCCATCATAATTTGATTGCTTTCTTGTAGCGCAATCTTTCAAATGATACACTCAATAGACAATACATTAAATATATGTGTGTAATAGATAAGTAAACAATCCACCTTTTTAACAATGGTACTTATTCATATCCTAATACCAAATGTACATGGATATTACCAAACAAAACATCATATCCCATCTATTGTACACTAGAATTTCCTTGATTGGTGGAATCGCAATGTGGTAGTTAACCATCATACTTATTTCATTACTACAGTGGAAAATTGTGACATTTCATGATCTTTATGTGAAAGTCTTGGCCTCATATAATTACAAAATCGTTTTACATCCTTTGAATGCATGAAGCTGATTTCTGACTATCAAAATCTTCCCACATCTCATTTAATTTTGGAATTATATGTAAGTGACTGATCATTCTTGTTTATCACCATTAACACACACTAGCATAACTGCATAATCATTCTCAAAATCATGCTCACCACATCAAGAACACAACAAGTCAAGAAGATCGAGTCATGACAAACGTATATCATTAGAGAGGGTGATTTGATTCAAATGTTGAGATTTACTATAATGTAATTATTGATAATGATGAGCTAAGTTTATTTAAAAGATCTTATAAGCTCATACATCTTATAAGATTTTTTAGAGCTTATAATTTCTTAGATCTTATTTTAAAAATAAAAGTAGTTGAAATGTTTGAATAAAATAAGATGGAATAGCTTTTAAGATATTAGTAATGATATTTTTGTAATTAAAATGGTCAAGTGAAAGGAGGTTAAAATATTATCTTATTTTGAAAACAAGGTGGAGTCCCCTACCTTTCCTAAAAAGAGCTTATAAGCTTCTGACATCTTATTTTGGAAGCTTACAAGATCTTTTTTTTCTTCAAAAATAAACTTACTAAACATCCTATAAGGTGTTTTGAGGAGCTTATAAGCTCAACCAAAGACCCTATTTTAAACACATATGTCGTGGATATAATCAACATTTGAAATTATAAACAAGAACATGGAAAATTCTATGAAACGATACTAAGTGCTATTCATCTAACACTATATATTATGATTCGGAAGCTAAGTGTCGCAGTGTTGTAAAAACTTAGTGTAAAATTTACAAAAGTCGTCATTGAAATTCAGTCTAGTTACAAAAGACTACAATTTTCCTACTAGTTACATGTTAAAATTACAAATACTGATGCTGCTCAATAAAGAAGATCACTTCGAATTAGGGGATTCTGAAAAAGTCTAAGCCATCTTCTCCACTGCTGAAAATATTTTATAGTGGGAACTTTCCTTCAACACCGAAAAACATTAGACGGGCTCGAGGTTGTACAAGGAGGCCCATCCGACATTAAAATCCGTATGTGAATGAGAGAAACCCCGAGGAGAAAAAGCGTAGTTGAAAATATTGAATTGTGAATCACTACCAAATGAGATGGAGCGACCTTTTTATACTTGCGTAGGTGAAAGCGGCGCATAGGCTGGATCCAGGTGTTCATAAGCCGATTAATTTTATTTATAGCCCAATAATTAATAAATAATATTAGGTAATTAATGAGATAATAATAAGTAATGTTAATAATTTTAAAAGGATATTTTCTCCCACAACATAAGCCTCCTCAGCTCCCCGGCTACAGAAGCAGAGAGAGCGGTGTGAAAGCTAGAATGGTATCGTGTTGGCTTGTCTTATTCTTTATTTTGTCTTATCTTAAGGTGTCTTGGTCATTCTTACATAAGGGAAAGCTTGGGAAGAGTGCTTTGACCATCTCTTTAAGAGGTAAAATTTCTCTCTCTATTTCTCCTCAAATTTTGATATTCTTTGCTTAGTAGAACACTTGGTGAAATTTGTGGAGAGTTGAGAAAAATATCCATGGAGAGTTGGAGTAAAGAGTGAGATGAATTAAGTGGTGAAGAGTTCCCCGAAAGCCCGAGGAGGGCACCACCGGTGCCAAGGGTGCATAGGGAGGACGCCCTCTGATGGCCCTTCAAGGGCGCGCCTAGGCATCCCGTCCCCCCGGTCCGTTTTTCTTCGTATGCGTCTCCATTGTCTCTGGAGTTTTCATACGTTTCAAGCTGGGGTTCGCAGCCCAGGCTTTCGACATCTTCCTTCTGGGGTCGGGGAGTCACCAGCCAGTCCGTGTGTAGTTGTCTCATTCCATCCCCACTTTTGTCCACATGGTTTAATATTACCCCTTTGTCCTTGGAGTTGTGTGTCATTTGTGGGTGTATTATAGAGTTCCCATCAGATTCGAGTCCAGGTTGGAGGATTGTGAGGAGGAGTCCGAGGGGGAAATTCTGGACGAGACCCCTCGGCCCAAGTATCGACATGGGACACCTCCCGCAAGTAAAGTTGTGGTTCTTGGGAAGTTGGTGAGCAGAGTTATTTCTCGATGTCTTCGTAGGTTGAGGGAATGATTAGAGTTTCCCCTAGAGTTTTGTATGTTGGCTCTGGGGCCGGAGGACGCACTTCCCAATCCCTCTCCAAGCTTCATTACAGTGTATTTGTATAGTTTTTCCATTGGCCTCACCATTCCTCCGGACACTTTTCTCGTGGAGATTATATAATTGACAGAGCGGTTCGCCACTACCGAAAATTTCTACTGGAGAGCGGGAAGGCCACCTGGGAGGTGATAGATATCTCGGACAATGGTTCTTTGATGAAGAAGGGGAGGGAGAGATCGAGGCTTTGCACGATCTTCCCATAGAAGCTGATGGCGCAGACGACAATGACGAGAGTAGAGCCGACAATAGAGATTATGTTTTTCTTTACGCGTGTTATCATTTTTTTATTATTTTTGTTTCATGCATATAGTTATTGTTCGGGAAGACTTGTTGTATTTTACGCGGAGGCAAACCCTTCTTCATGGGAGTGGGGGTTAGTTTCTTAGGAGTGGCCGGTGGAGAGTGCTTCTTTCATGCATAGTTGAAAGAGAGTCTGCGACGAGTTTATGAGGATTCCATTGTGATAAACCCCTCCAGTCTAGGAGTGCCTAAGGAGGTTTGTGATTAGGAGGATCCCATTAGGGGGACTCCTCTCATTCGGGAGTGCTGAAGGAGGTGTAAGTTTATGAGGATCCCATTTCTCGGAGCGCCGGAGGAGGTATACGTTTATAAGGATCCCATTAGGGAGGACCCCTTCCCTCAGGGAGCACTGGAGGAGTTGTAAGTTTATGAGGATCCCATTATGGGGGACCCTCCCCTCCCAGAACACTTGAGGAAGTGTAAGTTTATGAGGATCCCGTTAGGGGAGATCCCTCCTCTCCGGGAGCATTGGATGAGGTTCAAGTTTATGAAGATCCCATTATAGGGGACCCCTTCCCTGAGAGCGACGAATGAGGTTTATGTTTATGAAGATCCCATCAAGGGGGACCCCTCCCTAGTGGGAGCGCTGGAGGAGGATTATATTTAAGATTCTGTTAGTTGGACTTCTCCCCTCTGGATTCGCCGAATGTGATTTGGTGAGGAGAGTGTGTGCATGCACATGAACCAATACCTTGCAAGTAACTGCGTACAAATAGTCAAAAATATGGGTGAAAACGAATGATGACTTATATTTATTATTCAAATAAACAATGTGCAGACATGGCACGCGCCAAAAGAACTTAAAGCAATAATATTTAATGCCCATGGCGAAAATAAGCTAAAAGCAAACAAATAAGCATGTAAAGGCCCCTAGATAGGGAGGCAAAAATTGATGTTCGGGGGAGTTGGCAAAGGTTGCTCGGCACGATTGCTGTCTTTTTCTGAGAAACCCCTCCAGTCTAGGAGTGCCTAAGGAGGTTTGTGCTTAGGAGGATCCCATTAGGGGCCTCCTCTCATTCGGGAGTGCTGAAGGAGGTGTAAGTTTATGAGGATCCCATTTCTCGGAGCGCCGGAGGAGGTATACGTTTATAAGGATCCCATTAGGGAGGACCCCTTCCTCGGGGGAGCACTTTGGAGGAGTTGTAAGGTTATGAGGATCCCATTATGGGGACCCTCCTCCCGAACACTTGAGGAAGTGTAAGTTTATGAGGATCCTGTTAGGGGAGATCCTCCTCTCCGGGGAGCATTGGATGAGGTTCAAGTTTATGAAGATCCCATTATAGGGATCCCTTCCCGAGAGCGACGAATGAGGTTTATGTTTATGAAGATCCCATCAGGGGGAACCTCCCTAGTGGGAGCGCTTGGAGGAGGATTATATTTAAGATTCTCGTTAGTTGGACTTCTCCTCCGGATTCGCCGAATGTGATTTGGTGAGGAGAGTGTGTGCATGCACATGAACCAATACCTTGCAAGTAACTGCGTACAAATAGTCAAAAATATGGGTGAAAACGAATGATGACTTATATTTATTATTCAAATAAACAATGTGCAGACATGGCACGCGCCAAAAGAACTTAAAGCAATAATATTTAATGCCCATGGCGAAAATAAGCTAAAAGCAAACAAATAAGCATGTAAAGGCCCCTAGATAGGAGGCAAAAATTGGTGTTCGGGAGTTGGCAAAGGTTGCTCGGACGATTGTCGCTTTTTTTCGAGAAACCTCTCCGCCTAGGAGTGCCTAAGGAGGTTTGTGCTTAGGAGGATCCCATTAGGGGCCTCTCTCATTCATTCGAGTCTTTGAAGGAGGTGTAAATTTATGAGGATCCCATTTCTCGGAGCGCCGGAGGAGGTATACGTTTATAAGGATCCCATTAGGGAGGACCCCTTCCCTCAGGGAGCACTGGAGGAGTTGTAAGTTTATGAGGATCCCATTATGGGGGACCCTCCCCTCCCAGAACACTTGAGGAAGTGTAAGTTTATGAGGATCCCGTTAGGGGAGATCCCTCCTCTCCGGGAGCATTGGATGAGGTTCAAGTTTATGAAGATCCCATTATAGGGGACCCCTTCCCTGAGAGCGACGAATTAGGTTTATGTTTATGAAGATCCCATCAAGGGGGACCCCTCCCTAGTGGGAGCGCTGGAGGAGGATTATATTTAAGATTCTCATTAGTTGGACTTCTCCTCCGGATTCGCCGAATGTGATTTGGTGAGGAGAGTGTGTGCATGCACATGAACCAATACCTTGCAAGTAACTGCGTACAAATAGTCAAAAATATGGGTGAAAACGAATGATGACTTATATTTATTATTCAAATAAACAATGTGCAGACATGGCACGCGCCAAAAGAACTTAAAGCAATAATATTTAATGCCCATGGCGAAAATAAGCTAAAAGCAAACAAATAAGCATGTAAAGGCCCCTAGATAGGGAGGCAAAAATTGATGTTCGGGGGAGTTGGCAAAGGTTGCTCGGCACGATTGCTGTCTTTTTCTGAGAAACCCCTCCAGTCTAGGAGTGCCTAAGGAGGTTTGTGCTTAGGAGGATCCCATTAGGGGGACTCCTCTCATTCGGGAGTGCTGAAGGAGGTGTAAGTTTATGAGGATCCCATTTCTCGGAGCGTCGGAGGAGGTATACGTTTATAAGGATCCCATTAGGGAGGACCCCTTCCCTCAGGGAGCACTGGAGGAGTTGTAAGTTTATGAGGATCCCATTATGGGGACCCTCCCCCCCAACACTTGAGGAAGTGTAAGTTTATGAGGATCCCGTTAGGGGACATCCCTCCTCTCCGGGAGCATTGGATGAGGTTCAAGTTTATGAAGATCCCATTATAGGGGACCCCTTCCCTGAGAGCGACGAATGAGGTTTATGTTTATGAAGATCCCATCAAGGGGGACCCCTCCCTAGTGGGAGCGCTGGAGGAGGATTATATTTAAGATTCTGTTAGTTGGACTTCTCCCCTCTGGATTCGCCGAATGTGATTTGGTGAGAGAGTGTGTGCATGCACATGAACCAATACCTTGCAAGTAATCGCACAAAATAGTCAAAAATATGGGTGAAAACGAATGATGACTTATATTTATTATTCAAATAAACAATGTGCAGACATGGCACGCGCCAAAAGAACTTAAAGCAATAATATTTAATGCCCATGGCGAAAATAAGCTAAAAGCAAACAAATAAGCATGTAAAGGCCCCTAGATAGGGAGGCAAAAATTGATGTTCGGGGGAGTTGGCAAAGGTTGCTCGGCACGATTGCTGTCTTTTTCTGAGAAACCCCTCCAGTCTAGGAGTGCCTAAGGAGGTTTGTGCTTAGGAGGATCCCATTAGGGGGACTCCTCTCATTCGGGAGTGCTGAAGGAGGTGTAAGTTTATGAGGATCCCATTTCTCGGAGCGCCGGAGGAGGTATACGTTTATAACGATCCCATTAGGGAGGACCCCTTCCTCAGGGAGCACTGGAGGAGTTGTAAGGTTATGAGGATCCCATTATGGGGGACCCTCCCCTCCCAGAACACTTGAGGAAGTGTAAGTTTATGAGGATCCCGTTAGGGGAGATCCCTCCTCTCCGGGAGCATTGGATGAGGTTCAAGTTTATGAAGATCCCATTATAGGGGACCCCTTCCCGAGAGCGACGAATTAGGTTTATGTTTATGAAGATCCCATCAAGGGGACCCCTCCCTAGTGGGAGCACTTTGAGGAGGATTATATTTAAGATTCTTAGTTGGACTTCTCCCCTCCTGGATTCGCCGAATGTGATTTGGTGAGGAGAGTGTGTGCATGCACATGAACCAATACCTTGCAAGTAATCTATCGTACAAATAGTCAAAAATATGGGTGAAAACGAATGATGACTTATATTTATTATTCAAATAAACAATGTGCGTATGGCACGCGCCTAAAAGAACTTAAAGCAATAATATTTAATGCCCATGGAGAAAATAGGCTAAAAGCAAACAAATAAGCATGTAAAGGCCCCTAGATAGGAGGCAAAAATTGATGTTCGGGGAGTTGGCAAAGGTTGCTCAAGACGATTGTCAGTCTTTTCTCGAGAAACCTAAGTTTTGCCAGGGTCTCTAGAAGTTATGTTGATGGCTCCAGCCTCATGAGTATTATTTCTTCAATGCACGGCTCGGGATGGCACAGATATTTGGCAAAGTTTATTTTCCTTCGGCTCAAGATACTTGTGCAACTTGCGTTGATCCACATACTCTTTCAAGAAGCCCTTCTGAACTAACCTTTCAATTTATTTATGTAGGTTGAGATACCTTCAGTAGTATGGCTTCTGTCATGGTGGAAACAACAATAAAGATTTGAATTTAAGTCTTGAGAGGTTACTCTCATTTTCCTAGGAGGTTTTGTGGCTCCCTACCTATGAGCAACGACTAACACTTCCGCCATAGGTGTGTTCAAGGGGGTAAAGTTCATACTACAATCTCTTTTCTTGCCCTTCCGGGGCTGATTCTTGTCATCCTCTCTGGCTTTGCGCTTGCCCATGGGCTTGGACTCAGTATCCTCTTCCGCTTGGATGGTCTTCTTGGTGCAACTCATGAATCTCTATGGAGCATTGAGAAGCTTCCCCTCTGGTGTTTCCATCAAGCATCTGTGGGTGAGGATCTGCTGTTGAATCCCTACCGAGGTCTTGTGCTGGATGTTGGTGTGTTCATTCATGGCTTCCATGAGCTAGCCCATAAAGTTGCATAAAGGTTCCCCCACATTGAGTTGAAAGAAGTGTGAGATAGTCTTGGGGCACTTCCTGTTGATGGAGAATTGCCACACAAAACTCTTCATGAGCATTTCCATCCTGAAATGGATCTCGACCGGGAGCCGATTAAACCATGTCGTCGGGGGCGCATGGTCAAGGTTGTTTGAATGCTTTTTTAATGGGAATCATCTAACATATTGTAGAGATTCGCCATTTTGTAGAATTTGTCATGGTGCTCTTGAGGGTCTTCCGTTCATCGTAAAGGGAGGTTAGAATTTGTCATGGTGCTCTTGAGGGTCTTCCGCTCATCGTAGCGGAGGTTAGAATTTGTCATGGTGCTCTTGAGGGTCTTCCGCTCAATGAGGATGACTGGAACGAGTGGGCTTCTACTTATCAAGGTAGTGGCTCAGGAGTTGGCCTGGCTAGCGCGCCATGCCTGGGACTTTTCAGCTAGCATAAGTATGGAGTTGTGAGCATTGGGATCTATACTTGGCTCTTTCTTCGGCCACAGACGGCTCCTTGTGGTTCTCACCACGTTCTTCATTCCTCTTCATTCATCTCCTAAGTTGGGGTCTTCAACAACGGATGGAGCTCTGGGAGGTCTTGCAGTGGCTCTGGCTGCGACCTGGTGTCTTAGAGCGTTCCGAACAGCTTTATTAAGCAAGATTTGGAAGGTTTCCCTGGTCAAGCAAAATTCCTCGGTGGACGGAGCTCATCTGGGAGGCGGACGTGGTGCCCTTCTTAGCGGAGGAGGGGGGCAAGCCTCCCATTTTCTAGGCCGCCATTCTTCTCGCTGATTTCTATTTCTGGCGCCAGCAACTTGAGAGTCGATTTTGTGTAATTGAAATAGGGTTTGCATTTTCGTGTCTTTTGGTTGATTCCTACAGACGATGCTAAAATGATGCTGCTTAACAAAGCAAATCACTGTGATTTATGGGATTCTGAAAAGTCCAAGTCTTCTTCTCCACTACTGGAAATCTTCTATGGTGGGGACTTGCCTGCAATACCATTAAACGTTAGACAGGCCCTGGGGCTGTCCCAGAGAGGCTCTCCAACGCTCAAGTCAACACGTGAATGAGAGAAAATATAGAGTAGAACCACAATAATTGAAAGTATTGAATTGTGAATAATTACTTACAAATGAGATGAAAGAACCTTTTTTTACCTGAGTTGGCGGGCCTCATGGGCCGCATAGGAGAAAACGGTGTGTTGGTTATACCCTTAATGTTTGTGTTTGTTTTATGAATACCTGTGTACTTGACGTAGTTTGTAAAAAAAGAAACAAATATCAAGAAGTTATTATAAATAAGATAAATTTCAAAAATGAAATTTGTAATTCTTCCAAAAAACTAATGAGCAAAATACATGATTCATCTATGATAATGAGTCGACGGACCACCTAGTAAACACATTCTTGGGAGTAAGGGTGTAAAAGAAGTGAATTGTTTCGATTCGATTCGGTATTCGAATTTATGTATTGACAGTCAAATTCGAAAAATAAGAATACGAGTTTAAATAAGAATATTTATTCAGATTCACACATTATGTGAATACAAATATGAACATCATTATATTCGATTCGAGTATTTGAAGAATATTCGAACAATATTATAAATATTTGTATTTATTTTTATACAAATCACTTATATGTAATTTTTACACATATAAGTATATACTTATTTATGTAGATTAAACTATATATTCACTTATAAAAGACCCTAACTAATAAGCCCATATATAATTATATTCTTGTTGGACTCGACAATACATTCTTTTTCTGTTCATATATTTAGTGATT
Organism: Rehmannia glutinosa; assembly: GCA_016081115.2. Taxonomy (NCBI): domain Eukaryota; kingdom Viridiplantae; phylum Streptophyta; class Magnoliopsida; order Lamiales; family Orobanchaceae; genus Rehmannia; species Rehmannia glutinosa. The sequence continues at coordinate 46,865,062 of CM071926.1, read as the reverse complement.
AATATGTTGTTGATATATTAAAAATTTCCTGACCTAGAGTTAGTATTTAGATTATAATTATTGTTGCAATCTAATCGGATATTGTAGGAAAAAGATAAATATAGGTTAGGATTTCGAATACAAATATCCAATTGATTTGTATTTTATTCGAATATATTTTCAAATATGAATAAGAATTATTTATTGTATTCGAATATTAAAACAATACAAATAAGAATATAATATCTTATTCTTGATATTCGACTCGATTGGATTCGTTTACACTCCCTACCTGGGAGGCCTCAGGAAAAAGAATTGAGGCCACTAGTTTAATTGATGTGGAAATATATAAGATTTCCCATCTGACAACAACCACAAGACAAACAAGAAACGCACATAGTTATTATAAAATGTTTCCATATGAACGTGTATGTTATCCTTTTCAGCAGTAGACCATGGTATGGACAGTGGTGGCATCACATTCCATGTAGCTGAAAACTACCTGTGTACTAGGTTGTGTCCATATGATTTGAAATTGAACCTTCTGTCTTTGCTCTTATATTCCATCTCTTTGTCATCAATTATACCGCATGACCCAAGCATTTTAAACGCCTCTTGATGAGTTTTCCACCTTCTTTCTTTCTTTCTTTCTCTAGTTCTCCTTTTTTTGTTTTTAAATTTAAAGTTTCTATAAGAAATATTAAAAATTAAAGTAAAAATGAATCGATTCGATGGTTTCAACCATAAAAATAGTTTTTTTGCTAATCGGGCATAATCGACCACCGATTCTTGATTCAACCAGGCCGGCTGATCCGATCTCATTTTTAAATAATTGATTTTACATTACCAAAAATATTATGCATAGAATTTGCACTTTTTTCAGATCACAATTCAGAAAGTGGTTGAGCCGAGTATTCGTTATATCCCTATATGCAATAATTCATTTCCAAATCCATCATATAGAAATATTCCCCAACCCATTCTAAAGCCCAAAAATTTAGCCAACATTTTTCAAATACTATCACCCCATTCTAAGCAACAATGCAAACTGTAAGGAAGATAGACATTCTCGATCCCCATATATAAGAACAACAACAATATGTAGAATTTACAATGACCTTCAATAAATTGAAGGGCAACATATAAGAAATGTACAACCTAAATATAAGCTTTACATCTTTTGTAAATATACTATACTTACTATCTTTAGGCCTAAACTGGTTTCAGTTAATGCGGGTTGCATAAATCATTGAATGCTCTAAGTTATACGTTTAAGCTACCATTAATTTACCAAAATTGGGCCATTTTCAGGAGCATGATTTTATGAGGCCTAAATTGTAAAGGAACTTTTCTGATCCCGAACGGAAGAGACGGCCCAATGAGAATCGGCCACTCTGCTGAGGTGGTGAAGTGGAGTACGTCTCATCCTTCACGCGGAGTATAGTTAGGCCTATTTCTTTCCGAACCGCCTCAATGGTTTCACTTTTAACCGGATCGCCTGATGCATCGGTCACGTAAAACATATTTACAGCTTGTGTGCCTCTTGTTGCCACCTCAGCCCGGGTAACCGATAGACCATTTTCTCTAAATATACGAGTAACATCAGAGAGAAGACCAACCCTATCATTGCTACATAATTCCAGCCTTATTCCCTGCATTGATAACACAACACAATCATGTAAAATCAAATTTCGAAGAGAACAAACAAAAAATAATGCGGTTTTATTTTTAATATTAGATACCTCAGATGATCTCCTCTTAATTGTTGTTTCCAAGCAATGAATTACACGTTGTCTCTCTGCTTCTAAGCTAATCGGGCGCCCATCCATATGCCTTATGTAATATTCCTAACAAAGCAAACACATACGATAAAACGTAACAGTGCTAATTAGTAGGGTGATTGATGATAACATAATCAGAATTCTAAATAATCAAGTGTATGCATTTAAAAATTAAGCTGTGCAAAATTAACCTGTTCGGCCTCTGGTCCTTCAGCAACAATGATACCATGAAATATCACGCATCGCGATCAGAATCGTACACACCGTATCGAATGAAGCTTAGGTTGATGCGGGTCCGGATACTCACGTTCACCACAGTGTATCCCTTTTCTACGCAATTTTCAATAGTCACAAAAGGTTTGATTCGTTCATTTGTCGTGTTATACTCATTTTGATTGTCGTAATCACGATCGGCGTACATAATTTGATGCAATCTTCTCAGTGTATGAGTCAAGCCGATAGAGATAGCAGTGTTGGCGCTTTGCCATTCTCTGTTTCCTTTTAGGACATAGAGAAGAAGTTGTTTGATAGTAGCAAGCCGATCGGGATCATCTACTGGCGATCTGTTTGCTTCGTCGGTGATGTAAACGACTAAAGCCATTCTTGAGTTATGAGTCCATACTTCTGCGCCCACTACATTATACTTAAGATCGGTAAGAATGGCAAAAACCTCCGAGAGCAATCCCGGCCTGTCTCTTCCTAATAACTCTATGCCAGTATGCTCTACAGCAGATTGCAGATCGACAGATCTCTCCATCGACTGGAATCTTGGTTCCAGGGACTACAATGTAATTTTATAATGAGAGTGAAGATACAATTTGAAATAAGCATTACAAAAATTAACTTAGGAAAGAATCAAGCAACAAAACAACTTTCTTGCTTGTATTTATATGCTGCATTGTTGCTATGACATGGACTTGCATTATAGTTATTCATGCTTCATTTTCCTTTACACGCGATTTTATTATCAATTTATTTTATCGTTGGATATATCATTTTTCTTGTTTTTTTATTATCATAAAAATTAACGACGTAAGAAAAATTCATTTCAGTTGGTAGAAAAACCAAAATGTCGTCACGATTAAAGGGACCGATTGACGTGTGCCTTGGCCACCCGACGACATAGGTGACGACAGACGTAGTTATAAACCATGACTTTTCTACCTAAAAAGCAATAGAATCTTCTTGATATTTAACATAGAATGTGAATTTAGAGACTAAAAGTATTTCAGCATTTAATAATTATCAAATAATTTGCCAAAAAAAATCAAGTTATTCATACATTGATGATTAAAAACAAAGTGATTCTTTACATTGATGAATAAAAACACACACACACACACACACACACACACAAGAAGTATGATTCTATACATTGTTGCATAAATATATATCTGTTGAATTCGCTCGGCAATCTCATCCTCATAGACCTTATTTCCACATTCATCGGTTACATGAAAAACTGCATTTGACAATAAAAAATAAGAGAAATGCACGTAGTATCAAATGATTTTATCAGATTTTCAATCCGAGAAAATGAAAAAAATCCTTAAAGTTCACCATCCATAAACCATTGCCCATCTGAAGAAATGTAAGCCCTTTTGATTATCAGATTCATATCATTAAGAACTTGTACAACTTCCAACAAGCTTCCCCTCTTATTTGCACTGTCAACTTGCAAATTCCCGCGGAGAAAAAAAGCACATTCCAGTTAACTAAAAGTTATCGGATCAAACGGTGATATTCTTATAGAATGATTTCTTGATTCAATCAAATTCAACATCAGCAAATGCAACCAACATTGAAGAAACATAGATACCTTAATCAAAGTAGCATTCTTGTGAGATTCATTGTCAATTATAACCCTACAAAAGTTCCAAATCAAGAGTAATAAATCAAAAATTAAACTCTTGTTAACAATTTATTCAAAACATGACCTTTTTCTTCAGAAATATTATATTTTTTTAACATGCATGCATAGGCACGAACATAATTCACCAATTCAAATAAAACAAAATTCATTCACAATTCACAGCATAAACATGAAAAAGAAAAAATAAAAAGAAAATGAAAAATTAAAGACAAAATACCTTGGTGGGTGCAATCTATTGATAAGCTTCTCAAACTCATCATGAACTCTAACTGATGAATAACAGAAATCCATTTATCAAAACTAAAGAAAAAATATTTTTAACTGATGACACAAAAACAGAGTAGAATTCAAAGAAAAACTCTAATAGAGTCCCTTTTTTTCCGTTTGTATGCTTTGTTTTTGTGACAAAATTTCAGGTGTGTTTATTTATCAGAGAATGTGTTTGCTCAATTCTGAGGAGAAAATGATGTGAATCAGTGTTGAGGGTGCGTTGGTTATTATAAGACAGTGGGCTCGTGAGTTGTAACCAAGAGATTTTAGAGGTACTCTTTTTTACACATTGAATTCACATTTCATCACATATATACACACTCAGATTATGTATATATTCATATATTCATATAATAGTATGTATATGCATATAACACAATCAAAATGAGAGATAGAGAAGCTCATATGAGTCATGGGGGACTGTGGACCCCCCACCTAGTCTACTACTTTTCTTTCTTGTTTATTTTTTTTTTCCGTTCTTTAATTTTCTTTATTTCTTATTTATTTATTTATTTATTTATTGAAGTCTTATTACCTAATAACATATAAAGTAATTTAATTGAGATGAAAATTAAATAGATACATTTATGCTCGTTCAAATTTAATATTTTTAATTTTGAGCTTAAATAGTCTGTAAGATTTTGGCCGTACATGGAAAGATTAGTTGGATAGTAAGGTGCATGATGTGATGTATATGATTTGTTTGTAAAAGAGTTAGTAAGTATGTCTGAGCTTAGGTGACGCTACCGAATGAATTTAAAATTGATTCGTTTGGTAGGTATTGGCCTTAAACGGAATGAGGAGTAGGAAAACATTGAATTCTTTAGGTAAGGATAAATCTATTTGAAAAGTATTTACCATTTGGCTAAGTATAGATGAACTAATTTAGAAAGTATTTACTGATGATGAGGTGTAGATGAATCGATATGATGAAGTACAGACGAATTGAAATGCCACATGTTTACTGCTTGATAAGGTATGCATGAATCAATGTGAAACTTGTTTACTTTTTGATGAAGTATAAACGACCACGTGTTTACTGCTTGATAGGGTACATGTAATTCGATGTGAAATATTTTTATAACTATTTAATGAAACATAAATGAATTGGAGTGTCACATATTTATAGCTTGATGGGATACATCTCGTGAAATGTCTTTATCGTTTGATGAAAAATATATGAATTGAAGTGACACATGTTTACTACTTAATGAGGTACGAATGAATCTATTCGGCACGTGTTTATGATAAGGTATATATAAATTAACATGAGGGCACATTTATTATTCGACAGGCACAAATGAACCAAATAAAATACGTTAAATATAGATAAATAGACATCCTACGCGATTACAATTAGATGACACATATGAATTGACATGAAACATATTTACCATTGATAAGATACAGACGAATAAACATGATACATGTATACTACTTGGAAATAGGGATGGCAATGGGTAGGATTCGGGTAGGATTTTATATCCTCCATCCCCATACCCATTTATTATATTCATACCCATACCCATCGGGTATTCAGTTTTCATACCCATTCCCATACCCATCGGAGGATCGAGTATTCATACCCTACCCATACCCTCTTACCACTTACAATTGTATTTTTTTCAAATTTAAGTTATTTATTTTTTTAAAGAGAAATTTCAGTTATTTAAATAAAAATATAGATATTTACTAAATTCTTAAGGAAACAATAAGGAAAAAAGAATACAGATAAGAATTAGGGAATAATATATTATAAAAATATAGCAAAATATTATAAATAAATATATATGTAGATATATTATATATATAATATTATTATTTAATCGGGTATCGGGTAGGGTATGGGTAGGATGTACCTAGACCCACCTCCATACCCATACCCAAAAATACCCATACTCACGTACCCATTTATTTAATCGGGTACAAAACTACCCTCCATACCCTCCTCCGTTAGGATCGGGTATCGGATCCTCCGTGGGGTTTGGAGGAAATTGCCATCCCTACTTGGAAAGACCGATGTTTTTAAATCCCGGCCGGCCAATTGAACCGGTTAAATTGAGAATCAGCCATAAACTCGATTCAGTTCTATAACTAAAATGGATGGAAAGAAACCCATTGTGATTGGTAAAATTCATTGAAAAGTGGTCAACTCGGTGACCCTTTGACCCAATTTAACTTATTTGTTTTTCAACTAACAAAAATATTAAAAAGTAAAAGATGTAAGCCCTTCTGACGTACAAGAATAACTAGAAATAGAACTAAACTAAACCCTCCATGGTTACTTTATTTTTTGATTTTGATTTTGCACATGCGTTAAATTAATAGGTACATTTATGCTCGTCTAAATTGAAATGAAGAAAGTATTTACTAATGACTAGTTATAGATGAATGGATGTGAATCATTTTTACGACCTGATGAAGTATACATGAATCAAAATGTCACGTATTTTCTATTTGATGGGGAACCTATGAAGTCGATGTGATAAAATATAGATGAATTGAAGCGTAACATGTTAGTTGCTTGATGAGGTACATATAAATAGATGTGTAACATGTTTACTATTTGATAAGTATAGATGGATTAGAGTGTCACTTGTCTACTTGATAAGGTAATTGATGTGAAGTGTTTTTATAATAATTTAATAAAGTATAGATGAATCGGAGTGTTACGTATTTATAACTTGATGTGGTACAAAAACGTATTTGTTGTTTGATAAAGTATATATGAACCAGTGTTTCACGTGTTTACTGCTTAATGAGGTAGAAATTAATCAATTTGAAACGAATTTATGATGAGGTATAGGTGAATTAACGTGAACACATGTTTATTATTTGATGAGGTACGACTGAATAACATAAAAATGTTTACTATTTGAGAAGTATAAATAAATCAATGTGCTATGTGTTTACAGTTTGATGGAATATATGAATTGACGTGAAATATATTTTTCCTTAATGAAATATAGATGGATCAATATAAAACATGTATACTACCTGGTAAGACAAGAACTAATGTTCATTATTTGATAAAGACACATAAATTGAAGTAAAAGATTTACTAATGTAAATATGAATTTATTTTGACACATCCTTTTTGGAAAATTGTCCCTCTAGAAATTAAAAAGAAAATATTTATGTTGCTTAATATTTTTTTAAAAAAAAACAACTGGTCATATATTTCAATTATAGCATATTCCACGTTAGCTATTAAACTAAATTTACCTCACTAATATTGATGAAAATATGTCTTTTTTTCTTTATTAGACTTATTTTGAACCAGTGTAGTACGTGCTTAACATATAAACTTTGGTCAAAATAGAATAGTAAATCAAATCACTTGTAGATCTTGACTTATTCAAAAGTTCAAGAGGTCAACATGCTAAAATGTCTTCCTTATTGGAAGTCATTATGTAAATCTAGCATAAGACTAAGACAATCTAATTGTATTAAGAATAAAATCTTGCACATTATTTCTTTAACTAATGTTATAGATGTTTCGGTTCCTATACATTACGATAATAGAAATATATGTCACTTTGTTTTGTAATTAATGAAATCTCTTGCTAAGTAGCTTAGTAAAATATATTCTTCATTCTGAGCTACATTACGTGCATTTGAACAAAGATTTTAACAATTTAATTCATTATAATGAGATTTCATACATTATTTACGAACAATCAAATTTACTACCTTGTAATTAGTAAATTTCTTATTATTCTCAATTTTGAGTACAAGAAACAAATATCTTCTCTATTAAAAGTCATATTATCGTATACTTATCGGAAAATTTTGATAATTCTATTTTTCATTATGAGATTATAGAGTATTCCTATACTTGAAATAATATTATTTTCATTTCACACTCTTACAAGTATGATTCACAAAATTCAAATTTCATTAATGCCACCTCCCTAACAAAAAGAAAAGGAGAAACAGTGATATAAAAAGTGGTTGCACATTACTGAAAATAGGCATCGCTCTTATTTGTATGTTCTTTCGTTTGCCCATTTTCAATTGTAATTTCACTAATTATTATTTTTCTTTTTGGGAAAATTAGAACATTAGTCCACTAACTTTAGCCATATAGACTTTTAGTCCTCTAGGTAGTCAAATTTAGTCTTAGACCATTAAATTTTAATTTTTTGACATTTAGTCCGATTTTCGCCGGAAATATTAAATCTCGCTGGAAATTACTGAGGTGGACTAGATTATGCTGACATGGACAAAACAATTGGGGATTTTTCAATTTTGGAGGGAAAATTACACATGTGTCATCCATGAAGGTAATTAATAAAGAAAAATAAAATAAAAATAATCAAAAATAACAATATTCAAAAAAATAAAATTATGAATAACAAAAAACCAAATTAAAAAGTAGTGAAAAAATACAAATTACAAAATTTATGAATTTGATAAAAAAATATTTATAATTCATCAAAATGTAGAAACAAAAAATTATCCGACATATGTTTCACAAAAGAAAAATAAAAAATTACAAAATAAAAATGGAGTAAAAATAAAGAAAACATATACAGGAATTCTAATATACAAGAAATATTAAAAGAATGAATGCTTTCTAATTTAATTTTTTCTTTATTTTTACTCCAGTTTCTAATATACAGAAATATTAAAAGAAAAAAAATTACAAAAAAAATGGAGTAAAAACAAAGAAAAAATGTACAGGAATTTCTAATATACAGGAAATATATTTTTTCTTTATTTTTAGTCCAGCTTTATTTCGTAATTTTTTATTTTTCTTTTGTGAAAAATATGTCGGATAATTTTTTATTTCTACATTTGATGAATTATATATATATATATATATATATATATATTTTTGTCAAATTCATAAATTTGTAATTTGTATTTTTCACTACTTTTTAATTTGGTTTTTTGTTATTCCTAATTTTATTTTTTTGAATATTGCTATTTTTGATTATTTTTATTTTATTTTTCTTTATTAATTGCCTACATGAATGACACATGTGCAATTTTCCCTCCAAAATTAAAAAATCCCCAATTTTTTTGTCCATGTCAGCATAATCTAGTCCACCTCAGCAATTTCCGGCGAGATGTAATATTTCCAGCGAAAATCGGACTAAATGCCAAAAAAATTAAAAGTTAATGGTCTAAGACTAAATTTGACTACCTAGAGGATTAAAAGTCTAAATGGCTAAAGTTAGCGGACTAATTTTCTAATTTTTTCTTTACTTTGTCTCAGTATAAATTCTAGTAGGGGATGGAGCTAGATGGGAATTGGACCCTAACACCTGCATGAGTTTTACAAATGTCTTACTACTAGGTTACGAAGCGATTCCCTACTTACTGATATTGTTGACTCTAATTTCCTAAAACCTTAACTTAATAAGGTATAAATTAATTCAATCAAAACAAACAATTAATAGATGTATTGATGCTTTCTCAAATTCTATATTTTTAAGTATAAAATTAAGTTATATATCTATATTTTGATCGTAAATAGAATGATGAAACGGGTAACATAGTGCATGTTGTGATTTAAATGATATTTTGGAAAAGGCTTTAGTAAATATATTCGAGTTTAAATAGAAGATACAAAATGAATTTAAAAAAAAGTTAATTCTTAATCCTTAGCCGTCTTCTATTTCTTCATCCTTTTTCTCCTTTTCTTTCCTCACCCTCCCGTGGAGGATAGCGGAAGTGATTGTTAATATTTTTAGTCCCCTTTTATGGGAGTTTCTCTATCTTTCACCATGGAATATTTTCAGTTTTCTCGGTGAAATAGGTATGTCTTCAAAGTGCACTTTTTTGTTTAGCAAAATAAGTTTGTCATCATAGGTGTGTTTTTGTTCATATGATTGCACATTACATGACAATTAGTGACATAAGCGAGATTGATTTTATTAGCACGTGTTATGCTAATGGCTCGTTGTGATTTTCTAATTTTACGAATCAATTACATTCAAGATTATTTTTTATTTTAGATCTGTATAGATTTATGATATTATAGGTCTTGCAACTAATTCTTACTCGATATTGTTCTTAGTTGTAAGATTATTCTAATGAACTCATTTTCATTTTCACAAAAAAGAAAGTTATTTCCTTTGTCAAGATCTTTGCTTTAAACAAAAATATGAGTAAGAAAATATGGAACTCGTTAGGTATGGATAAAATTTACCTTTTGGTGATATATAGATACCGAACTAATTTATAAAATAACTACTCTTGATAAGGTACATAAATTGATGTGAACGTTTTTACTGTGTGATGAAATATAGATAAATCGAAGCGTCACACAGTTTTTGCTTGAGGAGGTACTCATGAATCGATATGAAGTTTTTATTGTTTGATGAAGTATTAATGAATTTAAGTGTCACATATTCAATGTTTGAAGTACATATGATTCAATGTGAAACATTTACACTGTTTGATGAAGTATAGATAAATCGAAGTGTAACCTGTTTTCTGTTTGGTCATGTACATATAAATCGACTTGAAATGCTTTTCTTGTTTGATGAAGTATATATTAATTGAAGTATAATGTGTTTACTACTTGAGGAGGTCCAGATGAACCGGTTTTAAATGTTTTTATGATGAGTTATAAGTAAATTAACGTGAACACAGGTTCTTCATTCAATAAGGTATGCATAAATCGACATGAAACACGTTTATGAAATATAGATGAAACGACCTGCTACATATTTGCTATTTGATGAGGAACAAATGAATCAATATGAAACGTATTGACTATTTGATGAGGTATAGAATATTCAACATGAAATGTGTACACCACATGAATCTACCCAAAATATGTTCATTATTTGATAAAATACACATTAATTAACATAAAATGAAATTGAGTAAATACGAATCTATTTGATGCATTTTTCCGGAAAATTGTCCATATAGAAATTAAAAGTATGTTGCTTAATTAAAGAAAGAAAATAAAGTTTATTATATTGTTAAATTACAGTGTATTCTATATTTAGCTATTTATAGTGTGTAAATGCTTCAACGTAACAAAATTAGGTTAAAGGAAATAATAGAACCTATTCTTTGTAAAAATTGACTTATTCCAAATTAAGTTTAAGTGACATACTAAAATGTCTTCCTTATTAGTAATGTTGTTAAAATCGACCGACCGGTCGATTCGACCCGGTTTAATCGAAACCGGTCACATGGCCGATCCATTTTTGTACTAAAACCGGGTGACTAACAAATCATTTCCACCGGTCAAACTCGAGAAAAAACCAAAACCGATGACACTATTGACCCTGTTCACGAAAAAAAGTAATTTATTTTTTTGGTAAAGAAATAAAGTTTTATTTGTTTCATATCAAAAGTTGAAAGAATATATGTTTAGTAAATTTGCATATAATTTCCCCTTATATTTGATTTACATACATACATACATATATATATATATATATATATATTTGGATATTTAGTTTTTTAAATTAGCTTTTATTTGTATTTGTGAGTTTTTTTACGTTGTACGTGTATTTATCTTGTACATGTGTACACACACACACACACATATATATATATATGTATATGTAAGGGCCAAATATTTTTTCAAGAACACTTTAACCAGTTTAACCAATGACATAATGATTCAGTTGTTAATTCGGTTCAATGTATGGTCCAGGTTTAGAAACATTGCTTATTAGGAGTCATTTTTTAAATTTAGTCTAAAACTAGGATATCTAATTGTGATATCGAATAAAGAAATCATGTTGTTACTTCTTTTAATCAATGTTACAGATGTCTGAGTTCAAACAAATTTTTGATTATAAATAGAAAAATATGTAAATTTATATTTTAATTAATGAAATATCTTCGTGTACTAAAATCCAAGTAGCGTAATAAAATATAACCTTTAGTGTTTTGAGAAAAGATGCTCTCTTCGCCTTCCTCCCAAACCTCCATGGTCGATGCATCTTGATCTTCTTCATGGAGCTCGATTTTTTTCTTTTCCATGAAATTACGAATCTCATGATTCTTTTATCCCTCCTCCTAGGGTTTTACCAAGGGCTTCTCCAAATCCTAATTTTGCTACTCACAAGAATGGTGCAAGCTTCAAATAAGAGGAACATCGAACGGTTTCTTTTACTGCCTCTCTTGATCCACCTACACAAATGTTTCAAACCGCTGCAATAATTGATCAAACAAATCAAGATCCATTACATTCCACATGTTTTCCTCAAGTTTTGAATAATCCTATTACTCATGCTTCCAAGATTCTCAAGAACCATCCAAGAACGGATCAAGATTTTCGTGAAAACGACTATGAAGAAATTTCTTTCGCAAAAATAGTGTACTCCGGAAGGATATAATTCGTGTTAAGAAAGAAGATTTTTATTCTATAATGATGGATGAAGGGATTTATCATCAACATCAAGCGGAGTTATGGAATTCATTAATCGGATGACTCCTACATCCAAAAGGGGCAAAACCGTGCAGGTTAGAGGCGCTCAAATCGAAATTGCATGCCGTTTGGAGAATTTAAATGCTTGGCAACTGGTACCACTAGGTAATGATTATTTTAGTTTACAATTTAATGATATAGTTGACAGTAATCATGCTTTCATTAAACCTTCATGGAATTTGAATTAGGGCACATTTCACATCACTAATTGAATCGCGGATTTCAATCCTTATAAAATTAATACTTCTATGTCACAATTTTGGATTTGGATTAATGAACTAAGTATCGAGTATTGGCATCCCTATTTGATTACAAAGATTGCAAGTGCGATAGGTACTCCGATACAAATTGATGGTCGTTCGTTGTCTGGGATGGAGGAACATTTTGTTCGAGTGTTAGTTGAACTTGATTTGAATAAATCTCTTTAGAAATTTATTATGGTTGAAAGGGTGGGACATTAATCTGTTGTTTTTATTAGTTATGAGTTTTTGCCGAATTTTTGTGTTAATTGTCGGATTGTTGGGCATCCTATTAGTAATTGTTGCCATCAAGATACGACAAAAAAAGTCGAAATTGTTCAAACCGATAAAAGCCCTGGTTCGTGGATAATTGGCCATTAGGACAGGGAATCGTGGTAGGATTTTGGCTAACAATGGTAAAGAAGTAGTTTCAAAAACTTGGATTTAAGTTAAACCCCAGAAAGCCCATTCTACAGAGAGGAGTACTGGCCCTAAGGAGGGTGGACCATCAACTTCGGGTATTCAAACACAAAATTCTTTTAACGTATTGGGTGATATATCGGAGGATTTGCATGGAGAGAACGAGACCCTCACAAGTCTATGCAGATATGGTTCGCAAAGGTTCGAATGTCAATCCTGATAGGACTATGGTTCTTTATCAACCACCAGAACGAAGTTCGATTATTGTTCATGAGGACACGGTGATTGCACCGATTTTAGATGAAAAGAGTCACACAGATCTCCACAATGCCATGGAAGTTGTATCTAGAAGTTTTCCGCTTAATGATCATGTCCTTAGCTCTAAGAATCTGTCAGAAGGTTTCAAAGCAATGGCTGCATTAGCACGAAAGCGTTGGTCTGATATAGCGAATGAAGAAGAACAAGACAAATCAGAAGCTTTAAAGACCAAGCTAGGCGACTCCTCAACTCATCATTACTCATGTGCTTCCTCGTGCTATGAAGCTATGGAAATTCTCGCTCAAGAATCGTGGGCCGACATTGAACAAAGCTACATCCGACCATCAAGATGATAATCGAGCACGTGCAAAGAACACAATTGATAATGTCACTCGAAAATCCTTGAGACATAAACACCTTTCATTTAAATTGCATCTTTAAGTTATTTTTGTTGTTTATTTTTTTCTAAGATTTTGCATTGTTTTTCCTTTGCTACCGGATCGGCTTGTGATCAGGACATTTTCATTTCTTTTTATATATGTTCACTTATTTAAAAAATAACTATCTAGAAAAATAAAATCGAACCTTTATTTGATGACATATTACCTATATCTAACCTAGTATTTTGACAATCTCATTCGTTATTATGAGATGAGATTTCATTCATTATTATGAACGATCATATTTACTTTGTTACTGTGAAGTCTTTTTATTATATGCAATTATGACTATGAGTAACATAATAAAATATCTATTCCACCAAAGTGTTATATTACTTATATCTATCGAGATTTTGGTAAATTTGTTTGTGGTTATGAGATTATAGAGTAATCCAACATTTGAAACAATAATGTTTCCATTTCACTCTCCTTATACGTCGCAAGATTAATGCTTGGCTTCTTGCTTCCTAACCAATAGAAAAGGAGAAAGAGTACATGTGTTCATTTTCGAATGGATTCAAAATTCAATTATATTCGAATTCGAATTCCAATTTCTAATTAGGAATTTTGAATCTCGAATTGAATTTTGAATAGACTTTAATTTTAAATATGAATATTGAGTCAAATAACGAATTATAAATGTATAGTTTTTTCCCTTTGTTTTAAATTTTGATTTGACAATGATAATTAATATTATATGATATACAATAAATATTTATACTATATTTATCTTATGATCGTATTCAAATAACTAATTTTATGATAATATTAGCTGATAATGTGTAATATAAAACAAGAAATATAAATTCTGGAATTTTATTGGTTATGATCCACAAAATATGTTCCCCGAATTTGAATATTATCCGATTCATCAACAAATTTGGATTTTTTTAAAACAAAATAAATAAATTTGGATTTTTGGATTGACTCGAATTCGATTCAATAATTAAAGAATCTAATTCGATTAAACTCACTTCAAATTTAATCAAATTATGACTGAAACTTTGAATTGGGTTTTTATAATGACCAATTAATTTGGTTCGAGGAAGTTTAAGAATTTAAAATTCAATTCAACAAGTACCTCTAGAAAGAGTAATATTGCCAGTGGTTGCACACTCGTGACAGGGACGAGCTCCTCTTTCTTCTGACCATTTCACGTATAATATTCAATATTCATTGATTATTCTTCACTGTAATCTTAAAACCTTAAATATGGTACTTAATAAGCTTTAAATTAATTCAATAAAAATTTAACTGATATATCCATGTTTGCTCATATTGAATATTTTTTAATTGCAAAATTAAATTATTCATCATGATTTTGAGGCGTTACTATCTTGGAAATTTTTTTGAGTTTGTGAACCAAATCATATTTAGAACAAAATATGAAAACCATGTTTAACCAAAACAACATCCAATACTCTTTTGAGGCACCAATACCAACAACCAACAATTTACTCAAACTATTCATGCTCATATATGTGGTTTTGTCGTAAATAAGTAGCGAAAATAATTTACATAGAATTTCTGAGTTAAATGACATATTCCATTCTCATTGGTTGACAATTTTGTTCATTTACGACCTCGACTTTAATTGGATCAACTTTGATACTTCATGCCGAAATAATATATCCTAAGGAAACCACTTGTCCTAGTCGAAATTAATACTTCTTGAATATGATCTTTGGTAATTAAAATTTTATTTTTTACTCTGAATTATTTTCATAAAATTTAGGACTCATAAGACATTTAGAAATTAAAACCTCAATTACATTAAAAACCATTAGAATTTTTTTAAGTCACATGACTCTAAAAAAAGAAACTTCATCTTGTAAATATTTAACTAAAAGGTTTGACCTCTTAATAACAAAACTCGACTCAAATCTAAAGTTATTTTAGGAAACAATTTTGAATCAAAAAGACTTTTTGGACTTAGTAAGTGATTTTTAAGAAAAATAGAGCAACTCGTTAAATAAAATACAACTCCATGGTTTTTAGGACAAATGATCCCATTTTATGTTTTAAAGCAATAAATAAATCACATGGTATTTTAAAGAACTTTTGAAAATTTGTCCAAGGGTTTTCTCTCTTGGAGATCTCCTCTTACGTTCCTTCTTGGATTTTTCATCCTAGTCTCATCCTTCATGACATTTCCATTCCCATGATTGATTTTATTACCTCTTATTGCCATTTTTTTCCTTTATATATGATCTTTTATTGTTGTTTTCCTTTCTACCTTTTACATTTTATGTTTTTTTTAGATCTCATTTTTTAGTGACAGTTGCTTTGACGGATTCCTCTACATCACCGGTTGTTATTTTAGCTTTACTCCAACTTTAATCGGTGATTCTATTATGATGACGAATTGGAGAAACTCTATGCTTGCCTCGCTCGGGATCCGATGAAAGCAAACCTCTCTGCACAAACTCCATTTTGACATTCTAATAAACCCTAGTTTGCACAAGTCTCCAGCATTTTTAATTTTCTATGGAATCCCTGGGGATCCCTCTCCTGCAAATCCATGCACGAAAATATTTACCTCTTCTCCTTCGATTTTGGAATGGATAAAAAAATATTATGGCCGTTACGCATTGGTTATTTGATAAATATCTGCTTCTCAATAGTGAAGCCAACCCGGACCTGCGTCCCAAGTAAATAGTTTTCTCCAGATGTGATTTATGGGTTCAGTCACATAATCTCCCGCTCGGACTCATGAACAAGGATTTTGCTCGATTAGCTAGGAATACTATCGGAAAATTCCTGGAATTGGATTATGATGCCACATGTTTGGTTCTCGAAAAATTCTTGAGGGTCAAAATTAATATTGATATCTCGAAACCGTTACTTCGTGTTATTCAGGAACACGTCTACAACAAGAATAAACCTATTTTATTGAAATATGAACGTCTCCCTTATTTATGTTACCATTATAGGATTATTGGTCAAGTTTTGTAAGATTCCAAAATTCAAAGCACAATCTGGATTATATAACAGATTCATTGGAATACGGCTCTTGGCTCCGGGCTTCTGTCAGTAGCAACCCTTTTGCCATTCGTTGAAACCCTTCTTCAACCAATGCTAAAAACTTCCAGAACACCAACTTTGATACTAATACTTTGATCCCCCCTTCCAATACAGATAATAACTCCCCTTATGTTATCTCTCCCAACCAACCCACTCAATAATAAAATATCTTACTCTCTATAACCCATCCAGCATCTCATCCCTCATCTTCGAAATCCCCTATTGCAGTTCCCTCAACTCTCCCACCTCCCCCACTGTCATCGTCTGTTTTCCATCCTTTCTCCCCAACTTCACTCCTGGCTATTATTCCTTACTCACAAAACTCCTAGAATTCCCTTAACCCAGGCACTGCCCAATTCTGTCCACTAATTTCCACTGTCCCTATGAACTTAGATACCCCAAACTGCATTTAATCGCTCGAAAAATCACCCTTCTCTGTAAAGAAGTTTCCACTTCTCCCACTCCCGCCCATAGCCTAACAAAGAGAATTCTAAATATTGATGGCTTTGTAGACGTTGATTTCTCATCTACCACTGTTGATGTTATCTCCAAAAAATATAAGATGAATTTGTCCTCCCATTGCCAAGATAATTCTTGATTTGCGTCAAACCCTTCATCTCCTATTCCGACGGAGTTTGGCAAAGACCAACTACGCCAATCGCCATAAATATCGTTAGCTGGAACTAGAAATGTTAATTTTGGCCCACCCCGGTCAAACCACCGGGATGGGCTCTAATTCTAGAGGCATAAAATGAGCCGAGCATTTTTATCCCGACCCACTTGGCCAGAAAAATTGGACCGGCCCGATTGGCTCAATTTTTTCAGTGTATTTTTGTGGGCTTGGCAAAAAATTAACAGCCCGAGTACTGTCTGGCCTGGTCCGACCCGACCCAATATTTTTCTTTTGGCCCGACCTATTTGATACCTCTAGTTGGATCTGTCGAGGGCTATAGAACCCTCGTACAATTCGAGAATTGCATGAATTTATTCGCGCCAAATCCCTCGATGTTGTTTTTCTGTGCGAAACAAAATGCAATCTTCGAGATATTGAAAAACTGAAAAATTCTTTTGCCCTTTTTGGATTGGCTTTACCTTCTACTGACCGTTCCGATGGGCTCGCTTTCTTATGGAAAAAATCTGTGTCTATCTCTCTCTGCTCTTACCGTGATAGATTTATCGATTCTAATATGATTTTTACTGATAAATCCATCAGACTCACTGGTATCCATGGCCAACCCGATGTCTCGCTCTGCCGTCAATTTTGGCAATCTTTCTGGTCTGTCCTCTCTGAACCAAATAGTCCGTGAATCTATTTTGGAGATTTCAATGAAGTTTTTTTATAATCAGAATTTTGAAGGTATTGGACTTCGATCCCTTGCGTATTGATAATTTCAGCAAAGATTGAATTTTTGCAATCTTCATGATATGGGATATAAAGGAAATAAATTTACATGGAGCCGTCTTGCTACTCAGCATCATACCCAATGATCTCGGCTTGATCGAAGTGTTTGTAATGATCCCTTCCGACATATTTCCCGCATTGTCAGGTTGAACACCACAAATCTATTTCCTCCGATCATAAAATACTCCTCATATGTTCCTTTTTCCATACTTTCCACGATTTCTCTCGTTCCCATCCTAAAAAACCATTTTGTTTTGAAGCCATGGGGATTCGGTCCTTGAAATGTGAAACAATTTTAGAAGATAGTTGGTCTGATCACTCGGAAAATCTAGCTAGAAAATTTGAGAATTGTAAAGTCGACCTCTTACATTAGAGCAAGTTGGAATTTGGTCACTTCTCAAAGAAAATCAGTTCGCTTAAATAAGAGATATCAAATCTTCGGTCTTGTCCTATCTCATCAGACGTAAAAGAGAAATTGGGAGTTTTTAATCCTCAACTCGAATTTTGCTCCCCCTAAATGATCTTAAGTGGAAACAAAGAGCAAAGCAACATTGGTTTGCGGGAAGAAGATCGAAACTCCAAACATTTCCATGCTATGGCGTCTGCCAAAATAGAAATGAATCAAATAAATTCTCTGAAAATAACAATAACATCTTACAATCTGATCCATCAGCTATCGAGCAGATTATTGGTAAATATTTTTCGAATATTTTCTCATCCTGATCTCCGTCATCTGTCATGGTGTCACAGGCTATTATTCATGTAAAGCGCAAAATAACTCTAGCTATGGCGGACTCCCTGATTCAACTGTTCACTAAAAATGAGGTAACTTGTGCACTTAAACATATGCATCCCTTTAAATCCCCAGGTCTGGATGGTATGAGCCCCATTTTCTATCGAAAATTTTGGCGCATTGTTAAGAAGGATGTTACTGCTTTTGTTTTAAATTTTCTGAACAATAACTACTTCCAGACATCCTTTAATTTCAACCAGATTGTCCTTATCCCGAAAGTAAAAGATCCGGATTCCATTACTCAATTTCATCCTATTAACCTTTGTAATGCCACGTATAAAATTGCCTAAAAAATTATGGCATTTCGTCTATGAACCATCCTCCCTTCTATCATATTTGATTCTCAATCAGCTCTTGTCTCCGGTAGGTTAATAACTGATAATATTCTTGTCGCTCATGAAACTCACCACTCTATGAAAATTTGCACGTATGGTAAACTTGGTCATATGTCTATTGAACTCGACATGAACAAAGCATTTGATAGGTTATAATGGTTTTTCATTATTCGAGTCTTAAAGGCACTTGGTTTCCCTAACAAGTTCAATGATCTTATGTGGAAGTGTATTTCCACTCCCACTTTCTCGTTCTTGCTGAACGACCATCAAGTAGGCTCGATCAAGCCAGACCATGGTATAAGGAAAGGCGAACCCCTCCCCCTACTTTTTTATCATTTTCTCCGAGGTGTTTTCTCTTATTTTACAGGATCTCCAAGCATCTGGGAAAATTCATGGGATTTCAATAAATAGGCTTCCGTCTGACATTTATTTTTTTCTGACGACACCCTTCTTTTTGGCCACGCCACAATCGAAGGAGTGCAAGATCTGCAATATGCCATTAATCTCTACCAAGTAGTGTCAGGCCAACACATAAATTTTGAGAAGTCAGGAATATATTTTAACCCGAACACTGAGCAATCCATTCGATCACATATCTCCCATTTTCTTCGTATCACTGAATATCAAAGTCATGGAAAAGTATCTCAACCTACCCTCGATCATCGGAGCCAACAAAAAGCAGATTTTTGGATCAATCTTGGATAGATGTTGGAAAAAACTGAAAGGTTGGAAAGAAAAATCATTGTCCCAAATCGGAAAAATTGTGCTTATTCAATTGGTCATCCAAGTTACTCCGGTGTTTGTGATGACTTGTTTCACAATTCCGGACGGTGTGATTGATAAGCTCCACGCCATGGCTGCTAATTTCCTGTGGGGTTTTTGATGACATACGCTCAATACATTGGATATCTTGGCAGAAACTTTGTCGCGGCAAAAAGAATGGAGGATTGGAGGATTGGGTTTTCGAAATATCAGTGCTTTTAATCTTGCTTTATTATCCAAGCAAGTATGGAGGATCCTCTCTTGTCTAACCTCCCTACTTGCTCGTATCCTTCAAGCAAAGTAGTTTCCTTCTTCGAGCATCCTTTCGGCATCTCTCGGTAATAGACCATCGTGGTCTTTGAGAAGTATTTATGAGAGCATTATTCTTCTCAGGTTGGGCTGCCAGAAAATCATCAAATCGGGATCTTCAACTGATATATGGAATGACCCCTGACTTCCCATTCATTTGGTTTTTTGAGTGCACAACATCCTTGTATCTGATCCTCTTTTCCACCACATTGCTGAGCTTATTGATCATGACAGAGGTCTCTGGAAGGAGGATATAATTAGAACTCTATTATCTCTTGAAGAATGCAATTGTATTCTCTCTATCCCTCTCACTTCATCAAGATCACATGATATTTGGGGTTAGCATTTTTTAAAGACTGGGAAATTCACAGTTAAGTCAGCCTATCATGCGATTTTGAACAACAATATTTTTATGAATTCGCACTTATTCCAATATTGTTCTTTGACTAACACAGATTTCATATCGAGGAAGATTTGGAAATTGCACATTCCGCCGTATTCGCAACACTTCCTTCAGAAATGTTTAACAGGCTCTATCCGTACCTCAGATTTTGTTCATCATCACCACTTACATGATCCAAATCCCTGCCTTTTCTATGGTGCGCAACTGCAAACGGCTTATCAGATTTTTGTCACATGCTCTTTTGCAGAAACAATATGGAAGTCCCTTGGCCTTTGGGACATTATCAATCGTTTCGCACAACCATCTTTTTATCTCCGGACAAAGGAAATTATTTTGGAACTCTATGAGGATATTGCTCATATCTTTGGTGTGACATGTGATCTCATTTGGTTCTCCAGCAACAAGCAAAAAATTCGAAGATTATACCCCTAATCTATGCTCTATCATTCTGTAGGCGAATAACAATCTTTTGGATTTCAAATTTACCCGCATATGGACTGAGAGACCATCTTTGGACCTTGCAGCTGATTCTTTGAAGGAAAGAACCGCATCTGGCCCTTTCATTCACTTCGATGCAGCTCTCTCTCCCTCAGGGGCTGGTATTGGCGTTGCAATTTGGGATAACTTGGGTAATTTTCTGCATGCTATCTCCAAGAAAATTCCACATATATATAATAGATGCAAAAGTTGAAGAAGCACTCTCCTTTAAGGAATCCCTTCTTATTGCCTAACAACTTAACCTCAGCCTTGTGGAAATCTTTGGAAATGTGGAAACAATCATCCTTCTTGCTAACCAGGAAGCTCTTTTCCCCATATGTGGTGCCAATATTGCGGATGATATTCTAGCCCTACAAGACCATTCGATTATTGATCACATCTCCTAGTTTAGATGTCATAAGAATTTTGTTGCTAATTTTCTCGCTTTTTGTGCCAAGAATATGTTTGTCGATTTATTCGTATGGGATTATCTCCCAATAACTCTTTGTCAATCACTGCTGGACGATTTCCAGCACCTTTAATCTTATAATTCCATGTTCTTTTCAAAAAATAAATCACAAGGTCCTCAAGATCTTGCTCTGATATCACTCTATAATGATCTGACTTGTAAAAATATTCAAAATTCATTTTTGAGGCGTTACTATATATTTTGTAAAATTTATGAGTTTGTGATATAAGTTATTTTTATAACACAAGGTAAAAATTTACACAAACTCCTCAAACTCACTGACACGATTTTACCATAAATAAGAAGAAAAAATAATTAAGTATAATTTTTCAATGCTTGATGCACAAAATTGAAATAAACATATGTTTAATTTAAACATAAAAATTGACTTTTTACATTATAAATAAAAAGAAGTGAGGATCTTGAGATAATTAAGAAACAGTGGTGCCCAAAATGTCACATATACTTTGCAATGAATCTGAAAATATTAAATAGTAAGTATTTTGCACTACACTTAATGGAGGTACACATAAGCGACTGCGTAATAATCTATAGAGACTTTATGAAAAAAATGACTCAGTTTTATTTTTTTACTTGTTGAAATTTGACACCTTGACTCTCATCTTTAACTTTTCTTAATATAGTAAAAAATGACTCAATTTTAATATACTTTGCACTTTCACAATACATGAAACGTTAAGGTTGCATTTGGATGAGAGGATTTGGATTTGGGGAGAGAATTGAGAGAAGAATTTCAAATGACTCCAAATAAAAAGGATTTGAAATCCTCCAAAATTACTCCAAAAATAGCTTTCACGGATTTGAAATCCATTATAAAATGACTCCATCCAAACAACCTTATTGGATTTGTTATTATGGATTTGAAACTCATAGCTCAAATCCTTCCATCCAAATGGAGCCTAAGGTTTATGTTGATAAGATATTGAAACCCTTGTATTTTTCTTATGACTCCCCAATTTCAATAGATTGGTCAAAGCCACCATTCTCTTTAGTCCTCCCAATTAGCTCGACATCCCTCTAGTTAAAGGACAAAGATCCTCGTATTGCAGAATATACCAAAAATCTTTGTCCAAATAGCACGTGGAATACTTCGTCCAATTACTGTGCTGGGATAAGGATAATGGCTGATAAACAAGAACCAGAAGTGTCCAGCTCAATTCAGGTTTTACCAAACAACTTCACAATGGGGCCTAATCTATATATATATATATAATAAGAGACGCTTCCCAAAGTGGAAAGCGTAATTTTTCCCGCCTCTTTTTCCCTTTCTATTTCGAGTGAATGCTGAATAATGTCATTGTTGACTTTAATATTTTTATTTATGGTATTTATTAATCCGAATTCTAGACGATATCTTTTGAATTTCAAACATACTGTAATTAGCATATGTATTTATGGAGAAATCAATGTAATTAATAAAAATCTAATTACAAATTCTATTAAGAATTTTCTTATTTCCAAAAAAATGAGATATGAGAAATCAATTAAAACTTTCCATTTAAAAGCTGCAAGTGACCAATTTTTTGTAAATTTCAAGATGTTAATTATTTGTAGCGAGATATTCAAATCAATTTAACAGAAATTTAATAATACGTACAACAATTTTTGTTAATATCAATAAATGGAAATATTAATCAATTGCAAGTCTAAAAGAATATCGGTACAAAAACAAAGACAAAGATTTGATGACGTGATCCGCATATCATGCACTGATTTGCTATGAAACTTTGTAAAATCTATACAATTAACAACAATAATTTGTCTCCTTAAATAAACCCCGTCAATTGCCTATATAAATAAGTTACGATTGTTGTTTTCTCCACCGATTCTCACTTAAGCAAGCAATCTCTCTTCAAAAGTTTATTCTGTCGATTGTTTCAAGCACATACAGAACTAATGGCACCTCTTTTGACATTGATCAAGGACATAAGCATGAAAAAGTCACATTTTGCAATGAAACTGCGATTGGTTAGGCTGTATGAGAAGCCTGTTTACAATAACCCAAGTCAAATACATAGTTTGGAGTGCGTATTTCATGACTCTGAGGTAAAAACTTTCTTGCACAAGCTAAAATTCTGTTGTGTAAATTATTTATACCATCACATGCTCTAATTATATTTCAATTTTTTTTCTGTGCAGGGTGACAGGATTCACGGCACCATAAAAAAGTCTCATATCGCACAATTTAAGAATCAACTGAACGAAAGTCATGTTTATGCCATAAAAGACTTTGGTGTTGCATATTACATAGACAAATACAAAACCACCGCTACAAAATACAAGCTTCGCCCATGGCAAGACACAAGTTTTTGAGTTGGATGACAGTGCAATTCCTAGGATTTTATTCAATTTCAAAAGTTTCAGAGATTTATCAAGTTCTGAAAATATTGATGAAACAATTCTTTTTGGTATGTATTGATATTTTTTTGGTGCTGAAATATTAATTATCTACGCATGAATTTATACGGTCTAATGATTTGGTTTTTGTGAATCTCAAATATCTTAGGAAGGGTTGTGGCTATGCAATCTGCTCAATCTAAGGAGCTCGGGGGCAAGCTAACACGTTTCATCGACCTCGCGCTAGAAGATTTGGAGTAATAAATAATTTTATTTTCAATTGTTTTGTATAGATTCAATTTTCGTAATTAATAAAAAAATAATTACTTTTTTTTCTGCATAATTTAATATGATTAATTAATGAATGTGCGCATTTTTTCAGGAATAATCGCATAAGTTGTACTTTATGGGAAGTGTATGTTTATGTTATTCTACCATATCTTCAAAAGCATACTTTGGAGCCCTTAGTTATAATTCTTCAATTTTGTAGGGCAAAGCTTTTTCGAGGTAAGATAAGTAATTTTAATTAAAATACAAAGCAAATTATTAGTATTATTAATAATTTTAAAATATTTTCAACAAAAGTGATTTAATTAGTTATGATTATTATTTATATTTAATTATTAGTTATATTAATAATTTTAAAATATTTTCAACAAAAGTGATTTAATTATTAGTTATATTTAATTTTGTACAGTTATTGTTAATTATTAAATTGATTTAAACATATATGGATTTCTGTAATTTAAGATAATTCTCTGTTTAGTTTTTTCAAATCTTAATATTATTATTTTACAGTAACCAATTAAATGTTTTTATTTTAGATGAGGTCAAACTCTCCAACACGTTTTATGTCACCAAGATGATCGTGAACAGGGACATGCAGGAAATATTTGATTTTAAGATAAGGTTTGACACTATAAAATTATTTATTATAAAATTATTTAATTTTTTCTAAACCTTTTGCATTGAGTAACATTGTGACAAATATTATATTCAGTATTGTGAAAGCTGACAATCCTGTCCAATCGATAAGTCGTGTATCATACCCGTCCGCCAAAATTGTTCATGAGGATTTGGCATCCGGTGAATCACCATTTAGGTTGATTGATCATTTGTATGCTAATGAAGAGGTAATTTTTTTATATATTATTATGTTAAAACAATATTTATTTACAATAGTTAACTGAATTTTTTAATTCCATAACAATAGGTCGGAAGCTTTTGGATTGCAGCCACCATCTTCTCCTTCATTGGAGATTGGTGGTATTTGTCATGCAAAAAGTGCCCTAAAAAACTTACACAAGTTGGAGAGAAATTTTATTGTGAAAGTTGTGACAAATTCTCTCAGAATGGAAATTTTAGGTATTTATTTTTCATTTAATTTTTTTACCCATAATTGTCAATAATTAATGCATATTTTTTATATTTTTAATTTTAATTTTGAAGGTATAGGATTCAAATGGAAGTTGGTGATGATAGTGGTAACACATCTCAATTGTGTTGGGATAGAGAATGTGAGCTTCTAACCGAAAACCGCTTTGCGACTGAAAGTCAATTAATTGATGTATGTAAATTTTTTATTATACACGCATGTTTTAAAATTTTGATAATTTTATTTTAAATTGTTAATTAATTATTTTCATTTTAATTCAAATCAGAGGGAGGAATGGCAGGATATACCGGATGAATTAGCAAGTTTGGTTGATAAAATAGTTCTCTTTAAGGTGCAAGTTAAGGCTAATCAAGTGAAGTTTTTTACTGGAGCTTTTTCACTGATTAGGCTAACAACAGATCCTGATTTACTTAAGAAATATTCTAATTTAGCTATTGACAGTCAGGTATAAATTTATATTAATGTATTGTTTATTATTAGTTGTTTTATGACTTCTTAATTAACATTTGATGAATATATATTTCTTTTTTGTAGGAATCTGATTTTCTTTCGAAGTTACAGGAAGAGACTAAAGATCAAGTTAAGGATGACAACTCTTCAGAAGATGAAGTTTGTACACCTAACAAGTTGGTTAAAAAAGATTGATAGAGTTGGTGAGGGTTCTCGTCGATCAAACGAAAACTGTTAGAGGACTTTTCTTCATCAAACAACATGATGATTCCAAAGAAGGAGAAGTTGGAGGCAGGTCCGAACGAGTAGTTTAGGTTTAGGGATTAGGTTTTTTATTAGATTGCTTATGGTTTGGGAGAGTCAGTTTTTGTTTGAGTGCATTTTATTTTTAGTTATTTTATCAAATAAGAATGATGTTTAGGGATTTTGGATTTTATATTTGGCTAAGGAAATTCTGAGTATTTGTACTTTGTTATTCCTATATATTACGAATTTTAATATTTCTGAGTATTTTTAATTTGTTATCAAATAAGAATGATGTTTATGGATTTTGGTTATTATATTTGGCTAAGGAAATTTGGGTCTGTAAAATTAAAAAATAATTAATGGTTATATTTATTTCATATTTATTTTGGAATTTTCTGGTTCTTAATTAATTTTCTGCTTCTTATTTACTTCGATCATTATTTTTTTTGCAAGAAATATAAAAATTTCCAACATAAAATCTGCGCCTAACAACTATGAATATCACACAATAACTTTTTTGTACAACCATTTATTAAGAGAATGTAAAGATAAAAATGAAAGAAGTACAAGAGATAAAATATTTTAATAAAAGACCCCAGCACCAACAGGATTCCACTACACTAATGGTGTAGGTGTAAGTCCAAGCGGCTACGATAATCTAGAGGGGGGGTGAATAGATTATCTCCATCTTTTCGATTTCGCCCTCTTTTTAAAACCGAATGCTCAAATACAATAATAAAGGTGCGGAATATAAACAACACACGTCGATTTAAAGAGGTTCAACCCACCTAGGGCCTAATCCTCTACCACCCCAGTATATCCGGGATGGATTTCGAAAAGAAAAAGAATTTTATTAATTACCAAAATTAATACAAATACAACTTACAACACCTTGAAGAGCACCACACTCTTCTTCAACAACACCTTTGGAGATTACCACAATCTCCCTTTGAAGATTACCACAATCTTCCTTCAACGGCACCTTGTGAAGATTACCACAATCTTCAACCTTGAAGAATACCAAATTCTTCAACACCTCAATAAGAAGATTACCACAATCTTCTTCACCTATCACCTAGATCATCCAAGTGTGTTCTTACCACAAGAACACTCACAAGGATATCTTGTGTTTGAATGATAACCAAAAATCAAGATTACAACTCAATAATGAATAATACAATTTGAGTGCGAAGTGTAATCAAGAAAAGCCTAGACCTCAAAGATGTGAAAGTGATAAGCTAGGCAATTTTACAACAAGAATAATAACAATGAAAGACCAAGTGTTTGCTTGAAGTGTATCTTGTTGTGTTGTAAGAATACACAGCAAAATAACACAGGGCGACCGGTCGACATCTACCTCGACCGGTCGACCATCACCCCAACCGGTTCCCCTCATGGATTTTGCAAAGATCAAGTGTTCTTTGAAACACACTTGCAGCACCGGCGCACTGGCGACGGTCGACCGGACCGGTCGACGCCCAGGGCGACCGGTCGACCTGCTTGTTTTTCCTTCCGTCTCATTTTCTGTTTCTAAAAACATCTTCAGGTACGGGTTGCCCTATAGGGCGACCGGTCGACCACGAGACAAAAATGTTGTCCAATTTTTGTCGAAAATAAAACCCAAGAAATACTCCGAAAATTTAGTAAAAACATTTTAAACCAATCGAGAGTATTTAGACAACATTTAGGAACCTTGTTTAGGAGTGAAAAATCCATTGATATAAAATCATTAAAAGTGTTGTCCATTATTATCAAAAATAAACTTGAGGAAATACTCCGGAAAATATTAAAACCATTTTAAATCATTTAGGAGTATTTGGACAACCTTTAAAAGCATTGTTTTGGTGACAAAATAAAATCATCAAAATTAAGATAAAAACATGTATCAAACAATCTCCCCCTTTTTGATGATTACAAACCAAAACAATTTTTACACAAACTAAGAGAGCAATTTTAGAAATGATTTTCCGGTAAAAACATTTGACCGTTTGGAAGCAACCAAAATTTCCAAAAAATATTAAAGCAACCAAGTAGGGAGTAAATATTTTTCAATAATAAGCACAAGCTCCCCCTATCAACAAGCATATCAAGAATAATGTAAAAGCAATTTTCCATAAGCTAAAAGCTTTAGCTTTTACAATTTGTTTTAAGAGCTTATAAGCTCCCCCTGTCACAAAACATCATTAATCAATTTTATAAGTCCATCAAGCAACAATTGGACTAAGAACAAATCACAACTTATGGCTTTTATGAGCCATAGCTTATAGCTTTTATGACAAGCTTTTATTAGCTTCTTTGAGCTAACGAGCCATTTTCCTGTTTCTCCCCCTTTGGAATCATCAAAAAGAATGTTAGGATGATAAAAACATCATACAAGTATATCAAAGTGCGCCAAAGAGACAATTTATCAACCATTCGAGGAGATAAGCTTATAATCCGAAAAAAATGGGAGAAATGTATCATTTGATATCCATAAGCACGTTTAAGTGTCAAGACATGATCTCAATGAGTATATAAGACATATGAAAGCATAAGAGTAAAAGTCGAACAATTCATTGTGACAATTCATCGAACACCTTGAGTGCATAAAAAAAGGGGTTGTATATAGTCCTTGTAAAAGGTTCAAGCCAAAAATTATCATATCAACAATCAACCTTATTCCAAAGCTCAATAAGATCATATGCAACATTTGTTCATCAAATAAGAAGCTCAAAGTAGATTCTCAAGGGTTCAACCCAATTGAGATAAGCTAAGAAGGATCAAGGCATTACAAATGCCAAAAATTAGAGCAACCATCAAGTAGTATAAGTCATGCCTTAAACAATACATGTATGATATATCAAATGTCCCAATGCATATGCAACTAAGCATAATGATCAAAGCATTTAAAAGAAGCACTTTTACCATCAAGTACTTCATACCAATTATCAAACAATGCTTAAATTAGAGTATTTTACCATCAAATACTCTATCAATATCATGAACATCCACAAGTCATTATCAACTTGCAATATTAACCCTTTTAAGAAAAACAAGCAAATATCATTAGTACAAATGATTTTTACAAAAGTTCATAAAAGTACAAAGCAACTTAAATGAAAATGCTAGAAAGTAAAGGGGTGGGGTAACATCATTCCTCATCCGAGGAGAAGCAAGATCCGGAATTAAGTCCTTGATGAATTTCTTTAACTTGCCGATAGACTTTTGCATTTTGGAGGTCTTTTGCTCCAAAGCCTCATACCTCGTCTCATGAAAAACCCTCATCTCATCAAATTCGGCTTGAGTATACCTCCTAGGCGATTGAGCACCGGTATTACCCTCCGGATTGCTCGGTTTAAGCCCTCTTCCGCCAATCTTGCGGCCTCGATGTCATCAAAGAAGTCATTAGGATCGGAGACTCTTGACTTCTTCCTCTCGCCATTTTGGTTGGTCGGATTTCCATGTTCTTGCGCATAGTGACCATTTGGGCGATGTTATCAATGTCAAAGTCGTTTTGAAATACCTCCGAGTTACACTCCGACGAAGGTAGTCCCGATTGAATAAGAAGTTTACAAATCCAATTTTCCATAACCAACTTCTTATTACCTTGAGTAATGGACTCGATTAGACATTGAATAAGTATGGCACCAAAGTTAAGTGGTTCCCTCCTAGCAATCTTATAAGTCAAAAATAATCCATATTGCTAGGCATCTTTCCCGACTTACCACAAATGCAATATGCGACAATGACCGATAAAATACGATGCTCAAGTGTCATTGCCAACAAAGAATACTTTGGCCATACTCCCAAATAAGTCTTAACTTCTTTCATCGATACCCCCAACATTTCATTATTCCAAGTCCCACAAGAGAAATAATCCCAACCACCTTCTCTAACATGTAAAAGCCGGCAAATATCATTGGGAGTCCATCTAAAATGACGACCCTTTATAAGCGAATTAACGGCAATCGGCTTTCTTTCATTATCATATTCGACCCACATATTGGCATAAAAGAGTTGGATAATATCATCATCATACAACACATAAGCATGCTCCCATAAATACATCCAACCTTGCTCCTCAAAAAATCCTCTTATAGTAGGATACTCATTTGTAAATGAACTAAAACGACACATTTTAGTCCGAGCAATAGATTTACCTCCCATCCCCGAATCCTCATAGTACCATTCCGCATACTTATTGATGAAATTAATAGCATTGCGGGAATTAGGAGCTTGAGTAACAAAAGATTTTTTACCTTTCGCCCAACGGCAATTTTCGAGCGAAATTGTTCCGCGGAGCTCGGTGATTTGGGCCCGAGAGAGAATGGGATTTTGAACATCATCACCTTCTTGAGCCACGTTTCTTTGAGCGGCTCGAATATCCCTTTGTTCGGCTTCGTCTCGCCG
Source organism: Rehmannia glutinosa (assembly GCA_016081115.2). Classification (NCBI taxonomy): domain Eukaryota; kingdom Viridiplantae; phylum Streptophyta; class Magnoliopsida; order Lamiales; family Orobanchaceae; genus Rehmannia; species Rehmannia glutinosa. The sequence goes on along the minus strand of CM071926.1, from coordinate 46,834,579 downwards.
ATTTCTCGAAGTACCCTCTCCACCCTTTCTTCTCTTAGAAGTGGGATTTTGATCGGTGGAATTTCTAGGAGGAGCCATATATGTAAGATTCTAGTGAAAATAAGAAGATTAGCAACAAGAATCGTGAAAAATGATGAAGAATTGAAGATTCTAGAGAAAAGGGGATGATTTACGCGCAGCAAGGGTTTGGGGGGATTTTCTTCGTCTGTTTCGAAATGAAGAACAGAACGTTTAAAACCTGAAAAATTGGCCTGGGCGACCGGTCGAGGTAGGGAGCGACCGGTCGATGTGCAGGGCGACCGGTCGCCCCTGCTTTGACCGTCCCAGGTGATTTTTCTTTCTCCCAGAGTTTTCCAAAATTCGATTTTTCACCCCAAAAGTTTTAAAACTTTGCAAAAATATAAGTTTGGACTATATCCAACAAATATGGGTTTTGGGAAAACATGAAATCGAGACTAAACACGTAGTGCCTTTTTAAAAAAAATATTTGTAAGATCAATTTGGGGCACTTAAGGGATCAAAATGAAATATCTTGAAAGATATGTGCATAAGCATAAAATCGAGTTTAAAGAAAAATACGAGTAGACATACCTCGATGGTTTAAGAAACTTGATGACGTAATAGCCAATGAGTATGAAATATGTATCCTACACAATTCTTAGACAACATTTGCATAGAAAATACAAGTGTAGGCAAGTAATATGAGATATCAAAAGAGCTTATGCTATAAGATTTCATAAGAGATAATAAGCCACATAAGTCTAATAAAATGCTCAAGAATTTTAGAAAATCATGCAAGGTCTCTTTAAAAAAAATTTGAAACTCATAAATATATAAGAGACCTATATTAAAAATAAATACTTGAAGATTCATTTTGCAATTAAGACACAATTAAAAGTATGCATAGATTTAAAAATAAAATGCATATACAAATGGGAGATACGGTTTACCAATTACGCCTGTTTCCATGGGTTGTGTCTTTCCCATTGTTGATGATATCTTCCCATTGAGAAGTCACTTTGTTGATGATGACTTCTCCATTTCCAAGTTTGGTTACCTTCCCATGGTTGATGGTTTCTTCTTCTTTGAAAATCATCTTGTTGATGATGTCTTTGCCATTTCCAAGGATTGTGTTCTTTCCATTTTTGATTATACGCTCTTCTTGAAATTGGCTTTGTTGAGAGTAGTTTCTCCTTCTTTGATCAAATGAAACGTTCATTTGATGTTTTCTTGGTGGCATGAATTTTCTCCGATTTTTGCTTTGCGGGTACCTAATAGCACATTGTTCTGTGGTACCCTCATGTGTTTGGGTCCTTTAAGATTAGCTTTGAGACTTTTAGGTCTCCAACAATATTTAGAGCTATTTCTAGCCCGACAAGAATTAGCCGTATGACCCTTTTGCCACAATAAAAACAAGTAATAATTCTAGAGCATAATGACCAATATGCATAGTGACTTGATCCTTTTTCATATGATTAACAACATTAGGCTTATGATCAAGTCCTTTATCACAATTATGAATATCAACAATATTGGACATTTTATTGGTACTCAAGTTGGATTTTAATGAATCCTTTTTCATGCAATCAATATTCTCAACAAGAGTACTATTTTCTTTTTCAAGGTTTCTAACCTTGTCAAGTGTGGTGGTGTGAGCACATGATAGTGATTCATAAGAAATAAATAAACTATCCTTATCATTTTTCAAAATATTGAATTCCTTTTTCAAATTTTTGTATCTAACAAGTAAGCTTTGGAATTCATTTTGAAGTTCATCATAATCATTTTGTAAATCACTATAATCATTTTGAATGACAATATCATAGGAAGTAGAGGGTTTAAGACATACCTCATTTTCTTCATTGATACCCATAAAACAATATTCAACTTCTTCATAATTGAAAGTTGTAGGAGGCTTATTCCTTAGATTTGAGCTTGTATGATCTTGAGAAGTAGATGCTTTTGTTTGACTCCTTTCATTTGCAAATACTCCATAGATGGCTTCTAATTTTTGCCATACTTCATGTGCCGATGGAATTCCTATAATTTGTTCATATTCCAAATTAGTAAATGAACAATACAAAATATTAAGAGCTTTACCATTTAAGGAGATGAATTTCTTCTCTTCATCATTGAGCTCTTTGGTGTGTGGTGTATCTTTCATCGGAATGGACTCTCCATTTATGACGGTGTTCCAAATGTCGAACCCGCAACCTTGTAAATAACATTCCATTCTTTCTTTCCAAAAATAAAATTTTTGGAATCAAATAGTGGTGGCTTGGTGGTGGAGGTGCTGGATAGATGAGCTTCATTCGTAGCCGACGATCGTTCCTCTTCACTCGCGATGTGAAAACAGCTTGCCAAAGAGTTTGGCTTTGATACCACTTGTAAGTCCAAGCGGCTACGATAATCTAGAGGGGGGGTGAATAGATTATCTCCATCTTTTCGATTTCGCCCTCTTTTTAAAACCGAATGCTCAAATACAATAATAAAGGTGCGGAATATAAACAACACACGTCGATTTAAAGAGGTTCAACCCACCTAGGGCCTAATCCTCTACCACCCCAAAGATATCCGGATGGATTTCGAAAAGAAAAAGAATTTTATTAATTACCAAAATTAATACAAATACAACTTACAACACCTTGAAGAGCACCACACTCTTCTTCAACAACACCTTTGGAGATTACCACAATCTCCCTTTGAAGATTACCACAATCTTCCTTCAACGGCACCTTGTGAAGATTACCACAATCTTCAACCTTGAAGAATACCAAATTCTTCAACACCTCAATAAGAAGATTACCACAATCTTCTTCACCTATCACCTAGATCATCCAAGTGTGTTCTTACCACAAGAACACTCACAAGGATATCTTGTGTTTGAATGATAACCAAAAATCAAGATTACAACTCAATAATGAATAATACAATTTGAGTGCGAAGTGTAATCAAGAAAAGCCTAGACCTCAAAGATGTGAAAGTGATAAGCTAGGCAATTTTACAACAAGAATAATAACAATGAAAGACCAAGTGTTTGCTTGAAGTCTATCTTGTTGTGTTGTATCTCAATTGTTGTTTTGGTTGCTCCAAAACTTCCTCTATTTATAGGAGATGATTGATCAAGCATAGGCTCCTCTTGGGGATTGAAAATCTACAAAAATACAATTAAGATCAAGAATATAGTCTGTTAGAAATCAATCCCACAATTTAAGGAAAAGTGTCTCATTTGTCAAACGGTCGAAATTTGTCAAAAGATAGGCGACGTGGCCGCACGTAAATAGACGTTGGAAGAATACACAAAGAAAATAACACAGGCGGCCGGCCGACATCTACCTCGACCGGCGACCATCACCCCAACCGGTCCCCTCATGGATTTTGCAAAGATCAAGTGTTCTTTGAAACACACTTGCGAGCACCCGTCGCACCACTGGCGACGGCCGACCGACCGGCGACGCCTGAGCGGCGACTCTGGCCGACCGCTTGTTTTTCCTTCCATCTCATTTTCTGTTCTAAAAACATCTTCAGTACGGGTTGCCCTATAGGGCGACCGGTCGACCACGAGACAGAAATGTTGTCCAATTTTTGTCGAAAATAAAACCCAAGAAATACTCCGAAAATTTAGTAAAAACATTTTAAACCAATCGAGAGTATTTAGACAACATTTAGGAACCTTGTTTAGGAGTGAAAAATCCATTGATATAAAATCATTAAAAGTGTTGTCCATTATTATCAAAAATAAACTTGAGGAAATACTCCGGAAAATATTAAAACCATTTTAAATCATTTAGGAGTATTTGGACAACCTTTAAAAGCATTGTTTTGGTAACAAAATAAAATCATCAAAATTAAGATAAAAACATGTATCAAACAGTAGGGTCAAGTGGTTTTTTAGCTAAGGGTCTTCTTAATTCGTAATTGGTAAGTTAATAAAACAAGTAAATATAACTCAACAATAGCAATTTATTTAACATATTTATACTATCAAAGAAAAATGTACAAATTAGAATCGCTAAGGAATGATATGTTATGAAGTATGCAAAGAGTAACACATTTTAGTTTATTCCATGTTTCTCTAGAAGATATTTTCCGCATAATAAGAAAACAGAAATACCTCAAATTTTAGATGTCAATAAAATCAGTTTTGTTAGTTCTATTTCACCTAACAAAACAGTCTAAGAATCACAAACATTGATCCGGGAAGATTAAATCCATACATCATATCACAAAGTCAAATGCATTCTTCTATTTACAATTTTTTTTTGTAAACAATTCATGATACAATAATATACACTTACCTATAATAGAAACAAAATATCTATTAATTACCCGTCTAGCTTTGTATCGAGATATATGATTTATATTTTATCTATAATAAAAAAGATACTGATTTCTTTCACAAATATTTCAATATTAAATCTTTGACATTCTTGATGTTACCAAAAATTCACAATTATCTTTAATTAAATCAATTTGGATGGTATGTTATATCTTTTTTTGAATTAAGTGTCTCAATATATTTTCCATATTTAAGAAAACACAATATATTTAAGATTCAGTCTACATATTAGCAATATAAATATGCAATCACAACACCCATAATCTCACAAGAACCAAAAAATTAGACGCAAAAACAACATCCATAATCTCACAAGAACCAAAACTCAGACGCAAAAACAGTCATGATCTCGTAAGAACCAAAACTCGGGCAAAAAAAAACATCCATAATCTCACAAGAACCAAAAAACACACGTACCATAGCCCATAAATATAAAAACTGCAATCTAAGTCATGAAGCAGCTATCAGGATATGAAGTCGTGGGCAATAAGCGTAGGAGATATGCAGATGATGAAAATGGTATGATATTTTTTATGCTAGAATTTTGTATTAAAAAATTCATTTCAACATAGAAAGATCGTGAAATATAAAATTTTAATGAAATTTTAATTTTAATTAATGAAATAATAGCATCTACAACTTATCTGTATATTCCTTTTCATGGTTTTCCTGTGATGATTTATTCTTCGTTGTTTAGAGTATGTAGAAATTAATCTGAAACATAATGTAAAACATTCGTTAGTGATATACATTAAAATGAAAAATGTAGCATAACTAAAATGACTAAGACATTTAAAGTACTTATCTCTTCATATTTTTGTGATTTATACTTCTGTGTTCTGTATCTTATGTAACCTGCGAAGAAAAAAAGATGCTTCATGTTAATCATCCAATATACATATAAAAAAATTATGGTTAACTGAATTTCACTAGACTTATCTGAAGAACACATGCTCATTCCTTAGGTGTCTTAATCTAACCTGGAAGAAAATAAAAAAAAAAATCTGACCAATATGAACAAGTATAAATTACGCATAAGTTCAAAATAGTGCACGAATTATGAAAAGTATATTTTCAATTAAATATCTAAATATCAAAACTATATTTTCAAATAATAAGTTATATTTTTTGTGCTGCTTAAGAAACCGTATGGCCACTGCAAATTCTTCAAAAATCTAAATATTAACACCACTAAAATTTTATAATAAATTTCTTAAAATTTTATTTCTACTTAAACTCAAAATAATTAATAGATTTATGTCGGAAAAAAGATATTACACTAAGACAGGATAGAGATAATTAAAAATACCTTTATATCGTCCTTTTTGGCCCCTCGAAAACAATTTAAGCTTCGCAAATCGAAAAAAATTAGCATCAATAAAATCCATATAAATATATATATATATATATATATATATATATACCACACTGACAAGCATTTTGCAAATTTTTTCTTAAAAAAATGCAAATAAACTTAATTATAACAGATCTAAAGAATAGCATATTTTCCTTTTTCAAATATGATTATTTTGCCAATTAAAAAAAATTGTAGCCTCAGTGAACCTAAATAATAACAACCGATCAAAACAAATTCGACGATCGTGATTATTTTAGGGGCCTAAAAAACAAATTTTAGTTGTTAATAAAAAAATCCAAACATACATTTTTCTACCCAAAATGAGGAGTGAAACTATTTTCTAAAAATATTTTAATTGATCCGATGAACTCCAAACGAAATGAGGTTTTTGTGTGTTAAAAAACAGATCTAAGTAAAAACACAAAAACTTAAACAACATATATGAAAATTTAAATTAAAAAAATAGAAGGGATTTGAGAGAAAATACACATATATAGAAATGGAGAATAGTACCTTAGATCTAGATTTTTTTTGCCGCTCAAGCAAGCCTTTACGCTCTGGAAATCCAAATAGTAACCATGGATAACATATTTACAGAAGATAATATATTTGATTTCAGAAAAAAAAAAATAAAAAAGATGGATTTGACGATTTTTATTTTTTTTTGCGAAATAATCAGAAAACTCAAAATAAATGATTCGAGATTTGGGCCAAAAAAAAAAGGGAAATCTTAGGTTGCAAGAAATTGTTTGAGGTTGGGAGAAGAAAATTATGGAACACTTCATCGTTGTTTTTGCAAAGATGGAGATGGTTGCATTTTTGGAAAAACAAGAAATGAGAAATGAGGGAGAGATGGAGAGAAGAGAGAAATGATTAACCAGCGGTTGGTTTGCAAACCCTAAAAGATGAATGTTATCCCCCTTGAAATATACACTGTTGATTATCATATGAGGTGTCATAATCTGGTGCACCAAAAATACACGTGTATCTCTACCAAGCCACACAAGTGTTCGTACTAAAATGAACTAAGTCGGGCTTCAATAATAAAAAATCGGTATTTGTAGATTAATTGGGCTTTGATAAAAATATAGTTGGGCCTCATCTATTTTACATTTTGGGTAATAAATAGGGATCAATTTCATTTCGGCAATTATTTTCAATAATTATTAAGAAATCTAAAATAGATTAGGATGTGTTTTTAAGATTTTTTTAATGTGCTGCATTAGTATTTTTTCTCTTATTATTTTATGTAGATTACATTCTCTGTTAATTAATTACTACAAAATATATTTTAATATAATTTGTGGGCTTTTCAATTTAATTGAACACTTTAATATTATTTAATTCATATATTTTTTTTGACAAATGCGATTTTTTTTAATTATATGAAAAACGATTATAATGGATTAATTCTTAAGATTAATGTGAACTATATATTTTGAAATTATACTTTAAAATTTATAAATATCATTAATTTTAGTTGGAATATTATAAATTACAATATTTGTTTTAAAATTTTTCCAAAAATATTAATACTTTTTTTACTATATTTGTCTAATAAAATTAATTTCTTAAATCATGTATGCATATTAATTTCTTAATTAAAGTATGTACACATATTTTTTATTCTAATCCTTTTAAATTTTGTAATGGAAAATTTGAGAATATCAGAGCGGCTACCTACGAGAGTTATTTCTGATATTTCGTCGAGCAAAAATACTTGCGTACTATCAAGATCCCCGTTAAGTGACATCACAAATGGTAATAGCATTGCAAATCCATCTTCAACAATTACTTCTCAAGTTTCATCGAGAAATAGAACTTATCCTTTTCCGAGCTCCCGACATAATGGCTTCACACAAGGTAAATTTAGCTTATTTTTATATTTTAAGATTAATATTATTGAATTTAAATCATAATTCATTTTATTTATTTCAATTTTTTTATATATTTCTTTAACAGAAAACATGACACTATCCTTAAAAGACCTCGAAGTTACCTAATCGAGCCTTCCGGATACGCCCAATAAATGGTTTATTCCTATTCAAAATCCGGCATTTGTGATATTACAAATGGTATACTTAACGTTTTGTTGTTATGAATATAATAATAATTGTTATATACTTAATGTTTTATTATATTGCCTATATGAAATACTATTTAATGTTTATAACAATATATTCCCCTGACAGCCAACACTCAGAATCCAAATAGCAGTTTTTGTCGTGCATCGGTTGGATCTTCGAAGAAGATTTCTAATTATAAAACGATGATTGATCTCACCATAGACGATCCCATCGAGACAACTATGAATGATAAAGAAGCTCGATCAAGCCATAGTAATATAGATTCAAACATACTTCCATCTCAAATCAATGAGACAAATACGGTGATAAACCTTGGTGAGTGTAAATTATATATATATACATAATTTATGGTGATATACTATGAATTTGTACAATATATATATATATATATGTATATATATAAATAATTTGTTTGTGAAATTAGTTTAAGTAATTTATAACATAAGATTTTACTAATTAAAATTTATTAATTAATTTGTAAATTGACAGATTATTGGGATATCGGTGATGCAACCTATAGGTGTCAGTTTTGTGTGGCCAAGTTTTGGTACGATGAAAGAATAAATGCTCGAGTTAAATCCAATAACCCGCAATATTCTCTTTGTTGCAGTCATGGGATTATCCAGCTTCCTACCTTAAAGCAACCACCTTTTTTGCTTCGAGAATTATTGTTTGGTGATAATGAAAGAAGCAAACACTTTCAAGATAACATTAGATCTTATAACAGCATATTTTGTTTCACATCTATGGGAGGTAAGATCGACAACGACATAAACAGAGGTGGTGGACCTCCTGCCTTTCGAATGTATAAAGTGCGAACTATCATCTAATTGGTAGTTTATTGCCGTCCGACTCGTTCAACTCCGAAATTTGCATGACTTTACATATATGATAATCTTTGAAAATGAAGTATCATATAGACTAAAAATCAATCAGTTTGTTTTATTTTAATTCTTAAAATATAGATATTGGCTACTATTTTAATATATTTTGTGTCATGCTAATGTTTTTTTTATTTATTCAATATTCAATTTTGAAGGCAAGGAAGTGAAACAAATAATCTCCATGAAGATATCGTTATTGGACTTAAAGAAATGCTTGATGAACATAATGTTTTGGTAAAAACATTTAGAATGGCGAGAGAAAAGATTCAAGAATGCCGACATTCAGATGTTAGATTGCGGCTTATTGGTAAAAGAGCTGCAGATGCCCGAACATATAATTCGCCTTCGTGTTCTGAAGTGGCAGCTTTGATTGTTGGTTATTTTGATGAAGCTTTAGGGGATAGAGATATCGTGGTCGAGACAAGAACTGGTCTACTGAAGTGGATAAATGAGATGAATGCTTCGTACTTGGCATTACAATACCCATTGTTGCTGCCTTATGGTGAAGATGGTTTCAGAGAAGACATTCCATTCTCGGACCTCAAGAAGACAAACAGTACAAGAGGAAGGAAAACAGTTAGTGTTCGAGAATTTTTTTCATATCGTATGCACGAAAGGGAAAATGAACCTGCTACGATTGTGTCGTCAAGGCGATTATTCCAGCAGTTTGTTGTTGATGCTTATACGATGGTCGAATCAGCGCGATTAAAATATGTATGTTTGAATCAGAAGAAGTTGCATGTTGATATGTATAGGGGTCTTGCAGATGCTGTGTTTCGTGGAGACACTGAACCCAACACACAAGGAAAGCGAATTATCTTACCTTCGAGTTTCTTTATCAAAAGCTCGATACATGATACAAAATTATCAAGATGCAATGGCGATATGTCGGTGGGCCGGTTATCCTGATTTATTCATTACATTCACCTCCAATCCAAAATGGCCGAAGACTGTCCAGATATTATTTGCAGAATTTTTAAAGTGAAGCTTGATGCTCTTATCAGGGATCTTCGTCATAACGAAATATTTGGAAAAGTTGTCTCAGGTTATAAAAAATTAAGTTTATTTTTACTATATAACTTTTAATTTTAATATTTGGTCAATTCTAATTCAATTCGTTGTTTTTTCTGTTTTGTGCTTTACAGTGATATACACCATAGAATTTCAGAAACGTGGATTGCCTCATGCCCACATTCTGATCTTTCTGGCCAAAGAGGCTAAGTATCCAAATGCAGAAGATATAGATAAAATCATATCGACTGAGATACCCGATGAAAATGATGATCCGTGCTATTATGTTGCGGTTAGAGACTTCATGGATCATGGTCCATGTGGCGATGTAAGAAAAAGTTCTCCGTTCATGGCCGATGGTCGTTGTACGAAGCATTTTCCAAAAAAGTTTGTTGACGCTACTTCAATCGACGAAGAAGGCTACCCGAGATACAGACGTAGAAATAATGGCGAGTTATTGAGAAAAATGGCGTCCCTCTTGACAATAGATTTGTTGTGCCGCATAATCGCGATTATTACTTAAGAACGGGCTCACCTTAATGTAGATTGGTGTAATCAATCACGATCAATAAAATATTTATTCAAGTATGTCAATAAGGGCCATGATCGTGTAATCGCATCATTCTATCGAGCAAATGGTGATGAAGGCATCGAAAACCTATTGACGAAGTGAACATGTATTACGATTGTAGATATGTTTCGTCATGTGAGGCAAAGATGGAGATTCTTGGGATACGAGATGCAAGATAAATACCCTTCGGTTGAAAGGCCGAGTTTCCATCCGGAGAACGAATGCAGTGTCATTTTCCATGACGAAAAGGATAGATGATGTTATTAACAAAAGCACCGTTAGAGAAAGCATGTTTTCGGCATGGATAGAAGCCAACAAAATTTACCCCGAAGTAAGGGAGTTGACTTACGCAGAAGCTCCTACAAAATTCACATGGAAATCAAACATTAGGAAGTGGGCGCCGAGAAAGGCAGGAAATTCTATAGGACGTGTGCACTACGTGCCTCCTGGATGTGGTGACATGTATTATCTGAGGTGCCTTATAAATGTTGTCCATGGTGCCACATGTCATAATGATTATAAGAAGATTAAAGGTGTTCAACATTCATCTTATCGTGAAGCTTGCTATGCTTTGGGTTTTTATTAGAAGATGATAGAGAGTACATTGATGGCATCACTGAAGCGAGTCAGTGGGCAAGTGCAGAAAATCTTCAGATTTTATTTGTATCATTGTTATCATCGGATTCTTTGAGCAGACCAGAAGTCGTATGGGAAAAATGTTGGGAATATCTTTCGGATGATATTCTATATAAACAACGTCTCCTTATGCAATATCAAGGTACTAATCCAATGATTATATATTAGATAGTATTCTTTGAGTGTAAAATTCATACAATCATTTTTAAAATAATTTTTGTTTATATTAAATTATTCATTCTTATAGATTTTTATTTTTACTCTTTTCTGATAGAACTCGTGTTGAGTGCGGATCAAATCAAGAATCTGGCTCTTTCCGAGATTGAAAAATTATTGCGCAGTCGTGGTAGGAATTTGCGCGAGTTTGATACGATGCCATTTCCGGATGTTGATAGTATGGATATGAGTCAAAACAAATTAATATACGATGAATTGCGCTATGATCGTAAGGCTCTGGCCGTCGAACACAATAATCTTCTTTTAAACATGACTGATGAGCAGCGTGGTGTGTATTTTAAAATCATGAGTGTTGTTCAATCGAATAGGGGTCGTATGTTCTTTGTGTATGGATGCAGAGGCACTGGTAAAACATATTTGTGGAGGGTTTTATCTTCGGGTTTGAGATCTAAAGGGCATATTGTACTGAATGTGGCATCCAGCGGAATAGCTGCGCTTCTCTTGCCTGGCGGAAGGACTGCACACTCTCGATTATACCCATTAATCCAAATAAATCGTTCACGTGCGAAATCAAAATGGGGAGTCCGCTTGCCGAATTGATTGTTCGTTGTAAACTCATAATATGGGACGAAGCTCCAATGATGAACAAGTATTGCTTTCAGGCAGTGGAGAAAAGTATTCGAGACATTATGAGTGGCACATTCCCAGATAATCCCAACGTCCCATTTGGAGGTAAAACAATCGTGTTTGGTGGGGAATTCAGACAGATATTGCCTGTTGTACTCAAGGGAAGCCGGCAGGATATTGTCAATGCCACGATAAATTCATCGTATTTATGGAAAGATTGCAAGGTTCTTAGACTGACGAAAAACATGCGGCTTCAAAGTCCGGGGAAAAAGATGATTATGAAGATTTGAAGAGATTTTCTCAATGGATTGCTAGCATTGGAGATGGAACAATTGGAGGAGCGAATGATGGTTGTGCCACTATTGATATTCCCCAAGATAATTTGCTGCACTCATCCGTGATCCAATTTCTACTATTGTCGAAAACATTTATCCAATGTTTAAAGATGCCACCGATGATCCGACATACTTGAAGGATGAGCTATCTTAGCACCGACCGGATGTCGAGATGCAAAGTGGAGTATCGTCAGGACAAGTCAACTCAAGAAAAGCCAAGTCTCAAGTTGAAGTGACAAAGAGTCATCCAATGATTGGAAGTCGACTCTAAGTCACCTGGGGAAAGCAAGGAAATGCAGTCAAGTCGAGATAATCAAAAAGATCCGTTGCAAAATCAAGAGAATTACTTAAACAAGTAATATCTCCATGCTACCTTTCTCGAAGTGCTCACCCGAAGCGTGCAAAAGGAATAAACCAATGGGAAGCACTACACCGTGTCGAACTCAAAAAGGTGAAGAACAATTCATACGAGGAAATGGCAATTCCAAGGATCGCAACAAGACAAGCCAACGACCACAAGACTTTCAAAAATAAGCCTATCTCTTCAACGGGCATTTTTGAAAGATCACTATAAAAGGTCGAGGAATGACGCAGTCTGCTACGAGGTTACCTTAATCATACAAGCAAGAAAGAAATATTTTGTAACCTGAAATATTCTCAAGTTATTAAACGCTCAATCCTCAAGCCTACACTACGAAGAACATCAATCCAACACTCACCCGTGAAGGAAAGATAACTTCAATCGCAAGAGGAAATTATCAAGAATCAAGGGGTCTACATTCCACGAAGGATTGTAGGAAGGTTCAAGGTCGAACCAAGTCTTGAGCTTTTGGAGGGCTTCGTGATCAAATCCAAAGAGCTTGAGCAAGTGGGCTGTAGTAAGCGTAGCGGCAACAGCCTGTGAAGAAGTTGAGTCGTACGAGAAGCCACCAGTGATCAAGGCGTCTCCCGGATCGAGTCCCAAAGGATCAAGTCACTGTGTGTGATCAAGACTTGTATCGGACTGTTACCACTTTGTATACTTGACCAATACCTAGTGGATTCCTCCGGAGTTGGAGAAGAGAGGAGTAGAAGAATTACCCCATCTTCGAACCTCTATAAAAATCTTATTGTGTCATTTACATTTCAAAGACTTTAAATTCCTGCATCTTATTTGCTTAACTTTGCTGATAAATTTGCTATCCACTTGATAATTTCTAAGTACTAAATCAAGTCTTAAATCTCTACTAAACCAAACTTAAGGGTGTTAAGTCTTCCAAAAACAAACCACGAGTTGAGCTAATTCGACTTTAACAAATGAGTTATTCTATCAACAAAATTTCATCGAGTCCGTTGAGAGACTAACTCTAGTGATTAACTAAATTGGTCAAGTCTACCTAGGACACAAATTGTGTAGTATCAACTCGAACTTTTAAAAGGACTAAATCGAAAATTTGGTAAGGTTTATTCAACCCCCTTCTAAACCTTACACTCACACCCCTTGGGACCTACAATCCATAAATCATTATATGACTTCCATGAACTCATCGGAGGGTCATACGTATTTGAGCTCCGATAGCACTTGCAAATCAGATGCAAATGTTGACTTCTTGCATGATTTGCACACACCAGAATTCTTAGACGGTATAAGATGTTCCGGCGTTCCTAATCACGAACTGCATTTGAAGGTTGGGACTCTGTAATGCTCTGAGGAACATAGACTATTCTATCGGATTGTGCAACGGCGAGATTGGTCATTACGAGTGCTTACCACACATGTGCTTGAATGTAAAATCATAATCGGAGCAAATGCCGGTCATAAAGTTTTGATTCGCGTATGACGCTAACCCCATCCGATCTCGTAAATTCCCTTCAAGTTCCAGGAAGACGCTTTCCTCGATCGTTTCTATGCCATGACAATAAACAAAAGTCAAGGCGCTCTCTCTCGCATGTCGGTCTTTACCTAAAGAAACCGTTTTTCAATCCGCGGTCAATTATATGTTGTCTTTTTTCATGAGTAACCAATCCCAAAGGGTTGAAAATCTTAGTTTGTGACGATTATACGTCAAATGACGGCCAAACGAATAATGTTGTGTACAAAGAAGTTTTCCAAAATTTGTAATATATGTATTTTCATGTTTTATATTACATGTATATTTTGCTTTTCATAAATTTCATTTTTCTTAGTACATAACATCCGTGCATCGCACGGGTCAAATACTAGTTCATTTAATGATTGAAGCGATCGGGGATCGGTTTAACAATGGTTGACACCATTCAATTACATAATGGCCCAATATTCATGTATAAGCTAAAGCCCTACACAATTGAAAATTGGGCAATTGACAGAAATACCCACCTTTTAAGTTAATTTCAGTCTTTTACGCTTCCCGGTATAATTTTACCTAAATTTACGCTTCCGCCCTTTTTTTTACACAATAATACGCTCCAGCAAAAATTCCCGGATATTTTTACGCTTTGTTTCAACATTGTTTCTAACATGTTTCAACAACCGAGAAACAATTTAGAAACAAACCAGAAACAATATAGAAACACCATATGAGCAAAAAAAGTTAAAAATAAGTAAAAATTGTATTTAAACATCAAAAACTTCATGGAAATAAAAAAGAAACATCGGAACAACATTAAAAAGGATATGGAAACAACCCAAAAATAAAGTGAAAAATATTTAAAATACCACATGAATAAAAAGGATCTTAAAAATAGGTAAAAATTGTATTTATATATTGAACACTACATAAAAATAACAAAAAAATTATTAGAACAACATTAAAAATATTATAGAACAACACCGAAACAATAGAAATAATTTACAAATTTAATATATGAATTAAAAACAACATAAAAAATAGGTTAAAGTTGTTTTGAAACATCGAAACAACAAAAAAACAAATTTAAACAATATCGAAACAACTTATATAACATGTAAAACAATGCAAGAACAGAAAAAACGAAAAAAAATAAAAATAATCAAAAAATATGCATGAGCGTAAAAAAAAAAGGTAAAAAAGTAAAAAATTAGGTACAAAGTAAGAGGAGCGTATTGTGTGGTATAGAGACTAAAATTAACGCATTTTATGTAATTCCCCCTTGAAAATTGGCACGGAGGCCCACTGATAAATAGACACGTCGGCTTGAACAATGGTTAATGCGGCGCAACGCCCAATCGTTATCTGATAGACCACAATGAGGGGTCCGGATTTTATTTTGATTTGGTGTCTTATTTTCAAAATTCGGAATCTATAATGAAAGAGTTATAAAGATTCTTAATAATTAAATTTTTTAAAAATAGTATAATATACTACATTAAAACTATATAATTGTTAATTAATTATGGAAAAACAATATCATTAGTCCTAATAGAACCATCTAAGAAATACATTTAATAAATAAAGTCCAGAATAATTTTGTTATATCTTATAAAAGTATTTTAAACACTATTTAATGAATATTATTAAAAATTTATTTCAGGTAGGTATAATTTGAGATTTATGCATGTATTCAATAAATGGGTCTTATTAAATTAGAGATGATATTTATCAAATTAAATAATTTTGAGTATTCAATTATCGTAAATTTAATAAGTTTGGTTTTTTTTTTCTGCAGAGAAAAAAAAAATTATATTAAACCTTGCTGGAAAACGTCCAATGACAATAGAACAAGGGAAAAAGCATCGCAGAAATGCAACATAAAATCCATAATTTTAGCAATAAAAGTAAGATGATGGATAGAGAATTGAAAACTCTGCGGGTCCGAAAGATTTCCACTAAAAGGAGAGATTGTTGGAGATGAAGAACGCCCGATAAAATGTGTAGGCAGTGGATAGGGTAATGTGCTTCGGCAGCTTCGCCATTGACAGAGAGAATAACGGATGGGGTATTCAAACGTTCATCAGCAAGTAAGGCTACCAAGAACTTAGCTTCTTAGTGATGCCTGCAAACTTCTTTGAGAGACCAAACCTTGTTGTCCTATATTCATCAATGATAGCAACACCTATATCGACACATTTATAGATTGATGAAATGGCGCCATAAAGTAGAAACATGGACCAGTGATGTGATGACTGAAGAAGTGGTGGGAAGATAGAAGTGGTGATATTATTTCAGGCCAAGAATATGCTGATTGGAAGTCCTTTTGGAGACAACTAGTTGTGAGAAAAAGAGAGTAAGGATGCACTGTATGGCCTTCGAGTTTGGTTATGTTTCTGTTGGAAATATTATAAATATTTCTGGGTGAAAGAGAAATTGTTGCCAAAAGGTGTGACTGTTCATTTGGAACTATTCGGATTGAAAAGGTTCATCCGAATAGTTGTGTTGTTTCGTTTGAAACCAATGGACGTGTCTGTTCGAATAAATGGACATGTTTGTTCGAACGGTTGTGTTATTTCACTTGTGACGTTTCGTAATCTATATATATCTCAAGAATCTGCAGATTTTAATAAGCATTTTTTGCATACACTCATAAACATATTTTCCTGTCAAACTATTTTCAATAAAAAAAGAGAGAGTACAAAACATTCGAAGTTCGCCTCTTTGTTGTTTGGAGTGCTACTACAAAGAAGAGTAGACCGTTGTATCTTGGGAGACATTTACTATTCAACCGTGGGCACCGTAGCGGGGCAATTCGTCTTAAAGACATAGAGTCGAACTCTAGCCTCGGTCTAAAATTGATTTTCCATTATTTTCTAAATTTTATTTTTCCAAATCCAAGTAAGTTTTCTGTTTTAATTTCCGAATATAATATCGCACGTGTTAAATCCCCAACAATTTAAGACGAATTTTCATCCGTTGTCCGAGCATATTATATTCTCGTGAAAGGTATCATGATTGCGTACCTGATTTTTACACTCTGCTTTCATGCGTGCTTGAATTTGGTTACGTGAGTAATTAATTGGTTTTGATATGTTGGTTGAAGAATATATTATTCCGATTATTTGTTGGTTCTGATGACGCCCGAGCCGAGCTGGAAGAAATTAACCCACGCCATCGCCCCAAAGACACGTCCGAGTGGGGGCCTACAGTGACGTCGATAACGGTCTTGCGCGTGACACGTCATGAATTAGGTTCGCCCGCCACGAGCCCAACCACAAAGATGATCGCCGAGCCCCGACCCCGAGCCCAAATTTCGGCGGAAACGCATGCGCGACAGGTTCATAAAAATAACCATTTGCCCATGCTTACCCATGCTTAGTGCTTTATTGGTGTCAGAAACCGCCACATGTCAGAAAGTTATAGAGAGGAGTCACCAAGTGGCAAGAGTTGGCTGACATGCACGATTAGAGAGGGACATGCGTCCTTTTTTAATTATTTTACTGATTAGTAATTGATTAGTGCAAAGATGACTGTTGAAAACCCATTTACTCGAGCGGTATAAAAATCCTCATTTTAAGAGAAAAAAAAGGAGAAAAAAGACAGAAAAAAGAAGACCTAAAAACGCGAGATTGTAAGAAAGACCGACCCCAATAATTCGGCTCGGCATTACGCAAAAAAGGCAGAATTAGCCATAAATAAACGCGTATTACGCATACTTATATTTCCACGTATTAAATTTCTTATATATTTTGTTTGTTGACCAAAACGCACGTCAACAGGTTCCAATCCGTTTCTGGTTTGATAGATTAATATCTGTGGTTTCTGCGTAATTTTATACGAGTAAATTTGCTTTGAAACTGAATATGGGTCTAATCGATGATTATGATAATATGTTATCTGACACGTAATCAGTATTCAATTTATAATACTGCCTATGTACATTTGAAGTTCATAAGTGGAAATTAAAATTTCTCGCGTTGGTTCAATTGTCAAAATTCTGTTTGAAACTTAGTTAATTAGATTTTTGTGTTTCTGATATTGGTTATTCAGATTCATTAGCATATGAGTTTGACAGATTATATATATTTGTTATATAAATATATATATGGATGCATATGTGTTGGACGACATGGTATGTTCTAAAGAAAAGAAAAATTATGCTTCTGATTTAGTTTTTCTGTTGAAGTTTGAATGTATAATTTTCATCATGCAGATTTTAGGAATATATTACCGAATGCATGTTGTATTGATTTGCCAAGTTTTAAATGCTGACTTCATGATATCATTACAAAAGTTCATGTGCAGAATTAAATCTATTTTATAGAATTTCTGGATTTATTTTGTTAACGGCCATTCATGTGGATAAGTCACTGATTATATTTGTTTCAGTGTTCATGTGAAATTAAGAAATCTGAAACTTTAATATTATGCACTTGTTTTCGCATATCAGTACAGATTGTTTCTTTATTGAAGAAGAAAACATGTTATGAGTTTTAAAGCTTGGGATTGATAGTCATTCTTTGTTCATACAGTGACGGGTTTCGAAGCACGAGTCTCAATTGATATTTTGAATTGAGATTTAATTTTTTTTTAAAAAAAACAGAGGTATTGAAACCCAAATCGTCGCAACTCCTGTCTTCCACCGTGAACTTCGTCCGCCTAGGCCATGATTTGGAAAGGAATGAAGGTGGCCTGGTGGGATGAACGACGGATCTATGCGGCAACCCTGTTGTGTGGTCAGTATGGACGTTGGGTAGTGCCTTTGAGGCGGCGGTTTGAAATAGATCGCAACGGGATTCGAACTCGTTGCGGGTGAGTAAGGCCACCATCGTGGCGAGTGCCTGCCACTGATAGTTGTCGACTAAGTGCCTTGAGTGTTGGGCTAGACCGGCAAAAAATGGTGGTTGCCTGGTTGGTGTAGGCGATGAGAATTTGGGTCCAAAATGGAGAAAATGATGCTTATGCGAGGATATAACCCTTTGTAATGGAATGTCCATGATGTGTTATGTTGATAAGTTCGGGACTATCCTAGAACTTGTGGGGAGAAGCAATTCTCTCGCCCAATGTCACTCTTAATGAAATTCCAATAAAGAAAATGGAAGAAACTCCATATGAATTATGGAAAGGAAATAAGCCTAGCTATAAACACTTGAAAATGTGGGATTCAATCTTTGATATCTGCGATAGCCAATCGGCTATAGGCGGGGCACAAAGTGCCAACTTGAGTGATATGACATGTTCGGTGTCATAAAACATAGCAAAATATGTCAGTGAAGGCATGAGCAAATCTAAAAGCCTTTGTGTGAGGCATATGATTTGGGGCAACGATCTCCTTACGATGGGGCACATGGCAAGTTAACTCTACCCAAAATTATGGTGAATGTATACAACTGAGTCCTTTAGCCCTCCTGGGAAATTCTTTGGAATTTTGCGTAGTCAATTGGACTGTTTGTCAGTTGGCGATACAATCACATTTGAACTTTGCGAGAAATAACAATTGTTAGATTGATACTTCTCAAAGTTGACCTTGTTGCACAATGTGAGAAGGACAAGTTTTGCCTCAAATGTGGGGATGTTTGGTAAATATAAATTTACATCAGTCTTGACAAAGATTGACCCCAATAACTGCAGAGTCAAAGAAATACAAGTTTCTTTGAGAGGTGTCCTTGTATTTCTTTGAGATGTATCCTAAGACAAGAAGATAAGAGTCAATTGACATTGACATGGCTGATTGATAGCTAAAAGGGGTCACCTGTGATTTCTCTTGAAGAGGTGCATCTTTTAGTGTACTCTTTAGTGTTACAACACTGCGCACATTAAGGTACGAAGGGAAGATGTAGAAAAAAGCCTTAAAGGCTAACCTTATCAAGGTAGGCCCAAAATGGATTGGTGTACCAAACTTGAAGGGAAAATGTACAACTATTAAATCATTGTTTAGATAATGACAAGTTTAACAAATGATAAAGTCAAACGAATCTCTACCTAAAAAGAGATGACATATTGATAATAGTCTATATGAGCTTATAAGGTGTTATAAAGCCACATTGACATTGAAGGGCTTGAAAGTCCACCGGTGGCACTTATGTCGATTTGAAGTGGTTACACATGCTCAGGGATTATATGCTCAAATATGTAAAGATATTGATCTCAATCTTGCGCGTAATTTTGATTGAAGTGGAGATCAAATACCGATTATCGAAGGGAATGGGATTAAAGCCTATTACGCATGAATCTTTGTAATGGTAACCCAACCATGATGACTGGAGATCCCAAGAACTTGGTTCAATGGGACAACTATGTTATGAAGATTCAGTTAAGCACTTAGGATAAAATTCCTACCCATTCCTATGATTAAAAGTGCTTTTCTGTAAGTATGTAAGGTTAAGTTTAACTTTTAATGATTCCTATAGCTTGGTTAAACCAAGTGGGGTATGGCAGAATACTCTTAATAGGAGGTCACCTATGTAAGTGTGAAGTAGGGCCACTTCTATGAGAATTCTGAGGCTTGAATTCTCTAAAACACTTATGAAACCCAAGGTTGTTCAGGGCAAAATGAACACAACCATGAGAACTGAAAATGTTAAAGAGGTTATTGTGTGGGTGCTGTTGTTTTGGTTTACATCACCGGCTGAACAGTTCAAGACATCATGTTCACTGATTAGCCAAGTAAACCCGATAGTATTCCACTAGGGATGGTTCAAAGCCAGAAGCTACCTTTCTTGATGCAATAACTTTCTGTTTGTACTCTCTTTTATGTCTGCATTCACATGTGCATTTGCATTGATTCACGTAATTTCTTATTCATGTGGGGATTATTGGAAATATTATAAATATTTTGGGGTGAAAGAAAAATTATTGCCGAAAGGTGTTACTGTTCATTTGGAACTATTCGGATTGAAAAGGTTCATCTGAATAGTTGTGTTGTTTCGTTTGAAACCAATGGACGTGTCTGTTCGAATAAATGGACATGTATGTTCGAACGGTTGTGTTATTTCACTTGTGGCGTTTGGTAATCTATATATATCCCAAGAATCTGCAGATTTTAATAAGCAATTTTTGCATACCCTCGTAAGCATATTTTCTGTCAAAATGTTATCAATAAAAAAGAGAGTACAAAATATTTGTCTCTTGTTGTTTGGAGTGCTACTACATCAAGAGTAGATCGTTGTATCTTGGGAGACATTTTCTATTCAACCGTGGGCACCGTAGCGGGGCAATTCGTCTTAAAGACATGGAGTCGAACTCTAGCCTCGGTCTAAAATTGATTTTCCATGATTTTCTGAAATTTTATTTTTCTGAAATCCAAGTAAGTTTTCTGGTTTAATTCCCGAATATAATATTGCACATGTTAAATCCCCAACAGTTTCTGTGTTACTAAACTAGAGACCAAATTACACCAGTCAGATTTGAGCCAAGTATCCAGAATTACTCCAGAAATGGGGTAAGATTGATATTTCGAGGAAGATATTTTTTTTTGTAAGAGATGTAGAATGTAACACCTTTAATTCATTAATTATTATCTTACTTTGCTTTTTTAATATAATTATAATGAATATTAATTAGATATATATTTTTTTATTATTATCTATTATTAATGGGTTAACTTGAGTGAGACAAACCCCCACTAATCCACTATTCCCATTGTTGTGCCTTATCCCTAACTTTATGCCACTCCCTCTATCTTTCCACCATGTTAAAGCTTTTTTTTTTTAAGAAAAATGTTGTTTTTAATTCCTACCACATACAACTTCTCTGAAGAAATAATAACCCAACAGTTTCATTTTTCTCTAAGTTTCTACTTAACTATTTTCACATTTCATTTGGAATATTTTACAAGTAAGCCATCTTACTCCCTCTCTAATTCTTGTAATTTTTAAGTGGCAGTTATTGAATTTTCGATTTTTTTTTAGTGTAGGTGCGTGTGTGAAAATACACTGTTTGTATTTGTTTGTGTTCAATGTGTGCGCGTGTGTGAAATATAATGTGTGTATGTGTGTGTGCGAGATTAGGTGTGTATGTGTAGATTTATGCGTGTTTGTGTGTGTACGTCTAATACCGAGGTGTGTGTGTGTGTGTGTAATTGTGCGTGTGTGTGTGTGTTGATGACACCCGAGCGAGCCGGAAGAAATTAATCCATGTCATCAAAAAACACATTTCCGAGTAGGCGACTGCGAGTGACGTCAACAATAACGCATTTACGACACGTCACGAATTAGGCTCACGGCCACTCTTAACCCAATCAAGCTACGAGCCCAACCACAACACGGCCGCCGAGCCCCGAGCACCCGAGCCCAGATTTCAATACGAAGCACACGCGCGACAACCTCGTAAAAATAATCACACGCCCATGCTTAGTACTTTATCGGTATCAGAAACTGCCACATGTCAGAGAATTATGAAGAGAAGTCGACAAGTGGCAAATTTGACTGACATGCACAATTATAGAGGGACATGTGTCGCCCCTTTTAGCTATTTTATTAATTAATGAATAGTTAGTGCAAAGATGACTATTGTAAACCCACTTACTCAAAAGGGGTATAAAGAGGTTGACAAGAAAAGAAAAAAGGGAAAAAGAAAGTAACAAATGATAAAAAGACCGACCCCAATATTTCGGCTCGGCAAAACAAAAAGAAAGGCATAATTAGCCAGAAATAAAGTGACGTTACGCACGTTTTCATTTCCACGTGTTAAACCTTTTTACGTATTTCTCCTTGTTGACCAAAACGCACGTCAACAAATTGGCGCTAGAAGGAGGGCCCGTATTGGTCCAGTCAGAATTCCAAGCACAGGCAAGTTAAGAAAAAACCAGGTAAAATTTAACGTTTGGCTTCTTCAACAACAGAAAAAATGAGTCATCAGTCGAGAAATGCTCGTGTGACTGAAGAGCAACATTTGAACAACCAAACTGGCCAGACTACTAATGGCCAAAATATACCCCAAACGGAGGCAGGAAGCACTACTTTGTTTCCCTTCGCTCAGCTAATTGCCAACCCAACTTTTGTACAACAAATGAACCAACTCATATCACAAACTCTCGCTACCACGAACTCTCAAGTACCCCCTCCATTCCTTGCAAATACTAACCCACTCAACCCACAACTAAATGTTAACCTTAATCCTCAAATTCCCGGGCTTCCTCATCACGAAGCCCAAGAAGCCAGTTCAGGTAATGAACAACATGTCCGTCGTGATAGAAGGCGGCGAGAAGAAGAAGAAGAGGAGCAAAGTCGGATAGCGAGAATCATTCTTCGGAACCAACGCGACATCATCGCGCCCACTCGATGTTCGGACGACGGTAGGGAGTTGATCCTTTTCTCCCGGCTCGATCGATAAGTTCTCGGCTCGGGTTTCCTAGGATGATCGGGAGCGGCGCAGATCAATCAAGTCCAAGGCCCTGGCTCATGGCAGGAACGGGATGTAGAAATACACCGCCTGCGTCGCCGTCTAAACGAATTAGAAGGCGGTCCGGATGGCGAACAGTTTCGAAGACCGTCCCAAGTAATGAACCAGCCAGTTGTTCCGTCGCCATTTTCTCCTGGAATCCTGGCGATCCCATTACCACCAAAGTTGAAAATCCCCCAGGTCGGCCTCTATAATGGGGAAACCGACCCGACCACTCATGTTCACAAGTACTTAGCATGGATGGAACTATACGATCAAGCGATGCGATCCTCTCAGGGCCTTCCCCACGACTTTGGGCGGCCAAGCCCACCGTTGGTTTAGGACCTGCCGCAGGATCCATTCAAGCATGGGGGATCTAGCCTCCGCTTTTACGACGCATTTCTTAACGTCCAAAGTCCGAGCCGCGCCTAAAGACTCCCTCGTGAACATCAAACAAGGGAAAGACGAGCCCCTGAAAAGCTATATTTCTCGGTTCAACAAACAAGTTCGAGAGATGGAACCGGTGTCAGATGACGCCATTTTGATCGCAGCCCATGGCCGGACTAGCTCGAAACATGGTTTAATTACTCCATCCACGAATCGGGGCGACCTCGTTTCAAGAATTTCTAATCCGCGCGGGCCATATTTGTCGGAAGAAGCCATGGCAAGTAACCGCCCGAGCACCGACAAGGAACGTAAGAAAGGAAGGAAGGAAAGAACCACATGAGTTGGGCGGGGTCCGGTTTCCGGCCATTCTCGGAAAACCCGACCACCGGATTTAGAGCTCGCCAGGAGGCGAGAGCCGAGGTCGCCGCGCTAAGGAGTACTTTGACCCACGCTCCGTCGGCCATATGGAGTGAAGTACAGGGTCTGAATTTGTTGCCTCCGGCTCGGCCTCTGAAGATTGAGCCATCAAAATTAGATTCGCGTCGATTCTGCGCCTATCACAAATCGATAGGTCACGATCCTGACGAGTGCCGAGATCTAATTAGGGAAATTATGCGGGTCGTTCGGCGGTGGCCTTAAAAGATACGTTCATGAGCTACCGCCCCCACCGAAGATCGCTCAGCGTCAACCCGAGCGCGTAATCAACCCGGCTCTCTCTCGCCCCCCGAAAACCAGGGAGAAAATCCTCATGATGTCGGTGTTAGTCGGATCAATACCAACTCAATGGAGGATAGACGCTCCAACAGGAAAAAAAGCCGATGTTAGACAGGCAACTAATGCCGAAAGACAAGTTCGGGTGGCCGAAATCAAGGAAGGCCAACCCACCGGCCACTTTGTGTTCTCGGATGCGGATGCCGACCAGGTGGTCCATCCTCATTCTGACCCTCTGGTCATCACGGCACCGATTCTGGTATTCCGGTTCACGAATTTTAATTGACTCGGAAGCTATTCGTCATCATTTATGTCCGAGCATTTCGAAGATTAAACGTGGATGATAGTTATATCCGTCCATGTAACGATAGCGATTCTCGGGGTTTGGAGGAGGAAGGATAGTCCCGGGGAAGTTGATTTGCCCATCCAAATGGGACAAGGTTTGCATAAACGGATGTCATGACAACATTCAAAATAATCAATGCCGATTCGGAGTACAATGCCATCATTGGGAGGCCATTGCTTTATCATATCAAAGCAGCCGTTTCAATATATCATTTTTGTATAAAATTCCCGACGTCTGATGGCGAAGCTATACATAAAGGGAATCAGAGGGAGTCTCGAGAGTGCTCTCTTAAACTCCGACCGGTGGAGATTAATGTGGTGGAACAAGGGCAAACCAGTCAAACCACACAAGATAATCCCTTGCCCGGGGAGGAGTACGAGCAGAAAGCGGGGGTCGTTCAGGAGGATAATCCAAGTCGTCGGCCTGGGAAGGAGCCAATGATGGAAGAAGGCGAGCCGGCAATCGAAACCGAGCCGACCGCAGAAGACGAATTGCCCCTGCAAATCAAGGAGGGGCGAAGCAAGAAAAGAAAACGAGCGGAACCGGTAGAACAGGTTGATATAATCAATGTCGGTAAGCCAAGCGAGGGGCGCCAACTACGTATTGGTCATGATCTTCCAGAACCATATCGAAGCGAGTTGGTCGAGTTTTTGGGAAATAATCTTGACGTCTTCGCATGGACTCATGCAGACATGCCCGGAATTGATCCCAAGTATGCGTGCCACCGCCTTAATATTGATCTAACGTTCCGCCCAGTCATCCAGAAAAGGCGCAAACTCGGCCCTGATAGACAGGCAGCACTTGAAATTGAGGTTAACAAGTTACTAGACAATCGATTCATCCGGGAAGCCCTCTATCCTCGATGGGTCGCCAATCCTGTTTTGGTAAAGAAAAGCACTGGCCAGTGGCGCCTATGCGTGGATTTTACCGACCTTAACAAAGCATGCCCTAAGGACAGTTATCCATTGCCAAATATCGATTACATGGTAGATGCCACGGCAGGACACGAGCTGATGAGCTTCATGGACGCATACTCGGGTTACAACCAAATACGGATGCACCCAGAAGATGAAGAAAATACCTCATTTTTCTCTGCTCGGGGAATTCACTGTTACAAGATGATGCCTTTCGGATTGAAGAATGCTGGTGCGACCTATCAAAGGTTAGTGAATAAGATGTTTGAGAAAATGATAGGTCATACTATGGAAGTCTATGTAGATGACATGCTAGTAAAATCACTGTACATGTCCGATCATCTAAACGATCTTAATAAAATGTTTGCTGTTTTGAGAGAGTATAAGATGATGTTAAACCCGAGAAAGTGCACATTTGGGGTCGGCTCGGGTAAATTTTTGGGGTATATGGTCAGCCAAAGGGGAATCAAGCTAACCTGCAGACAAAATAAAAGCCATCACCGACCTAGAATCCCCAAACTCGTAAAAAGGTACAAAGCCTAACAGCCGATTGGCGCCCTTAACCGATTTGTTTCTCGGTCCACGACAAGTGTAAACCTTTCTTTGAAATTATAAAGAAAAGCAAAAATTTCGAGTGGACCGAGCAAGCACAGTTGCCTTTGAATCCCTCAAACATCATCTATCTTCAATCCCTATATTACAAAAGCCTACCAGGAGGACTGTATTTGTACTTAGCGGTATCCGAATACGCCATCGGCTCGGTGTTAATCGAGGCTAGATGGCTCTATTCAACATCCGATCTATTACACCCCCAAAGCGTTACATGACGCCGAGCTCCTGGTACCCACCAATGGAAAAGTCAAGCTTATTCATTAATTACTCACGCACGGAAACTCCGTCCATATTTCTTAGAACACAAGATTATAGTATGGACGAACTATCCGTTGAAACAAGTGTTACACCGACCGATACTTCGGTCGGATGATTAAGTGGGTCATTTAACTTAGCCAATTTGACATTATATACGAACCACGTCTTTGCAATAAAAGGACAGGCTTTAGCCGATTTTGTAGCCGAATTCACGCCTTCCATACAATTGGAGGTCAAGGAAGACCAAGAATGGAAATTATTTGTCGATGGCTCTTCCGCTTTGCAGCGAGCGGGGGCGGAATCGTGATAATCGATCCAAATGAAAAATGCTCTTTGCTCGGCCGTGCGATTTCGATTCCCGCAACGAACAACGAAGCCGAATATGAGGCGCTCTAGCAAGTTTAGACATGACACCTCTATGGGCCTAAAACAACTATTGGTTCCAAAGATGACTCTCGAGTTGGTTGTTCATCAAATCAACGGCGAGTACGAAGCGAAAGAGCAGAAAATTGCACAATATTTGGATTTGGTCAAGAAAAGATTATCACATTTTAAGACAAAAATCTTGCATGTGCCCCGAGCCGAGAACATGCAAGCGGATGCCTTAGCTCGGCTCGGCTCGGCTCGATCCGAGGACAGTCTCATCACGGATGTCATTTGTCACACAATTGTCTCGTCCCGTCACTTGGTGCAAAGAAAATATATACAACCGAAACCGAAGCGAATGACTTGGATGACCCCAATCATCCAATATCTAGAGAAAGGAGTTCAACCTGAAAACAAAGCTGAAGCCAGAACACTACGAACTCAAGCGGCTCGGTTTACACTAGTGGACGGCATCCTCTACAAACGAGGGTACTCCATCCCACTTCTACGCCGCCTTTAAAGAGACAGATGCATTATGCACTTCGAGAGGTTCATGAGGGAATATGCGGCAACCACGCTGGGGGCCAAACGTTGGCCTATAAATTAATACGGCAAGGATACTACTGGCCATCCCTGAGAAAGGATGCTACCGACCTCGTCAAAAGATGTGAGAGGTGCCAAAAATTTGCACCACAGGTCAGATATCATCCTGAACAGCTTACTTCCGTATTTAGCCCATGGCGTTTGCCAAATGGGGAATGGACCTCATCGGACCATTACCCATTGGCAAAGGGGCGTCAAGTATGCCATTGTGGCGGTGGATTATTTCACAAAATGGGCCGGAGCCTCGCAAAAATAGATGAAGAAAAGGTTGTGAGCTTTGTATGGAAATCTATCATCTGTAGATTTGGGATACCACATTCGATTGTTACAGACAATATGGGAAACAGTTCGACAACCGAAGGTTCCAAATTTTGTGAAAGTTTCCACATAAAAAACTATTTCTCAACTCCATACCACCCCCACTCGAACGGACAAGTTGAGGCCGTTAATAAAATACTCAAGTATACTCGAAGGCGAGATTGGAGGAGTCTAAAGGCAATTGGCCGGAGGAACTACCTGCGTACTATGGTCATACGAATCGACACATCGAAAGCGAAACCACAGGAGAAACACCTTTTTCTTTAGCTTATGGAGTGAGGCGGTGATTCTGTCGAGATTGGAGCCCCTACTTTCGAGAATAGCAAATTTTGAAGAAGATCGTAATGAGGCGCTCCGAGCCGAACTAGACCTGCTCGAGGAAAAAAGGGTGCGATCTTGAGATGAAAAATGCAAAGCAGTGTATAAACAAAGGAGTGAAAGGTACTACAATTCGAGAGTAAAAGAAAGAAGATTTGGTCGGCGATCTTGTATTGA
The DNA here is from genome assembly GCA_016081115.2 of Rehmannia glutinosa. Lineage (NCBI taxonomy): Eukaryota > Viridiplantae > Streptophyta > Magnoliopsida > Lamiales > Orobanchaceae > Rehmannia > Rehmannia glutinosa. The sequence continues at coordinate 46,806,353 of CM071926.1, read as the reverse complement.
AAAAGATAACGGGCATTCAACCGAGCCCATTGAAGCCAACCCAGGAGGGCCCGTTTCGGATCAGCCCACGTCTTATCCGGTGGGGCATACCAGTTAGAATATTTGAGTGGAGAAAAATTCACGCATCCATGGAATGTAGCATACCTGGCGGTATTATCAATAAAGATCTTGATCTACGATCCGGATAGGATTCCAAAGAATTATCCCTTCATCCGGTATTTCGTGAGCTCTTTAAAGGAGAACGAAGTTTTTACTCACCAAAAATCAAGACTTGGTTACGCACAAGCACAAATATAAAGACTCGCTACGCACCGAGCACAATACCAAGACTCGGCTACGCACCGAGCACAATAAAGACTTGTTACGCACCAAGCACAATATAAAGACTTCGCTCACGCACCGAGCACAATACCAAGACTCGGCTCGCACCGAGCACAATAAAAAGACTTGGTTACGCACCAAGCACAAGATAAAGACTCGGCTACGCACCGAGCACAATACCAAGACTGGACTACGCACCGAGCACAATAAAGACTTGGTTACGCACCAAGCACAAGATAAAGACTTCGACTACGACCGAGCACAATAAAGACTTGGCTCTACGCACCGAGCACAATAAAGACTCGCTCGCACCGAGCACAATAAAGACTTGGTCACGCACCGAGCACCAATACCAATACTCGGCTACGCACCGAGCACCAATACCAAGACTCGGCTACGCACCGAGCACAATAAAGACTTGGTTACGCACCAAGCACAAAGACTCGGCTACGCACCGAGCACGATACCAAGACTCGGCTACACACCGAGCACAATAAAGACTCGGCTACGCACCGAGCACAATAAAGACTTGGTTACGCACCAAGCCCAAGATAAAGACTTGGTCACGCACCGAGCACCAATATCAAGACTCGGCTACGCACCGAGCACGATACCAACGAAATTTCAAATACAAAATGAACAGGTTTATATCCCTGAGTGCAAGAATCGATTAAGGCAAGCAGACCCCCTCACTCAGAAGTACCAAAAATCGAGCCCCGTACTTGGGAAAATAAGAGGAAAAAAGAAGACAGGCAACAATCTTGCAAAAAGGAAAGAGCCGAGCATCCACAAAAAGCTTGAAACACATACACAGGTAAGGAAAATAACAATTCATTTCTAACTTCAAAAATATTTACATAAGAGAGGCCGGAGCCCATTACATCTCGAGGCACGAAGCCAAATTACCTATCTAGGGGTACCTATAAAAGCATCAAGAACGAGCAGGGGGCGGAATTTCGACGGCACCACTGGAACCAACTTCTTCCACGTCCGGAGGAGGAGAGCCCTGCGCATTAGAAGCCTCAGCAAATTTCGGCCGAAGGGTATCGAGATCAGCCTCCAGGAGGGCCAGGTCTTCTTCAAGCTGAGCAACAGTACGCCCGCCCTTAAGTAAATCAAGAATTTCTTGGAGGCTGGTCGCATGGCCACAGGTTAACATGAATGCATACTCCTCGGAGTTTTTGTAAGCTTTAATGGCCTCTCTACAAACTTCCTCAGTTTGCCGGCGGGCGGCCTCTTCAGCCTCCCTGCGTACATCGGCTAGACGCCTCTCCATCTCCTCAGCTCGGGCAGTGGCAGCACGTTCCAGTTCAGCGACCTTAACCCTGAGCTCTTCTTCAGCCTTACGGGCCCGATCTCGCTCTGCCTCGGCCCTCGCAGCAGCCTCTCTCTCAGAATTAGCCCGAGCTGTGGCCTCGTCCGTTTGAGTCTTAAGAGATTCTTGTACCCCTTGAAGGGTAGCATAAGCTTCCTGCAGATCCCCGTGCCGTCTTTCCAGGTCGGCATATTTTCTCTCTAGCTCGCGAGTCCCCCCAACCGCATGCCATAAGAGCCCAATCATTCGCCCAGACATGGCCATGGCATACTGAATCTGTTCTTGAAGCTTGATCTCGGCGGGAATTGCTCGATGCCTTTTGTCCAGGCACCACGGGGGGGACGATCATTGCGGCCCGACCTGCCTCTGGTAAGACTCTTGATTGCTCCTCTGTTGGCGTGGCACATCGAACGAATTCCACGAACCACCGAGGGCGTAGTCCGACCATTCCCTCGCAATATTCATCTCTTGCTTGGTTTGGAGGAATGAAATGACCTTCCCTGCCGAGGTCATCCGAGAATGTTCGCAGACCTTCATTTTCCGGGGGCTGTTCAGGATGTTCGGGCGCCGCTCGACCAACCCTTTCAGTCTGATCAGGCTCCTCCATCACAATGCCCCCTCTTCTCCTTTGAAGAGGCGGCTGCACTGCCTCCGGCACTCCATCAGCAGGACGTTTTCCGGCCCGGATATCTTCTCTCCGAGCCGCCTCCACATCCGCGGGTTGATTGGCAGCCGCCCGAGCTCGCCGTGCTGTATTCCTCACACTGCGAAGGCGTGCACGCAAATCCAGGCCACGCCCTGCATAAAGTAATCATCAATTAGAAGAAAGATCAAAGGAAAACAAAAAGACAACTCAAAAGGAAATGGAAGAGATAGTGTTTTACCTCGAACGGCAGCCGCGCTCGCCGGCTCCGGGGTCTGTGTCTGCCCTACGGGCGCAGATGATCTGCCCACAGGACTAGTCGTCGCAGGAGGCGGCACAACTTGCTCAGTTCTCGTCGGCTGATCCCCTGGAGAATGGGGCCGTATTTCTTCACTAACGAGAGGATTCTGTTGAGGCACTCTCTCGACCTCCACCTCCCGCTCGGCCGCCTCATCCCGAGCCGCCCCCTCGGCTTCGGGGTCGTCGGGCAGAGCAGGCCTCAAACCAGCTGCGGCCAAGTTGGCCTCAGTGGCCAACCTCTCAATCCGCTTGTCCATGATCCCCCGGGCCTGGATGTTCTCCAGCCTTCGAATAAAAGTGGGCGACAGAGGCCCCTTTGATGCCCGGTTCTCTGTAAAGGTGGAAAGAAAAGACAATTATGAAAAGGAAACAATAAACAAATAAAAAGCGAGGAAAGGGAAAAGATAAGACTTATCAGTAACCAAAAACAAAATTTGATGGGGATGAAGAACGGTCTCACTTTCTCCTTCCCCACGCGAGCTTGCCACTCGCCGCTCACCCGAACCATTTATCCTTCCACTCCTTGAGAGAAGAAGGTAGACCCTCCACCAAACCGTCCGGATACCCCACGGTCTCATGCGTAATACCATCCGGATGGTGACCCCGAGACGATGGAGTCGCTCGCCATACAAAGAGCTCGTTCATCTCCTTAAACTTGGGGCGAGGATATTTTCCAGTGAAACATCACCAGGAGGCCGATGATCCTTCCCCAAGAAATAGGGTGCACCTGGGTCGGATGCATACCCCACTTTGCAAAACCACCGCGTGAGGAAGGCCGGCGGTGGAAATCTTAAACCGTATAAAAGGTGGGAGCAAATACAGCCGTACAACCCTCTGGTGGGTACTGGGGAACCTCCGTGCCGTCCGGTACCCAAAAGTAGATACCGCTCGGAATACGGTGCGTCGTCCGCCGAGCTCATCCACCTCCCGAATCATCAACATGCTCGGGATATCGTTTATGTCACTCGGCGTCCAACGAGGTTCGACACGAAGACGAGGTCCTCCTCCTACACGACCGTCGCCATTACGGTGGCCTATGGGCCCTAGTGGCCTTTCCGGCCTCGAATCCCCGGACGGCTCATCTACTCGCTCTACGTTGTCACGCTCCGGCTCAGATGGATCCATATCTTCTTCTTAAGGTCCTCGGGCACGTTTTAGAATCAATACTTGGCGATTCTTCACCGGAATTCTCTTGTACCGATCCGGGTTGGTACACGTTCCTTCTCGTAAACGATTCTTGGCGTCGGGTCAAAGATAGTGTGCGTCCGCTCTAAGGGCGTTCCACCTCGTGAAGAATCGGAGAAGATATCTGGATAATACTCGGATCCGGGGACGGAGATCGCCGTCTTTGGTGAAAAATAAACAGAGGGTTCGGATGGAGGATCTTCAATTTCAACTTCTACACTATAACTACGACTTCTACTATCTTGAAAAGAAGACATTTATAGGTAAAGGAAGAGTATTTCGAAAAAATACCTAAGTTCAAGTCTCGAACTTGGGAAGCCGACCAAAATTTACGCTCGGTTTTAATTACTTTAGCTCGGGGGTTAAAGGATGCGAAAGTGAATAATGAAGGAAAACAAAGGTATTTATAGATAAGTTTCCTCGATAAGCGGGGCGTTTATGCGAAAGGACGCTTCTTTTAAAAAAGCTCAAAAGCCGCCAAACATGACAATGAACGTCGTGTCCCCACGCACGCCGACGAAAGCGACGTAACTTTTTCGGTTCTGCGCAAGATTGGTCCAACCACGAGATGCCACGTGTATGCGTCATTATGGCAACCCATTAATGCGCCGTTTCAAGCATTAATTGCTCTGCTAACAGTACCAGGAAAAAACCTTTGAAAAATCCGTTTTCCCATTAATTGTTCATCATTAGCATTAAAGTTTAACTCCGACGTCAAAGAATTTTCTCTCGAAGTCAAACTTGGGGCCTTTGATGACACCGAGCAATGGAAGAAATTAATCCATGTCATCGATAAAACACATTTCCGAGTAGGCGACTGCGGTGGCGTCAACAATAACGTCGACGACACGTCGAGTGAATTAGGCTCGCGGCTCACGAGCCCAATCGCTGAGCCCAACCACAACACGGCCGCCGAGCCCCGAGCACACCGAGCCCGTTTCAATACGAAGCACACGCGCGACAACCTCGTAAAAATAATCACACGCCCATGCTTAGTACTTTATCGGTATCAGAAACTGCCACATGTCAGAGAATTATGAAGAGAAGTCGACAAGTGGCAAATTTGACTGACATGCACAATTATAGAGGGACATGTGTCGCCCTTTTAGCTATTTTATTAATTAATGAATAGTTAGTGCAAAGATGACTATTGTAAACCCACTTACTCAAAAGGGGTATAAAGAGGCTGACAAGAAAAGAAAAAAAAAGGAGGGAGAAAGACAAAGGATAAAAAGACCGACCCCAATATTCCGGCTCGGCAAAATACAAAGAAAGGCATAATTAGCCAGAAATAAAGAGACGTTACGCGTTTTCATTTCCACGTGTTAAACCTTTTTACGTATTTCTCCTTGTTGACCAAAACGCACGTCAACATGTGTGATGTAGTATGTGTGTGTGTATGTGTGATGTTGTGTATAGAGATTTGTGTATGTGTGTGTTTAGATGTACGTGCAAGTGAAAGAGACGAGAGATAGAGTTTGGGATATTGACTAATTTTCAAAATTTGATAGAAAATCAGATTTAAGCGCAATTATGGATTTATCTATTTAGACCAAGAACCCAATCAAAGTTTTGGGCTTTTAATTTGGACCCACGAGATTTCGATTAAGTCCGGATCGCAAATCTAACTTTCTTTAATTATCAATTTAACTCCCTCTATTTTCAATTTAACCCATTCCCGAATTAAATTTTCATATTTTCCAAATATAACCCCTAGGACTTAATTAGACTTCTTGAAATTTCAATTTGAACCTATAAGTTTTAAGTTAGACCAAAAACTCAAATTTTACTTTTAGTTTTTTTTTTTTATTAGGCCCCAAAAATTTATATTTTTTAGTCAAATATTACCTACTAAAAATCCTTAGGCTATATTATAATCATAATTATTTTAAAGGCTAAATTGCAAAATATGTCCTCTAATTTTGTATGGTGGCAAAAGAGGACAATAGTTTGTTTAAGTGGCAATTTATGCCCTGGAAAATCTTGCCCTTATGGCCAAATAATAATTTTGGTCCTTTTTCTTTCCAAAGGTAGCAAATATAGTCCTATAACTTTCGAGAATTAGCAATTTCAATCCTTTCATACTATGGCTATTTTTCAATAAATCCCAATTTCCTAGATTATGAAAATTTACATTTTTTGATACCTATTTTGTTCGTGGCATTGTTACACCTACTTAGATCCAGTCTCTATTCAGAGGTTTTAAGTGGATCATGTTAGGTTTTCAGCCTATAAACTCAATAGGACATACTTCTGTAAATACTTCATAATTCTAAATAAATTCGATTTCCGACTAAGGTTTTGATAAAACAGATATAGTCCATCACGACCATATCGGCCCAACATGCTTCCGTAAAATTAATAAATCCCTTAAAATTCATACCTTCTTTGACCAAAACAACACTAAATGGCTGCAACAACACTACCGATCGGAAAATTACGCCCCCTGATCTTTTGACAAACAAATCCTCACTTTCAACCTCACCCTTAGGAAGATGATCTCGCAAGTTATCCGACTCTTTCAAAGAATCGTTCAACACGGCCTTGGTTCGTTTCCTACTCGGCGTATAAGTAATTCTTAAACGTGATAAATTAATGGAACATTATGAAGACACGTTGAAGCAAAAAGCCCCTTTTTATTAAGAACTTATTGAAATATTTATTACATTGGTAATCTCCTTTTGGGAGGAGAAAACTTGTTTAGCCTCTCATAATGGCTATCACACTCTTGTACATAAAATTAAAAACTAAACTCTAAAACTCAAAACACTCTGCGAAATTTCTAAACACCACAAATTTTACAAAAGAAATTTATTGTTAGAAGACTAAGGGAGATGTTCGATGCCCTTTAGCCTTCTGCAGATCTTGACATTTATAGAGGTAGAAGACCTCTATGTTCTGTATTATTGCCCTTCAGTGGATGTCTCTTTCATTCTTGAATTATTGCTCCACTTGCAGCAATTAGTTGGCATCCAACTCATCTTCACATGGGTTGGGCCTCCTCTTGTCACAGTATCGAAGTTTTTTTATGAGAACTTCCAAATCATCTTTGACTCGTCCTTTGTCTTTTAGTAACTTGGGCGACATCTTTTATGGACCCACCTTTTGTCTTTTTCTTTGAGTGGGTTGTTACTGTCTGAGTCACATGTCTCCACTAACTTTGTTGGGAATCTACTTTTTGGTGGTCCCCGAAACTTTGGATACTTCGTGACTTTTCTTCTCTGTCATTTGGGTCTTCTCCGATCGACTTTTGGCGAGAATCCTTTGCCAAATTCGGTTCATGGTTTTAACATTCGGGATAGACCAAAGTTCCCAACGGCCGATGTGAGCCATATTACGATTTCCGTGAGTTTCTTTACTCCCCGGCAGCTTGTTTTCCCACAAAAGATTTCTTTTCTTTTCGAATAGGTCTTTTGCAAATCTTGTTGTTTTTTCTGTCATAATATTCAACAGGAATGATCCGTTCACTGAATTTTGATAAAACTTGAATGGAAACTTGACTTTGTCCATCTCAGTGAGACGACCCACAATCCCCACGCCCTTCTTGTTGTAATTTGATCTTCAGTGAAGGTCATGGCCAATTGTGTTTCTTCTGAATTTGCCTCCTTGATATTCTTGAAGGCCCTTTCATCATCGTCGTCGGCTTTGATGTAATGGAAGGCTTCATGTACACCCTTTCCGACGGGCTCAATTGTTGCACTTATGAAATACAGCTCCAATATATCCCTCGTTTTAGGCTGTCATTGTTGGACCAGCACTCGTAAACTGCTTCCTGGATCCACTTTGGCAATTTTGTGATCTCCGGCAAGGCTGGTGAAGTAGTATAGATCGAAGACAAAGCCCCAAATTCGTACCACCTCTTCACTTCTTCAGGGCTGGAATTTGGTAACATCCAAACCCTTGGATATTTTCCAGAAATATCGATCTTTGTTTTTTCTGGAGATATCCCTTGCCTGGTGATCAGTTTCTCCCAATTCGCCTGGTATTCCTGCCAAGAAGAAGAAACTTTAATCTCGTTAATATCAACCTTAGAATTGCCCATCATAGGCCTAAGATTGATCTCTCCGTCCTTTACCCCGGACGTACTGGGTTGATGTGATAACTCGGGATTTGACTCCGGAGTATCAGTTTTTCCTTGGGCCAACATTTTTGCCAGTTTAGGACTTGTGCTAGAGGTATTGGAATCCTCTGCTACAGGTTGGGGAGCCCTGCGCTCTAAAAGCTCCGTTTGCTTATTAGCGGCCCGGAGGAGTGGCCCTTGAAATGCCGTTCTCAACTGAGAATGAGACCGGACACATGCTCATATACGATCGGTTACTTTGTCCCGATCATTCCTTTGTAATTTCCCGGCCAAATCAGCATTGATGACCAGGGTATCAAATTCTCGGAGTAGCATTTCAAATGGTCTCCAAGATGTCTTGACGTGTGAGGATGGAATCACCAATTCTAATTCCCTCCATCTCTTGTTAGAAAATGCAAAGAATATTTTCATGAGATTTTATAATGACAATATCATAATCATAATATTGACATTCAAACTTGCCATCTAAGTATTCTAGCTTTTTTCTTTTTTGATTCAATTTTGTTTTTCTAAAAGCTTTAACACTTGAATTATCTATTTTTAAGATAAACTTTTTAGCCAAGTAAAAATAAAGGCCATTTTTGAAAGCCTTTCATTTTCAAAAGAATTCTTTCGTTGATATGCCACCGAGTTGCTTCACTGCGTAAAAAAGACCGCAATATCTGCATGACACTTCACCGTTTGATGTAGCTATAGTAAGAACTGCTGCCCACCAATAATCACTGACATCTGTGTAAAGAACCAGTTCATCTTCATCTTGTGGAATTGCAAGTTTAGGAAGCTTTTTGCAAACTTCTTTAAGCTGCTTAATTCCTTCTTGATGTTCATCCTCCCATTTGAATACTGCATCTTTTTTAAGCAATGTGCTAAACACCTTCCTGTAATGTGCTAGATTGTTTATAAACATTCCAGCAAAGTTAACAACTCCAAGAAAACTCTGAAGCTGGTTCTTGTCTTTCAACGTATCTGGAAATCCCTGTATCTTTTCTACAATATGACTTTGTAGGATAATCCCAAATTCATCGATTTCAATTTCGAGGAATTCAATCTGTCTTGTTGCAATTACTGATACCATTTTACGCATACACTTAGTCAAATTAGCAATATGTATGAATAAGGGTATAATTGGTATTATGGAAATATTCAATTATCCCATTGGACCAATTTTGCAACAATTCAAAACTTATAGGACATAATTTTCTTAAGTAAAAACTTATAGGACCAATCTTGCAACACTTTATAAACTTACAGGGCATATTTTGCAAACTTAATAATTAAAGTCCTAAAACGCCACTCACCTAAAGTTACAGGGCATCTTTTGCAATTAGCCCTTATTTTAATTAAATGAAACTACTTAATCTCTAGCCCTAAATTATGTTAAATTTTTATTGTAGGTGACGACGAACTGTACAATTAAAGCTTCTACTTTTGAGCAATTTGTGCATCTATTTTATTTGCTGATTGAGGTAGGGATTCTTATCACATTTTATCTGTATAATTCATTCTCCTTGTTAAATAGCTAAACCGTTCAATTATGTGAATTACGCATTTTGAATGGTTAAATGATATGCATGATTATGTGAACTATATGTTTTCGATGTATTACATGATAGGCATAATTTATGTGAATTATATACTTTTAATGTGCTATATGATATTATCAGTTTTTATGAATTACATGTTTTTCATTACAATGTATGTTATGTATATTTATACAATGGGAAAGGAAAATTTTGGCCTCGAGCCACCGAAAAGGAATTTGTTGCCTCGTGCCACAAGAAAGAAAAATTTTAGGCACGGGAAAGGAAATTTTTGGAATCGTGCCATGGGAAAGAAAAATATGGCATTCGTACATAGGAAAGGAAAATTTTGGCCTCATGCCACTGGAAAGGAAAAAGATGGCATTCATGCCACAGGAACGGAATTTTTGGCCTCATGCCACGTGAGAAAGAAATTTTTTGGCCTCGTGTCATGGGAAGGAAAAATATGACATTCGTGCCTATGAGAAAGGTTATGTGCTATTTGGCTTATGCCAACGTGAAATGTTATGTGTTAATTTATGTAATTGTGCACTTTTGTATTTAGCTTGGACAATCTTTATCCCTATCGAGTATGTGATTACTCACCCCCTAAATTCAAACTCTTTTCAGATTATATGGAGGGATGCACTAGAAATGTGGGGGAATAGCCAAAGATTTCACTTTTTAATTATTTCAAATTCGAGAACATTGAATTTGTTTCGTGTTTCGGACATTTGTGATGTACTATCTTTTAATTTGTTTCAAACTATTTTGTATGGGTTTTTAATTTTGGCAAATACTCTATAATTATATCTTAGGACTTAAGGTTTTCTCATTATCACTTCCACGAAACTTTTCATTTATGTATTTAATTAAAAAAAACAAATACTAATTTTCTTTAAATTTATAAAGCTAAAAATGCATTTCAAAAGTAGGGCATTACATAATGTGTGTAAAATTTGTCTCATGAATAAAAAGTCTATGATTTAAAAAGTTTAACACATATGAAGTAATATATTTACCTACAACGTGCCAATTTTTTTAAAAAAAGACGGGACATGGATTTAAATCAATGTATTTCTTTGAGAGCTTTTACGACCTCCTCCTCTCTGAATTGCCACTCAAGTTGATTGTTCATGGTCATTGTAACACCTGGACTGATTCTTACTAAAACCTGTTGCATGTTAGAATTGAACGGAGTGGTTGCGGAGAACGTATCCTCAAAATATTTGGTGATGATCTGTTTAGTGCATGTTGACGAGCGTTTTGGTCAACAAGCAAAAATATACAGAAATGTAATACGTGGAAATGAGAATAGATTCTAACTTAGGGCTAATTCTGCCTTTTTATATCAAATCTCTTTAACAAAAGCTTAAATCGATTTTCTTTTACAGCTGTACTTTTACAAGCGTTTTTCTCTATTATTTCTCTCTTGTCTTCTTCCTCATAAATGAGGCCTATTTATACCCATTTCATTAGTGGGTTTTTAATAATCACTATCACACATAATAATAACACCAAAGGGACACATGTCCTTCCCTAAGCACGCATGTTAGCCAAGTATTTGCCACTTGTTGACTCATCTTATTATTATGATAACAAGTGGCAGCTTCCTGTGCTAATGAGGCACTTAGCTTAATTGGATGTTTATCCTTTAAATTTTCCGCCATAAATCTCCCGCCATAATTGAGCTCGGACCGAGTCGAGCCCAACTCGTTCCACGTCATCATGTCGGCTGCTGACGTCATCAACTCGGTCTATGCTGTCCTGCGAGTCCCACATGTACATGGGCTGAATGGCCACGCGGACTGATTAGCTTCCAGCTCGGCTAGGGTGTCATCAATGGCCCCCAAGTTTAATTCTGAGGAAAGAATTCCTGGAGTCGGATTTAAACTTTAATGCTGATCATGAATCTTTAATGGGGAAGAGGAAACCTCAAAAGTCACTCATCTCTGACACTTGTCGTCTAGCAGTTAATGCCTGAAATGGCGGATTAATTGGGATGTCATGATAATGGACACGTGGCGCCTTTTGGTTGGACCAACTCTGTGCAGGAACCGAAGAGGTGAGACAGCCTTGGCAGCGGTACATGGGGGTGTGACGTTTCTAACAGTTTTTTGAAATTGAAAAGACACGTCTTTTGAGTTGGTGTCCCATTTTTCGAGGGAACTTAACCTATAAATACCCCTTTCACCTTTCATTTTACACTTTTGCATTCATAATCTTCCGAGCAGTATCTCCTGAGAGCGAGCAGAAATTTCTGGTCGGCCCTTTTAGTTCAGAGATCCCAGAATCACTTAGGTATTTTCCAAAACACTTTTTCTCTTCTTTTTTTCAAATAATATCTCTTTCCGAAGATAGTCAGAACCGCAACTACAACGTTGAGGTTGAAATCGAAAATCCACCCTCTGACCCTTCTATTTCTTCTTCTCCAGTTCGAAGAACTTCACCGCACAGTCCCAATGTCAGCGAGTTATCAAGTTCGAATCATACGCCCCCATTTAAGACTCCACTTGAGCAGACACATACCATGTCTGAACCTGTTCCGGTTACCATCTATCGAGAGGGCATTTTTTACGAGCCTGGGTTAGTTCGAGAAGTGTCCGGCAAAGAGGCCTTGAACACCGATCCCCGAGACAATCAGCAAGAGGAAGGAGAAGACATGGATCCGTGAGACCATGAGCAGGAGGAGGAGGGTGGTGAGGTCTCTGAAGGTATGGGGGCTGCAAAGCCCATAGGGCAGGCGGGCCATCGACATGGAGATGGCGGGTGCAGAGGAGGACCCCGCCTACGTGTAGAGGCCGGGTGGAGACACTCCGATCAAAATGATACGCCAAACATGCTGATGATTCGAGAGGTGGACACCCTCCGCCAGAAGTATAGGATCCCGGCTAACGTCACTTTTTGGTTGCCGGATGGCGTGGAGTGCCCCGAGCACCCGCCGAAGGGGTGTATGGCCGTATACATCTCCAGTCTTTTGTTTGGGCTGCGATTCCCCTTGCCACTGGTGATTACGAGATGGTTTCGCAAATGGGGCCTCCCATTATCCCAAGTGCACCCTTTGTCCTGGGGTCGGATTATCGGGTTGCTGGTGTTGTTCCAGCAAGAAGAGTATCCCCGTCCTCGATTCGTTGAGATGAACGAGTTGTTCGTTTGGAAGGTGACTCCATCGACACCGGGCGGGCGATCATCGTGGTGGTACTATGTGCATACTAGGCCGGATACCCGAGGCGGGCTAATGAAGGCCTTCCACAATCCTTGAAGGAGTGGAAGGACAAATGGTTTTGGGTGAGCGGTGAGTGGCGGACTCGCGTCGGGCGGAGGATTAGTCCTCCATCCCCTTCGGATTTTACATATAGTTTTTCGTAAGTGTTCTTCTTTTTTTTTCTTTTTTTTTAAGCGGTCTGTTTGACCTTGATTCTTTTTCTTATTCAGGAACCGACCCTCTGCCCCCGCTTTCGATCGCTTTTGTCCGCCGGCTAGACAACATTCAAGCCATAGGTCGGAGGGATAGAAGAATCGAAGTTTCGGCCATGAGGCCCGATCGGCCGAGGCCGGTCAGCGATACGCCTTACCACGCCGGTGCTTGCGAGGCTGAGAGGTGGCCGAGGAAGAGGCGGCAGCGATGGTGGAAGAGGAGGCGAGGAGGAGCTCGAGAGGAGCCCGCCAAGGGTGAGAGGACAAGCTCCCGAGGGGGGCGGCAACAGTCAAACGGAATAGGCAAGGCCGTCCCCGGTGACGGCTAGTCCTCGAGGGCAAACGCCCTTGCCTACCGAAACAGTGTGGACCCCGAGTGGCCGGAACAACTGGGGCCCAAGTGCGTATTTTACAACTCTCAAATTTCCCTTCTCTTTGACTTTTTCGTTTTCTTTTACTTAATTAATTTCCTTATAGGCGCGGTGTGGACGCGTCTTCGCCCGCCGGCGTGTGAGAGATACGGCCACACACGCAGACTGAGCGGCGGTGGGGCCAGCCCACTGATCTTTGAGCGGCCCCAGAGAGAAGAAATGCAGGCTAGTAAACATCCAAGGACACCCCCGAAGTGGAGGGGCCCCACTCCAAAGGAGAAGAAAGAGGCATTGTGATCGAGGAGCCCCGAGGCAGATAGAAAGGACCAAGACAACCCCATCGGTGCCTCTGGTGCACATTCCAACAGGCGGGGCCCCAAGGACCTTCTCGGACGACCTTGGTCAGGAGGGTCATTTTATCCCCCCGAGTCAAGGAAGGGTGGAGACCTGCGAAAGGATGGCCGGGTTACGGCCTCAGTGGTTCGTGGAATTCGCCACATGCTCCACGCCCACCGAGGAGCAGGTGAAAAATTTGCCAGAAGTGGGTCGGGCAGCAAGGGATGTCCCAGCTCGTGCTTGGACCCACGAGGCATCATCGATTCGCTCGAGAAAAAGGCTGGGAGAAGCAGACTCAGCATGCCATAGGGTTGTCTGGTAGGATCATCGGACTCTTATGGCACGCGATTGGAGGGGCTCGCAATTTGGAGAAGAAATACGCCGACCTGGAGAGACGGCATACCGAGTTGCAAAATGCTTATGCTACCTTCCAGGGGGTCTAGGAGTCCCTAAAAACCCAGGAAGAGGAGGCCACGGCCAGGGCAAATACTGAAAGAGAAGCTGCCGTGAAAGCTGAGGCCGAGCGGGACCAGGCCCGTAAGGCCGAAGAAGAGCTCCAGGCCAAGGTCGCAGAGTTGGCGAAGGCAACTGCTGCTCATGACGGGGAATTGGAGAGGTGTGAAGCTGAAGTCCGTAGGGAGGCAGAGGAAGCTTTCCAGAAGTAGGTGGAAGAGGTCCAGGTGGAGGCCATCCGGGCTTACAAAGACTCGGAGGAGTATGCCTTCATGCTGATCTGCGGGCATGCGACCAACATCGGGGATATCCTCCAAGATCTTAAGGCTCGCAAGACCGTACTGTGCTTGAGGCGGAGCTTGCCCAACTGGACGCCAACCTAGACGCTATCCGTCCTCGCTTTTTGGAGACCACCGGTGGCTAGGATGCCCTCTTCCTACCGGGGCTTAAACCCTTTTTTCTTTTGAAGTTTTTTTTTGTCTATTGTATTTTCCTTTTGTGTGGGCTAGGCGAACTTGGGCCTTTCGATGTAATGGGCTCCGGCCCCCCACTGTACATATTTTGCTTAGTAAATGAAGCTCCTTTTAGTCATCTGTGCGTATATCTGCATTTTTAACTTTTTGCTAAGTATTGTGCTTGCCTTTCCTTTTGGTTAACATAATTTCTGCTCTGTCCGCCTCTTATTATTTTTCCAAGTATAAGGCTCGGTTTTCCAGTGCTCAAATGGCACGAGTAATGGGCTTTAACTGCCTGGATGTATTCTGCCAAGTTTTATGCTCGGAACTTAAGCCGAGTCTTCGTTTTGGGCAAGATCGCCTCTTGGTCGAGCTTTCCCTTATTTAAACGTGCACGGGACGTACCCGAGACGAGCAGTCGGCGCTCGGCACTTGGCCGAGGTGAACGAAATGACGTTTGGATCTTGGCCGAGGTGGATGAGATGGCGATCGACACTTGGCCGATGCGAAAAAAAAATTGCCTTCTTTTAGAGAGCTCACAGAATATCAGATGAAAGGATAGGTTTTCAGAATTGTATCTGAACCACAAACTGCGTACTTTATTGATAGTACCTTTAGAGGTATGATACATTCCACGGGTGTGCAAATTTTCCCCCGCTCAAATACTCGAGCTTGTATACTCTATTTGACATGACTTTGCTGACTCGGAATGGTCCTTCCCAGGTTGGTTTTAACGGGCTGGGCTCAATCCGGTCACCCTTTTTAGAACGAGGACGCCAACTCGGAACCTTCTTTCCTTTATTTTTGAATTGTAGTACCTTTCACTCCTTTGTTTGTATACGGCGTTTCTCGTTTCGGCACTACATCTCTTTTCTTCCAATAGATCCAGCTCGGCTCGGAGTGCGGTTTCATTATTTTCTTCGGAAAAATTTGCACTCTAAAAGTAGGGGCTCCAATTTCGACAAGGATAACGGCCTCGGCCCCATAAGCCGGGGAAAAAGGCGTCTCTCCCGTGGCTGCTTGGTGCGTTGTTCTATACGACCACAATACGCCGGGAAACTCCTCGGGCCAATTACCCTTAGATTCTTCCAACCTTGCTTTCAGAGTATATTTGAGTATTTTATTCACCGCTTCGACCTGTCCATTGGATAGTGGGTGATACGGGGTCGAGAAATGATTTTTAATATGAAATCCTTCACAAAACTTTTGAAACCTCCAGTTATCAAATTGTTTTCCATTATCTATGACAATCGAGTATGGTATCCCAAACCTACAGATAATAGACTTCCACACAAAGTTAACAATCCTTTCTTCATCTATCTTCGCCAGGGTTTCCGCCTCAGCCCATTTCGTAAAATAATCCACCGCTACAATGGCATATCTCACGCCCCCTTTGCCAGTGGGGAATGGTCCAATGAGGTCCATTCCCATTTGGAAAACGGCCATGGACTGAATATGGAAGTAAGTTGTTCAGAGTGGTACCTAACCTGTGGCGCAAATCTTTGACACCTTTTGCATTTTTTGACAAGGTCGGTCACATCCTTTTTTAGGGACGACCAATAGTACCCTTGTCGTATCAACTTATAGGCCAATGTTTGGCCCCCAGCGTGATTTCCGCATATACCCTCATGTACCTCTCGGAGCGCATAGTCTGTGTCTGTCTCCGACATGCACTGCAGGAGCGGGATGGAGTATCCACGCATGTATAGAACACCATCCACCAATGTGAACCGAGCGGCTTGAGTTCGCAACGTTTTAGCCTCGGTATTGTTTTCTGGCTGAATGCCTCTCTCTAAATACTGGATGATTGGAGTCATCCAGGTCAGCTCGGTCGCTTTGTTAGCATGTATCTTCTGTGTATTAAGTGACGGGGCGAACATCTGAGTGATGGTAACATCTGCTATTGCGTCGGTCCCCAGGCTGGAGGCCAACTGAGCTAAGGCATCTGCTTGCATGTTTTCAGTTCGGGGAACATGCAAGACTTTTGCTTTGATGCGAGAGTTTTTTCTTGACCAAGTCCAAATACCGTACAATTTTCTGTTCTTTTGCTTCATACTCACCATTGATTTGATGGACCACCAGCTGTGAATCACTGTGTACTAACAATCGTTTTAGGCCCATCGACGCCCATTTCGATCTGCCGCCAGAGCGCCGTACTCGGGTTTTGTTGTTAGTCGCTGAATTGAAACCGCACGGCCGAGCGAGCACTTAAGTTTTGGATCGATTATCATGATCCCCCCGCTCGGCTGCGGTGGAAGAACCATCGACAAACAACTTCCACTCTTGATCTTCGACCACCTCTTGGATGGAAGGTGTGAACTCGGCCACGAAGTCAACTAAAGACTTGACCTTTAATTGCCGTGTGTGGCTCGTACAAGATGTCAAATTGGCTGAGCTCGACAGCCCACTTGATCATCCGACCCGAAGTGTCTGGTTGGTGCAAAACTTGCTTCAGTGGATAGTTGGTCAATACCACGATCTTATGCTCTAAAAAGTACGGACGAGCTTTGGTGAAATGACTAGCGAATATGCCTATTTCTCCATGGGGCGGATACGGAGCTCGGCATCATGTAACGCCTGGCTTGTGTAATAAATCGGGTGTTGGATTGAGTTGTCCAATCTAATAAGCACCAAGCTGACTGCGTACTCGGAGACCGCGAGGTACAAATATAAGTCCTCTCCCTGGGTCGGTTTTTGTAGTACAGGGATTAAGGCTAAGTGTTGTTTAAGTGACTCGAAAGCGGCTTGTGTTTGTTCGGTCCATTCAAAATTCTTATTTTTCTTAATTATTTTGAAGAAAGGTTTACATTTATCTGTGGATCGTGAAACGAATCGGTTTAGGGCGGCTAGTCGGCCTATTAAGCTTTGTACTCTTTTGACAGAATTTTGGGGTTCAAGATCAATTATGGCTTTTATTTTATCCAGGTTGGCCTCGATTCCCCTTTGACTAACCATATACCCAGAAAGTTTCCCGAGCCAACCCCGAAGATGCACTTTTTTGAGTTTAACATCATTTTATACTCTCGCAAAATGGCAAACATTTTATTGAGATCATTAAGATGATCAGATATGTGCAAGGATTTCACCAACATGTCATCCACATAAACCTCCATGGTATGACCTATCAACTCCTCAAACATTTTATTAACTAACCTTTGGTAGGTCGCCCCAGCATTCTTTAGCCCAAACGGCATCATCTTGTAGCAGTACACCCCACGAGCGGAGAAGAATAATGTGTTCTCCTCGTCATCCGGATGCATCCGAATTTGATTATAGCCTTAGTATGCATCTATAAAACTCATAAGTTCATTCCCGACCATGGCATCCACCATATAGTCGATGTTGGGCAAGGGATAGCTGTCCTTTGGGCACGCCTTGTTGAGGTCGGTGAAGTCCACACAAAGGCGCCACAAACCATTGCTCTTCTTCACTAACACACGGTTGGTCACCCACGAGGGTAAAGGGCCTCCCTGATGAACTGATTATCGAGCAATTTATTGACCTCGGCCTCTAGGGCGACCTGCCTGTCGGGGACGATCTTCCGTCATTTTTGAATCACCGGTCGGAATGTAAGGTCTATGTTGAGACGATGGCATGCGTGTTTGGGATCAATTCCCGGCATATCAGAGTGCGTCCATGCAAAGACAACAAGATTATTTCCGAGGAATTCGATCAATTTCGACCGGAATGGCTCTTGGAGGTCGTGGCCAATACGTAATTGGCGCCCCCCATGTTGATTGTCGACATCAACCGTGTCGACCTGTTCCATCGGTTCCGCGTGTTTCCTTTTCTTACTTTGCCCCTCTTTTTTCTGTAGGGGCAACTCCTCCTCAACTGTCGGTCTACTCTCCGGCTCTATCTCACCTACTAGCTCTCCCCCATTTCCAGTCATTAGTTCTTTTCCAGGTCATATGCCTGGACTATTTTCTGAAGCAGCAATCTCCTCCCGCTCAGGCTCACCTTTTTCCTCCGGGTCGTCCTTCACTGTCCCACTAGTTTCTCCCCTTTCGACCACGTTAATCTCCATGGGTAAGAGCTTAAGAGAGCACTCCCGCGATTCCCTCTGATTCCCTTTGTGGATGGCTCCTCCATCCGGGGTTGGGAACTTTACACAAAAAATGATATATGGAAACTGCTGCTTTCAGATGGTAAAGCAACGGCCTCCCAATAATTGCGTTGTACCCCGAGTCCGCATTGATAATTTTAAACGTGGTGATGACAGTCCGCTTGTGCAATCCCTGTCCCATCTGGATGGGCATGTCGACTTCCCCGAGCAGGATAATCCTTCCTCCTCCAAAACCCAAAATACTATCGTTACATGGTCGAATATAGTTGTCGTCCACGTTCAGCCTTCTGAAAGCCCGGACATAAATGACCGACAAATAGCTATCTGAGTCAATAAGAATTCTGTGCTGGAATGCCCAGAATAGGTGCTGTGATGACCAGGGGGTCGAAATGAGGGTGGACCACCTGGTCGGCATCCATGTCCGAGAAGACAAATTGACCTATCGGTTGGCCTTCCCTAATCTCCGCCACCCGGACCTGTCTTTCAGCGTGGGCAACTTGCCTAACATCAGCTTTTCTTTTTCGATTAGAGCGGCTGTCCTCGGCCGCATTAGTATTGATTCTGTTAACACTGGGCATCATCAAAATTTCCCTTCCTTGATTCTCATTTTGTGGCAACGGCAGGTGAGCTGGATTTGGCAATCGCTCCAAATTTACACCCGGGGCGAGCGCTGGTGGTGGAGGTAACTCGTGAATGTACCTTTTGGCCGCCCCTCTGCACGATGCACATTATTTCTTTGATGAGGTCCTGACACTCATCCGTGTCATGGCTTATCGAGGGCACAATACCGACGTGCATCCAACTTTGCAGGCTCCAGCCTCAATGGCCAAGCTGGTGGTAATAAATTAAGACCCTGTATCTCGTTCCATATCGCTGAAGGAGTGTGGGTCAGAGCACTCCTTAGCGCAGCAACCTCGGCTCGCAATTCTTGGTGCACCTTATATCCTATGGCTGGATTCTCCAAAAAAGGCCTGAAACCCGACCCCGATCCTGAAGCGGACTCCTTCTTTCCATCTTTCTTCACGCCCTCTGCCTTCTGCTCGGGATGTTGACTGGCCATGGATTCTTCCGCACAGATATGGCGCTCCACGCGGATAAGAAATTTTTGATATGAGGTCGCCCCCAATTCGTGGATAGAATAATTGAACCATGTTTTAGGAGCGAGGCCGGCCATGGCCGCAATCAAAATGGCATCATCCGAGACTGGCTCCATTTCTCGAACCTGCTTGTTAAATTGGGCGATGTAGCTTTTCAAAGGCTCATCTTTTCCCTGCTTAATATTTACAAGAGAATCTTTTGGTGCGGCTCGGATTTTGGAAGTAAGAAAATGTGTTGTAAATGCGGGCGCCAGGTCGTCCCAGGATCGGATGGACCCATGCGGCAGGGTCCGGAACCAACAGTGGGCTCACTCGCCCAGCGTTAATGGGAACGCCCTGCATAAAATCGCGTCGCTAGGTCTGTAGAGTTCCATCCACGCTAAGTATTTGTGGATGTGTGTCGTCGGGCGGTCTCTCCATTGTATAGACCGACTTGTGGAATTTTGAGCTTTAGCGGCAAAGGAGTTAACAAGATACTGGAAGCGAATGGTGACACAACAGAGGATTGGCTTATTACCTGGTGCGACCTTTGGTACTGAACTTCTTCGGGACCATCCTCCAATTCATTTAAACGGCGGCGAAGACGCAAGATTTCCGCCTCTCATTCCTCCAGCGGGCTAGGCCCCTGGGTTTGGTTGGCCCTACCTAGATGCCTTTCATCCGGAAACCAGAGCCTGGAACTTATCGATCGAGTAGGGTGAAGGGGATCAAGTCCCAGTCGTCACGCGAACACTGAGCGGACACGTCACGGTTGTATGTGTGCCGATGGCGACTCGGCCACCCAGCTTTGCTCTTCTACGTCATCGCATGGCCACCTTTTGTCACGGCGACCACGCTGTTCATTTCGAGAACTGGTCTCCTGGCCTTCATCGCGAGGAGGCGCGGGGGCTTGAGTATTAATGTTGACATTTAATGGGGGATTAAGTGGGTGAGTATTTACAGGGGTGGAGGTTGTACTTGTGAAGGAGTAGTGGCAAGTGTTTGGGAGATGAGTTGATTCATCTGCTAAACAAAAGTGGGGTTTGCAATAAGTTGAGCAAAAAGAAATAGAGCCCCGTGCTCGGCTTGTCAAGGGCACGTTAAGCCATTGGTAGTTTGGCCGGTTTGATTATTTATGGGCAGATCCTTAGTTACACGGGCGTTTTGAGACAACTGACTCATTTTGTCCTTTCCAAGGGAGTTAATACTAGATTTACCTGAATTCACATGGCATGATTTAACTGAAAATTCGGACTGGACCTAGACGGGCCCTCCTTCTAGCGCCAATTTATTGACGAACGTTTTGGTCAACAAGCAAAAATATACAGAAATGTAATACGTGAAAATGAGAATAGACTCTAATTTAGGGCTAATTTTGCCTTTTTATATCAAATACCAAGCTGAAAGCTTCTAGTCGGTTTTCTTTTACAGGTGTACTTTTACAAGCGTTTTTCTCTATTATTTCTCTTTTGTCTTCTTCCTCATAAATGAGGCCTTTATACCAATTTCATTAGTGGGTTTTTAATAAATACTATTACACATAATAATACCACCAAAGGGACACGTCTCCTTCCCTAAGCACGCATGTTAGCCAAGTATTTGCCACTTGTTGACTCATCTTATTATTATACTAACAAGTGGCAGCTTCCTATGCTAATGGGGCACTTAGCTTAATTGGATGGTTATTCTTTAAATTTCCCGCCATAAATCTCCCTCCATAATCGAGAGCCGAGCCCAACTCGTGCCATGTCATCAGTCACCGACGCGTCATCAACTTCGGTATGTGCCGTCCCTCTGGTCCCACATGTACACGGGTTTGAATGGCCACGCAGATTAGCTTCGGCTTTCGGCTCGGTGTCATAAGTGAAAATGGCCTTGACGGTCTTATGGCGGCGATATGTAGTTCACGTTGATGACACCCGAGCGAGCCGGGCGATAAGTTGATCCACGTGGCCATTCAGCCCATGCATATGTGGGACCCGCGGGAGAACATGGACGAGCTGATGATGTTAGCAGTTGATCTCGTGATGTAGCACGAGTTGGGCTTGGATTGCTCCAAGATCTGTTATGGCGGGAAATTAAGAGGATAACTATCCAGTTAAGGAAAGTTAAGTGCCCCATTAACACAATGAACTACCACTTGTCAGCATAACAACAAGATGAGTCAAAAAGTGGCGAATACTTGACTAGCATGCATGTTAAAAGAAGGACAAATGTCCCTTTGTGATTATTTTAGTATTAAGTGTAATAGTAATAATTAAAAACCCACTAATGAGACAGGTATAAATAGGCCTCATTTATGAGGAAAAAAACAAGAGAGATAATAGAGATAAACATTTGTAAAAGCCCAGCTGTAAAAGCCAAACCGACCAGAGATTTTATGCTCGGTATCTTGTATAAAAAGGCAGAATTAGCCCTATTTTAGAGTTGGTTTCCATTTCCACATGTTAAATTATGTTACATTTTGCTTGTTGACCAAAACGCTCGTCAACAAATTGGCGCTAAAAGGAGGGCGCCGTCTAGGTCCAGTCTGAATTCCCAGCTAATCAAGTCACGTGAATTCAGGTAAAACTTAGTGTTATTTTCCTTAAAAGAAAAATGAGTCAGCAGTCTCGAAATGTTCGTGCAACTGAAGACCCACCCGTGAATAATCAAACTGGCCATAATACCAATGGCCAGAACGTGCCCTTGACCGAAGCAGGGAGCGCGGCCTTGCTTCCTTTTGCTCAACTGGTTGCAAATCCTACCTTTGTTCAGCAAATGAACAAACTTATTTCATAGACACTCGCAAGTACTCCTCCACAGATACAGCCTCCACCCCCCGCAAATACTCACCAACTTAACCTCCCGTTAAATACTAATCCTCAAGGCCCGACGCCTCCAGGCAATGAAGGCTAGGAGGTTAGTTCCCATAATGAACAAATATGGCATTGCTGATGACAAAACCACCGGTAGTAATCGAGTCGCTACAAGACCCCTACAGCCACGGCGCACCCGTTCTGTGTTTGCGTGGCGGTTAGGTATTGAACCAATTCGTCCCGATCGATCAATGAATTCCAGACTCCGATTCCCGGAGGAAAGGGAGCCAGTTAGGGCCAATTAGGCTCAGGACCTTAGCCCACTAGACGAACGAGAAGCGGAGATCTTGCGTTTGTGTCACCGTTTAGATGAGTTGGAGAAAAATCCCAACGACGCTCAAAATCAGAGACCACGCCTTGCGACAAGCCAGCCCACTGTCGTATCTCCATTTGCTCCCAATATCCTATCAACCCCCTTACCGCCGAAGTTTAAAATCCCACAGGTCGGTCTGTATAACGGAGAGACCGACCCGACGACCCACGTCCACAAATATTTAGCATGGATGGAGATGTACAGTCCCAGTGATGCCATCCTATGCAGGGCATTTCCGTTGACGCTGGGCGACCAGGCCCATTGTTGGTTTCGGACCCTACCGCAAGGGTCCATCCGATCTTTTTGACATCCAAGATCCGAGATGCGCCACAAGAATCCCCTTGTCAATATCAAACAGGGCAATGATGAGCCTTTAAAAGGTTACATAGCCCGGTTTAATAACCAGGTCCAAGAAATGGAGCCGGTCCCGGATGATGCAATTCTGATCGCGGCCATGGCCGGGCTCGCTCCTGAAACATGGTTCAACTACTCTATCCATGAATTGGGGGCAACCTTATTTTAGGAGTTTCTTATTCGCGCAGAGTGCCACATCTGCGCCTAAGAAGCCATGGCTAGACAATGTCCCGAACAGAAGACTGGGGGCACGAGAAAGGACGAGAAAAAGGAATCTGCTTCAGGATCAGGGTTGGGGTTTAGGCCTTTTTCAGAGAACCCGACCACTGGGTATAAATCGCACCAGGAGGTGCGAGCCGAGGTTTCCGCGCTAAGGAGTGCCCTGACCCACACTCACTCAGCGATATGGAATGAGATACATGGTCTTAATCTATTACCACCGGCTTGAACTTTAAGGCTAGAGCCTGCAAAGTTGGATGCCCGAAGGTACTATGCCTATGACAAGTCGATAGGCCACGAGACAGATGAGTGCCGAGACCTCATCAGAGAAATAATGAGCATCGTACAAAGGGGCGGCCTGAAATGGTACATCCACAAATTACCGCCACCACCAGCACTCACCCCGGGGGTGAACCCCCGGAGCGACTACCAAATACGGCTTGCCTGCCGTTGCCACCGAACGAGAACCAAGAAAGGGAAATTTTGATGATGTCCAACACTAATAAAATAAACACCAATGCCGCCGAGGATAGCCGCTCTAACCGAAAGAGAAAGGCCGATATCAGGGAAGCCGCTCACGCAGAAAGACAGGTATGGGTGGCGGAAATCAGAGAAGGCCAACCGACGGGTCGCTTTGTTTTCTCTGAAATAGATGCCGACCAGGTGGTCCACCCTCATTCTGACCCCCAGGTGATCACATCACCTATTCTGGGCATTCCGGTGCACAAAATTCTCATTGATTCAGGAAGCTACTCATCCGTCATTTACATTCGAGCTTTTAGAAGGCTGAACGTGGACGACAGTTACATTCATCCATGCAATGATAGTATTTTGGGTTTTGGAGAAGGGAGAATCATCCCACTCGGGGAGGTCGACCTGCCCATCCAGATGGGGTAGGGAATACACAAGCGGATCGTTATTACCATGTTCAAGATTATCAATGCCGACTCTGACTATATTGCAATTATTGGGAGGCCGCTGCTATACCATTTGAAAGCAGCCGTCTCCATATATCATTTCTGTGTGAAGTTCCTGACTCCGGACGGGGAAGTTATCGACAAAGGAAACCAGAGGGAATCAAGGGAGTATTCTCTCAAGCTCCGACCCGCCGAAATCAATGTGGTAGAGAGAGAAGAGTCTAGCACGATGGTGGAAGACAACTCGGGGAAGAAAGACAAGCCCGAGCGGGATGAAATTGTTATTTCAGAGAACGACCTGGGCAGAAGGCCCGTGAAAGAGCCAGTAACCTAGGTGGAGCCGGGGAACAGGCCGACAGTTGAAGAGGAGTTGCCCCTACAGAAAAAAGAGGGGTAGAGTAAGAAAAGAAAGCATGCAGAACCGGTGGAACAAGTCGACATAGTTGATATTCGTTAGTTATTTCGGCTCGAAAGCTCCGTCCATATTTTCTGGAGCATAAGATTATAGTATTGACAAATTATCCATTGAAACAAGTTTTACACCGACCCGATACTTTAGGTCGGATGATCAAGTGGGCTGTCGAGCTTAGTCAATTCGACATCTCATATGAACCGCGGACTGCAATCAAAGGACAAGTGTTAGCCGATTTTGTGGCCGAATTTACTCCTTCAATTCAGCTAGATGTAATCGAGGACCAGGAACAGGTGTTGTTTGTCGATGGCTCTTCCACCGCAGTCGAAAGCGGCGGGATCGTGATAATCGATCCGAAACTTAAGTGCTACTACTCGGTCGTAAGGTTTTAGTTTCAACGATCGACAACGGCCGAGTGTGATGCACTCTTGGTGGATCGAAATGGCGGCGTCGATGGGCCTGGCGATCAGCTGGTGCACATGATTCACAAACGTGGTCCATCAAATAAATGGCGAATACAAAACCAAGGAACAAAAGATTGCACGGTACTTGGACCTGGTAAAAACAAACTATCACACTTTAAAACAGAAGTCTTGCACATTCCCAGAACGGACAATATGCAGGCGGACACCTTGGCACGGCTAGCTTCCATCCTGGGGACCGATGCGATCGCAGATGTTACTATCACTTAGTTGTCGGCTCCGTCACTTAATACGCAGAAGATTCATGCCAATGAGACAATCGAGCTAACCTGGATGACCACAGTCATCTAGTATTTAGAGAACGGGGTTCAGCCGGAAGATAAGATCGAGGCCAGAACATTGCGAACTCAGACTGCCTGATTTACACTGGTGGCGGCGTTCTATATAAACGAGGATATTCCATCCCGCTCCTCCAGTGCCTATCAGAAATGGACGCGGATTATGCTCTTCGAGAGGTACACAAAGGCATATGTGGAAACCATGCCGGAGGCCAAACGTTGGCTTATAAGTTAATACGACAAGGTATTACTCGTCATCCCTAAAAAGGATGCAATCTTACTCGTTAAAAAGTGCGAAAGATGTCGAGATTTGCCCTCAAGTCGTACCACCCTGAACAACTTACTTCCATATTCATCCATGGCCATTTGCCAAATGGGAATGAACCTCATTGGACCACTCCCCACCGGCAAAGGGGGCGTGAGATATGCCATCGTGGCGGTGGATTATTTTACAAAATGGGCGGAGGCGAGCCCCCGTGAAAATAGATGAAGAAAGAATTGTCAATTTTGTGTGGAAGTCCATCATCCGTAGGTTTGGGATACCATACTCGATTGTCACGTATAATGGAAAACAATTTGATAACTCGGAGGTTTCAAATTTTTGTGAAGGCTTTCACATTAAGAATCATTTCTCGACCCGTATCACCCACAAAATTAACGGGAGTTGAGGCAAGAAAACAAGATACTCAAGTATACCCCGAAAGCAAGACTTGAAGAATCTAAGGGAAATTGTCCTGAGGAGCGCCTGTATTGTGGTCATATAAACCACGCATCGAGCGACCACGGGAGAGACGCCTTTTCCCTGGCCTATGGAGTTGAGGCCATCATCCCCGTGGGAAATGGACCCCCATCTATAGGGTCATAAACTTTTTCGAGGAAGGAAATAAGGTCGCTCCGAGCCGAGTTGGACCTCTTTGGAAGAGAAAAGATGTAGTCTTTGAGATGAGTAACATTGTATACAAACAAAGGAGTGAGAGGTACTACAATTCGAGAATAAAGGAAAGAAGGTTTCGAGTTGGTGACCTTGTTCTAAAGAGGGTGACTGGGATCGAGCCCAACCCGCTAAAATAGACCTGGGAAAGCCCATTCCGGATCAGCAAAATCATGTCGAACGGGGCGTACGAGCTCGATTATTTAAGTGGGAAAAAGTTTGCACATCCATAGAATGTATCGTACCTTAAGAAGTATTATCAATAAAGTTTGCACATCCATAGAATGTATCGTACCTTAAGAAGTATTATCTGATATTCTGTGAGCTCTCTCAAAGGGGGCAATTCCATTCGCCTCGACCAAGTGTCGAGCGCCACTTCAACCGTCTCGGCTAAGATTCGAGCGCCGATTGCTCATCTCGGGTAAGTCCCGTGCACGTTTAAATAAAAGGGAGCTCGACCAAGAGGCAAGCCTACCCAAAACAAAGACTCGGCCTAGTTCTGAGCACAAAACTTGATAAATAAATCCAGCAACATTATAGCCCGCTATTCAAACATTAAAGGGCTGAGCCCGTACTTAGAAAAATGAGAGGAAAAGTGAACGAAGTAAAAATACAACAGAAAGAGTAGCGAGCACAATACTTGGCTCTACCCTTTGGTGATGATGCCAAAAAGGGGGAAGATAAAATGAAGAAAGGGCAGCGGAGTGATAAGGAGTGAGTGAAAGGGGAAGCAAGAAAGGGGGAAGGTAGTTCAATGAAGAAGCCACCCTTGAAAATAATGTTTGCTAAGACCCCTCAGCAGAGTGAAGTAACAACCTCATTTCTCAGGAAACTATCAAAGGAGCGACGTAAAAGAGAAAGTCAAATGGCGGTCAAATAGTCAAGAAAAGACATTGAAGCTGAGTTCGATAAGGTAGCTGAGAAGCACTCCAAGAGGGTCAAATACATTAAGGCAAGGTTCGAAGGCACCCTAGCTGGTTTACTGGAAGATTCCCCAGCTGTAAGACCCCCTCGAGAAATCACGATGCCCGATGCAGGATCTGAACCCAGATCACTAGGAGTTTCCAACTATAGAGGCTGAAGGCTATTTCAAAAACATGACTCTACCACAGGGATGGGACTTGTATTGGGAGAGAGGACTCAATTTGTGCAAATCAGCTGAGAAGTAGCAGAGTTCTAGCAGTCATCACTGGAAAGGCACCTATACAGTACACTCCTAGAGAAGGAGCTGAGTCATACCGATGAATGGGAAGGTTTGGAAGTGGTAGAAGAGGCAGAGGTACTCCACCACAACCAACACCTAAAGATGTAAGGTATATTGATCCGCAGAAGAAAGGAATCAACCACTGGGCTGGGTTCGACACTCTTGCAAATCTAGAAGGGGAGCGAATGGGAAGAAAAGCAGAGGAGGGAGGACCCTACTGCTAAGCAACCCTATGAAAGAAAGAAGAGAGAAGAAGAAGAAGACATGAAGAGGAGAAGAGCTGAGGAAGATAGAAGGAGAGCTGAAGATGAAGAGAGAAGAAGGAAGCAGCAACAACGTTGAAGACGGTTGAAACGCCTTCAGTGTATTTTACTTGATTCTAAATACCAGATTATTGTAATAGATAGTATAGCTCTGATACAGTGTATATGGTATACTTTGTAACAGTTCGTAAAGTGCATTTGTAAAGTACAAAAATGATATAATCAATAAAATTGACATATACATTCTTTGCACTGCTTATTTGGCTATATTTATTTAAGTTTTGGCATCAACAAAAATGGAGAAATTGTTAGGAAAATTTATATTTAAATTATGCTGATACCAAGTAAAACTTAGTATAGGAAATTGGCACCCCATTTTTTTTGTAATTCAACTTGTAATAGATAGGTCTATTTGAGCTTAGTTGGAGTCAGTTAAGTTGAAGATTACAAGAGTCGACTGAAGATCGAAGAGAAGACTCAACTGTGTGTTAGCTGTGTAAAGCTAAGTGAAGGTTCAGTCAAGTGACAGGAAATCTGTCTCAGTCAGCTGACTGACGGCTAAGTCATTCCAAATGATTGGAATCGAATGTTAAAGGGGTTTGCAGCAGACAAGACGTGAAGAAAGCTGATAGAGATCTGTTGTCAACACAAGTCAAGGTTTTGCTGGAAATAGGCCTATGTCAGGCTGCCAACAATAAAGTTGTTTTGCTGAAAGAGTGGAAAATGCAAGTAACCAATAGGATGTACTTGAAAACCTGCGAGAGACCAAGGAAAGGCCAAAGTGCACTAAACTCATGGTACGATCCTCATTAATGTTGCGAGGACAAGACATGCCAACAATCTACGAGTGGGATTTGAAATATATGTCTATCTCTTCAACGGACATATTTTTGAATCTTCACTATAAAAGGCTGAGGAAGCAAGCGAGAGAAAAAATGAATTTTATAAGATAACAAGCAATCAAGCATTTAAACTTGATCCAACACATTCAGTGAAGGAAAGAATACTTCATCAAGTGAAGAGGAAACTGTTTGAAGAACAAAAAGGGTCTACTCTCCAAGGTTGAAGGAGAAATAGGAAGCTTTGGGCTCGTTGGAAGGCTTTGTGATCAATTCTAAGGGTTTGAAAGAGCTGAAGTAGCAAGATAACTGTTTTTTGAAGAAGTTGAGTCCCAGCAAGGCTGACTCGGATTGTTAACTACTTTGTAACCAGATCTGTTACTTACTGGATTCCTCCAGGAGTTGGAGAAGAATGGATTAGAGGATCTACCCCATCCTCGAACCACTATAA
The DNA here is from genome assembly GCA_016081115.2 of Rehmannia glutinosa. Lineage (NCBI taxonomy): Eukaryota > Viridiplantae > Streptophyta > Magnoliopsida > Lamiales > Orobanchaceae > Rehmannia > Rehmannia glutinosa. The sequence continues at coordinate 46,777,293 of CM071926.1, read as the reverse complement.
ACTTGCTTGTGTCATCTTTACATACAACACTTTATTTTCTCGCACATTATTTATATGCTGCTAAGTTATAATTGCTAAACTCAACTGATAATAACCTTTGCTAAAAATAAGTGTTGAAAACAAGTTTAAAACATCAAGGTTGATAAGTCTTCCGCTGTACAACAACCAAATCAACTGTGAATTTAAGTGTTAGCTGATCCCAGCTAAGTTATACTATCAACAGCTCATTCGAGTATGTTGAGTGGGTAATTTTGCCGAAGTAAGCCAACCTAGCTGTCCCTCAAGGACTTAGTTGATTTGAGTTAACTTTGAAATATTTAAAAGGACTAAATCGAAAATTTGGTAAGGTTTATTCAACCCCCCTTCTAAACATTACTACTCAACCCTTGGGACCTATAGCCTTTATGTGAATCGACGTCTCAAGAGCTAAATATTGAACTTGGATTGATTGAACTGAGTTAATTCTATCAGAAACGTTTATTAGAAGAGTCGAAAATGAGAAGAATTACATTTTAGAAGAGTTTTACTCTATCAGTTGAGTAAAATCAGCAGAATCAATCAACCAGCAGAGTTAAGTCATCTGGACAGCTAAGGCAAGCAATAGTTGACTATCTATCGAAGAAGTCAAACAGACAACAAATGACAACATACACATTAAATGGCTAAAGGACAAAATAATGTTGCATTAAATGAGCGGGAATGTTCTTAACATGCGGTCAGCAATCTTAAATGCTCCATAGTGATCCAAATTTAAGACCGCAAGTCAGTACGAGGAGGCTTATGATTGGACATAAATGCTACTGCTCATTAAATGTGCTCATAAAGTGGTTTCTCGGGTTAAATCTTAGCCATTGATCAAATTTCAAATTCTTACTATTTTGATCATGTCTTTTCAACTCCCATATAAACCTCTCATATTCATTTCTCTCTCCTTACGCGCACAAACAATTCTCAGAACTTTCAAAGTATTCTCTCTGCAAAATCTTCATTTTTTTGTTAAAATCTCTCCAAATACGATATGACACTAAAAAAATTGTCCGCCCAAACCCTTGACTTATCAAATATGTCAGAGAAAGTTTACTCTAAAGCCTTAATCGATGCAGATGGTTTGGTCAAATTGTCAACTGACCAAACTGGGCTCAAAAGATCGTATAATGCCTGGATAAGATGAAGCTTTGGGAGTTTTTGACGTTTGGATGTCACGTTTATGTTCTATGTTAATGTTGTTGTGCAGGATGATGGTATCCATTCGTTTGTGAATGGAAATGCGAGTGATCACAATCAAGATGTGAGTAAGCTATTGAAGTTTCTTAGCACAGTAATGGTGAAGTGAAAAAGACTTTGAGTTTGACTTGGAGAAGACATAAAAATAGATACTTATTGCAGAGGAAGTTGACAACTATAACCCATCCATTACCCAAGTTGTGGTGAAGGAGGAGTACCACAAGCTAATGGATACAGTGTCAAAGTGTGTTGACATTAAGTTTGGATAGTGTAATCATCTACCAACAACCAAACTGATGGTAATGTAAGTTATCTTAGAAGAGATAGAAGTGAATTGGTCAGATTTCATATTTGACAAGCTGGGTCTGAATGTGATGTGAAGTTGTGGATGGGAAGTTCAAAAACACTCTTTGGTATGGGTTAGTTATTAGTTATTTGATGGGAAAGAAGGGATTACCTCTACGGAGGGCAAACCTTTCCTTGTAAATAAGAGATTATTCCGAGGCATTCTCCCACCGCACGAAAGAAGACCCATGCGAAATTGCGAAAAGTCACCAATTGCAGCTACCCTATGCCTTGAAAAGGAGTAAAGATGTACTTCGCAATCCAACAATGCCCAAGAAGTAAAAGACAATGACAAAGAGTCGGCTGCAAGATGAGCCAGATGAGTCAGCTGCGGAAGTTGACTCCAAAGCAACTAAATCCAACACTATTCCACTTTAAGTTCAATCAAAAGCATTGCATGATATGTCATTCGTGTTAGCTACCAGAGCCTTACAAGAATCAACTACAAAACAAGAGGTTGAGGAACTACTGTAAACATTGAGAGACAACTATTGAAGTTGTTGTTGACTTGGTTGTATAGGCAAGGCCTGAAGGAGGATGAGGCCTTCCTGCTATCAACGTAGAAGACTTGCCAGCTAACTTAGTGTCCACAAAAGACTTTTCTCTATATCCAGATGACATGAAAAGACTATCAGAATGGACAATGTGGAAACTCAACAAGAGCATAATCCAATTTGAGCACCCTGAGATGATAGAGGAGGATGAGTGGATCATTGACTTCTTGAATGGTTCTTCCGTGCACCAAGCATTGGATCATGGATATGCTTGCAGAATTCTATGTAAATGAAAGAGATAAAAGAAGGAAAGAGAGTAGGAGAAAGGTAAGGCCTCAATAGGGTCCCACAATTGCATGTTTGAAACATCTACAGATTAGTTATCTGAGGCAAAAGAAGATGATCTTTAAGAAATTGAAGATGTTGAACTGCAAGAGGCCCTCCGCGAGTCAAGTGAGATGGCTGAGCAGAGACAAGTTGGTGGACTAAGGGAACCTTCATCCCCTACCCAATTTTGGGATGTGATGACAGACACAACAGCACTCTCATATCTGCACTCTCATATCCAGCGCATTCTCCTTCACCTCAAATTGATCAAACCAGATGTGTAACTATGGTTGAGACTGTGGATAAAGAGTTGGAAACTCAAGTAGGAAGAAATTCGGCTAAGGCCAGTGAAGGTGGTGAAGCTGCAACGGATGTTAGTACGGTTAATATAGAGGATGATGATGAGGAAATGGATGCTGGCATTTAAGAGAGCACACTAGTCTTAAATCCTCATGTACTTAAAGATAAATTTCCAACATATGACTCTCAGCAACCAACTGAACCTACTGAGAAGACTATTGTTGGGACTGCAGAAACTGTATTAGCTGAAAAAAATTAAACAACAGATTTGCGTATGCTAGCTGACCCCATTGAAATCTTTGAAGACCTAGCTGTTGAGACAGCTGCGGCGGAGACAACTGAGCAAATCCAAATGCATGAACTAGTGTGGGAAATGGTTCAGTAGAACTATCAGTTGATCCTGTGCCTGTTAATCAAATTGAAACAGCTGACACTGATAATGTGAATGTGTAGAATCCAATTAAGTTAGAAGGAGATGGATCGAATGTGACTGAATCTGACAAAGTTGCAAGGGACACAACTGCTGAGATGGAAATTGATGACATAGTTAAGTCAATTCGAGAAGAACCCAGTCAAGCAGCAGGGTTCAACTATGCACAATCCAGGTTTGTCCTTATTGACCCTCCATCACAGGCTGCTAAATAAGATGCAAATGATGTTGTTGAGACAACTGATGCACAAGACTCAGAAAAAAATGAAGTAGAGTCCAATGCTGCCAATGAAACTGTATACACAACTAAGACATAGTCAGTTGAGCGGGCTAACATAGCTGCTCGTGCCAATAAAGCTAACCCAGCTGAGGCACAAAGATATCAAAGTCAAGGGGAAGAGGCAAGAAATCCTTTAGGTGATGAAGCATGAGCTTCCTCAACTCTTAACGACAATTTTGATGGGGAACCTTCAAGCCCTCATGATGTGGAGATTCCTGATACAGAGAGAGTTGCTAGTTAGTCGAGTCTAAGAGGTTGTTATGTTGATGAACATGCAGAGCCTAGTGAGATCAGAGTAGTGTAAGTCCAAGCGGCTACGATAATCTAGAGGGGGGGTGAATAGATTATCTCCATCTTTTCGAGTAGGCCCTCTTTTTCGAAACAAATAAGCCAAGACAATAATAAAGGTGCGGGAAGTAAACAACACGCGTCGATTTATAGAGGTTCAACCCACCTAGGACCTAATCCTCCACCACCCCAGTATATCCGGTATGGATTTCAAAAAGAAAAAAGATTTTATTAATTACCAAAACTAATACAACACCTTACAACATCACCTTGAAGAGCACCACACTCTTCTTCAACACTACCTTTGAGATTACCAAAATCTCTCTTGAAAATTACCACAATCTTCAATCTTGAAGAACACCAAATTCTTCAACACCTCGAATAGCACCACACTCTTCAATAAGAAGATCACCACAATCTTCTCGCACCTATCACGTAGATCATCCAAATGTGTTTTTACCACAAGAACACTCACAAGGATATCTTGTGTTGAATGATACCCCAAAAATTCAAGATTACAACTCAATAATGAATGATACAAATTTGAGTGCAAGTGTAATCAAGAAATAAGCCTAGACCTCAAGATGTGAAAGTGAAAGACCTTAGGCTATTACAACAAGAATAATAACAATGAAGTACAAATATGTTTGCTTGAGTGTATCTTGTTGTGTTGTAGTATTCTCTCTTATTGTGTTGCTTCAATTCTTCATCTATTTACAGAAGATGTCTTGAACATGATAGGCCCCTCCTAGGAGATTGAAATCTGTAAAAAATTGCAAGACAAATGAAGAATATAACTGTTAGAAATCAATCCCACAAATTAGGGAAAAGTTGTCTGCTGCACAACGGTTAGAATTTTGTCTGTCAAACCATAAGGCGACCGGTCGCGTAGAAATTGACGTTTGAAAATAAGAAAATATCTTTACACAGGGCGATCGGTCGATGGGGGGTCCGACCGGTCGACCCTGTTCCCAGCCGGTCCGCCTGATTGATTTTGCAATACAGAAAGGTTTAGCGAAATAAATTCTTCCAGACACCGGGGTCGACCGGTCGACGGCACCAGTCGACACCTTGGTCGACCGGTCGACGGTACCGGTTGACACACAAAGTTGCCCTCCTCAAGATGTTCTCTCCTCGTTTCAAGTTTAAAATGCGTTTAGGTACGGGTTGCCCTCTAGGGCGACCGGTTGACCTCAAAACAGAGAGGTTGTCCGATTTTAGTCAAAAATAAACTTCAAAAAATACTCTGAAAAATTAGTAAAAATATTTTAAACCGATCGAGAGTATTTGGACAACATTAGAAAAATTGTTTTGATGTAAAAACCCATTAACACAAAATCATTAAAAGTGTTGTCTAATTTTTGTCGAAAATAAACTTGAAGAAATACTCCGTAAAATTAGTAGAAACAATTTAAATCATTTTGTAGTATTTGGACAATATTTAAAAACATTGTTTTAGTATAAAAACAAAATCATCAAAATCATGATAAAATCATTTATCAAACAATCTCCCCCTTTTTGATGATTACAAACCAAAATAAATTAACGAGGTCGATTTTGAAAACAAAACAATTTTACCGGTTAAAAATAAACTATCTCAGAGCGACAACATTCCATGCAATATAATCACAAGGATGGAAGTATAGATTTTCAAAAACATTTTTGCAAAAGCTCCCCCTATCAACATGCACAACAAGAGTAGTATAGAAAGAATCAACCAAAAGCTAAAAGCTCAGCTTTTACAAATAGAGCTTAAGTATCAAAAACTTATAAGCTCCCCATGTCAACAAAACATCATTAGACATGAATATGAGTCCATAATACATCAAATGGACTAAGTATAATCCACAACTTATGGCTTTTAATAGCCACAACTTATAGCTTCTTTCTTGAGCTTATTTTAGCTTCTTTGAGCTAATAAGCTTATAACCTGTTTCTCCCCCTTTGGAATCATCAAAAAGAATGTTAGCACGATAAAAACATCATATATTCATATCAAAGTGCGCAACTAAACCGATTTATCGAGCTATTTCAGCATTGAAGCTTATAAACCAAATAAGAGGGAAAAGTCGACCATATGACTTATAGAAGCTTATGAAAACTTATTTGATTAGCAAAACATGATCTCTATAAATATATAAGACTTTTGAAATCGATAGAATCATGTAGGTGATGAATTTTTCATTGAAACGTTTTATCGAACACTTGGCGGGCGTAAAAATAGAAGAAAATATATATAGCCCTTGTAAATGTAATCAAGCCAAGTTTTTCATCACCAAAAGAAATTTTACAAATATCATTCATCAACAATCACCATTCACAACACAATTATGCAAAAATTCCAACAAAAAAATTAATACATAAGCATTTTCTCAAGGGTTCCACCCAATTGAGATAAGGGAGTAGAATTCTTACCATTTAATCGGTGAGGATGAGTAACAATGATGATAAACGAGTAATATAATCCCCAAAATATGTAATTAATGCAACAAAACTCATTTGAAGTGAATTGTGTGTGAAATTTGCAAAGGGGACGAAAATAGAGTTGAAAGGGCCAAAATGGCTAAGTCTGAGAACAGAGACAAATTTAACCATAAAACTACAGTGGGCGACCGGTCGGGGGTATGGGCGACTGGTCGAGGTGATGTCCGACCAATTGGCCTCACCCCAGTCAGCCCACTAGTTCTTTCTATTTTCCAAAATCCGAAGTTTGAACCAAAAATCCGATTTTTCGCCCCTAAGTTTTAAAAACGTGCAAAATGCAAATGTAGACCTCATTTAATATACATTATGTCATAATCAAGCTCGAAATGAGGTAAAAGACTCGGCGGTAAATGGTTGAAAACAAATGTCCGCGAGTTATCATTGAGACGAAATTAAGCACATCCTAATATTTCGTTTTTAGAAACGCAATCCCTTAAAAAAATATCGAATCTCAATATGTTTAGTTCGATTATGACGAACCATATTTTGAGAAATTATAATCACCGGACTTGTTATCCTAAAAAATATGAACGTTTTAAAATTTTGGATATACAAGCCATAAGAAAAAGTGCCTTTCAAATATTTGAAAATTTCTTTTAACGGCACTTTTATGAGATTCGTTGGGATAGTTTTGAAGTCGAGCATATATACATAAGGCATAGAGAATGTCGAGTCTAAAGGAATAAGAAAAGTTAATGAACATACCTCGAATATGTTTGTCAATTAATATGCCTTCCTCAACCTTTGTCAAACATTACATTGGTAGCCATAGAGGTTGAGATGGTTCTTCCTTCTTCAATGCCTAACTTCTTCAAAGGTACTTTTGTATACTTTGATTGTGAATTATAACCACCTTCTTGGCATTGATTAACTTGAATTCCAATGAAGAAATTGAGCTCCCCCATCATGCTCATCTCAAATACACTTTGCATCATTAGAAAATATCTTGCACAAAAGTTCATTAGTAGTACCAAAAAATATTCTCATAAATTTGCACAAGTAAGTAATCTTCCCCTTTTTTTCAAAAACAAGGAGAGTAGATCAACGTTACCTCTTGTAAAGCCATTTTGCAAAAGAAAATAGCTAAGTCTATCATACCATACATGGGGTGCTTGTTTTAAACATACAAGTCCTTTTATAAAAATCATTTGGCTTAGAGAAATTTTCAAACCCCGGTTGTTTTACATAGACTTCTACTAGAATAAAATCATTTAGAAAAGTGGATATAACATCAATTTGGTAAAGCTTGAAATTTTCGTAAAACAAGAATAGGCAAGTAAAATGCGAATAACTTCAAAAACGTGCTACGGGTGCAAATGTTTCATCAAAATCAATACCTTCTTCTTGACATTACCTTTGGGCTACTAATCTCCCCTTAGTCATCAAACTTGTTCCAAAATACCAAAAATTTCTGCAAAGTCTTAACAAGATGTCTTTGCACAAGAGCATAGTAATATCGAATAATAGAGATACAATAACAAGTAACACATACTATGCTTTCAAACAATTCATCAAGAGTTTCATAAAACATGTAAGTTCAACTAAGCTTATAGGAGGCTATATAAGGTCTCTTTTGAAATATGAAAATCCAAGAGCATATAGATGAGACCTCATGTAAAAAAAAGCATTTGAACAAGAGTTTTGACAAGAATGAATATGTGGAATCAAATACATAATTTTGAGAAGAAGATAAAAATCGAATGTTTTAACAAACACAAATATAATCCTTTACTAGTCTCGGATAAAAAGAGTTTTATCAAATAGTGCCTTTCAAAAATCGAAAAATCCTCTTAAATTGCACTCATGTGAAATACTTTGAAATAACTTGAAAAGCAAGCACATAGGCATATGGCAAAAATATATCGAGTCTATAAGATGAATACCAATGATGAACGTACCTTGATAGTTTATGGTCCTCTTGACACATTATGACATAAATAGCCATTGGTGAAGATATATATATATATATATATATATATATATATATATATATATATATATATATATCCTACACATTTCTTAAACAAGACTAGCACAATACAATATGATACAAGTGTAGGCTAAAAGCAATAAGATATATCACAAGTATGCTTATGCCATAAAAATCCATAGGAGGTAATAAAACATTTTACCCTTGGTAAAACATCATGCAAGGTCACCTTTTCAAAAGATTTTAAAAACACAAATATGTAGAAGACCTCTTTTAAAATTATTTTGAAAAATCATTTGAGGCACAAATAAAAACATGCATAATAAAATAAAATGCATATTTAAATAGGGAGATACGATTTACCAATTACGCCATTTCCATGGGTTATGTCTTTCCCATTGTTGATGATATCTTCCCCTTTGAAAATCATCTTGTTGATGGTAGCTCTTCCAATTTCTCCATTTCCAAGGATTGTGTCCTTCCCATTGTTGATAGTGTCTTTCTCTTGGAAATTCATTTTGGTGATGTCTTCTCCTTTGATCAAATGAGATGGTCATTTGACGTCTTCTTGGCGGTATGAATTTTCCTTGATTTTTATTCCGTCGGGTACCTAATATGACATCGTTTTGTGATACCCTCAAGTGTTTGGGTCCTTTGGGATTAGCTCTGAGACTTTTAGGTCTCCAACAATAATTAGAGCTATTTCTAGCCCGACAAGTATTTACCGTATGACCCTTTTTACCACAATAGAAGCATGTAATAATTCTATTTTGAAGCTCATCATAATCATTTTGCAAATCACTATACTCATTTTGTAATTCATTATCATAAGAAGTATACGGTTTAGAACGTACCTCGTTTTCTTCTTCGATGCCCATGAGGCATTGTTAAACTTCTTCATAGATGGAAGTTGTAAGAGGCTTGTTCCTTGGAATTGATTTTGTATTCATTTGAGAAGTAGATACTTTTGAGTTGCTCATTTCATTTGCATATACTTCATAGATGGCATCTAATGTTTGCCATACTTCATGTGCCGAACGAATTCCTACAATATGATCATATTCCAAAATGGTAAGTGAACAATATAAAATATTAAGAGCTTTACCATTTAAGGAGATGATTTTCTTCTCTTCATCATTGAGCTCCTTGAAGGCTTTGGAGGTGTGAGGTGTGTTTTTCATCGGAATAGATTCTCCATTGACGACCGTGTTCCAAATATCGAACCCGCAACCTTGTAGATATCATTCCATTCGTTCTTTCCAAAATGTATAATTTTTGCAATCAAATAGTGGTGGCTTGGTGGTGGAGGCGCCGGTGAGGTAGACTTCATTCATAGCCGATGATCGTTCCTCTTTACTCGCGATGTGGAACGAGCATGCCAAAGAGTTTGGCTCTGATACCACTTGTAAGTCCAAGCGGCTACGATAATCTAGAGGGGGGTGAATAGAATATCTCCATCTTTTCGATTATGCCCTCTTTTTCGAAACAAATAAGCCAAGACAATAATAAAGGTGCGGGAAGTAAACAACACGCGTCGATTTATAGAGGTTCAACCCACCTAGGGCCTAATCCTCTACCACCCCAGTATATCTGGGATAGATTTCAAAAAGAAAAAAGATTTTATCAATTACCAAAATTAATACAACACCTTACAACATCACCTTGAAGAGCACCACACTTTTCTTCAACACCACCTTTGAGATTACCACAATCTCTCTTGAAGATTACCACAATCTCCAACAGCACCTTGTGAAGATTACCACAATCTTCAACCTTGAAGAACACCAAATTCTTCAACACCTCGAAGAGCACCACACTCTTCAATAAGAAGATCACCACAATCTTCTTGCACCTGTCACCTAGATCATCGAAGTATGTTTTTACCACAAGAACACTCACAAGGATATCTTGTGTTGAATGATAACCCAAAAATTCAAGATTACAACTCGATAATGAATGATACAAATTTGAGTGCAAGTGTAATCAAGAAATAAGCCTAGACCTCAAGATGTGAAAGTGAAAGACCTTAGGCTATTACAACAAGAATAATAACAACGAAGTACAAATATGTTTGCTTGAGTGTATCTTGTTGTGTTGTAGTGTTCTCTCTTATTGTGTTGCTTCAATTCTTCATCTATTTATAGAAGATGTCTTGAACATGATAGGCTCCTCCTAGGAGATTGAAATCTGTAAAACATTTCAAGACAAATGAAGAATATAGCTGTTAGAAATCAATCCCACAAATTAGGGAAAAGTTGTCTGCTGCACAACGGTTAGAATTTTGCTGTCAAACCATAGGGCGACCGGTCTTGCAGAAATAGACGATTGAAAATAAGATCATATCTTTACACAGGGCGACCGGTCGACGAGGGGTCCGACCAGTCGACCCCGTTCCCAGTCGGTCCGCCTGATTGATTTTGCAATACAAAAAGGTTCAAATAAATAAATTTTTTCCATTAACACCGGCCAAACCGGGTCGACCGGTCGGCACCTGGCCGACACCTTGGTCGACCTTGCCGACTAACGGTTGACACACAGTTTCCCTCCTCAAAGATGTTCTCTATTTTCAAGTTTAAAACGCGTTCAGGTACGGGTTGCCCTCTAGGGCGACCGGTTGACCTCAAAACAGAGAGGTTGTCCGATTTTAGTCAAAATAAAACTTCAAAAAATACTCTGGAAAATTATTAAAAATATTTTAAACCGATCGGGAGTATTTGGACAACATTAGAAATATTGTTTTGATGTAAAAACCCATTAACACAAAATCATTAAAAGTGTTGTCCAATTTTTATCGAAAATAAACTTGAAGAAATACTCCGGAAAATTAGTAGAAACAATTTAAATCATTTAGGAGTATTTGGACAATATTTAAAACCATTGTTTTGGTATAAAAATAAAATCATCAAAATTATGATAAAATCATTTATCAAACAAGTAGTTCTCTTTAATTCAAGAAGAAGACTCCCAAAATTTAAATTTACCCCTAATGTGGACACTCAGTTAGCATTTCATTACGTGTTTGGCGAGATGGAGTCAATGGAAAGGGTCTTCTCTAATCTCTAGTCGAAGAATGGATTCAACAAACTCAAACTCTTAGAAGAGAGCAACAAGGAAGCTTTGAAAGGCTGTTCAACAAGTTGGTCATCTGGGGTTCTGACCAAATCTCATTTTAGAATCGCCAAAGACAACTTTAATAGGATGAACCAAAGCAGGCAAAGTGACATGAATTTATTGGATATGAAGATTGAGAAGAAATTTGAGGCTTCAATGAATCAAACTTACTTCTTTTGAAGATCAGATGATTTCACTGAATTCTAGTCATTCTGCTGCCATTTCCATGGTGAATATGAAACTAGACTTCATCATCCAAACCATTCGACCTCCCTCCACTGCTGATGCCAAAAAAGGGGAAGCAGGTGCCTTAACATCTGGCACAATTTTGGCACCACCTCAAGTCCAAATTCCATAACTCTTAGTAGAAGAAAGGGTTGAATTGCTATGCAGAGATCAAGAAAGGAGATAGCTGTCATTGATAAAAGGTAAGATGATAGAATAAACATGCTAAGGCAGAAGTTTAGATGTCCACCAATAGATTTGATCCCCAAAGAAAGAAGTAATGATTTGATACCCCTCTCTCAGAAGGATCCTATAAGGGGATGACTCGTGAGCAAGCCTGGAATGCTTACTAGGATAAATAGCTTAGAGAGTATTCAACTACCTAATGATCAGCCTAGTGAAGGGAAACATAGTACTTCTAGAAGCCAAGTCGACCCTAGTGGCGGCCAAATTTAAAGTGGAGGCAACCAAGATAGTGCTTTTAGGGTAGAGGCACCGAACCTCGCTAGAGGTAGAGGAAGTGGAAGAATTAAAACTTCAAAGTGGAAAAGGAAGAGCAAGGGACACCCCAGTAAAGAGAGGCTCTCCTCCTAGAAAAGGTTTTAGAGGAAGTGGATTTCGTCTAACCCTAGCAGAAGAACATCTTCCTATTGGATAGGTGTTGATGAGCATGATTTAAGAAGAGCTAGAGACAGATGAGAGAGAAGATAGAGGGAAGCTGATACTTATACATGTTGTATATTTTTACACTTTCAGTTGTAACTGTACATTGTTATAACTCTTTTAATGCCCAGAAGTTGATCAATAAAATCAAATCTTTCATTTTAAATTATTTACTTTCAGTGCACATATGTTGTAGTTTTGGCATCATCAAAAAGGGGAAAATTGTTAGGAAATTTATTGTATAGAATCTGATGGTGCTTAGAAAACTATTTATTAGAAAGTTGGCACCCCGATTTCCATGTAATTTCGTGTATGTAATAGATAGGACTTGGGCTCACTCAAAATCAACTAAATATAAATCTCGAAGACTTGCTGAAGGAGTTTCAAAAGACTCGCTGCTTAGTAATGAAGATTCAACAAACTCTCAACTAAATACCTTGTTCAGAAGACTCCCAGTACAGTAATGCCAACTAAGTCAACGTGGAAGACTAACAACTGAGTCGAATCATAAGTCTTTTCAGAAGACTCACATCTTAGAAGACTCAAGATTTAGTCAGAAAGGGTGAAATAGCTGAAGGACTTAGTCAACTAGAAATGTTTGCATTAAAATCATGTAAGTATGATGTTTGACCATAAAAGTGCAAGGCATTTATGAAAGAAAAAGAAGTTTGACTAATGGAAGAACACCTGCAGACTGCCATGTTTCAGAAATCTGCAGAACCTAAAAGAATACAAGGAAGGGTCAACATCAAAGCTGCAAGAAAGGACATGACAATTGTCCAACGATGGGATTTGAATTTGTCTATCTCTTCAATGTACAAAATTCAAATCCACACTACAAAATTGGAGGAAAAATTCAGAGAGAAAGTACGACACAAGAGAACAAGCAAGAAATAATGCAAAGGCAAAAATTCTCTCTCGAGCTTAAATCTAATACCCTTAAGCTTCATATACGAATACCTTATCCAACACTCAAGTGAAAGATAAAGGTTGTATCAACAGTTGAAGAAGAATCTTTGTAAAAGCAAAAAATGGGGCCTGCATTGCCTTGATGTGAAGAAATCTATTGAGTTTCTTGTTGAACCAAAGGCTGGAGTTTGCAAGAGGGTTGTGTGATCAAGTCTTGTACTCTCTAGTGAGCTGAAGCCTGAAGTAGATAGAAGGGTCTAGTGAAGAGCTGAGTCCAATGGATGCAGGTTGTGTGATCAATACTGCAAGGGTTGTTTGTACTTTGTACCTAAAGTTTCCTGATACATAGTGGAATTCCTCCTAGAATAGGAGAAGATTGGATGTAGAGGAATTACCCCATCCTCGAAGCACTATAAGTATCTATGTGTAAATTCCTGCACTTTAATATTCTGTTATCTTTATTGCTATCCAAATTGCTTAATAACTTTGTAAAAAATCTTAAGGGTGTAAGACTTCCACTGTTATAAAAAGAAAACCGGTTTTCCAAAAGGTTGTTATTTTTCAGCTGAGTTACTCTCTAACCAGCTCTGCCAGGAGATTTGTTGAGTGGTAACTCTACTGCTGAATACCTAATTTGTAGGTCACAAAGGGTGCAGAGTAAAGTCTAGAAAGAGGGAGGTTGAATAGAATTTACCCAATTTTTCGATTCTTTAAAAATCAGAGTTATAAGGAAAAATCTAAGTCTCTTAAGACAACTGTGTTAAGCTTCAAGAGAGTCAACAGCTTCCCGACAGAGTTGATAGAGTCACTCAACCGAGTGAAGTTAACTTTTAGAAAAACTTTTTGTAGTTAAAACAAATGAAGTCTTACAACCTTTTAAGCTCGGTTTACCAACACTTATACTTTTTGAGTAGTTATTGTCTTAATGGATATCAAATAAAGCAAAAAATAAAATGCAGAATTAAAGTGCAGTAAAAATAAAGAACATAGAAATTTTATAGTGGTTTGAGGATGTGATAATTCCTATACTCCACTCTTCTCCTACTCCAGTAGGAATCCAATAATGTAACAATAACTTTGTTACAAAAGTGCAGTCCAAGACTCGCTTTGACCACACATCAAGCTAATCTTATGGGACTCAGCTCTTCACAAGGCAGCTACCTCGCTACTTCATCTCTTCGAATCTTCAGGGATTGATCACACAACCCTCCTTCAGATTCGACCTTGAACCTCGCTACACTTCCTTCAATCCTTGGAAATGTAGACACCTTTGTTTTCACAAATATTTTTCCTCTTCAACTTTATGAACAACTTCGATCATTCCATGATAAAGTATTGGATGAAGTGTCTTCGATTTAGCTTGAGGATTTTCAAATATAGTTTGAGAGAAAGTATATGCAGTTCTTGCTTTCACTTGAATATTGCTTCTCAGTTCTGTTTTTTTATCTCATAAAAATTCCTCATCCTTTTATAGTAGAAGCTTGAATTTTGTCCGTTGAAGAGATAGACAAAATTTCAAACTCTTAGTTAGTGTTTGTTGGCTTGTCTTGTTTCTGTAGATTTGATGTTGATCCAACCTTGTTTATCTAACACTTGCAGGCCTCTGAAATGGTGTCAGCATTCAGCAATCTTCCCATTTCCTTGTTCATCTTGCATTCTTTCAGCAGGAACACTTTAAGGTTGTATATATGTCTTCACACCAAAATAGGTAAGTTCCTTGACTTTTATACAACAGACTCTTTTTAGTTGTCTCTGAATCCTTTAGTTGCTTTAATTTACCCCTTTGACTTGAGTCGTCTCCATCATTCATTGGATTGACTAGGGATGACAATGGGACAGGTTTGACCAACCCAGTACTTGCCCCATCAAGAAAAATTAAGACCCCCATCCCGCCCCGCTCCATAACCTGTCGGGGCAGGTCTAGACCCGCCAATATTTTTTTAATTGTAATAATTTATTGTTTTGTATATGTGGCTAAATTTTCAAAAGAAATCCAATGCCAATAGGTCAAAAAATGTAATTATGCAACTTATTATAAATATGTTTTAAAACTATTTTTTTTACTATTAGGATTTTTCTTAAAAAAAATACTATTAGGATCTTGCAAGTTGCAATAATACTCAATTAATACTCAAAATAAATATTCAAAGTACAATATTATAAGATGTTATAATAGTAAATTAATATCAGCACAACGCTAAAATCTATAAGTAAATAATACAAAAATATATAAATAATACATATTAAAAAATATAATAAAAATTAATATGGCCGGGGGGGGAGGTCCGAGATGGGTCCTATTGGACCCGGGACCCGCCAATGACCTGAACGGGTTTTGAAGTTTTGGACCTGGGACCTGCCCAAGACCCATTTAACAGGGTCTAGACCCATCCCATTGGGGCGGGTTTTAACCCACCCCATTGTCATCCCTAGGATTGACTCTGTTGTAAGTCTTCAGAAAGACTTTTCTGATGTACTTCACCGAAAGTATTCTGATCAACTCAGATGTGACTCGGGTTATTCTTCTCTGCATTATTCATCAAGTCTTTTGCAAATCTACTTAGTTGTTATTTGACTCAGCTAATATTCTATCTATTACAAAGAAGAATTTACATACAAAATTGTATATGCCAACTTCCTAATACAAATTTTTCTAAGCATCATCAGAGTCTATACAACAAATTTCTTTACAATTTCCTCCTTTTGATGATGCCAAAACTTACTACAACATCTGTGCCGAAAAATAAAAAGTTGAAAATGAATATAAAAAATTGATTCATGTATATTCAGGAACTTATATTATTGTGTAAATTACAAATGAATTGTAAAAATACAAAATCTTGACAGCTTTCCCCCTATCTTCTTTGTTGTCTTCTCATTTGCTATTCTTTAATTCTTCTTCTCTTTTCTTCTTCTTCTTCTTTTCTCCATAATTCCATTTCCTCCCTTTCAAGCTGCCTTGCCAATTCATTCGCTCTTCGTTCATCTTCTCTTCTTTGGTGCGTCAAAGACCAAGCCAATAGGGCGCATCTCTTTTTAAGGGATTTAAGGACATTGCTCCACCTTCTCTTCTTGGTAAAGAGCTTCTACCCCTCCCACAAGAGGATGAGTCTCTACCTCTACCTATGCCTCTACCTCTACATCTTTCAGCACTTATCTTTTAGCACTTCTACCTCTAACATGGTTGCCGCCTCTGGGTACTTGGCTGCTGGGTGTCTGCTGACTCTTAGTCTTCTGACTTTGAGTTGGTTGCTTCCTAGTCTGCTCAACATTTTCAAGACCTTTTCCCAAGTACAAGTCCTATGCATCACCAATCTCCATCCCTTGAAATATCCTTCGGATAATAGAGTATCAAATTCTTCATTTGAACATTCCTAGGGAAGTGACCCTGTTGGTAGTCCACCATATTGCACTCTCAGCTGTTCATTTTTGTCTTATTGCCTCTTATCAAGCTTTGCAATCTCCTCTTTTTGATTTATGTAGATCAATTACTTCCTTTGACTTTTGTAGCGTAAGGTCAGACTTTTCATCAGCTGACAGAAAATATGGGATCTGTGGCGGAAAAAAAACTTGTGCCTTTCCCTTTCTCAGATGTTGTATAGGGCACAACACTTCCTTCCCTTTTTTTGGCATCAACACTAGAGATTGGCTGAATATTTTCCAAGATGAAATTTAACTTCGCCGGAGTCATAGAATTGGTTGTGTTGTTTGACCGAGCCGAGTTCCGTCGCCTATTTCTACAAGGAGGAAAACGCTCTTTCACCACAAAATTTCATATGTTCAAACTTTTTCTCCATATTGGTCTGAAATAGCTCCATGTCACTTACATGACTAGTTTCTATTCAATTCATATGATCTCACTGGCGTCTTTGAAATTCTATCTTATCTGCTCCCCACACCAAAATTTATTGTACAACTATCCGAAGTATCCCACTGGCTCTCTTTGAAGAGCCTTTGTCTGAGTGTTCCATTCTTTGATTCTCAGTACTGTTCCATGGATGTCACTTGTTATAGTAGCATCATGATTATCAATATGCATGCACTTCTGCGAACCCTCGTTCCATCTCTGTCAATTCCCCATACATAAAGCAAAAGGCCCTTCGTAAATCTGTAGCCTACCATTGTTATATGTTCGCTAAAAATATTTGGATCATACAAATGCAAGTGTACAATTTAGTTTATAGAATAATGGAAAGCAAGGTCGTATTTCTCAAGGATTGATATACGAAACACTTAGGCTATGATAACATCGTATTATAATTTTATTGAAGTGACCGAAAATCAAGTATTTTTAAATAAAGAAATCGAAAATAAAAGAAAAAAAATTGCGAACCCCACAAGTATTTTTACCATCTATAGGGAAAACCTTCGGACATAATCTCAACATGTTTCTTCAATATTAAATACAATTAGAGTTTTAAAAACCAATTCATGCAATTCTATGGGTTCAATTCCTAAAATAGTTTATTCCCCCTCTCGGATGACGCATAAACAGTAGATTAATAATAATTGAGGTCTCCTGATCCATCACAACTATTATTAACTCCCAAAAAGATCTTAGAATTGAAATACTCCCCACAAACAAGTAGTAGTCTCCGATACATTACCCTGTTTATGTCCGACCAATTTTCGTCTCGTTAGAACTCACCTCCCAGATTTTGGACTAACAAGTATGACATGCAAATTATTGGCCAAATAAAACGCAATTGAGAGTAAGCACTTAATTCATAAAATAGAAAGCATGAATTAAATAAGAAAATAAATAATCATATTTAATATGAATCCACAGTTTCGATTATGCTCCTAAGATCCGAAAGATATGCCAAACATTGATTACAAACTCATAGACAAATTCGAATCAATATTATGACATCGTTTAAGCCTGCATAACAATTTTTAGACATAGAAAGAAAATCCCTTCTTGTGAGGATGGATTACCCTTCCAATCCCTCGAGGCTCTTGTGCTCCTGTAGATGCCAAAGCCTTGTGGTGTTCTTCGCGACCTAGCCTTTTGCTCTCAGAAGCTCTTCGATTCTTTCGTTTCTGTGTTATTTGATGTGCTCTCTCTGTATGAACTTCTATTTTTTTCATGCAAGCCTTGGGTCCCTTTTATAGATGCTTGGAGAGATCATTTGTAGAGTTGGAACGTGAAGCAAACTCTGAAAAACACGTCAAAACATAGTCCCACATAGACTGGCCAGGTGGTGTGTGGTGTGTCCTTCAGCCTATCTTCGCACGCCCGTGTGAGATCACACGAGCAGGTGGTGCGATACGTTTCCCACACGGCTGTGTGACTTCACACGGTCCGGCCGTGTGGGCCTGACTCCATCCTCTATTTTTAACCTTATTCACATGGTTGTGTGATTTCACACCGGCATTTCCACATGACCGTCATTTTGATCTTCTCTTTGCATTCGTCAATCTTAGTCGGGCATTCCAACTGATATTTCTTCATTTTTAAGCTTCGTTTCTTGTAAGAATTACAAGAATATGCAGTATCATGCCCTTTTAAAGATGTGTGCAAATGAAATAAATATATATCATTTTAAGCCCCAAAATGCATGTATATTTTACACACATCAAAATCCCCCAAACTTAAAGCATTGCTCGTCCTCGAGCAAATTGAGAAAAATAATGTAAGAGGTAAAAACGAATAAACACCCAAGAACACTACGAACATTAAATAGCATTTGACTCCATACTCAAGGAAACCATGTAATTTATCATCAAGAAGTCATTATTCATAAACTCGGCATAATTAATACTCTCTCGGGTACTTAACATCGCGACTCACAAGTAAATAGTGTATCACTCTACTCTCAAAAGTGTATTGTAAGTGTTTACGCTCAAATTCAATTCATTGAAAGTAGAACTACCATGGGCTTGCAAATCGTCTAACATCTCGACCACTTTTGTGTGCACAATCTAAGAATAAAAAAGGACTTTACATTTGGTTGTAATGTAGGCTCTTTGGTAAGGGTAGAAAAATTTGTATTAAGTGACTTGACTTGAGCAAATAGAAATTAAGCATACAAACTTGCAATTCACCAACCCAATTTCAACATAATATCGCTTTCTCTTTTTTTTTTTTTTTTTCTCAATTCCACCCTAATTTCTCATTTTTCATTCTTAGGCCTTTTGCCTTCTTTTGTTTTTCTTTAGCCTCAAGCTCTCATTTTTTCACAATTTTTAGAATTTTATTTTGCTTTGCTCGATTTTCTCTTCTTTTTCGAGATATTTTTCTTTTTCTTTTTCGAGTTTTATGTATTTTTTTCATTTATCCAGATACTGCTCATCCCTCTTTCTTTTGCCAACTTTATCTCTTTTTTCATAAATTTTTG
This sequence comes from Rehmannia glutinosa, assembly GCA_016081115.2. NCBI lineage: Eukaryota > Viridiplantae > Streptophyta > Magnoliopsida > Lamiales > Orobanchaceae > Rehmannia > Rehmannia glutinosa. The sequence goes on along the minus strand of CM071926.1, from coordinate 46,757,942 downwards.
CCACTTCTCCCCCAAACTTGTTCATTTTCTATAAGCTCAAGAAATTTCAGGGATAAAATCATTTTGCAATTTTAAAGATCAATATGGATCGGAATAAAAGTTTTGGCTCAAAATTGGCTAACTAGTGAATCATGAGTTCATAGGTAGGCTTTTTAGGCTATGTAGGCTAAAACAAAGATGGCCTTAAATCATTTTCAAAAATTGTACACACACATGGCTTCAATGAAGATACCAGAGCAAGTTCTAGAGTTCTATCAATCATGAATGACACACTCAAGAAAAAATAAGCTGCATAGTATAAAGCAGTTTAAAGCACAAAAGCTCACAGGCTTATTTTTCGCAACATGCTCAAATACCCAATTTTCTTAATAAATGTCAAGCAAATAAATAACTTTCCTCCTAACAATTTATCACATTATTCCCACAAGTATGTTAATTCATTCCATAAAATATTCATAGTAAAATCATAGGGAGCTGGGCATAAAAATTGAATTAAAACCACACACAAAAATAATTAAACGTGTTAAAGTGGTAAACGTGCTAAAACAAAATAACTAAAAATAAAAAAAAATAAACTAAAAAAACGAAATTCTTTATTTTTTGAAAATTATAATGCAAAGTGCTCTACATGCAGTCCTAAATGCAATGCAAAATGCAAGAAAGTACTAAATTACGCATTCTTGACAACCCCCACAAACTTAAAATATGCTTCGTCCCAAACATATGAGGAAATTATCAAAAGAAAGGGAAATGCATAATAAGTACTTACATAGATCGTTGTGGTGGTGGAGGGGGAGGGTAGTGGCCTTGTGAGATGTGCCAGTGGTCCATACGAGACATCATCTCGTACATATGTTGCTGCTGCTGGGTGATGGCATCGAAACATTGTAAGTACTCCTGGTGATACTCATGAGCTGTGGATGTCAACTGATACGTGTCATCTATCAATTTGCCCACATCAACTTCTACCCTTTTGAGCCTCTCACTCATAGTAAATGGTCGGTTTCCCCCTTGGCGAGAGGATTCTGGCATCTCCCTCATTGGCTCATCCCTGCTCTTCTTGAGCAGCAGCCCCCTCTACCTCTCTAAGCAACCAGTTACCCCTATTTCTAATGGATGTTGCTTCGGGGTTAGGAAGCTTAACTGTTGTTCTATCTACTTGAATGAGACAGAAATCCCGCCCATCAAATATTATCATTTTCATAGAAGTTAGAACATTCATATCAATCAATTTAGGCCCCGCGGTCTCCGCATACCCCTCCAAATTAATGTTGAAATATCCAGCTATACGGGTAATCATACCCCTATGCAAATTCCACCCTACTTTTTCTTATCCTATCAAATTGTCAGGCTATCATAGCCCCGGCATTTGGCACCACTTCAGTCCCCGATGTCATACACCAAATGATAAATAATTCATCTACCCTTAACACCCCTCTACTCTCCTCCCTCGCAAAAATTGTTTCAGCTAAGACCCGCTGAATATCTAAAAACTGGGTTTGGAATACTAGACGCCTTTGAGGTGCCTGGCGTGTAGATTCGTTTCCAAGTTATCTTTTTTCAAAATCTATCCTTATCAAACCCTTCGTGCTCCTCAGCCCCATAAGCCGGAGTTTTGTGAATTTCATTTAAATCTTCTATATTTAGCTCCCTTGGCTAATTCCCCAAGCGAAAACTAACTCCCATCAAGTTTCTTTTTCGGACCACCAATTCAAAACTACTCAAAAATTCAAGTGTGATAACGGAATAAGTGGTCCAATACCCATTTAAAAAGTCATGCCAATCAATTCTACCACACAAAGCTCGAGAATCTTCCAATAAACCTAAATTTGTAAGAGTAGGTTCATCGAGATACCTTGTATTAATCCATGGATGAAAGTAGAGTATCGTCCATCTTGCCCGGTGTGTTTCATTTGGCAAGATGACATTTGAAGCTTCGGGCTCCTCGGGAGCAAAAATTGGTTGAGGCTCGGGTTCGAGCTCTGAAGTCAGCTCCCTCCTTCTTCTTGTATTTCTCCTAGTTCCTCTTTCATCTCTAGAAGCCATGGATTTCTAGATTTTAAAGAGAAAAAACTGAATTTTTTTGAGTTTTTGGAGTACCCCCAAACTTGGTGTAGAATTTGGAGAAGTTGAAAATTGAAGGTATTTGGTGGCGGGTTTCTTGAGAGGATGAAGGATTTGTGTTTTTTATTTGAAATTTGTGGTGAATTTGGAGAGATTTGAAGAGTAGTTTGAGAATTTTCGTGGGTTAGGGTTTGTGTAGGAGAAAGTTGGAGAAAAAGTGAGAATTTTGGTTTAAAATAGGGGGTTTATGCAATCTGCCCAATTTTTGGGGTTGGGCCACATGGCCATGTGAGGTCACACGAGCTGACCGTGTGGCCATGCTCATTGCAGCCGGTGTATGTTATCTTGGCCCTTTTGTCACACGGCCGTGTGGTGTTGGGCAGTTCGCCCTCTTCCACGGCCAGGTCGTGTGATCTCACACGCCCGTGTGGGATTAGTTCCATACTTTTTTTCCATAACCGGGAGTTTTGATGTGATGCCTCCTACACAACAACTCAAGAAAACTAAACAAAACTAAAAATTAAGTCAATAGAAAAAATAAAAATTAAAATTGAAATTAAAATTTGGAGGCGATGAACAATATACGAAAATATGAAATAAATTGGGTTGCCTCCCATAAAGCGCTAAGTTTTACGTCTTCATCCAGACTTCAGATTTCTAATCACTTCTGCTCAACTGTGTCATTTGAAATCTGTGCACCGTCACTGTCATCCCTCAGACTAATGGCGTTGCATTGTTCTCGCGGATTCAACTCAGTATCGCTTGGAAATTTGCCTTTTTGATGCTGGTCTCCCACAGCAGTTGCGATCTAGGCTACTTGTCTTTCCAGAGATTTCAGTCTTGCATTCAACAAAAACGATGTTAGAAACGAAGAAGAGAAAAATTAAATAAAATAATCGAAAAAAGAAAAAACTTATTTACAAAAAAAATGCTTCAATTAAGATTGAACTACTTATTACTATATCTAAGTAGAATCTAATCAATCCCTAGCAACGGCGCCAAAAACATGTTCGCCAAAAATATTTGGATCATATAACTGCAAGTGTACATTGTAGTTTATAGAATAATGGCAAGAAAGGTCGTATTCCTCAAGGATTGATATTCGAAAAGTTAGGCTATAATAACATCGCATTCCAATTTTATTGAAGAGACCAAAAATCAAGTATTTTTAACTAAAGAAATTCAAAATAAAAGAAAAACAAAAATAAATTTGTGAACCCCACAAGTATTTTCACCATCTATAGAAACAACCTTCAGCACATAATCTAAACATGTTTCTTCAATATTAAATGCAACTAGAGTTTTAAAAACCAATTCATGAAATTCTATGGGTTCAATTCCTAAAATAGTTTATTCTCCTCCCAGGTGGCGCATAAATAGTAGATTAATAATAATTGAGGTCTCCCGATCCATCACAACTATTATTAACTCCCAAAAGATCTTTGAATTGAAATACTCCCCACAAACAGAAGTAGTCTCCCGATACATAAGAATGAGCACTCAAATTCATAAAATAGAAAGCATGAATTCATTAAGAAAATAAATAATCATATTTAATATGAATCCACAGTTTCGATTATGCCCCTAAGATCCAAAAGATATGCCAAACATTGATTACAAACTCATAGACAAATTCGAATCAATATTATGACATCGTTTAAGCACAGACAAGATTTCTAAGGTATAGAAAGAAAACACCTTCTTGTCAGGATGGATTCCCCTTCCAAGCCCTCGAATCTCTTGTGCTCCCATAGATGCGAAAGCCTTGTGGTGTTCTTCGCGACCTAGCCTTTTGCTCTCAGAAGCTCTTCGATTCTTTCTTTCCTGTGTTATTTGATGTTTTTTCCCTGTATGAACTTCTAATTTTTCGTTCAAGCCTTGGGTCCCTTTTATAGATGCTTGGAGAGATCACTTGTAGAGTTGGAACAGGAAGCAAACTCTGAAAAATGCGTCGAAACAGAGTCCCACACGGCCTGGCCGTGTGGTGTGTCCTTCCGCCTTTCTCCGCACGCTAGTGTGAGATCACATGGACAGGTGGTGCGATGCAATCCTTTTCCCACACGGCCGTGTGACTTCACACGATCCAACCGTGTGGGACTGAATCCTTCCTCTATTTTTACCCTTCTTCACACGGTTGTGTGGTTTCACACCGACATTTCCACATGGCCATGTGACACCACATGGTCCGACCGTGTGAAGTGTTTTTGTCCACTTTTTTTGTCGTTTTGATCTTTTCTTTGCATTCGCCAATCTTAGCGGGGTATTCTAACTAATATTTCTTCATTTTTAAGCTTCGTTTCCTGCAAGAATTATAAGAATACGCAGTATCATGCCCTTTTAAGGAAACCAAGTAAAAACATAGTAAATATGCGTGCAAATGCATTAAATACATATCATTTTAATCCCCAAAATGCATGTATATTTTACACACGTCATTATTGTCTGGAGAAAATTCAAAACCATGACCATAAGGAACGATCATCAATTCAGCTAGGATATTGAGGTCTTCAGCTTCTACATGATTATGGAACCTATCTTCATCCTCAGACTCGTCCAAGGGTATTTCTTCACGGAACTCAAAGTTCAACATTCCTAAAGTGTTAATAGGTGTTGTGAAAGGTCCCACTCCATCTCCTAAGGTAATCCTTGCCTCTTGTCCCTGAAAAACACTCCTAGTGCCTCAAATTGGGTTGGCTTCATTGGCGGTGCAACTATGTTAGCTTTCTTTGGTGATTGTGCCTCAATTGTGTTAACAACGTCACATGCATCAATATTCTCTTCCGTTTCAGTAATCGGTGCATTAGCTGTCTCAACAGCCTCATATGCAGGTGATCTAGTAGGTTGAGGAGGTGGGTCAACCAAAACAAATCCATTCTTGCAAAGTTCATACCTCCCTCTGGATCATCTTTCTCTTGTTCGATTCAAATGATTTACCGATTTCCATCTCTTCGATTGTGTTTTTACAGATATCGAGTCACCGCCCCGATTCTTTCCTACCCAAATGACTTGTTACTAAACTCTATTTTTAAAAGCATTAAAATCGAAAATTTCGTAAACTCTATACAACCACCCCTCTTTTAGACTTTACACTATCACCCCTTGGGATCTACAACATGGATGTATGAATGTGTTCTTCCATTGGTTGAACGTCTTTTACCTTCATTAATGTCTTGCACTTTTATTGTCAAACATTGCGCTTAGATGATTTTAATGTAAATCCTTCTTGGACTCAGTGCAACAGATCCTTTCCAGTTGACTTAGTCCTTCAGTTATTTTGCCCCTTGGGACTGAATCTTGAGTCTTCTGAGATGTGAGTCTTATGAAAAGACTTTTGACTTGACTCACCTGTCAGTCTTCTGCTTTGACTTAGCTGGTATTACTCAGTTGAGAGTCTTTTGAATAAGGTACTCAGCTAAGAGTTTGTTGAATCTTCAACACTCAGCTGCGAGTCTTCTGAAACTCATTCAGAAAGTCTTCCAGTTTATACTTAACTAATTTAAGTCAAGATCAGTCCTATCTATTACATATGCCAAAACTACATGAAATTGGGGTGCCAACTTTCTAAAACATAGTTTTCTAACCATCATCAAAACTATACAATAAATTTCCTAACAAATATATTACATGAAAGAGATTTTTTCTTCACAACTTATATTTTGAATTTTCTTAATTGAATCTTTATAACATATGTTTCACAAAACATGTATCTTGCCACAATTTCTACTCTATAAACCACAATTTCCGAAAAGTTATAACAACAAAGTATAGCCTTATTTTTCAAGAATAGTACAATCCCAATAATTGAGTAAATGTTATTTACAATACAGTAGAACATGCCAATAAAACACTAGAAAAATATAGTCAAAGACTTATATAGGACCATCTCACATGTCTCTATTTGTGAGACGAGTCAGGTTGGTCAAGTCAACAGAAAAACCACGGGTCAATAGAGAGTCCACGAGTCAACAAAAAGTCAATTGTCCACCAGAATTACTGCGGTAATACTTTTGGAGAAAAAAATAATACTTTAGAGAAATAATACTTTTGAGAAAAAATATAATATTTTAATTAGTAGCATGTAATACTTTTGATACAAAAAGTGATACTCATTGTTAAAAATGGTGCTGAAGATGATGGATATTTTGCAGTTCAACAAATATTACTCTTTAACTTAAATACTTTTATACTTAAATGTATAATGCTTTTCACTTAAAATTGAAATACTTTTTTAGTTTAACATGTATATTTGTAGTACAACATGTAATAGCTTTCTCTTAAATATGTAATATTTTTTTATTTAAAACTATAATACTTTTCAGTTCGACATGTAATACTTTTACTTAAAACTCTATTATTTTTCAATTCAAAATGTAATACTTTTCAATATAAATTTGTAATATTTTTTTATTTAAAACTATAATATTTTTCAGTTAAAATGTAATACATTTTAGTGGTGATTTGCAGCGAAGTTTTTTTTTTTTCCTTTTTTCTTTTTTTTTTCCCCTTCGTAACGCCCTTCGCTTTTCTTTGTATTTCTTCTTATTTTACCTTTATTTCATGGCAAAACCAGAGTTCAAGAGAATGGAAAAAGATTCATATTGAAAACTTAAGATCTCCATTAATGGAGTATCATGCCCTCGTGAGCCATTAACTTCTTCTCTACAGTTGAATGTTATTTTCTACTTCCTTCTCAGATCCACGATTACAATTTGCTAATGGGGCCTTAATCCACCCTCTATTGAATGATTACTTTCACCGATGTACAAAGGCCCCAGTTTCAGCACCATATTTAACGTAGTGTATCACTTTTTTATTTCAAAAGTATTACATGTTTCTAATTAAAGTATTACTTTTTTGATGAAAAGTATTATGTGTCTTAAAAGTACTACTTTTTTGTCAAAAAGTATTACCACGCTAATATTGAATTTGTTGACTTTTGTTGACATTGGATTCATTGTTAACCCACTGATTTCATAGTGATCTGATTCGACCCGACCTATCTCACGGATAGAAATCCGTGATACGATCTCAGAAGAGACCTTCTCAAAAATACAATATATGTTAGGGCATTTTTTTCTTTGTGGATACATATTTTGCTTCCCTTCTCTATTTGGTGAATCATTCATTTTTTTTTGTTAGAATACAATTTACATATCGCATCATAATTTACAAAAAATAGCAGTTCATAACAATCCAAATAAGATCCATATTAAACTTTCCTAAATAGAAACACCACATACAAGGGTGAGAATCAACCCACATTCCAATAGTAGGGAAACGAATCCGAGATCTACTAGATTTAGAGCCTCCACCTAACCACTTGAGCAAGACTTCATCGCCAGTGAATCATTCCAATTAGTAGCGTCAAAAATTATTAAGCAATACAAATTATTAAAACATAATATTTACTAAAGTGAATTTACAAGTACATTAAATAAACTTTTGAAATGTCACAAGTGTCATTGTGAATCTGTTTAAACGATTTTCATGACACAAGCTAAATTACGAGTCTATTTTGATTCGTCTTGGCTTTATCTAAAGCTATGAACTACGCATTCATCGTCAATCGATTTTAATGATTTCCATGACACAACACCAATAGCAAAACTATAATCAATATAATCAATATATTACTATAATCAATATAATCAATATATATATATATATTGATTATATTGATTATAGTTTTGCTATTGGTGTTGTGTCATGGAAATCATTAAAATCGATTGACGATGAATGCAGAGTTCATAGCTTTAGATAAAGCCAAGACGAATCAAAATAGACTCGTAATTTAGCTTGTGTCATGAAAATCGTTTAAACAGATTCACGATGACACTTGTGACATTTCAAAAGTTTATTTAATGTACTTTTATATATATATATATATATATATATATATATATATATATGGATTAGTTCAAATGAGACCAAGTCCTTTAGGTAAGACCATAGGGACACATCATGACCATTGGATTAAAATCAATAACGGTTAAGATTTTTTTTATTTTTAGTAATGCCGACTGTTTTGTGCTGTTTTAATGGCATTCACGTATTTTTGTTTATTTTTTCCAGGGATAAGGGTGTAATTTTATTATTAATATTTTTGTAACAAAAATCCTACCATATCTGTCACGCCCCAAACGGGACGCGACGAACGATCCACAACTTAAATACAATAACCAAACAGTTCCGACAAATATTAACGAGAACCCAATGAGACAGAGTCTAAATAGTAGCGGAATAAATAACAAGTACAAGTACAACTTAAAGTCTACAATCCATCATCCAAATTACAACCCGAAAATCAACAAAATATAGTAACTTAAAGTCAAAGGGTCCTACGCCCTTTAGTTACAAACTCGAATAGAAAGAAATACAATAGTCCAGCGACAACACAAGAAAAGAGTCCAATCAACAACAAGAAGAAGTAACGAATCCAACAAGCGTAGTACAAGGTCTCAATCCAGAGCCGGTTCAGCATCTTCAACGAAATCCTCATCTAAGGTTAGAAAATAGGTGGGGATGAGACAAAAATCTCAGTGGATGGGGTGATCGTGTGCAAGTGTGGCGCAATATATATAGTTAATGCGAAAAACAGATTATATGAAAACGCGTGAGTATGATGCATGGAATCACACACACGATTCATAAGCGTCGTGATAAAATATTTAAATAATATACTTATACGATTCGAAAATAGTTCATGGTCACACAGCACTATGTGATTCGATCAAGACAGTAGGATTGCGTGCGGAAGTGTAACAAAGAATCCCAATGCAAGGCAAGTAATGGTTGCATACGGTTTGTAGCGCCAACCAATGCAAAACAAGTAGCGGTTGCGTCGGAAATGTAACGCCAACCAAAACGGGTCCGATAACTCGAGAATCGTGTGGATCGACAGCGATTCCTTCGTTCTTCCTTGTAACTCCCGGTCGGATGGTCCAAGACCGGCACCTTATCGCTCCGTAAAAGACAAAATCCACAAGTGGAGCTTGCAAGGCTCGGATCCGTCATAATCATGATTATACCTCGTACTATGATCCACTTCCCGACAAACTCCGTCCCTCGCCATGGGGATTAGGGCGATGGGACCGGAAGAGTGGAATAACAGACGAGCGCTGCCGGTTCCATCCCCGACGTATCCATTCCGACGTGAGCTCGACACACCAAGTTGACTCAAAGAGAAAAGTAATTACAAGTACAGGCAATCAACCAGCAAATGAGTATTATTGATTCAGGGAAGCAGTTTTAGAAAAATTTTGAAAAACGCGAGTGGCAATTATGGCGTTGGTGGAGTATTTGGATGAAGATGATCATCGGAAGGATAAGCAATCTTCGATATCTTGAAAGATTAGGTGGAACATAAGTCCCGTTATAGATTCAAAATCGCAAGGCGAGGAAGTCGCTCCGCGATCGGGTATTAATCGGTCAAATTGATCCGATAAGTCAAGGGTTTTGAGAAAATAAAATACTTTAATTAAATCTCCAAGTCAGAGGGTCTAGGGCTATTTTAGTAAAAGAGAAAATAATTTGAGTTAGGTCCTTTATAAAAGCAAAATTGTAATTTAGCCCCGTTTTGTAAAAACTAACACTTTTGGGGTTAAACAATTGAATAAATAAATATCCCGACTTTGAAAAATTAAGAGGTCAGTTCCTAAATTCTCCAAATTGTCCAGAGATTCAGGTTTTTAAAATTTTGAAGTCGAGATTTTGTAAAATTCTCACATTGGCCCCAAATTTGTAAAAATTGCCAATTCGGACCTTAAGTTTTAAAAATTCGGAACTCACAAACCGGAAGGGATTTTAATGTGATTCTAGTTGGAAACTGTCACTAAGGTTAGTAGGATATTGGGACAAAAGCGGTTTTTAAAAGAAATATGTGTAGGTCCTTTAACTTTTGAAAATATCATTTTTGTCCCATTTTGAAATAATTGTCTTTAAGGCTTTTAGGGGTCCAATTGTTATGAAATTTGAACCTTGGGTCCAAAATATAATTAAGTTATAGTTAAGTTAGTATTTCCAGGTGCATGGGCTGCATAAGTCCTGGAAATTTCATTTGGGTCCTCAAGTTTAGTATTTTACACATTAGTCCCTCAATTTTAGAAAAATTGTTTTCCAAGCCCTAACCACTTGGATTTTTTTGGAATACTTTTAAAATATGTAATTCCCAGTACCTTAAGAGTAAAAATTTCAAATTTTAAAGTTAAGGTCTGGTACAGTTTTAAAAATTGCAAAGTAGCCCTTAAACTTTCAAAATTTTACAATCTAGTCCTTGGGCTTTTAATGGTTCATTTTATTTATCTTAAAACTCTTAAAACTTTATTAAAATGTCCAAAAGTCATTTTTGAACCTGAGTACAGTTCCAAATTTCGAAATTTTCAGAGGGGTCCTTTAACTTTTATTTTCTTGCAATTTAGTCCACCAACTTTCCATTTTTACTTTTTTTTAAGTCCAAAATTGAAACTTAATCAATTATGCTCGACTTTTCCAGGTTATAAGGCATCCAAAACATAGATTTTAAAGATCATACACATGCATGTCCAATACATACAAGAATTCATCAATTAAAACATTAAATTGCACATGCATGCACCTAAAATTCAATAAATAGCAAATTTGAGCAAACTCTTGAGAATTTTCATGACTTGTTACATAACATTGACATGCAATACATAGATTGTATATATCTCAAGGCTCATGATCAAATTTTCTATATGCATTTAATCAAAACACCTAAAAGTTGGAAAATATTTTTCCACCCACCTTAAAATTGGAAATTGTGAAATAAAAGGATAATTTCACAATTTTTGGATGAGGCTTCTTAGGTCAGCCCCTAATTCAAGAAATATCAAAAATTTGAAGTAAGAAAAATGAGAGAAAAATTAAGGATAAAAAGAAGGAAATAAGGAAAGGAGAAGGACTACACTTTACCTTGTGTATTAGGTGTTTGGAGACTAGTTGAAGCTTAAAAATTGGAAATTTTGGTTCAACTCCAAAATCACCTAAGGTCAGACCCTATTTCTCAAAAATGAAAAAGGGGTGTTAAAATTTGAAAAAAATAGAAAGAATAGGGAAGAAGGGTTCTAGTACTCAATTCTTACCTTGTAGTCTAAATTCCTCTACTAGTTTCTCTTCAAATTTGAAGTCATTCTTCAAAAATGTTGTCAAGCTCTAATCTTCAAAGTCTTCTAAATGTACCTCCAAACCAAATTCAAACTTAAGTTAAGAAGGTGGAAGAGATGAACAATGTGATATCAAAAATGGATTGAAGATAAAATTTCTTACCTTGGTATAGTTTGGTTCGATTTTTATGGAGTATAAGGAGGAAAATGTTGAAAATTTTTCTAAGTATAGAAGAAGAAAATAAGAAGAAGAATAGAGAGAAGTTGGGAGTTTTTAGAGAGAAGGAGGAGGATTTGTGTAGGAGATGAATGTGTTAGTGATGAAAATGAAATGGAATTTTGGCACAAAATGGCCCTCATGGCCGTCCACCTAGTGAGAGAGGGGGAGAGGAATTTTTCAAATTGTGTCTTGCATTTTGCCTCATGCATGGGAGAAAATTTGAAGGTCAAAGGTATGGGCAAGACTTGGTTTGAATGGAATGTTGGAAGACTTCCAACATGTTGGCAAAAAAAAATATTAAAGAAGTAATGTGAGAGATGATGTGTATAATGTTTGAATTAATGGTATAATTATACACAAGATGACTAATATATGGTGTAGGTGTACAAGAGTTGGATGATATTTTTATTCCAAAAATATCCATGTTGGTCGTCCACTTCAAGGGTATTATGGTAATTCCATTTTTTTGTCCCAAATTTGATGATAATAGATGAAAGATATCAATCTCCAAAATAATTAGTGATTTTCTTGATCACTTGTAAGTCTCATGATCACTTAATCTAAATCAAAATCTTAATTCTATAAGGTAAAAGTCTCTAAAATAAATAGTCTCTAAAAATTCTAAGGTGACTAATAAATACAAAAATAGTAATAATGATCAATCAAGTGATCATAAATGCAAAATAGAATTAATGATGATCATGATCACAAGTAATTAAATAAAATGAAATAAAGTACAAAATATATGTATTATTAAAAATTACCCGTCAAAATGATGCGGTAAAATAGTCGATCAAAAGTATAAACGATAATAAGGATCAATTAATAGCTCGGAAAAATCGGGGCTTCACATCCTCCCCTCCTTAAAAGAATTTGGTCCCCAAATTCTCTTCAGAATAGTTCTGGATATTGATTCCTCATGTCTTCTTCCATCTCCCACGTTGCGTCTTCGTCTCGGTTGTGGTTCTGCCACACCACTTTAACCATCGGAATTTCTCTCTTACGCAATTGTCATATCTGCTGATCAATGATCCGGATCGGCCTCTCGGTGTAGGATAGATTTTCCATTAGAGGAGGAGTATCTCGAGTGATGATATGCTCGAGATCTGGTTGATACTTCTTCAATCTCGATACGTGGAATACATCGTGCATTCCCACATATGGTGCTGGTAACTCGAGTCGGTAGGCTAATTTCCCGATCCTTTATAAAATCTCGTAAGGTCCAACATATCTCGGACTCAACTTGCCTCCTTTCTTCGGATTGATCAATCCTTTCCGTGGTGAGAGTCTCAGAAATACTTCATCTCCGACTTCAAATTCCAAATCCTTTCTTCTCTTGTCCGCGTAACTCTTTTGGCGGCTCTGAGCTGTGCAAATCCGCTCCTTGATCAGCTTGACCTTCTCCATGGCTTCCTGAACTAAGTCGACCTTTGGAATCGAGGGCGACTTCCGTTTCTCTTTCGGAGTCCATCGGTCATCAATCTCCCAGTGTAGTGGGGATCTACATTTTCGCCCATATAAGGCCTCGTAGGTGCCATCCCAATCGTGGCACAAAACTGTTATTGTAGGCGAACTCGGCTAATGGTAAGTGCGAATCCCAACTTCCTTGAAAATCCAATGTGCAAGCTCGCGACATATCTTCTAGGGTTTGAATTGTTCGCTCGATCGGCCCATCGGTTTGTGGATGTCTTTGTTGTCTTTGATACTTAGCGAGGTACCCAATTCCTCAATATCAAAACTTAGGTGGCCTAGAGGCGCTTATATTCGATCCAAATTCCCATCAGCCAATTTCCAATAATCATTCTGTAAAAATATCTCTAACAACCTTAGTGGTACGCAAAATTTCTTGTCATCACCTTGTAATAGACATTATTCATAGTACCCTATTCATGCGATCCGTAACATTTGCACCACTATTCGATTATCACTTAACCATTCATTTCTATTCCACATACCATTCTAATGTACTATTCCCACAATTATTAGTTCAAAACATACCTCTTATAATTCAAATCCCGAATATATCCTTGCTTGTCACAGCTAGTCAATACTTCATTTACCCAAGAAAATGATACTCATTATCATAGAGTCGATTTAACTAAATAGTAGACACCTATTCATATCGTGGTATATTTTCTCGAACAATCGGTAGTAGATTTCATCGCTAAAAGTGCAAGATCATCCCATAATCTCCACCCATCAACATATAATAGTCGAGACCTCAGTAATCATTTAATAAGTTATTTCCAAAGTTGTAATCATATGAGTCGCTCCTTCTAAAATCTTGATAGCAATCTCAATTTCCCATAATCATAAGGTCCTTGATTATTCCAGATAAACGTGTACGTCTCGTATACTTAATATAGAATACTATTATCCGTCTCCTCTGAAATTAACCAATACTTAATACTAAATAACTAAGTCAAAATCAATCAAATTCATATATCATGTGAGTGCCTAGATCACCATAATATTCCGAATACTCATAGATAATCATTATCCCAAATTTAATTCACAAATGAGGTATCATAACTTAAAAAAAATATTTAGTGACAATATCCAGTTGAGACCCTATAATCGTCATATCCTTGATGTATCTTATCCACGATACCAAACAACAAGTCAAATTTGCTTATTTAAGCTCGTAGAAGTATTTAGAAAAAATAACACATTGGCACATCGTCAAGCGGAGGATGCCCCTCCCAGACTAGCTATGGTTGAAAAGCCAAGAGCTGAATGGACAAATGATGATAGAAAAAGATACAACCTTGACAACGTAGCCAAGGATATACTTTACAAGACTTTGGACAAAACCATGTTCAATAAAGTCAAATCTTGCAAAACAACCAAAGAAATCTGGGATAAATTAACCTTAATTTGTGAAGGATCGGAACAAATTAAGGAAACAAATTATCTGTTGTTGTTCAAAAATTTGAAAATTTTAAAATGCTTGCAGGTGAGACAATGGATCACCGGATGCTAGATTCACCGAAATAACGAATGAGCTCTCAAAGACTTGGAAAGAATACACACGAAGAGAGATGTGTATGAAGATATTAAGGAGCCTCCCACCGAGTGGGAAATGAAGACCATGGCTCTAAGACACTCGATGGACCTATCAAAAACATCCAATCATGAACTATTCTCGGACCTCAAAGCCTATGAGTTTGAGTGAGAAGAAAAGATCAAGAGAGATAGTCAGGCCCCCAACAACTACACTCATAGTCAAAGAAGGAAGAGAGAGAGAAATCGAGACCAAAGAAGTCATTGACCAGGAGGAAATTGCCTTGATGGTTAAAAGATTCAATAAGTTCTTCAACAAGAACTACAAAAGGAACAAAGGTGAATCATCCGAAAGACATTCAAACTCCCTCCAAGTCGAGGAAGATAGGCCACCAAAGAGAGTCGAATATCAAAGAGCTGACAACCCAAGAAATAAGAGAGCTGATCAAATAGTTGAAAACTTGTGTTGGAATTGCAGACAACCAGGACACTTTGCCGTTGACTGTCCATATCCTGTAGTGAGTAAATACAGGAATGAAGAAGAAAGAAAAGTCTTCGAGAGAAAAGGCAAGAAAAGAAAAGAAAAGGGCAATGTTGGTCACGAGACCCGACACAACTAAGTCAAAAGAAGCGGGACTCGAGAGTAGTGAAGTCGACTACTCAAGTGACTCACGAAGAAGAAGCGTTAATGCATCTAATGCTAAAGAACAAGATCAACTTTGACCAAGAAGATGAGGTACACTCTAACTCATCTCATTCAGATTCTAGTGATAGTGATTGTGACACACACACTTCATCACCCACCGATCTTTATGATTCATTAGGCAAAATGATGAAAGATTTTGAGCACATTAAATCCTCACACTCACTATTAAATGAGGAAAACAACCAAAAAGCCAAAACTCACAAATTTGACTAAGAAGTTCGAGTACTCTAAGTCACATAGTGATGAGAACAAAGAGTCAAGGTCGAAAATGCTAAACTAATAAAGAGATAGTCGCTATAGAAAAGAGAGAAAATGATCCCAAAAACGTGATTGCTTCATTCACAAAGGCATCTAAAGCATTGGATGACCTTATCATGAGCCAAAAAGAATGCGAGAGACAAGACAGGACATAGGATTCAATTCCTTTGTGCATAGTCAAACTCCTAGAGTGATCTTGGAAAAAGGATCTTCAAGTATTGAAGCATCTCAATAATCCAAGACACCAAATGTTGCACACACAATCATTCCAAAGCACAATCACAAACAAACTGCCTAGGATATAAAGGAAAAGGAAAACAAAACGAGTTGAGTATCTTTGAGAGGACAATGAGAAGAAATCCAAAGCAGAGTTCCTCAAAAACTCCAAATAGGAAGTACTCATGGGAGAAGAAACAGAGCTACCAAAACCCTTAGAAGTTCTATCAAAAGAACAAATATGACGGAATGGTAGAAACTACCCAAGTCAAGTTTGATTGGAATAATGTGAAATATCAGCCAAGACCTATGGAATACATGCCAAAATGGCAAAGACCTAGAACTCAAAGCAAAGGTCATTCCAAAGGCAACAAAGCCATTATCATCACACATATGCACCCAAGCACTACACTCAGAGATATCACAATTACTCAAAGAAGGCAATTGCTAAAACACACACACAGGCATACAGACAAAAGAGACAGCCGTATGAACCTAAAGCCCCCAAGCAATTTGCCAAAGTGAATTATGATTATGGCACAGATAGATGGCAACCCCTTAGAGTCAAATCATTTGGCTATAGGTTGGTTGGATCATCTTACAACACTAAACCCTCAGGACCCAGGCAAGTATGGGTACCTAAAAATTAATTTCCTTGATCGCAGGTTCAAGGAACAGCAGAGTGCCAAGGAACCTGGTTCATGGATAGTGGTTGTTCTAGACACATGACAGGAAACAAGAAAAATCTGTCAAAGTTCAAGGAGATTAGAGGCGCAAAAGTCATATTTGGAGGAAATGAAGCTCCAGGGGAAATAAGAGGCACTGGATCCATTAAGAAAAATGGATTAGAAATCACAGATGTTGCATATGTTGAAGGCCTCAATTTCAATTTGCTAAGCATCAGCCAACTCTGTGACAAGGGCTACAAAGTTGGATTCAATATGGGAATGTGCCAAATCAAAGACACTGAATCAAATGAAGTAGTGTTGCAAGGATCCAGACAAAAGAACATGTATGTGGTAGACTGGTCGACTGCCACACCAAGCACTTATTTATTAGCAAAGAGTACAAATAGAATCAAGTTGGTTGTGGCACAAGAAGTGAGTCACCCGAATTTCAAGACAATTAACAAGCTTGCAAGGAGTAATCTTGTAGAAGGACTCCCAGACTCAAGTATAAAAGAAGGAAAGTGTTTGTGATGCATGCCGGATGGGAAAGCGATTAAATCATCATTTAAAGAGAAGTCAAGTCCATCTTCAACAAGAATATCATCGTATCTGTTACACATGGATCTATTTGGTCCAGTTGAGCCAGCTAGCATAAGTGGAAAAAAATACACTCTAGTAGTGGTGGATGATTATTTAAGATATACGTAGACAATTTTCATGTGTAAAAAGAAAGAAACTTTGCGAAGTTACCACAAATTGTGATGAAAAGAGTTCAAAATGAGAAGAGTCAAACCATTATAAAGATAAGATCTCGATGAGGAACCGAGTTTGTAAATGGAATAATAACTCAAAGATTGTGTTGAAAATGGTATTACTCATGAACTATCTCGGACTAGGACTCCGCAGTAGAATGGAGTTGCGAAAGGAGGAACAGAACTCAAGGAAGTCGCAAGGACCATGTTAGCAGGTCGCTAAAAGATTTTGGGGTCAAGCTATCAATACCGCATCTTTGTACTCAAAATAGATGCATGATAAATAGACAATCGACAAAGACTCCCTCGTGAGATTTGGACAGGAGAAAGCCAAATGTTTCATATTTTATAATTTTTGGATGTAAATGCTTCATCCACAACAATGGCAAAAGGATAATCTAAAGGCTTTTGATGCTAAAGCATGAAGGTATCTTCTTGGGATACTCAAATTTGAAAGCAAAGCCTATAGAGTCTTGAACAAAAGGACTATGGTCATAGAAGAGTCTATCCATGTGGTTTTTGATGAACCTAATGTAAATGGAGAAGACATTGAAGAGTTAGGCGATAAGTTGAATCGATCAACTATACGTAAGAGTCCCTATGTTGAAGTCGAAATCGAGTAATTAATCAAGGTGAAGATGAGATAGTCAATCTCAAAGACAATTTGAAAATCTGCAGACTAAGTGATGATGAGAGAGTCTGCTCAAGACAACACAAACAAGAAAGACGATCAACCACGGCTAACTTACTCCAACCGATGTGAGATGGCTAAGAGACCATCCACGAGAACTAGTCATTGGAGATGTAAGAGACGGTGTAAGAACCAGATCCAGAGATCAACAAGAAGCAATGTTCACTTGCTTTATTTCCCAAATAGAGCCAAAAGATGTGTCCCAAGCATTGAATGATGCACATTGGATTCAGGCCATGCAAGAAGAACTGAATCAGTTTGAAAGAAACAAAGTATGGGAATTGGTTCAAAGACCAACTCATCAAAATGTTATTGGCACAAAATGGGTTTTCGAAACAAAATGAATGAAGAAGGTTACGGGTAAGAAAAAGCAAGATTGGTAGCCAAAGGGTATTGCCAAGAAGAAGGAATAGATTTTGATGAAACCTTTGCCCCTGTTGCAAGATTAGAAGCAATAAGGATATTTCTTGCCTATGTTGCACACAAGAACTTCATTGTGTATCAAATGGATGTAAAAAGTGCATTCTTGAATGGATTATTAGAAGAATAAGTCTATGTTGAACAACCTCCAGGATTTGAGCAGAAGACTCTTGGAGATAAGGTGTACAAGCTCAAGAAAGCTCTATATGGATTGAAACAGGCACCAAGAGCGTGGTATGATACATTATCTCAATTCCTAACAGATAATGGATTCACCAAAGGCAAAGTGGAAAGAACACTCTTCAGAATTCAAGATGGAGAGAGTATAATGCTTGTTCAAATAATTTGGATCTACAAACAAAGAGTTGTGTGTTAAATTCTCAAATCTCATGCAAGGCAAGTTTGAGATGAGCATGATGGGATGACATTTTTTCTAGGACTTCAAGTTAAACAGTTGAAGGATGGAACCTTCATAAGTCAAACAAAGTATACCAGAGATTTAATGAAGAATTTTGGTATGGAAGAGAAGTCTTCTGTGAAATACCAATGAATACATCAGGCAAGATGGATATGGATGCAGATGGCAAGCCTGTGGATCAAACAAGATACAGACACTCATTGGTTCACGCTTCTATCTTACAAAGCAAAGTAGGCGGACATCACCTTTGTTGTAGGTGTATGTGCAAGATTTCAATCTGCACCAAAAGAAAGCCATATATGACAACTAAGAGAATCCTAAGGTATTTGAAGGGATGCCAGGAAGTCGGCTTATGGTATCCAAAGGAAGGAGGATTCAAGCTTATTGGTTACCCGACTCGACTATCTTGGATGTAGAGTGAAGCAGAAGAGCACTTCGACACATGCCAAATGTTTGGAAACAGATCGTTTCCTGGTTTAGCAAGAAGCAAAACTCAATAGCCACATCCACAAATGGTCGAGTACATAGTCATGGCGCTTGTTGTGCCCAAGTCTTATGGATGAGACAACAACTAAGAGATTATGATGTTGAAGAAAAAGAGATTCCAATTATGTGTGATAACACAAGTGCTATTGCAATCACTCAAAATCATGTATTGCACTCAAGAACAAAGCACATTGATGTCAGATATCACTTCATAAGAGATCATGTTGAAAAGAAGGACATCACCTTGGAATATATCTCAACTGATAAACAGTTAGCTGACATATTCACAAAGCCATTATGTGAATCAAGATTTGAAGAACTCAAGCATGAGCTAGGGTCAATTGAGTTGAGTTAACACTCAGAAGATTCAAGGAGAAGAGATGAAACGAGAAAAGATAAAAATGAAGCTAAGTTTATAAATCACCTAAGTGAGTCACCAGATCGGAAAATCACCGCATCAAGTTAGGGCGACAAATGAGTACCTATGTGAAAAGAGAGAAGAGTTGAATCAGCTAGGGAGTAAGTTGAGTTATTTATGAGGTAAGTGACAAAAACGCAGTCGTTTTTACTAAGCGGCATGTTTTTAAGGATAACGTCAAATAATAATAATGACAGATCAAAAAAGTCGCACGACCAAGCCTATGATTGGATATAAATGCTGCCGCATTAAATGCGAGAAATTAAATGCTAACCGGCGTGCTAAATCTGAGCCGTTGATCTCGATCAAATTTCAAAAATCGTATGCACGTTCTTTCATAACCCATACATATACCATTTCGTCCGTTTTCTCTCTCACACTACACCAAAACTGTTCATCTCTCCAAAAGCAAAGACTGTATTTTTCTCTTGAAACCCTATCAATCTTCAAAGCATGTTTCTCAAAAATCATTCGGTAAAAATCACTGAAATGGCAACTACTTATGATTTCACTAAGTTGGGAAAACAAATCCACACTGGCTCTACTGTGGATTTCGAAGGGATGATCAAATAGGGGTCCGACGAAACCCTTGTGAAGAAGATAGCTGAGAAAGTGGAGAAGTCTAGGCTGAAACCCTTTCTTACGATGGAGTTTTGGATGACTTATGTTGAAGAAGTCGCCGCCTCGTGAATGCTGAAGTTCACGACGAGGGCATCAAATCATCTGTTCATGGAAAGGAGTTCACGATCACTGCTGAGGATCTAGCGGAGCTTTGTTTGCTGCCGTCGGAAGGAGTACCGGATATATTGGAAGCCGATGTAAACTTGGTTGCTGCATGGAAGGAAGTGGCCAAACCTGACTGTGCTGCGAAGGTGGTTTACACAGCTGATAAGAAGCTGCTGAAGGAAGATTACCACAAGCTGCTAGATATTGTTGCCAAGTGCATAGACATCAAATTTGGAAGCTTTAATCACCGTCCAAAACTAAGCCGATCGTGATGGCTGCGATCATGGAGAAGAAGAAGGTAAACTGGGCTGAATTTGTTTATAGCGGACTCTGCCAAAATGTTGGAAATAAGTCTTTCAAGGAAGACGGGTCGCTTCGAGAGAATCATTGGGGTATGGCCTTGTTATTGGCGATGATGGAGGTGAAGGGAGTTCCACTCCGACATGGAAAGCGTTCCATGTCAACAAGAAAATGTTCGATCAAATCTTTCCGAGCTCGAAGAGAGCTTATGCCAAGAGAGCGGATACCAAAGGGGGAATCACCACTGACCGAGGAAACGGGCCGTTTGCCTCCCCTCCCCGAAGAAAGCTGCCCTGCAATGGAAAGAAGACTTGCGCCAAAGAAATAAAAGAAAACAATCGCACTCGCCCCAGCCTGAAGTCATCTGCCCCTGCGGCCGTGTCTCCCCCTACAAACGTGAGAAGAAGGAATCGTTAGTACCTTCTCCTGGATCAAGAAGAGGAGGATCGCCAAGATGAGAAAGGCAAATGCCTAAGACAATCGCGAAGGCCTTTACCTTCGAGGAACTGGAGGAAGTGGAACTGACGTTCCTTCGGTGAAAACCAAAAGAAGAAGAAAAAGAATCTTCAAACGCTCGAGAGTGATGAAGATTTGGACCTCACTCTTCTTTGCGATAAAAGAGCTAGAAATGCAGGCAAGCCATGCGGGAATCCAGAATGATGCATGAGCAACAAATTGATGGAAGGACTGGAGAGTCTTCCAAATCACAAATGAAATTGACCCTATGGGAGTGGTGCGGCTGATTACAATCGTTGTTGCTGCGACCACTTCCCCACTCACTCGAGGAAGGTTCTAAGGGAAATGGCGATGAAACGGGAACTTGGGGACCCAAGTCGAGCCAACCCCTATTGAAGGTGTCTTACCACCCGCCCCAATGGTTGAACACTCGAAGGAAACAAATGTGGGAGTTTGGAGGAAAGTGACCCCAATCAAGTCACTCGGCGGTGTGCCAACCGAGGGGGGAAACTCCCTCCACCGCAGCTAGGTCGGAGGTTGCTTTGCAGATGACTCCACAACGAATCTAGGAGGCAAAGTGGAGAAGGAAAAATAAAACGAAACACATCAAGTTTTCACTAAAGAAGCTCGGACGATTGAGATTGTCACAATTTGAAGTGCCAACTCTGCCGGTGAGGACGACGCGATGCGATCGAGGCACGAGATGGTTCTCGCCGGGAGTTAACACTGGCAATGAAAGTGCAATCCACGAGTTGAGACTCCTGTGGATGCCACCGTTGAAGACCCCAAGATAGCCGAGTGCAGCCGAAGGGATTGTCCAGGCCTTGCTGCGATTGAGACTCGCAGCGAGGTAGTGCTGAAGGCCTATGGGAGATCGAGACTCCCGAGTAAAGAGGCGAAGCACGAACATCCCTCCGATTATCATCGATGCATCCGAGAAGAAGATAAGTGCCCTTCACGATTCCCAGGACAACCCCGATGTAACTTTTCCGGGATCCGAAGGTGAAGATGAGGCCGAGTTATCCCCTGTTGCAAGTCCAATCGACTCGGTGAGGATGTTCTTCCCGGCCGACGAGTAAGCGAAATTAAAGGCGCCGACAAAAGTTCAATTTTGATGATGAGCCACTCCTACAAGTCTCATCATCATCCGATGACGCTAACATGCGTACGGCCGAGGACCATAACAACTCATATGGAAAAACCAAACAGACCGAGACCGTAAGACAAGGCGAGGCTCGGCCAACCTGGTCAATACCACAATGGACCCCGGTTGAATCATACGATCTCGCGCTCCTAACGCCGCAGAGAATCGACTCAACCGAGGCACATCACGCCACAAGTCACATTGAACAATTCCCTATGTTCGTGGTGATGCGTTTGAACAAACTTTCCCTTTCTCACTAGAAGTCGCCGATCTTGATGAAGAATCGCTAGAGATCAACAACGTTTCCATAGACCGATCCAAATCGTTCCCACGATACCATCGTCCCAAACAGATTTTGATTTTGATCTTTGGCGCCACCGAGAGGTTCGAGAAGTCTTCAAGGCAATATTTGCGGAGATAGAGAAGATGGAAAGGCACCAGGCCTCATTGGATATGCGGTGGATAACCAGAGATGCTAATCTTATGGCTGCGTGGAATCATAGTCGATCCGAATGGTGGCAATAGCAGCAGATAATGCGCGTGGAACAAGTTCGATACTTCAAAGCATTGTACAATAAGATGCTAATCTGAGCGCCGATAATCTTGACATGAAGAAGAGGATGCAAGAAAACATTGATAGAATGCATACTTCTCATACCACGAAAATGGAACAATTGCGCGAATTTCATCGAAAAGAACTTCTGGCACGTAGAGGAGAACATGAATGAAAAATTCACCTTCTTATGGCTGAAATGAAGTTGGTGACACCGAATCCAACGCCACTCACTCGAAATTTCAAGCGACTACTCCGCAAAGAGAATCAGCGAACTTCGATTATCGATCGTCTAGATTTCATGCTTGCTTTGGCATGTTTCCAGGGGTTCCTCTCTCTTTGATGATGCCAAAAAGGGGAAGAAGAATACCTGGGGCGTTGAAAGGATCCGCACTGAGAAGAAGGACGCACCGTGAAGGAGAAGACATCCAAGAAGCGAGAAGAAAGAAAAGGAAAATCGGTTGAGGGGAAGGTTCGAAAGACATGACTTTAATGGTTGCTAGAACCCTCAACAAGACTTGTCATCACGGTGACATAATCAAAGAAACTTCCAGTGACTCTGCGCTCCAACACCGTCTTTGTGCCCATATGCGAAAAGAGGAAAATAGTAGAAGCGAGAGATGACGGAGATTGAAAGAAAAATGGATGCCCGTCGATGGACATATCAAACAATACGGAGGCATTCCGGTAGGAAGAGACACGATGCCATTTGGGGCGAATCGGGCGAGCCGAGATCTGTTGATGAATTCAAGACGCCGCATCCGAGGATGCTTCGAGAACATGACCATGGCCCAAGCACGGGACTTGTATTGGGAAAAAGGCCTCAAGTCATGCGAAGAAGGCGATGGGCGCGGACTCCGAGCAAATCACCATCTTTGGTCACTCTCTTTGGAAAGAAGAAGGCCCCAAGACAATACACACCCGGAGGAAGAGGTAGAAGCGGTGGAGGAAGAGGTTTCAAACCTGACCTCTACCCAAAAACATCAAATATATAGATCCGTGGAAGAAAACAGGATCTATTGGGTGGTTTGAAACTAGCCAACATGCAAGTGGCCAAGAACAATGTTGAATATGTAAAGAGGATCGAAGAAGAAAATAAAAGACAAACTCAGTTGTGGGAAGAGAGACAAGAAAGGAAAAGAAAAGATGAAGCTGCCAAAAGAGCTTATGAGAAAAAGAAAGCGGTGGAGAAGAGAAGAAGAAAAAGGTCGAGAAAGAAGAAGAGTGATGAAGAAAGAAGGAGGGCGTGAAGGAGATGAAGTGTTGCTGTCCACCCCTTCATGTAATTTACTATAGTAAATATATATGTATCTGTGTAAAGGACAAGAATGTTATGATCAATAAAAGATTGATTCTACACATACACTCTCTGTTACTGCACTACCTGTATGTATCTTTGATGCTTACACTTTTGCATGTATGTTTTAAGTTTTGGCATCATCAAAAAGGGGGAAATTGTTGGGAAATTTATTGTTTAGATTTTGATGAATTCCATGTAAAACTTAGACTAGAAAGTTGGCACCCCATTTTCTTTGTAATTTTCATTGTAATAGATAGATAAATTTGCATTTAGGAGTCAAGTCACTATGCTGGATATGCAAGAAGTCAACTCAAGGCTAAAATGAAGACTCATTGTGAAGCGGTGAGTATGGCAAGGAGGAGAAGTCAAGAACTCGAGTGAAGGAGTAGCGGTCTATGAATACAAATTGTGAGAAGTGTCGACAAGTCAACTCAAGACAACCAAGTCAAGTTGAAGTGACAGATGAGTCTTCCAATGATTAGGAGCTGACTCGAAGTCACCTGGGGAAGTTAAGGAACCGCAGTCAAGTGAAGACAACTGAAAAGAGTCCGTTGCACAGAAGTCAAGAAAGTTACTTAAATAAGCAATACTTCCATGTCTGTAATATTCTAAAGTGCTTCGATCGAGAAGCGTCACAAAAGGAATAAACCAAATGGGAAGCACTTTGCACTGTGTCGACTCTGAAAAGCTAAAGGTTCATTTAATACGAGGTAATGTCAATTTCAAGAACTGCAACAAGACAAGCCAACGGCCACTAGTGTCTTTTGAAAATCAGCCTCAACGGGCAGATTTTTGAAAGAGCACTATAAAAGGCAGAGGAATCACTTTGAGAGTTGTGAAGGAAATCGATCCAACACCAAGTTGTGAAGGAAAGACAACCTCATACTGTTGAAGAGGAAACTTTTGAAGAATCAAAAGGGGTCTACATTCCAAGGAGGATTGTAGAAAGGTTCAAGGTCGAACCAGTCCCGAGCTATTGGAGGGCTTCCTGATCAAATCCAAGAAACTTGAGCAAGTGAGCTGTAGTAGCAAGACATATACCCTGTGAAGAAGCTGAGTCGTACGAGAAGCCAGTTGTGTGACCAAGGTATCTCCAGACTGAGTCCCAAATGATCAAGTCAGCTGTGTGATCAAGACTTGTATCTGGACTGATAACCACTTTGTACTCTGATCAATACTTAGTGGATTCCTCCAGGAGTTGGAGAAGAGAGGATTAGAAGAATTACCCTATCTTCGAACCTCTATAAAATTTATTGTGTCATTTACATTTCAACATTTACTTACTGCATATCATTTAATATCTGCTAATAATTTGCTATCCAATTGATATTTAACAAAGTGCTAAAACCAAGTGTTAAAACAAATTTAAACCAAATTTAAGGTTTAAGTCTTCCATCAAAATCTCATCACAAGGAGTTAAGTATTAGACTAAACAATTTGAGTTATTCTATCAACAACTCGATCAGTCTGTTGAGTGGCTAACTCTGCTTGGTTAACTAACTTACTTGTCCATCGAGGACATATACATAGGCGTGAAATCAACTCAACTTATTTAAAAGGACTAAATCGAAAAGTTGGTAAGGTTTATTCAACCCCCTTCTAAACCTTACTTACACCCCTTGGGACCTACACTTGTTACCTGTAGCATTAAATTATTTTATGTATCGAGTCTCGAGGCCGAAATTGGATATTGATATAGCCTGGGGACGTTTCTATATTTTCAAAACTGGAGACTTATTTGCTTGTTGCAAATATGGGGGTTGATTTGCATCTTCCCAAAAACTTCGAGGACCCGACTTTAATTTTCAAGGGAATTCGCCATTGATGAAGACATAGAAGCAAACAACATGGGCCAGACACCTTCTCTCATACCGTGGACGTATCTGTTGCTATCACCGACATAAATGACCGTCTGAAACGCCACCTGGAGGGTCTGGACGAAGGCGGCAGCGAGATGCGCACGAAAGCGGTAGATCGGCGGAAAACCGTGGCTAGTCTTGGAGGCAGCGGTGAGACCTACATTTTTCGATCTTCTCCTTGGCATCGTGGCGCGACGCCTGGCAGGACCAACCTAAGCGGACGGCGGTGAGCTTATTTCGGCGGTGAATCTGGTGGCAGACGCATGAAGGAGAAGATGGGCTTATTTTCCATTTTCAGATTTTTATTTAAAAAAAAGGGAAAATATGGAAATAGGCAGTATGTTGGTGGGCTTATGCACTTGGTTTCCAAAGAAGAAAGGTTGCTCATATCATTGGGCTGAATGGTGGAAATGGGCTGCTGTTTGTTTTGAAAGGCTTCAAGATATGGGTTGGACATAATGCAAATGGAAATTGAAGGATAGGGCCTGTTTGTGGCTCAATTGATACTTTAATTTATTTGTAATTTTGTGTCTAGAATGAGCCATAAACTTGTTCTTATTTTTAATTATTGCTTTTATTGTTTTAAGTATTTTTGCGAATTAAATGTCATTCATATAACATGCCATATAGATCGCATGTACACCGCTCTAGGTACTATATTGTCATGCATAGTTTTAATATTTATTTTCTTTTCTAATTTTTAATTAGATTAGAAAATTTATATTGTGAATAATAATTGAACCAATTCTTTTTAAACTTGGTTGGGATATTATTAATTTTTCTAAAACCCAATAGTTAAAAAATATTAAGTGAGAGAGGATGCGCTATTTTTAGTGAGCCCACGGTCTCCTATATTAGCCCATTAGTAGGAATATATGTATGCCCCGTGCCAATTTTATTGGTCTCCCTATAGGAGGGCTACATTGTTTCAGTTACTAGATTGGGTCCAAATTTTTATGGTGATTAAATTTTAAGTGTTAATTATTTATGATTGCCCTATAGGTAACGTAATTAATTTGGTACTTAGAAATAATCAATATAGAGGTTATGCATTTAAATCAAAGACATCGTGGGGACTTCCTATAGAATATCCAAACGATGTCAATAATGGCCAAAATTATGCGATACTATATTAATATTGCATGATTTGCTAGATATATTGAATTAAGTGGGAGGGTTCCAACCTAGCCATAAATCACATTTATTTCTCATATAGAGAAATATGTTTTAGATTTATGGTTTTAGGTTATTGCCATATTATAGTAGTTTTGGGTCTACTCATGCATTTCTTATGCATCATATATGAAATCTCTTTGTTGTATGCAAGCTCATTTTATTTTGAATTTTATATTTCAGAAAAATGTTTGCTCATCCACTGTCCTTGATACTATCTAAAAATCAACTAGTTGGAGAAAATTATATTGATTGGAAAAGATATCTCATGATTGTTCTCACTACGGAGAAGCTAAAATTTGTGCTAATTGAACCATGTCCCATTGTTCTCACTGGGGAGTCCTCGGCTGAACAAAATGAGCTTATGATAAGTGGACTCATTCTGATGAGATGGCTCGCTGCTATATTTTGGGATCTATCTCAAATGTGCTGCAGCAGAAACATCAGAGTATGAGTACTACTACTGAAATCATGGAAAGCCTCCGGGATGTTCGAGCACCAAGGACGGCAGGCTCGCCAAACAGCCATTAGGTCTATAATGAATATGCGCATGAAACATGGGACGCCCGTGAGAGATCACATGCTTGTATTGATCGCTCCGTTTAACGTGGCTGAGGTTTTAGGGGCTGAGATCAAATCGGAGACTTAGGTTGACATGGATTTGGAGACTCTTTTATAAACCCATTTACACCCTATGGGTTTTACCCCATTAGGCAAGTCTACAAGATCCCGCACGGCAGTTAGTGTACATAGATTCATTTCTGAATCCATAGCACTCCTCCAGTGATCAACATCTAGATCCCAGACGAAGTTAGTGTACATAGATTTCATTTCATTTGGAGACTGCCTTGAAAGACTCTCCATAGAGCAAGTATCTAGAGGGTGGTCTAATGACGATATCCCACTACGTCTAACTGGTGGAGGCTCTTGGATGATTGGAATTGGTTGTTGTTCCCACTAAATCTTGTTCACGATGCTCCTCATTCTCATCTTCAGCACCTAGAGGTGTCTGAACAATGGGAACATGATCTCCTTCCGTCTCAGCTATTGGAGATCTAGTAGGTGGAGCCTATGTTTGTTTCCCAATAGATCCATCTACCAACGACGGTAAAAATGTGAATTCAAATTGAGTAGGTTCAGTGCGGATCTCTGGAATAGATAAAATGGAAAGGTATTCCCTCATCTCTTCCAAAAGGACCTTACTATTTGATTCACGTTCTTCTAGATATCTATCCTCTAAAAAGGTTGCATTTGTACTTACAAATACCTTTTTATCCTGAGGACTATAGAAGGAATATCCTCTTGTTCCCTTAGAATAACCTATGAAAATGCAGACCTTTGATCTTGATTCCATATTTTCCATCTTTCCCTTAGCACGTGTGCAGGACATCCCCATACCCGGATATGTCTTAGATTGGGCTTACGTCCATTCCACAATTCCAGGGGTGTCTTAGGGACATCTTTAGAAGGAACCATATTCAATAAGTATATCGCAATTTGTATAGCATATCCCCAAAATGATGTTGTAAGAGTAGAGAAGCCAAGCATAGATCTGACCATGTCTAACAAGGTCTTGTTTCTCCTTT
The DNA here is from genome assembly GCA_016081115.2 of Rehmannia glutinosa. Taxonomy (NCBI): domain Eukaryota; kingdom Viridiplantae; phylum Streptophyta; class Magnoliopsida; order Lamiales; family Orobanchaceae; genus Rehmannia; species Rehmannia glutinosa. The sequence continues at coordinate 46,729,403 of CM071926.1, read as the reverse complement.
CTGAGACACCATTCTGTTGGGGAGTACCTGGTGTGCTCAACTGGGATAAAATCCCATTTTCTAATAGGTATGTTCTAAAGTCGTTGGATAGATACCCTCCACCTCGATCTTATCGAAGTATCTTTATGCTCTTACCTAATTGCTTTTCTGCTTCAGTTCTGAATTCCTTGAATTTCTCAAGTGCTTCAGACTTGCGAGCCATTAGGTAAACATAACCATATTGAGAGTAATCATCAGTGAAAGTGATGAAATACTCCTATCCACCTCTAGCTTGGACATTAATGGGTCCACATACATCAGAGTGTACTAATTTCAAGACTTCTTTGGCCCTAAGCCCTTTTGAAGTAAATGACCTCTTAGTCATTTTACCTTCCAGACAAGATTCACATACTGGCAGAGATTCTACCTTTAAATCACTTAAAGGATCATCCCTTACTAGTCTTTGAATCCTATCAAGGTTAATATGACCAAGTCTTAGGTGCTACAAATAAGTCTCATTAGTAGGAGATAACTTCATGCGTTTATTAGATGTAGTGTGGTGCAATAAGCTATCTAGGAGGTTTTAAAATATACAAATCGTTATTCATATGTCCGTTACAAATAAGAGCTTTATACAAGGTAATATCAACCGCTATCGGTGAAAAATGGACATAATATCCTTGTTTAAACAATAAAGCAACAAAAATTAAATTTCTAGTAATATCTGGGACATAATAACAAATCTTCAAAACCAAATGTTTATTATTGCTGAAATAAAGATAAACAACTCCAACAGCCTTTGCAGACACCACAACTCCTGTGCCAACCCTGAGAGTATGTTCTCCTTCATTGAGCTCCCTAGTTACTTGGAACCCCTGCAATGTATTGCAGATATGATTAGTGGCTCCAGAGTCTACTATCCATTCTAGCGGAAAAAAAGGCTAGTAATTGTGTGATTTATGTGTGAATATAAGGGTTGCAACTTTTGACACGATTTCAAATTTAGTAAAGAAAGCCAAACACTTTGATTAAATGTTTAACTTTAGCCAAGTGAGTTTATTGTGAAGGTTGGGGATCGATGATGAATAATCCGAGGTGGATGAAACTTGATGTTATGGAGAAATCGATTCTCAAAATAAGTATTATATTTCTTGATTGAGTTTATGGACATTATTATTTGCTTGAGGACAAGCAAAAGACTAAGTATGGGGGAGTTGTTTTGCATACTTTTGTGTGTGATTTTTGTGTGATTTATATTTTCCTTGTGTGTGATTGTACGTATTTTTGTATCTTTTTGTCCCATTTTATAGTGTCGTATGTTACGTAGGGTATTTTTGTTTATTTCGTAGGTTTTCGTAAAAAAAACCTTGAAAACAAGCTAAAATGGTTAAAAATGGGCATTATGGGCGAACGACGGTATGGTGCGATCGACGTTGTGAACACGCACGCAAGGGTGCGCAGTGCGCACGTGAGACAATGGCAAAAAATAAACGCGCGCGCACTTGCGCGCGGCGCGCAACGTCAAGGCTTGACTTCAATGTGCACGCTGCGCACGAGTGCGCGAATGCGCACAACGAGCTAAACAAGGGCGCGCGCGCGCAAGAGGCTACCGCGTGCATGCATGGGCGCACAGATGAGATGGTGAGCGGCGCGCAAGGCATGCACGCGAGGGCAATGCGCGGGGGCGCACCGGCCGTATTTTTAAGAATTTTTATTCGATTTTCCTTTTCCTTTTTGGATTCTTCCACCTTGTGTAGGGATTAGGCTTATAAATAGCACTTAGGGAATCCATAATTTCGTATATTTTCATACTTAGCACTTCTAGACTTTAGGTTTTGGTATTTTTCTCTTCCATTCAACATTGGGATTGCTTGGGTTCTTCCCATTGAAGTTATTTTTGCGGCTTAATCAAAGCATAATATTTCTTCATCTCTTTTGTCTGATTATAATTGTTGGGTGATTATTGTTGTTGCATGATAATGTTTATGATTGTTTTCCTTCCTTCAATTGAGATTATGACCCCACCCCCAAGCATGAACTAACTTCATTGTTCTAGGATTAAGATGATTTGATTCAAACAATAAAGAATGAGTATTGACTAATTGATTTGCTTTCCTGAATAAATTGTTTTACTTGTTGATTAATTGTTTGGCCAACTCTTGATTGTTTTGAGGGAATAATTGATATCGAGATAAGATATTATTCGTGGACCAAATTTATTCAGGGGGTTAGATATGAATCAGAGATGTATTATCTAACCTTGGCCTAATGAAAATAGCAAATTATGTTGGGATATCCCTAATCTGTGAATACGTGAGTTATCAGATCTAGGCCTTATATTTACATGTTTGTTATATTTATTAACCGCATGATCAATTAGTTGATATTCTTGCTTGCAAGTTTGATGAGATAAATCTGAAATCCTAGACTTTCATCTATATATTTTTCTCAAAGTTTACTCGTGTTTAGTTTGATTATTGTCTTCGTAATTATTTTCCTTTAGTTTATTAAAATCGCAAATCTGATTAGAGTGTTTAGGATTTACTTTCTGTTAATTGTGAAACATAATAATTATTGCCGGCTATGTCTTCCTTGAGAGATGACTTGTGGTCAAGTTGCTACCCTACGATTGATCTCGTTCTCTTGCGATGATTGCTAAATTTATTTTAGGTGTTTAGCGGTCAAACAAGTGTCTAACATGAAATTATCTTGTGGTACCCTCAAGTGTTCGGGTCCTTTAGGATTAGCATTGAGACTTTTAGGTCTTCAATAATAATTTGAGCTATTTCTAGCCCGACACATATTTGTTGTGTGACCACATTTACCGCAATTGAAACAAGTAATATTTTTGGAAACATAATAATTCACATAAGTAGGTACTTGGTTCTTTTCCATATCATTGATAATATTTGGCATATAACCAAGTCATAGTTTCAAATGATCACAATGTTGAACACCAAGAATTTTGGTCATTTTATCAGTACTCAAGTTAAACTTCATCATATCCTTTTTCATGCAATCAATATCCTTAATGAGTTCCTTTTTTTCAAGGTATCTAACCTTATCAAGAGTAACATTATGAGCACTAGTAAGAGATTCATAAGAAGCAAGTAAACTATCCTTTTCTAATTTCATATTATTAAACTCCTTTTTCAAAAGCTTGTATTTAATAATCATATTTTAAAACTCATTTTTGCAATTCATCATAATCATCTTGCAAGTCATTAATGAAAGAGATAGAAGAGTTAGAGCACACCTCATTGTCTTCTTCGATGCCCATAAGACATTGCTCGGCTTCTTCATCATTGGATGTTGTAAGAACCTCATCCTATGTTTTTGGGTCGGCTTCGGCATTCAAGGCTTTTAATTTTCTGTGGAATTTCTCCTTCTTCCTTTGATCTTCTTCTCCTTTTGGACAATCGGCAACATGGTGTCGGGGTTTTCCGCACTTAAAGCAAGAATTGTTTCTTTTTTTTTCTTTTCTTGTTTTTTTTTTTACAAATTTTGTAAATATTCTAACAAGTTCATCATCTTCATCTACATCCTCATCACTTGAATAATAATTTCTCGATTTTGAGGCAAGACCTTTTAGAGTTGATCCCATATCCGGTTGAGAAGTCGATGCTTTTGAATTACTCTTTTCATTGGTATAAACTTCATAGATGAGAAGATTGCCGATAAGCTCATCAAAATTTAGAGTTTCTAAATTTTGAGCTTTCGTGATAGCGGTAACTTTTTCGGACCAAAAGGCGGAAGAGCATTTAGAACTTTGGTGTTTATCCTCTTCGGTAATAATTTTCCCAAGTGCACCTAGAGGATTTATAATGTTGTCAAGTCTTTCGACCATTTTGGAGATATTTTCTCCAACATCATAGTGAAATTTTTGAACTTTTTGACCAACATGGTCTTTCGAGCTTGTTTCACTTTCTTTGTGCCTTCATAGATAACTTCTAATTTTTCCCATACATCATGAGCAAATCAAATTCCTCTAATACAGTTATACTCCGCAGCGGTAAGAGAACAATGAATAATGTTAAGAGCTTTAACGTTTAGAGAGAATATTTTCTTGTCTTCATCATCGAACTCCTTGAAGGCTTTAGGGATTTGAGTTCCATTCTTCTTTTTCTTCATTGGGATAGATTCTCCATTAATAACCGTGTTTCAAATATCGAACCCATGACCTTATAAGAAGTACTCCATTCTATCTTTCCAAAATGCATAATTATTGAGTCAAAGAGAGGTGGTCTATTAAATGAAGCACCGGTTGGAAGATATCTCTCGTTCGTAGCCATGTATCTTTCCTCTTTACTCGCAATGGAAAACGAGTTTGCCAAAGAGTTTGTCTTTGATACCACTTGTTAGTTCAAGTGGCTACGAAAATCTAAAGGGGTGAATAGATTTTCCCGATTTTTCGATTTCTGCCCTCTTTTTCGAATATGAAGATGGTGAAGAAATAGAAGTGTAGTAAATAAATCAACACTCAATGATTTATATTGGTTCAATCACCTAGGGCCTAATCCACTACCACCCAAAGATGTCCGAATGGATTTGGAAAAGGAAAAAAATTATTAATAGGTACAACTATTACAACCTTTACCTTGAAGAGTACCACACTCTTCTTACAACATCACCTATGAAGATCACCACAATCTTCCAACTCGAAGAGCACCAAACTCTTATTCACCTCGAAGAGCACCAAACTCTTATTCACCTCAAAAAGCACCAAACTCTTCCAATACCTCAAAGAGCACCAAACTCTTCAACACGAAAAGCACCAAGCTTTTCAATCAATCACCTCTCATCAACCAAACATGCTCTTGCCAAAAGAGCACTAACAATGATTTCTTGTTTTGGATGATGTTACAATACAATCAAGATTACACTTTAAATGAAATATTACAACTCAAAAGTGCAAGTGTAATCAAGAAGGAAAGCCTAGTAATCAAGATGTGAAAGTGATGTGCTTAGGCTATTACAACAAGAACGTTGAAAATGAAAGCTTAGAGAGCTTTGCTGATTTTCTTGTTGTGTTGTATGCTTGTATGTTATTTTTGATCCTTCAAGCCTTCATGTATTTATTGGAGAGCTTCTAGATTTTATCACCAACATATACTCCTTCTAAATGAGTAATTTCTGCAAAAGAAAGATCAATTAATCCAAGAAATAACTATTAGAAGCAAAGCCACAATTTCATGAAATCACGCAGCGGAGATAGTTTCTGCTGATAAAATACTAGGGCGACCGATCGCCCTCTAATAAGTTTGAAATGTAAAAAGACGTTGGAAATATTTTAATATTGGTTGCCCTTGGGGTTGAACCAGTCGAATGGGTAGGGTGATCGATCGACTAGGGGGTTCGACCAGTCCCCCTCATGTTCGATCGATCCCACTTGATTCAGAGAGACAACAGAGAAAAATAAACTCTCAAGGCACCCGTCGACCCCACCGGTCTCCCTCCCCTATGAAGTCCCATTGTCTGTTCTCTGTTTTGTCCAACTTTAGGTACGGGTTGCCTATAGGGCGACCGGTCGACCTAAGTACAAAGAAGGTGTCCGAATTTTGTCAAAAATTACGTTCAAGAATTACTTCAAAAATTTAGTAAAAATCATTGAAAATATTTTGAAGTATTTAGACAACATTTTGGGACATTGTTTTGGTATAAAACTCATTTAAATGAAATCATCAAAATTACGATAAAAATAATTTTGTAACAGTATCATCATCATGTTGGGTGCACATTTCTTGTATATCTGACACATCGACTTCATCATCACTACCATCTTCATCATTTGGTCCACTCTTCTTTTTTTCTTTTTTTTTTTTTTTTTGTGGGGGGGTTCATTTGGTCCACTTTCACTTGGTTAAGAATCAACATGTTCATCAACACCAAAATCATCAATCAAAGGTTCAAGCTCATCGCCAGCAAAAGTATTTTCCGGATCATGCTCAACATTGAATAATATATTATTTTGATAAATATTACTGGAGCTCGAAGCACATCCATACAACTCATATACCCATATATTTGCCATCTATTGTGTGACAGAAGGCAAATCAAGTATACTATCAATCCAACAGAAATGTAGCACATCAATAATATTCATAATGTCTAAACTTTTTTACTTTAATATGGGATCCAAGAAAAAACGCAAATCTTCATCTGAATTAACTGGTATCAGTTGAGATGAGTTATACGAATGATACACAACAAATATTTTCAGACTAAATAAAATTTGATCAATCCCCAATATCTGATACAACTTCACCAATAATTCAGAGAATTGTGTTAGACGAGATATTCTCTTTGCTCTAAGCACAGGGTGACCGTAAGACATTGAGTTATCATTCTGTTTATTTGGCCTCCAACGTACACCAAGATATCAATATAATTTCGATTTGACATACATTACTACAAATTATGAACATGTAAATTTACATATATTTATTCAGTTAACTAACATAAACTATAATTTAAGGTTCAAAATTAGTTGGATAATAAAGACAATTTTTTCTAAAATACACAATTTGGAGTTCTACATTTATTAACCGATTCCATAAGTGTCAATATTATCTATAGTAACTCAGCTATCCAGTAATAAAGACTGATATTTCAATAATATACAATTTAAGGTTCACAATTTTTGTTTCTGGTTTATGGTTTTCTAATTTACATTACATATAAATTATTTTGCTTATGAAGGGGAACATGTAAGACATAACCGAACCTCAAGAATTTTTTGTAATTATTAAAAATCTATGAGTTTTTTTGGTAATTAGCCCGAACCTCAGGGAGTTTTTTGTAATTACTCCTAAAGAAGGGACCAACCAAGTAAATCCTAAGTACCATATGTGTTATGCAAATAAGGACGAAAAAGATGAGAGGTAAGTTTTCTTTAAGAAATTAAAAAAAAAAAAAAGAAAACTTTGTGTGTAATTAATTTCGCATAAATATCTAAGTCTAAACACATATACGAGGTACAATGTATTGAAAATTAATGCCAGATATAATGATTATCAAAATTATCTGTTTCATGTAAATGGATTTTCCCTCTGGATTATGTACTTAGAGGGAATTATAAATTTGCATTTGCGTAAGAATGTGCTCAAAATTGTCTGTAGATTTTTGAGTTGGATGAGAATGCATCCCTTCATAAGTTGTAACCACAATTCCTTCATCTTTAGACAGCCTCTGAACTTGCTTTTTAACATTGAAACCTTGATGTGTGCACCTGTAATAGCTTCTGCAACAGTACAAAAAGAACAAATAATGGTTAAACTCTTTTGTATTCTTGTTTAGCTCAAATAACACATGCATACTAATCGGTACTTTTGTAATTGGACATAGACGTGACTCGTAACACAAAACAGAGTTTTTTTTTTTTTTTTTTTGTGGTACAACACAATAACAATCATCCAAGCATGTAACAAGGATACATACATATATATACATGCGTGTGTGTGTGTTAGATCTATTAAAGTATTAATTTGGTAATAATTTTTTTTGGATTAATTGTAAAATTGGTTCCATAACTATAGAGGACTAGCAAATTATGTCCTGTAAATATTTTAGGTAGCAATTTGACCCCGTAAAATTTTGAGTCTTTGCAATTTTAAGCCTACAAGTTTTCATTTATGTAATTTTGGTCCTGTAAGTTCTGATTTTGTCCAATTGTCCCAACTAGGTGATTCAATATTTCATTTGTTTTGAAAATATACCATCTTCCTTGAGTCAAAATAACCAAAATACCTATGTCCGTTAAACATTACATGACTGAAATCGCTATTTTGATCAAAGAGTAAAATCATCAAGGATCGAAACTGTAACTTCTTGAAACTACAGGACTAAGATTACCAACTTTTAAGAGTTACAGGACTAAAATTGCAATTAAGCCAAAATTTTTGGAATCGTAGAAGAATGCACGACCATACACACATATCTTGGACAGCATTAATAATGCAACCATTATATATGTATCATCTTAAATCGTCAACATGTCATAATTGTCACAATTTAATGCATATTAGTATAGACTCAGATATTAGGAAATATAACAAACCCCTCACATACTTTTTAACTCTAGGCTCCGTAGCAATATACATGTATGCATAAAGATTACAAAACTTCACTGTTTCATCACATCAAGGAGGTCAGGATCAAAATACACGTCAAATTAATGAAGAATACTAATTAATTTATTTATTTAATTCCAAATTACATGCACTTCATCTTTTTGTTGTTTTTTAATTCTCAAAATTATCACTTACAACAATTTTACTAGTATTTATTTTTTTTTTAAAATACTCTTTTAATTTACCTTGCCTTGAGATCATGAAGCAAATATCTAAAAACAGCTTAACAAAAAAAATGGAGCTTGAAACTGCAACACCACAAATTAAAGACTAGAACAAAAAAAATTAAGAACACTTACATAGAATTAAATAATTGAAATCAATTGAAGAAGAAGAAAGGAAACCTGGGGAAGTTATTGTTGTTGACAGCCTTTTGACCATATTTTCTCCATCTATACCCATCATCAAGTATATCGACTTGGCTTCTCGTCTGAAACGCGTATCTACGGTTTCTACACTTCTTGTCGTCCTTTTTCTTCCCTTTCTTCTCCTCATGATTATCCAATATGGGACTATTATTATTTTCCATGGTTGTGATAATATACCCATCAATATTATTTGTGATCTTATGATGATGATCATCATCATCTTGGATAAATTCATGATCATGTGCATGATGAGAATTCATCATCACCATGTTCAGTTGGGATAAATGAGAATTTTGTGAAAAAGTTGAAGAAGACTGAAACATGGGTGGATAGTTGTTGTCCATGAGAAAGAGAAGAAAATTAATGAGAAGAAATAGCTTTTGATTTGTGGTTGTAAAGGTGTAATATAAGCTAATGTTAAATATATCAATTAAAGTTGACAGGGGGTTTTGATGGCTATAGTATATTAGTACAATATTATTTATTGTCCTATATGCTAAGTTACAAAAAGAGGGGGAGTGTAACGAAAATATTTAAGGGTGAATGTTTAGTTTTGCATCTACAGGGGATGTTGTAATATTAGTCCTCTAATAACTTTTAAAATAGCAATTTTAGTCCTGTGATTTTTAAAATTGCAACTTCAAGAGTTAAAGGATTAATATTGCAACTACCCCTACAAATACAAGACTAATTTTGCAACGTTCTTGTGAAAGTGGTTAATAAGGAGGTATTTTAAAAATAAATAAAATAAAAATAATTAATGTAATATATTTCGAATCAGTGATTAGTGCATTATCTCAAATGACATATTAATATTATTTAGCCTAACAAACTAAATATCATTCATCTAATGGGATTTGAAAATTGTTCAAATAGGTATTTTTTTTTCTTGCTTAAAAATAGGAAGTCTGACAAATAGAAAATATTAATATTATTAGAAGGATCTTTTTCGTTTTTCTCTCTTGCAAACTCCACATTAAATAATTTATTATCAATAATCTTGACTATCTGTTATTCCTCTCAAAAAAAAAAAAAAAAAAAAAAAAACATCACTATTGTAACCAAAATACCTTATATCTCCTTTCCAAAAAATAAAATAAAAAAAATACTTTATATCTCATCTAATTTCATGGTATTTTATGAATATTCTTTCATTCACTATCACCATGCAATAGTTTTTTTTTTTACATTTTTTTTCAAGAAATGACAACAGCGGGTAGAGGATTCTTACGATTTTTTATGTGTGATTTAATTCTTAAGTCGCTAGAGTGAATTTCAAGTGCTATAATACTTAGCCAAATAGAGAATTATGTTATATTTTCCTATGTTTGACAGTTTGAGGTTATCAGTGAAAATGGCAAACAATTTTATTTTTAATTTTAATTTTAATTTCTACTCAGATTTTTGTGGATTGGGGTTAGAAAAGTCGAGGGCTAAGTATTCATGAGTCATGACTGTTATTTTGAAAAGTATAATTCAAAGGATAAACTTTTCTCAATACGAAGTGATTGGGTTTGACTATAAGTTTGTCAGTCCATTAACTTAGAATACTATTTTTATTATTTTCATTTTTCTTGGAAAAATGATCAATTCATCTACTATATATAGTAATATTGGTACTTATTAATCATTGAGGAACAAATAGATTACAACAAATTTGCGTTTTTATGAGAACAATTAAGGTTGAATCAATTTTTATAAGCTTAATACAAAAGGGATCTTCTAATATGTCTAGTGTCACCTCACCCCTACAATTCTAAAAATTACATCCAATTTTTAATACATATTACACCTAATCTATCAATTTGAACAATAAAAGTAAAGACTAAATTAAAATAAAAATAAACTAAGGGGAAAAATCCTCTTTCCCTCCATTCAACAAGTTATCTAATTTATCAATTTTATTATTGAGATAGTATTTGCTACTCACGTGCCCGATAAGTAAAAGAGTTCCATATAAACATAAACTTATTAGATTAATATCAGTTATATGGAATAACTAATTTGGATAAGTTAAAGTCTTTTAAGCTAAATACATTTCAGAATTGAGAAATATAAACCAACGTTTCTTTCCTTTTTGTTAGATTAGTTTTAATATTATGCGTCGCCCCACCATGGCTGCCTTTCCGGCCAATTTTTCAGTCAAAATTTTGCCGGAATTGAGATCTCCTCCACGCCAATCTATTCTCCAGTGGATTTTTCTTCTCCGGTTCATGCTCAAGATCCATCCATGGTGAAAATTGTTGATTACAATAATGTGGTTGCAACGGGATAGCATTCACAATGGCTCAATTACAAACTGGAATATGAAACTATTCTATTACAAATAAAACTTCTTGAAACAGGAACTTCAGGAACTGAACAGTAAGCCGAGTCGAGATACTGTCTCTATCCGCAAGACAATTACTTCCCGGCTAGTGCTCACGGTTTGACGTATTGCCTCCAAAGATAAAACGACTTCGTCTTCTGTGTAGTAGCACCACTAACACAGAAGCACCTTCGAACTAAAAAGTGTTGAAGACTGGTTGCTGGACTTTGAGTGCAGAATGCAGAAATATGGCTTTGTGTATGAATATTTTCTGTGTTTTTAAACTGCAGTGCACTAAAATGAATATATAGCCAACAATTCCACCTGCATGAGAAAAAACTGGGTAGTGGGCATTAATCACGTGTAACAGTCATGGTGTTACATCCTACTACTGCATAACAGTCAAGTAGTGGGCTAACGTTTAGTGGACCTGGACTCGGGCCCAAGGGCCAAGGCCAGGCCGAGGCCAGGCCGGGCGGGCGCGCGCGCGTGTGGCCCACTTGTGATCATACACTTGTGTTATAGTTTATACAACAAATAACACCTTCTAGTAAATAAACTAGGATAAACATTGATTTGTATTCTTTTGCATGTTTTTGTGTGTGTTTTGTATGATGATTTATACATATTTTTGGCGAGTTTTATTTGCATTTGCATGTTTTAGTGTTATGTTGTGTTATTTTATTAATTTTTTAGGTTTTGGTGGAAAAAACAAGTTATGGAGCAAAAAACGTTAAAAAGTCATTTCGCAACTTCACAATCATCATCGTATTTTGGACGTACCGTTCACATCCGAAGTCCAATTGACATGATTAATAAACCATTGGAAAGCTAAGACAGAGTTCTACAATGTCTATTTACTACAAAATGCAAATGAAGACGTTTGGATGGGTTAAAATCATGTGCAAGTCGAAATAATATTTTAAAATCTCGGAAATGGCACGTCTTGGTAGTTTGGCCATAACTCTCTCTAGAAAATTGATATTGAGGTGATTCAAGTGGATATGGAAAACTAAGAGATAGATCTACAATTCATAAGAAGACATCAAGACGAAATACCAACGCTTAGAGGTGGCACGGTCGCACGCAAGTGGTGCGCGTGATCGCCTGTATTTGACAGAAGACTGACGGCCGAAGAGTCTTGTGGCGCGATGCGTGTGTGTGATCGCGCACCGTGACATCTGACACGAAATTTTCGATTTTTTCCCATTTTTGGCTCTTCCACCTTGTTTAGGACTCTAGGCTTATAAATAGGACTTGGGAGCCCCTATTTTCTACACACCATCATTCATAGCACTTTTAGACTTTAGTTTTTGGTATTTTTCTCTTCCATTCAACATTGGGATTGCTAGGATTCTTCCCTTGAAGTTATTTTTGCTTCTTAATCAAAGAGTAAAATTTCTTCATCTCTTTTTTCTGATTTCAATTGTTGGGTGATTATTATTGTTGCATGATCATGTTTATGATTGTTTTCTTTCCTTCAATTGAGATTATGATCCCATCCCCAAGCATGAACTTATTTCCTTGTTTTAGGATTATGATGATTTGATTCAAACAAACAAGCATGAGTATTGATTAATTGATCTGTTTTCCTGAATAAATTGTTTTACTTGTTGATTGATTGTTTGGCCAACTCTTTATTGTTTAAGGGGATAATTGAGATCGATCGAAGATATTATCCCTGGATTAAATTTATTCAGGGGGTTAGATATGAATCAGAAATGTATTATCTAACTCAAGGCTTAATGAAAATAGCAAATTATGTTGGGATAGCCCTGTTTGATAAATGGTTTTATCTTGATTTTGATGATTTTGTTTTTATACCAAAACAATGGTTTTAAAGGTTGTCCAAATACTCCTAAATGATTTTAAATGGTTTCAATATTTTCCGTAGTATTTCCTCAAGTTTAGTTTCGATAATATTGGATAACACTTTTAATGATTTTATGTCAATGGTTTCTTTCATTGAAACTATGTTTCTAAATGTTGTCCTAATACTCCCGAGTGGTCTAAAATGTTTTTACGAATTTTTCGGAGTATTTATTGGGATTTATATCGGACAACACTTTTTGTATTAATGTGTTATTTCATCAAAACTATATTTCTAATGCTGTCCTAAATACTCCCGATCGGTTTAAAATATTTTTACGAATTTTTTGGAGTATTTCTTGAGGTTTATTTTCGAAAAAAAATCGGACAACACTTCATGTGGGAGGTCGACCGGTCGACCAAAAGAGGCGACCGGTACCTGGGAATGAATTTCAGAAAACAGAACTCACGGAACTCCCAAAATGGGTCAGGGGGACCGGTCACCATGGTGGGCGACCGGTCGCACCCTAGGGCGACCGGTCGACCCCCCATTGGACCGGTCACCCGTGTAAAATATGCTGCGTTTTTTTCAAATCTTATTTCTCGTGCGACGCCGCTCTTAATTTTGACAAAAAATTCTAAATCCGTTGTCGTGAGACAACTTTTCCTTAAATTGTGGAATTGATTTCTAACAACTATAATCTTGATTTTAATTGCAATTTTTGTAGAAATCGATTCCAAGAGGAGCTATCAAGTATCAATCATCTCCTATAAATAGAGGAAGATTTGAAGCACAACCAGGATAAGAGAAAAACTACAACACAACAAGATACACTCAAGAATACATTTGTTCTTACATTGTCTTATTTCTTGTTGTAATTTGCCTAGCTATTCACTTTCACATTCTTGAGGTCTAGGCTTTTCTTGATTACACTTGCACTCTATTGTATTATCCATTATCGAGTTGTAATCTTGAATTTGGGTAATCATTCAACACAAGATATCCTTGTGAGTGTTCTTGTGGTAAGAACACACTTGGGTGATCTAGGTGTAAGAAGATTGTGGTAATCTTCTTGTTGAGGTGTTGAAGAATTTGGTATTCTTCAAGGTTGAAGATTGTGGTAATCTTCACAAGGTGCCGTTGGAGATTGTGGTAATCTTCAAGAAGAGATTGTGGTAATCTCAAAGGTGGTATTGAAGAAGAGTGTGGTGCTCTTCAAGGTGTTGTTGTAAATTGGTGTTGTATTAATTTGTGGTAAATTAATAAAATCTTTTTCTTTTTGAAATCCATCCCTGATATCTTTGGGATGGTAGAGGATTAGGCCCTAGGTGGGTTGAACCTCTTTAAATCCGTGTGTTGTTTACATTCCGCACCTTTATTATTGTGTTTGAGCATTTGGTTCGAAAAACAGGGCGAAATCGAAAAGATGGAGATAATCTATTCACCCCCCCTCTAGATTATCGTAGCCGCTTGGACTTACAAGTGGTATCAGAGCCAAACTCTTTGGCAAGCTCGTTTCACATCGCGAGTGAAGAGAAACGATCGTCGGCTACGAACGAAGCTCATCTTTCCGGCACCTCCACCACCAAGCCACCTCGGTTTGATTCCAAAAATTTTATATTTTGGAAAGAAAGAATGGAATGCTATTTATAAAGTTGCGGGTTCGATATTTGGAACACCGTCATCAATGGAGAATCCATTCCGACGAAGAATACACCACACACCTCTAAAGGCTTCAAAGAGCTCAATGATGAAGAGAAGAGAATCATCTCTTTAAATGGTAAAGCTCTTAGTATTTTGTATTGTTCACTTACTACCTTGGAATTTGATCGTGTTGTAGGTATTCGATCGGCACATGAAGTATGGCAAAAATTAGAAGCCATCTATGAAGTGTATGCAAATGAAAGGAGCAACTCAAAAGCATCTACTTCACAAATGGATACAACATCAAATCCAACAACATGGGATGAGCCTTCTACAACCTCCCATGATGAAGAAGTTGAACAATGCCTCATAGGCATCGAAGAACAAAACGAGGTAAGTTCTAAACCCTCTACTTCCTATGATAATGATTATAGTGATTTGCAAAATGATTTTGATGAACTACAAGATGAATTCCAAAACTTAGTTGTTAAATACAAATATTTGAAAAAGGAATTCATTGCTTTAAAAAATGATAAGGATAGTTTATTCACTTCCTATGAATCACTATCATGTGCTCACACCACCACTCTTGACAAGGTTAGAAACCTTGAGAAAGAAAATAGTACTCTTGTTGAGGATATAAATTGCTTGAAAAATGATTTATCTAAATCCAACTTGAGTGCCGATAGAATGACCAATATTGTTGATTGTTGTGATAATTCAAACTAGAACTTGATCATAAGCTGGGTTGTCAATCACATGAAAAAGAATCAAGTCTCTAAGCACGTTGGTCATTATGCTCCTAGAATTATTACATGCTTTTATTGCGGTAAAAAGGGCCATACGGTAAAAACTTGTCGGGCTAGAAATAGCTCTAATTATTGTTGGAGACCTAAAAGTCTCAAGACTAATCCCAAAGGACCCAAACACATGAGGGTACCACAAAACAATGTCATATTAGGTACCCGGCGAAATAATGATCGAAGAAAATTTATACCGCCAAGAAGACATCAAATGACCGTTTCATTTGATCAAAGAAGGAGAAACTATTTTCAACAAAGCCAATTTCCAAGAAGAGGATATAATCAAAAACGGGATGAACACAATTCTTGGAAATGGCAAAGACATCATCAACAAGATGATTTTCAAAGAAGAAGAGACCTTCAACAATGGGAAGGCAACAAACCTTGGAAATGGAGTAATCAAAGAAGTCATCATCAAAAAAGTGACTTCTCATGGGAAGATATCATCAACAATGGGAACGACAACCCATGGAAATGGCATAATTGGTAACCCGTATCTCCTATTTAAAATATGCATTTTATTTTGTTATGCATGTTTTTATTTGTGTCCTTATTGCAAAATGAGTTTTCATGTATTTATTTTTAAGGTCTTCAATATATATTTGTGCTTTTAAAATATTTTTGAAAAAGAAGACCTTATATGATGTTTTTAAAACTCTTGTGCATTTTCGTAGACTATAGTGTGTTATTATCTCACATGGATTTTTATGGCATGAGCTTACTTGTGATATCTCTTAGCTTACACTTTTATCATTATGATTTGTGCTAGATTTGTTTTAAGAATTGTGTAGGATTTACATATTTTCACAAATGGCCATTTACGTCATTATTTGTCAAGAAAGGCATAAATTATCGAGGCACGTTTACTACATTATTCTTACTCTTATAGACTCGATATAGGTATTGCCATGTGCCTATGTGCTTGTTTTTTATAGTATTTCATACAAGTGCCATTAAGAGGATTTTTATTTTTTTAAAGGCACTATTCGATATATTGATTGCAGATATTTGCTTTGTCAACTCTTGTTCAAATACTTCTTTTAAATGAGGTCTCAATTATATGCTATCGGATTTTCAAATTTCAAAAGAGACCTTTTATAGCTTTCTTAAGCTTATTTGAACTTGCATGATTTATTAGATTCTTGATGATATTCTAAATGCCTAGTATGTGTTCCTTGCTTCATGGTCTATATATGTAGTGTCTACTTCTACTATGCTCTTATGCAAGATATTTTGTGATTGATGATTGAGGCATGTTTTTACACTTGGGCTATTTTTCTCTTGATTATATAAGCGATGCCGTTAATGAGTTTGTTAAGTTATGTAGATGAGAAATGAAGTACTCCAAATATTAGTTACCTCAAAATATTTGGATGTAAATGTTCTATTGTGAACACCTTAGACCAATTGGATGCCCTATGATGATAGTGATGAAGAAGACAAAAAGGGTATTCCGGAACAAACTTGATGACCAAGGTAACATTGGTCGAACTAAGGCGAGGTTAGTAGCTCGAAGGTATTTTCAAGAAGAAGGTAATTAATTTTGATGTAACATTTGCACTCATAGCACATTTTGTAGCTATTTGCATTTTACTTGTCCATTCTTGTTTTAAGAAAATTTCAAGCTTTACAAATGAATGTTAAATCCAAATTTCTAAATGGTTTTATTCTAGATGAAGTCTATATAAAACAACCTCCGGGGTTTAAAATTTTTCTAGGCCAAATGATTGTTTTTAAGGCCTTGTATGGTTTAAAACAAGTACCCCGTGTATGATATGATAGACTTAGCCATTTTTGCTAAATGATTTTACAAAAGGTAAAGTTGATACTACTCTCTTTGTTTGTGAAAAAGGGCAAGATTGTTTAAACTTGTGCATATTTATGAGAATATTTTTGGTGCTACTAATGAATATTTGTGCAAGATATTTTTCTAAGTTGATACTAGGTGAACTCGAGATGAGCATGATGGGGGAGCTCAATTTATTGCTTGGACTTCAAATTATTCAATGCCAAGAAGATGATTATATTTCAAAAGAACTCTTGAAGGAGTTAGGCATTGAAGAAAGAAGAACTATCTCAATCTCTATGGCTAAAGATTGACAAAGGTTGAGAAAGGCATGTCGGTCGACAAACAAATTCGAGGTATGTTTTCTTGTATTATTCCTATAGACTCGACATTCCATATGCCTTATGTCTATATGCTCGACTTCAAAAACTATCCCAACGAATCTTATTAAAGTGCCATTAAAAGAAATTTTCAAATATTTGAAAGGCACTTCTTCTTATGACTTGTTGTATCCAAAGCTTTAAAACGTTCTTATTTTTTCGGGATAACAAGTTCGGTATCTATTATACGGTTATTCGTATTCAAAATTTGGTTCATCATAATCGAACTAAACATATTGAGATTCGATATATTTTAAGGGATTGTGATTTTTAACAAAAACTTGAGATGTGTTTAATTCCGTCTGAAGGATAACTCGCGGACTTTTTGATCGTTAACCGCCGAGTATTTTACCTCATTTCGAGCTTGATTATGACATAATGTATATTGAATGAGGTCTACGTTTGCATTTTACACGTTTTAAAACTTAGGGGCGAAAAATCGGATTTTGGATCAAATTTGGATTTTCAAAACAGAAAAAGAACCACTGGATTTGAGGCAAGGCCGCCCAATTCATGCCGTCGGCCGTCGCCATGCCCCTGGACCGTCGCCCTTGCTATTGTTTGGATTAAAATGGTTCTGTTTTCCAGACTTAGCATTTTTGGCTTTTTGGTCCATTTTTCGTCCCCTTTGCAAATTTCACACGCAATTCACTTCAAATGAGTTTTGATGCATGAATTATACATTTTGGGGATTATCTAGCTTGGTTATCATCATTGATGCTCATCTTTACCAATCAAATGGTAAGAATTCTACTTCTTTAGCTCAATTGGGTTGAACCCTTGAGTTTGTGGCTTATATGTATTCTTCTTGATGCAATTCATATATATTTGTGATGAACTTATTGATTGTTGATGAATGATATTTGTAAATTGAATTTGGTGATGAAAAACTTGGCTTGATTTCATTTACAAGGGTTATATATATCTCTCTCAATTTTTGACGCCCGCCAAGTGTTCGATAAAACGTTTCAATGAAAAATTCATCACTTACATGATTCTCTCGTTTTCAAAAGTCTTATATATTTATAGAGATCATGTTTTGCTTATCAAATGAGTTTTCATAAACTTCTACAAGTCGTATAATTCGACTTTTCCCTCCTATTTGGTTTATAAGCTTCAATGTTCAAATAGCTCGATACATCGGTTTAGTTGCGCACTTTGATATGAATATATGATGTATTTATCGTGCTAACATTCTTTTTGATGATTCCAAAGGGGGAGAAACAGGTTATAAGCTCTTTAGCTCATAGAAGCTAAGATAAGCTTAATGAAAAGAAGTTATAAGTTATGGCTTCATATAGCCATAAGTTGTGGATCACATTTAGTCCACTTGGTGCATTACGATTATGTATGAATCATGGTCCATTGGTTGGAGTATGGACTTACGGTTATGTATGAATCATGGTCCATTGGTTGTAGTATGGACTTATATACTGTTCTAATGATGTTTCTTTGACAGGGGGAGCTTTTAAGTTTTTGATACTTAAGCTCAATATCGAAAAGCTAAGATTTTAGCTTATGTTGAAGTTGCTTTTATATTACTCTTGTTCTGGATATTGATAGGGGGAGCATTTGTAATCTCTCTACTCCCATCCTTGTGTTTCTATTGCACGAAATGTTGTCGCTCACAACGGAAAGCTCTCTTTAACCGGTAAAATTGTTTTGTTTTCAAAATCGACCTCGTTAAAATTGTTTTGGTTTGTAATCATCAAAAAGGGGGAGATTGTTTGATAAATGGTTTTATCTTGATTTTGATGATTTTGTTTTTATACCAAAACAATGGTTTTAAAGGTTGTCCAAATACTCCTAAATGATTTAAAATGGTTTCAATATTTTCCTAGTATTTCCTCAAGTTTAGTTTCGATAATATTGGGCAACACTTTTAATGATTTTATGTCAATGGTTTCTTTCATTGAAACTATGTTTCTAAATGTTGTCCTAATACTCCCGAGTGGTCTAAAATGTTTTTATGAATTTTTCGGAGAATTTATTGGGATTTATATCGGACAACACTTTTTGTATTAATGTGTTATTTCATCAAAACTATATTTCTAATGTTGTTCTAAATACTCCCGATCGGTTTAAAATGTTTTTACGAATTTTTCGGAGTATTTCTTGAGGTTTATTTTCGAAAAAAATCGGACAAAACTTCATGTGGGAGGTCGACCGGTCGACCAAAAGAGGCGACCGGTACACTGGAATGAATTTCAAAAACAGAACTCACGGAACTCCCAAAATGGGTCGGGGGACCGGTCACCATGGTGGGCGACCCAGTCGCACCCTAGAAGCGACAGTTGGCGACCCCCATTGACCGGTCACCCGTGTAAAATTTGCTTTGCGTTTTTTCAAATCTTATTTACGTGCGACCGGTCGCCTAAAGTTTCACAAAGAAAATTCTAACCTTTGTGCAAAGCAGACAACTTTTCCTTAAATTGTGGAATTGATTTCTAACACTATAATCTTGATTTTAATTGCAATTTTTTTGTAGAAATCGATTCCAAGAGGAGCTTTATCAAGTATCAATCATCTTCTATAAATAGAGGAAGATTTGAAGCACAACCAGATAGAGAGAAAACTACAACACAACAAGATACACTCAAGAATATATTTGTTCTTACATTGTCTTATTTCTTGTTGTAATTTGCCTAACTATTCACTTTCACATTCTTGAGGTCTAGGCTTTTCTTGATTACACTTGCACTCTATTGTATTATCAATTATCGAGTTGTAATCTTGAATTTGGGTAATCATTCAACACAAGATATCCTTGTGAGTGTTCTTGTGGTAAGAACACACTTGGGTGATCTAGGTGTTAGGTGTAAGAAAATTGTGGTAATCTTCTTGTTGAGGTGTTGAAGAATTTGGTATTCTTCAAGGTTGAAGATTGTGGTAATCTTCACAAGGTGCCGTTGGAGATTGTGGTAATCTTCAAGAAGAGATTGTGGTAATCTCAAGGTGGTATTGAAGAAGAGTGTGGTGCTCTTCAAGGTGTTGTTGTAAGTTGGTGTTGTATTAATTTGTGGTAAATTAATAAAATCTTTTTCTTTTTGAAATCCATCCTGATATCTTTGGGGTGGTAGAGGATTAGGCCCTAGGTGGGTTGAACCTCTTTAAATCCATGTGTTGTTTACATTCCACACCTTTATTATTGTGTTTGAGCATTTGGTTCGAAAAGAGGGCGAAATCGAAAGATGGAGATAATCTATTCACCCCCTCTAGATTATCGTAGCCGCTGGACTTACAAGCCCTAATCTGTGAATACGAGAGTTATCAGATCTAGACCTAGTCTTTACATAATTGTTATATTTGTTAACCGCATGATCAATTAATTGATATTCTGCTTGCAAGTTTGATGAGATGAATCCATAATCCTAGACTTTCTTCCATATCTTTTTCTCCAAAGTTTAATCCTGCTTAGTTTTAATTTGTCTTTTTAATTATTTTCTTTTAGTTTAAATAAATCCAACAAATCGGTTAGAGTGTTTAGGTTTTATTTTACACAATTGTGATATATAATAATTTTTTGCCGGCTAAGTCTTCCTTGAGAGACGACTTGTGGTTAACTTGCTACCCTACAATTGATCTCGTTCTCTTGCGAGGATTGTTAGACTTTTATAGGTGTTTAGCGGTCGAATATATTCCATGTGGGATAAGGCAAAAGCCTTTCATTACCCTTTACATAATCTTTACATAATGCCCATTAATGTGGGTACCTTAGTGTATTAATTTCTCACTCACGAAAATTCGGTTTTGAGAAATACAAAATACTACGAACATCTACTCGGGCGTAGATTAATAATATATAATTTAATTCCTCCAAATTAAATATTTAGCAACCGAAAATTTGGTCAATGTCATGTCGACACCCTCTTTATCAAAACCAAAATTTCCAACAATCCCCACATGAGTGGAAATTAATGTATGCATGAATGCGGAACACGCAAACCACGATCCTCAAGAGACAATATTACATTCGGAAAAGTAGCTTGTGGCTTTGAACCTTCCGTAGTCAATACCATCCGGGTACACTTTGGCGGCTTAGTGGACGCAATGCCTTGAACTATTCTTCCACGATGTATACCGAGTCAACAAAGATTAACACAATAAGGTCTCAACACCTTCTGTTCTCACGTTTTGTGTCTGTTTCGGCCATGGACACCACTTTGGATTCATAAGTGTTACTTTGAAGTGGCCCGCACTTCTCACTTATATAGGTGATCTCCTATCCGAGTATCCTTCCATACTCAACCTCAACGAGGTGTAGGAATCATTAAAAGTCAAATGACTTAGCCTCACCACAACTTTGCAGGTGTTTCAACACTTGGTATTGCTATCTAGGGATGGGTTACAACATTGTCTCCAAGTGTTACAATATAACCTTCATAGTTTAGTTTTCCCATTGAACCAAGTTCTTGGGATCTCCGGTCATCATGGTTGGGTTACCACTATGATGGTTATTTTTACTTTGTGGACTTTAAGCCCATTCCCTCTAGCAATTTACCCAATTGATCTCGATTCAGTCATTTCGTCAAAGGATTTGCCAAATTGTCTTTTGACTTTACGTAGTCAATTGACATCACACCATTTGAGATCAATTGTCTAACGGTATTGTGTCTTCGACGAATATCTCTAGACTTAACATTATACATATTGCTCTGTGCCCTTCCAATAGCTGCTTGGCTATCGCAGTGAATCATCACAGAAGGCACATGCTTTCTCCAACATGGAATGTCTTCCAGAAAGTTTTGAAGCCACTCTACTTCTTCACCAGCTTTATCCAAAGCTATAAACTCATATTCCATGGTGGACCGAGCTATACATGTTTGCTTCGTGGATTTCCATGATACCGCACCACCTCCAATGGTGAATATGTACCCACTAGTCGAATAAGAATCTTTCGAATCTGAAATCCAACTAGCATCACTATATCCTTCAAGTACAGCTGGATATCTTGTGTAGTATAGCCCATAATCCAAGGTATACTTCAAGTATTTTAACACCCTGGTTAACGCTTTCCAATGCTCATGGCTTGGATTGCTCGTGAACCTACTCAATATATTTACAGGGTAATCCAAGTCTGGACGTGTACAATTTGTGATGTACATCAGATTGTCTATTATACGTGAGTATTCCATCTGAGCCACTGGTTCTGCTTTATTAGCAACTAGATTTATACTTAAATCAATGGGCGTCTTTGACGGTGAACTGTCAAAATCATTGAATTTCTTGAGCACTTTCTCCACATAGTGGGATTGTGACAAGATAATTCCATCAGGAGTTTTGCTGATTTTTATCCCAAGGATTACATCGGCAGTCCCCATATCCATCATGTCAAAGTTCCTCTTTAACATTCTTTTAGTCTCCATGATAGTATCATTACTATTGCTCATGATTAACAAGTCGTCTACGTATAGACAAACTATGAAAAATGCTTCTGATGTCCCTTTGACATATACACATTTATCACACTCGTTGATTTTAAATCCATTTGACAACATCGTATTGTCAAACTTAAGATGCCATTGTTTTGGAGCTTGTTTCAGTCCGTACAAGGATCTTATGTTGCACACCTTCTTTTCTTGACCGGGTGCAACAAACCCTTCAGGTTGTTCCATGTAGATTTCAGCATCTATCTCTCCATTCAGAAACGTCGTCTTGACATCCATCTGATGAATCTCTAGATTGTGCAAAGCAACAATCGCGAGAAGCACCCGGACAGATGCAATCCTCGTTACTGGAGAATAGGTATCAAAGAAGTCATATCCTTCTTTTTGTTTAAAGCCTTTGGCTACAAGCCGTGCTTTATACTTATCAATAGTTCCATCTGTTTTATACTTCTTCTTTAGGATCCATTTACATCCTAAAGGTTTATGACCAGCAGGGAGATCAACCAACTCCCAAGTATGGTTCTGCAGAATGGACTCGATTTCACTATTGGTAGCTTCTTGCCAGAGCGGAGCATCTGGACTACTTAGAGCCTCTTTAATCGAGTTTGGCTCACCATCTAACATAAATGATATGTAATCTGGCCCAAAAGACTTAGCCGTCTTAGACCTCTTACTGCGTCTCGGTTCTTCACTAATTGGTGTTGAACCACTTGCGATTTAATGAGTTCTTTTATTAGTACTCACTTGACTTTTCTCTACAAGGGTAGACATCCTCAAAGAATACATCATTTTTTGATTCGATTATGGTACCTTCAGTCATTTCCGGATTTGTGACTTATGTATCATAAATCTATATGCACTACTTTGGTATGCATATCCCACAAAGACACAATCAACTGTCTTTGGTCCAATTTTAAATTGTTTTGGTTCAGGTATTACTACCTTAGCCAAACACCTCCACACTTTAAGGTATTTATAAGAAGGCTTACGATTTTTCCAAAATTAAGTAAGGTGTCTTATCCCTTTTAAGTTATATTTTATTCAATATGTGGTTGATTAAAAACAACTTCCCCCACATATTCTCAGGGTAATCCTAACTTATCAACATGGCATTCATCATCTCTTTTAGAGTCCGGTTTTGCGTTCGAACCGCTTGAAGCGTAGTGAATATGGTCTTCTTTGTTTGATGAATTATGCCCATTTGGGTACATAGTTCTTCAAATGGTGCAACATATTCGCCACCTCTATCACTCCGAATTATTTTAATCCTTTTGCCAAGTTGATTTTCAACTTCATTTTTATAATTCTTAAAAGCTTCTAATGCTTCATCTTTGCTTCTTAACAAGTATAAGTAGCAAAACCTTGTGCAATCATCAATAAATGTGATGAAATATTTTTACCACCTTTAGTTTGCACAAATTTTAGATCACACACATCGGTGTGTATCAACTCTAAAGGGAAGTGCTCATTTCAACCGAATGAAACGGTAATTTAGCCATTTTAGCTTCAACACAAACTTCACATTTTACGTGTGAGTTTACTTCGAGTAAATTAATCAATTCTAAATTTACCAATCTTTTTATAGCATTCAAATTTACATGTCTAATCGAATATGCCATAAATTAGAGCACTCAACAATATAAACGAGAAGAAGATTCATTCTTATTCATATTCTCGCCAAAACGGCGTACGATCATTACGTTCATTTTAAACGATCCTTTGTCTAGATAACCCCTACCAAGGAACTGTCCAAATTTTCTAAGTACAAACTTTTTAGACTCAAAAACTAGTCTAAACTCATGGTTGACCAAAGAAAAAACCCGAAACCAGATTTTTGCGGATGTCTGGGCCATGCAGCACATCCTTCAGCTTCAACTCCTTTCCCAAAGTAAGCTTTAGCACCACCGTTCCAACGTCAGCAACATCAGAAGAGGCGTGATTCCCCATATGGAGCTTCCTTCCGGTCGATGGGATGTAAGAAAAGAATCCATCGTCCGATCGAAACAGACATGGCAAGTAGGCCCTGTATCCACAAACCATTCTTTCGGGTTATCCACCAAATTAGCTTCAAACACCACCGCTGACATGTCAACGTCTGTCAGCTCCCTTTCTTCAACCACATTAGCATTGGACTGCAATTTTATTTTCTTTTTCTTTGGCTGATGGCAGTCCTTCGCCATATGGTTCGGTTTGCCACTGTTGTAGCAAGCTCCCTGGAATTTTCCAGCTGCTGGTTTCTTGCCTTTATCGTTAGGCCTTTTCTTCGAATTACTTGACGAGCCGTGCTCCATCAAGTTGGCTTTTGACTCCATAGGGACAAGTTTGGACTTAGAGTCAATCCTCCTGTGTCTTCTTTAATTAAGGTTTGACAATCAGATCCTCTAGTCCTATCTCCTTTCTCTTATATTTGAGATAATTCTTGAAATCACTCCAACTAGGGGGCAATTTCTCAATCAAGGCGGCCACTTGGAATACTTCCGGCAAAGCTATTCCCTCGGCAGAGATTTCATGTAGGATCAACTGGATCTTCTGAACTTGTTCCATCACGGTTTTAGAATCAACCATCACAAAATCTAAGAACTTACCGACAACAAATTTCTTTGTGCCGGCATCCTCGGTTTTGTACTTCTCCAAAGAATCCCACAATTCTTTGGAGGATTTCACAGCACAATACACACTGTAAAGTGCATCACTAAGTCCATTTAGGACATAGTTACGACACAGAAAATCACCCTGGCCCCATGCATCAAACGCAACGCGTTTTTCAGCATTCGTTTCGTTCTCAGCAACAACAAGAGCGTCCTCGGTCAGATATTTCTCCAAACTCAGGGTAGTCAGGTAAAACAGCATTTTTTGCGGCCACCTCTTGAAGTCGAAACCCATGAATTTTTCGGATTTCTCAGCTTGAGCAGGAGGGATGATCGGGGTTCTGCTTGAGCTTCCCATCGTGAAGTTCGCTAATTGTCTTGCGATTGTTGATTACAATAATGTGGTTACAATGGGAAAGCCTTCACAATATCTCAATTACAAACTGGAATATGAAACTATTCTATTACAAATAGAATTTCTTGAAACAGGAACTTTAGGAACTGAACAGTAAGCCGAATCAAGATACTGTCTCTATCCGCAAGACAGTCACGTCCCAGCTAGTGCTCACGGTTTGACGTATTGCCTTCAAAGATAACAGTCAAGTGGTGGGCTATGTGATTCAGGCAACACAGGTAGGATTGCGTACGGAAATGTAACGCCAATCCCATGCAAGGCAAATAATGGTTGCGTACGGATTTGTAGCACCAACCAATGCAAAACAAGTAAGCGGTTGCGTGCGGTTTGTAGCACCAACCAAGCGGGTCCGATAACTCCCGAATCGTGTGGATCGAGGACAAACGATTCCTTCGTTCTTCCATGTAACTCCCCGGGCGGGATGGTCAAGACCGGTCACCTTATCGCTCCATAGGTAAAGACAAAATTCACGAAAGGAGCTTGCAAGGCTCGGATCTGTCATAATCATGATTATACCTCAAGTACTACGACCCGCTTCTCTTGGACACTCCGTCCCTCAGTTGCGGGATTAGGACGATGGGGTCGGAAGAGTGGAATAGCAGCCGAGCTGCCTGGTTCCATTCCCGATGTATCCATTCCGATTGTGAGCTCGACACACCAAATTGACTCAGATAGGAAAGTAGATACAAGTACAGGCAGTCAACCAGGCAATCGAGTATTATTGATTCAGGGAAGCAGTTCAGGAAATTTTTTTGAAAATTCACGAGTAGAATTATGGCGTTGGTGGAGTTATTTGGATGAAGATGATTATCGGAAGGATAAGCAATCTTCGATATCTTGAAAGATTAGGTGGAACATAAGTCCGTTATAGATTCAAAACCGCAAGACGAGGAAGTCGACCGCGATCGGGTGTAATCGGTCGAATCGGTCCGATAGGTCAAGGGTTTTTGAGAAAGTAAAAATACTTTAATTAAATCTCCAAGTCAGAGGGTCCAGGGCTATTTTAGGAAAAGGAAAAATAATTTGAGTTAGGTCCTTTATAAAAGAAAAATTACAATTTAGCCCCATTTTGTAAAAACCAAAACTTTTGGGGTTAAAAATTGAATAAATAAATATTCCGACCTTGAAAAGTTATGAGGTCAGTTCCTAAATTCTCCAAATTGTCCAGAGATTCAGGTTTTAAAGTTTTGAGGTCGAGTTTTTTTAAAATTCTCACATTAGCCCCAAATTTGTAAAAATTGCCAATTCGGACCTTAAGTTTAAAATAATCGGAACTCACAAACCGGAAGGGCTTTTAATGTGATTCCAGTTGGAAAATGTCACTAAGGTTAGTAGGATATTGGGACAAAAGCAGTTTTTAAAAGAAATAAGTGTAGGTCCTTTAACTTTTGAAAATATCATTTTTGTCCCATTTTGAAATAATTGCCTTTAAGGCTTTTAGGGGTCCAATTGTTATGAAATTTGAACGTTGGGCCAAAAATATAATTACGTTATAGTTAAGTTAGTATTTCCAGGTGCATGGGCTGGATAAGTCCTGGAAATTTCATTTGGGTCCTCAAGTTTAGTCTTTTACACTTTGTCCCTCAATTTTAGAAAAATCACATTCCAAGCCCTAAACACTTGGATTTTTGGAATACATTTAAAATATGTCATTTCCAGTACCTTAAGAGTAAAAATTTCAAATTTTAAAGTTAAGGTCTGGTACAGTTTCAAAATTTGCAAAGTAGCCCTTAAACTTTCAAATTTTACAATCTAGTCCTTGGGCTTTTAAAGGTTGATTTTATTTATCTTAAAACTCTTAAAACTTTATTAAAATGTCCAAAAGTCATTTTTAAACCTGAGTACAGTCCCAAAATTCGAAATTTGCAGAGGGGTCCTTTAACTTTCATTTTCTTGCAATTTAGTCCACCAACATTCCATTTTTACAGTTTTAAGTCCAAAATTGAAATTTAATCAATTATGCTCGACTTTTCCAGGTTATAAGTCATCCAAAACATGGATTTCAAAGATCATACACATGCATGTCCAATTCATACAAGAATTCATCAAATAGAACATTAAAGTGTACATGCATGCACCTAAAATTCAATAAATAGCAATTTTGAGCAACTCTTGAGAATTTTCATGATTTGATACATAAAATTGACATGCAATACATAGATTATATATCTCAAGGGCTCATGATCAAAATTATACATGCATTTTAATAAAAACACCTAGAAGTTGGAAAGTATTTTTCCACCCACCTTAAAATTGGAAAATTGTGAAATAAAAGGATAAATTTCACAATTTTTGGATGAGGTCACTTAGGTCAGCCCCTAAGTCAAGAAATATCAAAAATTTGATGTTAGAAAAATGAGAGAAAAATTAAGGAGAAAAAGAAGGAGATAAGAAAATGAGAAAGACTACACTTTACCTTGTGTAGTAGGTGATTGGAGACTAGTTGAAGCTTTAAATTTGGAATTTTTGGTTCAACTCCAAAATCACCTAAGGTCAGCCCCTATTTCTCAAAAATGAAAAAGGGGTGTTAAAATTTGAAAAAAAATAGAAAGAAGAGGAAAGAAGGGTTCTAGTGTCCAATTCTTACCTTGTAGTCCAAATTTCTCTACTAGTTCTTCTTCAAGTCTTCAAGTTTCACCACCATGCATGCATGTCTCTAAGTGGTCTTATAAGTACCTCAAAATCCAAAATATAACCTTAAGTTAAAAGAAGAAGGTGGTGAGTAGAAAGAATTTAAGTTGAATTGAGGAGTGAAATTTCTTACCTTAAGAAAAGGGGGTGTTCGAATTTTTGAGTTTTACTGGTAAGGTTGTTTGTTTTGGTTTAGATGTTTGAAGAAAGAAAGTATGTTTGATATTAGGAAGAAGATGTTCTTGGAGTTATGAAGATAGGTTTGAAGATGTGAATGATTTTGTGTTTGATGGTTTGAAGATGTGAATGAATTTTAGAGAGAGGTTAGAGAGAAGGTGGAGAATTAGCTTAGAAATTAAGATGTGTTGGATAAAATGAACAAAATTTGTTCATTTTTTGCCATAATGGCCGTCCACTATGGAGGGAGGGGGAGAAATTTTTTGTTTAATTTGTGTCTTGTAATTTGTCTCTTGCATGGAGACAAAAGGGTGGTCAAAGGTATGGGCAATGTATGGGAAGAGAAGGAATGTTGGGAAGACTCCAACATGTTGGGAAAAATAGTAATAAAGAATTGATGTATGAGATGATGTGTATAATGTTTGAATTGATGGTATAATTATACACAAGATGACTAATATAAGGTGTAAGTGTACAAGAGTTGGATGATATTTCTACTCCAAAAATCATCACCATGGCCGTCCATTATATGGGCATTGTGGTAATTCCATATTTTTTTTGTCCCAAATTTGGTGATAATAGATGAAATATATCAATCTCCAAAATAATTAGTGATTTCCTTGATCACTTATAAGTCTCATGATCACTTATACTAAATAAAAATCTTAATTCTATAAGGTAAAGGTCTCTAAAATAAATAGTCTCTTAAAATTCTAAGGTGACTAATAAATACAAAAATAGTAATAATGATCAATCAAGTGATCATAAATGCAAAATAGAATTAATAGTGATCATGATCACAAGTAATAAATAAAATGAAATAAAATACAAAATATATATTAATGATAATTACCCGTCAAAGTGACGTGGTAAAATAGTCGGTCAGATACATAGACGACAATAAGAATCAATTATATGTTCGGAAAAATCGGGGCTTCACATCCTCCCTCCTTAAAAGAATTTGGTCCCCAAATTCTCCTCGTAAGCTGATCTGGATATTGATTCCTCATGTCTTCTTCCATCTCCCACGCGTCTTCATCTCGGTTGTGGTTCTCGCCACACCACTTTAACCATCGTCAAATTTTTCTCTTACGCAATCATATGTCTGGCGATCAATGATCCGGATCGGCCTCTCGGTGTAGGATAGATTTTCCATTAGAGGAGGAGTATCACGAGTGATGATATGTTCGGGATCTGGTTGATACTCCTTCAGTCTCGACACGTGGAATACATCATGCATTCCCGCATATGGTGTTGGTAACTCGAGTCGGTAGGCTAACTTCCCGATCCTTTGTAAAATCTTGTAAGGTCCAACATATCTCGGACTCAACTTGCCTCCTTTCTTCGGATTGATCAATCTTTTCCGTGGTGAGAGTCTGAGAAATACTTCATCTCCGACTTCAAATTCCAGATCCTTTCTTCTCTTGTCCGCGTAACTCTTTTGGTGGCTCTCAGCTGGTGCGAATCCGCTCCTTGATCGCTTGACCTTCTCCATGGCCTCTGAACTAAGTCGACCTTTGGAATCGAGGCGACTTTCGTTTCTCTCTTTCGAGTCCATTGGTCATCAATCTCCCGGTGTAGTGGGGATCTACATTTTCGCCCATATAATGCCTCGTAGGGTGCCATCCCAATCGTGGCACGATAATCTGTTATTGTAGGCGAACTCGGCTAATGGTAAGTGCGAATCCCAACTTCCTTGAAAATCCAATGCGGGCTCGCGGCATATCCTCGAGGGTTTGGATTGTTCGCTCGGTCGTCCCATCGGTTTGTGGATGTCTTCTTTGTCTTTGAAACTTAGCGAGGTACCCAATTCCTCGTGCAAGCACTTCCAAAATGAGGAGACAAACCTCGGGTCTCTGTCGGATACTATGTCGATCGGTACTCCATGTAGTCGAATGATTTCTGGATATAAATGCAGTGCAAGTTTCTCGCAAGCTATCGCTTTTCTTGATGGGTAAAAAGTGTGCGATTTCGTGAGTCGGTCTACAACTACCCAAATAGCATCATGGCCTCCTCCTCGGTCCTTGGTAGATCCATCACTAAGTCCATCGTTATGTGTTCCCATTTCCACTGGGAATTCTCAACGATTGTAGTAAACCGGATGGTCGTTGGTGTTACTTTTTACTCGTTGACAAGTTAAACATCTCGCAACAAACTCTTTGCTACCTGTTCTTCATGTTTACCCACCAATAACTCTGTTT
The DNA here is from genome assembly GCA_016081115.2 of Rehmannia glutinosa. Classification (NCBI taxonomy): domain Eukaryota; kingdom Viridiplantae; phylum Streptophyta; class Magnoliopsida; order Lamiales; family Orobanchaceae; genus Rehmannia; species Rehmannia glutinosa. The sequence continues at coordinate 46,698,797 of CM071926.1, read as the reverse complement.
CAAATCCTTATACATCTTGTTTCCTCCAGGATGTATAGTGTATTTCGAACGGTGTGCTTCCGCTAGGATTCTATTCCTAATCTGTTCATCACTCGGTACACAAACTCGATTCCAAAATCTGATAACTCCATCTTCATGTACCGAGAATTCTGATCTTTCTCCTTTAAGTATCTTCTCCTTCAGTTTTTGAAGATGTGCATCTCTCCCTTGTGCTTCTTTGATCTCATTCAGCAGATCGGGTTTAACCGAAATGTTAGCACATGAAATCTGAGTATTGGTTCTCGTCAGATTCCAATTTCTTAGCTCTTCTAATGATTCCCATTCTCGAATCATAAGTCTGGCTAAGCTTGCCTTTCTGCTCAAAGCGTCAGCTACTACATTAGCTTTCCCGGGATGGTATTGAATATCAAAGTGATAGTCCTCAATAAACTCCATCCATCTCCGTTGCCTCAGATTGAGATCCTTCTGGGAGAATTGATACTTCAAGCTCTTATGATCCGTGAAAACCGTGAATGTTGCTCCGTAGAGATAGTGTCTCCATTTCTTTAACGCGAAAACTATCGCTGCCAATTCCAAGTGATGCGTTGGATAATTGGTTTCATACGGCTTGAGCTTTCGTGATGCGTAAGCGATAACTTTTCCTTCCTGCATGAGCACTGCTCCTAGTCCTTCCTTTGATGCATCACTGTAGATGACAAAGTTTTTTGTTCCCTTTGGAAGAGCTAAGACTCGAGTCGTAGTAAGTCGTTTCTTCAGCTCTTGGAAACTCGCCTCTCATTTGTCATTCCACTCAAACTTGACTTGCTTCTGGGTTAGTCGAGTGAGCGGTCCGGCTATCTTGGAGAAATCCTAGATAAATCTTCGATAATATCCAACTAGTCTAGAAACTCCCGATTTAATTCTGAGACTCAGTTGTTTCCATTCAACCACCTTGTCATGCTTGAAGGATCTACTGCAATCCCAGTGCCGGATACTATGTGTCCCAAGAACGCGACTTCACTAAGCCAAAATTCGCACTTGCTGAATTTGGCATACAGCTTATGTTCTCGTAGTGTCTCCAAGACGATTTTCAGATGACATTTATGCTCTTCTCTAGACTTAGAGTATACGAGTATGTCATCAATGAATATCACTACGAATTGATCCAAATAAGGTTGGAAGAATCGATGCATCAGGTCCATAAATACTGCCGGTGCATTTGTCAGACCGAAAGGCATCACTACAAACTCGTAGTGTCCATATCGGGTTTGAAATGCAGTTTTGGAAATGTCTTCTTCGCGGATCTTCAGTTGGTAATATCCTTGTTGTAAATCAAACTTCGAGTACACCGTCGCTCCTTGAAGTTGATCAAATAGTTCGTCTATCCTCGGGAGGGGATATTTGTTCTTGATGGTCACGCTATTAAGACCACGATAATCTATACACAGTCTTAATGTGCCATCTTTCTTCTTGAAAAACAGCACAGGTGCTCCCCACGGAGATGTACTCGGTCGGATAAATCCCACATCCATCAGTTTCTGTAATTGCGTCTTCAACTCTTGTAACTCAAAAGGAGCCATTCTATACGGTGTTCTGGCAATCGGGGTAGTCTATGGTAACACCTCGATGGTGAACTCGACTTCCCTATCTAGAGGGACAGTGGTGAGTTCTTGTGGAAATACATCTGTGTATTCTGATACTATAGGTACTTGGTTAATTTGTGTATCAATCGTGGGTTTGTTAATTACAAACGCCAAGTACCCTTGAGCCCCTCTAGTGATCGCTTCCTCGCTTTCATTGCTGAAATGATTGGGGCAATCTTAACTCGTGCCCTTCCCGAAATTTCCACTTCGGGCTTTTCGGGTTCACATAGCTTAATGGACTTGTTATGGTAGTCCATTTGTGCATGGTGTGCAGACAACCAGTTCATTCCCAATATCACGTCGTATTCGGATATAGGTAATAAGATCAAATCAGCAGGAAAATTTATCTCATGAATCTTAACTTCGCATGCATTATAGATAATATATGTTATCTGACTTGCGCCCATAGGAGTTGACACTTCTAGACATATAGGCATATGTTCCATGCATGCATGCGGTTTGTGTACAAAATGTGGTGCAACAAATGAATGCGTTGATCCAGGGTCGAACAATATTTTAGCGTAGTGGTTAGATACTAGAAGCGTACCTTCCACCACGTATGTTGCCTCCGGAGCCTCTGTCCGGCTAGTGCAAATACTCGGCGGGCATCCTTGCCCGATTACCTGCCATTTCGGCCTGCGCTGCTGCGTCTGTTTGGTTCGGTCATCGTACTTGCGCGCAATCTTGTAGGCAGTCTGATTACTACACAAAGACAAACACCTTCCTTGTTTACGCCAATACTGATCATTGGCGGTATGTCCCGATTTACAGTAATGTGCACACACTTCACCTGGCTTTCCTTGTCTTGGTCTTTTTCCCTTATCATCTGTCCTATTAATCGTCCTTCAAACTTAGCAGTCATTTAGGTGGTGTCCCACAAATGTGTTCTCTTGAGACTGTTTGATGGCCTACTCTGTTGAATCTGTCCAATACGTTTGATCCAGGCTCGATCGGAGAGTCGCCTTTCTGCACGTGAGTAGGTTGTCGATTCAACAATCGTGATTGTTTAAAGTTCCAGTTTCAATCCTCGAGTGAACTTGTAAAGCTTATCCTCTTCGGTACTAATTGTCCCCAGAGCATACTTGGATAATCGATGAAATTCGGACTCGTACTGAGCTACAGTCATGTTCCCCTGCCTCAATCTGAGGAATTCATCTCGGCGCGCCTCTTTCACAACCTGTGGAATGTACTGCTCATTGAACTCGGCCAAGAAATTTCCCCATGTTCTGGCTACCCGGTCCTGTTCCCATCTTCTTTCAACTGCCCTCCACCAGTCTCTAGCAGCCAATTTCAGACGAAATACAGCGAGTGTGACTTTCTGCTCATCTGAGTATTGGAGAGCGTTGAAGATATTCTCCAATTTCTCTACCCATTCTTCTGCCTTCAAATCATCCGGCTCTCCTAAGAAGGTTGGTGGGTCGAATCATAGAAATCGCTCCAACGTGCGATTGTTCACCTCTCTGGCGGGTTCGGGAGCACGGGGTTGAGGTTCTGCCTGTTGTCTCATGAAAACCAGTATTTGTTGTAGGGCCTGTGCGGTCAAGTTGTCTCCTGCAGCAGGTGGAGGAGGCGGTGGTAATTCAGGGGAGGGTACCCGGTCCCTGGGTATGTCGTCATCCCCTCGTGGAACGCGGCGAGGTCTCCCACGTCCTTGATGTTCGGCCATTCTGTATCTTGAAGTGTTAGTTGTGATTCACGAGTAAATGAATACAATAATTATTCGCGTAAAGCAGATTATATCGTAGGGGAAAGTAACAACAAACTAAGGCAGATCACTCAAAGGTAAAGGAAAGATAAGAAGAGAATAAAGAAAGAATGAATAAAGAAAGTCAGTCAAGAATCAACTAAGTCAAGACAAGTATGACTATGGAACCTCAAAATATGCGTTCTAACTTAGTTCAAACATCAATAAGACGGTTATATGCCAATTGAAATCGATTTCACACTTAGTTAATCAAGTCGCGGTACTACCCAAAACACAGACCGAGGGTCCTATCCTGGGTCAGCTCGGTACAAGTTTCCATCTTACTAGTCGAGCTCTGATACCACTCTAACTGTCACGCCCTAAACGGGACGCGATGATGATCCACAACTTAAATACAAATAACCAAACAGTCTAGACGAATATCATCAAAACCCAATGGAACAGAGTCTAAATAGCAGCGAAAATAAAATAACAAGTACAACTTACAGTCCACAATATCCATAATCCAAATTACATCCCCGATATGATCTAAAAATAACAACTTAAAAGTCAAAGGGTCCTACGCCCTTCAGTTAAAAACCGGAATGAAAGGAAATGCAAGAGTCCAACGACAACACAAGAAAAGAGTCCAACAACAACAAGTAGTAGTAAGTCCAGCGACCTCTACAACAAATGATAGTAAATCCAACAAGCGGAGTACAAGGGCTCAATCCGTGGTCGGTTCAGCTTCTTCAACGAAGTCCTCATCTAAAGGTTAGAAAACAAAGGGGATGAGACAAAATCTCGATGGATGGAGTGATCGTGTGCAAGTGTGGCGATATATATAGTTAATGCGAAAAACAGTTATATGAAAACACGTGAGTATGATGCATGAATTCACACACAGTCCACAAACGTCGTGATAAATATATTTAAGTAATATACTTATACAGATTCAAGAAAATATTCATGGTCACACAGCACTATGTGATTCGGCAAGACAGTAGGATTGCGTGCGGAAATGTAACGCCAATCCCATGCAAGACAAATAATGGTTGCGTCACGGTTTGTAGCGCCAACCAATGCAAAACAAGTAAGCGGTTGCGTATGGATTTGTAGCGCCAACCAAACGGGTCCGATAACTCGGAATCGTGTGGATCGGACAACGATTCCTTCGTTCTTCCTTGTAACTCCCGGGCGGGGATGGTCCAAAACCGGTCACCTTATCGCTCCATAGGCAAAGACAAAATCCACAGTGGAGCTTGCAAGGCTCGGATCTGTCATAATCATGATCATACCTCAAGTACTACGACCCGCTTCCCTTGACACACCGTCCCTCAATTGCGGGATTAGGGCGATGGGGCGGAAGAGTGGAATAGCGGTGAGCTGCCCGTTCCATCCCCAACGTATCCATTCCGATCGTGAGTACGACACACCAAATTGACTCGGACGGAAAGTAGATACAAGTAAATGCAACAACCGTCGCAAAATGAGTATTATTGATTGAAGCGATTAGGAAATTTTTTGAAAATTCACGAGTAGAATTATGGCGTTGGTGGAGTTATTTGGATGAAGATGATTATCGGAAGGATAAGCAATCTTCGATATCTTGAAAGATTAGGTGGAACATAAGTCCCGTTATAGATTCAAAACCGCAAGACGGGGAAGTCGCTTCAAGCGATCGGGTAATGTCGGTCGAATCGGTCCGATAGGTCAAGGGTTTTTGAGAAAGTAAAAATACTTTAATTAAATCTCCAAGTCAGAGGGTCCAGGGCTATTTTAGGAAAAGGAAAAATAATTTGAGTTAGGTCCTTTATAAAAGAAAAATTACAATTTAGCCCCATTTTGTAAAAAACCAAAACTTTTGGGGTTAAAAATTGAATAAATACATATCCCAATCTTGAAAAGTTATGAGGTCAGTTCCTAAATTCTCCAAATTGTCCAGAGATTCAGGTTTTAAAGTTTTGAGGTCGAGTTTTTATAAAATTCTCACATTAGCCACAAATTTGTAAAAATTGCCAATTCGGACCTTAAGTTTAAAATAATCGGAACTCACAAACCGGAAGGGATTTTAATGTGATTCCAGTTGGAAAATGTCACTAAGGTTAGTAGGATATTGGGCCAAAAGCAGTTTTTAAAAGAAATAAGTGTAGGTCCTTTAACGTTTGAAAATATCATTTTTGTCCCATTTTGAAATAATTGCCTTTAAGGCTTTTAGGGGTCCAATTGTTATGAAATTTGAACCTTGGGCCCAAAATATAATTAAGTTATAGTTAAGTTAGTATTTCCAGGTGCATGGGCTGCATAAGTCCTCGAAATTTCATTTGGGTCCTCAAGTTTAGTCTTTTACACTTTGTCCCTCAATTTTAGAAAAATCACTTTCCAAGCCCTAAACACTTGGATTTTTGGAATACATTTAAAATATGTCATTTCCAGTACCTTAAGAGTAAAAATTTCAAATTTTAAAGTTAAGGTCTGGTACAATTTCAAAATTTGCAAAGTAGCCCTTAAACTTTCAAATTTTACAATCTAGTCCTTGGGCTTTTAAAGGTTGATTTTATTTATCTTAAAACTCTTAAACTTTATTAAAATGTCCAAAAGTCATTTTTGAACCTGAGTACAGTCCCAAAATTCGAAATTTGCAGAGGGGTCCTTTAACTTTCATTTTCTTGCAATTTAGTCCACCAACTTTCCATTTTTATATTTTTAAGTCCAAAATTGAAATTTAATAAATTATGCTCGACTTTTCCAGGTTATAAGTCATCCAAAACATGGATTTCAAAGATCATACACATGCATGTCCAATTCATACAAGAATTCATCTAATAGAACATTAAAGTGTACATGCATGCACCTAAAATTCAATAAATAGCAATTTTGAGCAACTCTTGAGAATTTTCATGATTTGATACATAAAATTGACATGCAATACATGGATTATATATCTCAAGGGCTCATGATCAAAATTCTACATGCATTTTAATAAAAACACCTAGAAGTTGGAAAGTATTTTTCCACCCACCTTAAAATTAGAAAATTGTGAAATAAAAGGATAAATTTCACAATTTTTGGATGAGGTCACCTAGGTCAGCCCCTAAGTCAAGAAATATCAAAAATTTGATGTTAGAAAAATGAGAGAAAAATTAAGGAGAAAAAGAAGGAGATAAGAAAATGAGAAAGACTACACTTTACCTTGTGTAGTAGGTGATTGGAGACTAGTTGAAGCTTTAAATTTGTAATTTTTGGTTTAACTCCAAAATCACCTAAGGTCAGCCCCTATTTCTCAAAAATGAAAAAGGGGTGTTAAAATTTGAAAAAAAATAGAAAGAAGAGGAAAGAAGGGTTTTAGTGTCCAATTCTTACCTTATAGTCCAAATTTCTCTACTAGTTCTTCTTCAAGTCTTCAAGTTTCACCACCATGCATGCATGTCTCCAAGTGGTCTTCTAAGTACCTCAAAATCCAAAATATAACCTTAAGATAAAAGAAGAAGGTGATGAGTAGAAAAAATTTAAGTTGAATTGAGGAGTGAAATTTCTTACCTTGAGAAAAGGGGGTGTTCGAATTTTTGAGTTTTAGTGGTAAGATTGTTTGTTTTGGTTTAGATGTTTGAATAAAGAAAGTATGTTTGATGTTAGGAAGAAGATGTTCTTGGAGTTATGAAGATGGGTTTGAAGATGTGAATGATTTTGTGTTTGAAGATTTGAAGATGTGAATGAATTTTAGAGAGAGGTTAGAGAGAAGGAGGAGAATTAGCTTAGAAATTAAGATGTGTTGGATAAAATGAACAAAATTTGTTCATTTTTGGCCATAATGGTCGTCCACTATGGAGGGCGGGGGAGAAAAAAATTGTTTAATTTGTGTCTTGTAATTTGTCTCTTGCATTGAGACAAAAGGGTGGTCAAAGGTATGGGCAATGTATGGGAAGAGAAGGAATGTTGGGAATACTCCAACATGTTGGGAAAAATAGTAATAAAGAATTGATGTATGAGATGATGTGTATAATGTTTGAATTAATGGTATAATTATACACAAGATGGCTAATATAAGGTGTAAGTGTATAAGAGTTCGATGATATTTCTACTCCAAAAATCATCACCATGGCCGTCCATTATAAGGGCATTGTGGTAATTCCATTTTTTTTTGTCCCAAATTTGATGATAATAGATGAAATATATCAATCTACAAAATAATTAGTGATTTCCTTGATCACTTATAAGTCTCATGATCACTTATACTAAATAAAAATCTTAATTCTATAAGGTAAAGGTCTCTAAAATAAATAGTCTTTTAAAATTCTAAGGTGACTAATAAATACAAAAATAGTAATAATGATCAATCAAGTGATCATAAATGCAAAATAGAATTAATAGTGATCATGATCACAAGTAATAAATAAAATGAAATAAAATACAAAATATATATTAATGATAATTACCCGTCAAAGTGACGCGGTAAAATAGTCGATCAAATACATAGACGACAATAAGAATCAATTATATGTTCGGAAAAATCGGGGCTTCACAAATTTATTTTTCCCTACAGTTACAATTGACAATGATTAGACTTTCACTCCTAACATTGTTCAAAATGAAAATTCAGATTATCAAGATAATATTAAGGAAAACCCTATCCGGAATAAGATAATGTTTCTAAAGAGCAAACTCAACAACCTCAAGAATGGATGCCATGAAAAATTGGATGAAATTCATGAATGACAATGACATTTTGGATCTATTCAAATTGCCTAATGGTGTGAAGTTCATTGATCATAGATGAACATCAAGACCAATGAGATTCAAGGGTAGTGGTGAGAGGTATAAGATTCGTCATGTTGTCAAGAATTTTAATAAAAGATAGGCATTGACTATAAAGAAGCTTTTATTTTAGATTTATCGAAAAACTCTTTACAATTATTATGGTACTCGTGGCTCATTTTGATTTTTAGCATGTTTCTCGTTTATGGTAAACAATCATTGTGAAGTTTATCTCGTCTGGTTTTGAGATATATAAATTTGATGATTGTATATACCATAGATTTAGTGGGAGAAAATCTCATTACTAAGGATCTTAGGTTTGATTCATTCAGTCCCCCGGAATGAGTTTAACATTTAAGATACACTAAAGATTAGTTTTACACTAGCTCTAAACGGTCTTTTGTATTTTCAAGTATGTACGCATCTGGATATAACATGCATAGTAGGATTATTAGACAAATATTAACCCTATGATGGATCATTTGGAAAGCAGTCAATAAAAGGGTTTGTAAAGTATTTATAGAGAATAAAGGTTTATATGCTGACTTATCGGAAATTAGATCTTTGGGAGATCATATGGTATTTCTGATCCCAATTTTATTTGATGCCAATAAAGTAAAGAGATCCAGTTTGGGGTATACTTAATTGTTAGTTGGATGGGCTATTTTAGGAAAGTGTCAAGCAGACACTTATAGCTCGTTCAACAACTAAGTTTTAGCTTGTTAAGAGGCATCTTATCAAGGGATATGGTAGATATTGTCACTAGGCTGCATGTTAAGATTGGTATTGACATACCATAAGAATAATGTGACAATAACTCGGTCTTACCATATTCCAACAACAAAAACTCTTGAAGTTGATGTGCACATAGACTTCAAGTTTCTTGTTGTAATAAAGAAAGAATTCAGAGTCATTCAGTGTCTATTGAACATGTTCAAACAAACTCCATATCGCGGCCGCTCACCAAGGTTTAACCACCTGAGGTGTTTTACGAGCATAATGATCATATGGGTGTTATATGGTTTTATAGATGTGCATGTTCAGGGGGAGTTTGTATTTTGATGTTCTTTAGATTTAGACACATTTCAGAATTATCTACTGCAGAATAAAGAATAAAGTTTTGGTTCTGGACTTTGAATCATTTGTAGTTTTGCATGATCTCATAAGGAATAAAGTAGCACCAGTTGGAAATAAGCATGTTGGAGTGTAGGTCCCAAAGGGGTGATGAGTAAGGTTTGGGGGGGTTGATTAAACCTTACCAAATTTTCGATTTAGTCCTTTTAAAATATTTTCAGAGTTTTGCACAAATCAGCTCAGTCCTTGAGGGATACCAAGGTTGGCTTACTCAGCAAAGTTACTCACTCAACAAACTTGACTAAGTTGTTGATAGTATAACTTAGTTGCTTTCAAACAACACTTAGTATAACATTTATTTGGTTTTGTTTAGCGGAAGACTTTTCATCCTTATATTTTTAAACTTGTTTTACAACACTTGTTTTAACAATAGTTCAGCAATTATAACTTAGCAGCAGATATAAAATATATGCAAGAATTAAAAGTGCTATAAGTAAATAAGACACATGCAATTTTTATAGTGGTTTGAGGATGGGGTAATTCCTCTGATCCACTTTTCTGCAACTCCTGGAGGAATCCACTAAGTAACAAGATCATGGTTACAAAGCAGTCAACAGTCCGAGTCAGCTTCGATCACACAGCCAGTTGCTCCTGGACTCAACTTCTTCACAAAGCAGCTGTGTTGCTACTTAAGCTCCTTCAAACTCTTGAATTTGATCACACATCCAACGAGTCTAAAGCCTCTGGTTCGAACTTGAACCTCACTACTTCTACTTCAACCTTGGAGAGTAGACCCCTTTGTTCTTTAAACAGAATTTCCTCTTCAACTGATGAAGTAATCTTTCCTTCACTGAATGTGTTGGATTGAATTCCTTCGAATTTTGGCTTGAGGATATCTTTGAAAGCTTGAGAGAATTTGCAGGTTTTGCTTACTTGAATGCTTGATAGTCTTATGAAATTCATAATTGGTATTTTCTCTCACTTGCTTCCTCAGCCTTATATAGTGTAGATTTGAAATTATGCCCATTGAAGAGATAAACACACATTTTAAAACACACTCGTAGGTTGTTGGCTTGTCTTTTCTTGTAGCATTATTGTGGATCATACCATGAATTTAATGCTCTGCAGCCTTTCCTTTATCTCTGCAGGTTTTCAGATACATCTCATTGATTCATTGCTTTTTGCACTCTTTCAGCATAACAACTTTATTGTTGGCAGCCTGACACAGGCCTATTTCTAGCAAAAATCTTGACTTGTGTTGACAACGGATCTTGTTCAGCTTTCTTCAAGTCTTGTCTGCTTCATGTCTGACATTCGATTCCAATCATTTTGGAATAACTTAGCTATCAGTCAGCTGACAGCTGACACACATCTGGGTCTTCTCTTCGATCTTCAGTCATATATTGTAATCTTCAACTTAGCTGACTCCAACTCAGCTCATTCAGTCTTATCTATTACAAGTTGAATTACATAGAAAATGGGGTGCCAACTTCCTCATCTAAGTTTTACATGGTATCATCAAAATCTAAACATAAATTTTCCTAACAATTTCCCCCTTTTTGATGATGCCAAAATTTGAATAAATACAACAAAGTAAATAGTGGAGTAACAAAAAATGTATGTGTAGAATATGTCAATTTTATTTGAACATATCAATCTTGTACTTTACAAACGCACTTTACAAAACTTTTACAACGTATAACCTATACACTGTATCAGGGCTATACATGTCTATATAAATGTATCAAAGCTATGATGATTCCGTACAAAAGTATCGAGCCTAAACTCAAAATTTACAACGGTGTCGAGTTTTAAGGCTTTCTGAGAATACTTATAAATTTTTTATTTACAACCAAGTAAAATACACTAAAGGGTTTCAAATCTTCAACGACTCAACTGCTTCCTTCTTCTCTCTTCATCCTCGGCTCTTCTCCGGTCTTCCTCGGCTCTTCTCCTCTTCCTGTCTTCTTCTTCTTCTTTTCTCTCATAGGCTCGTTTAGCGGCGAGGTCCTCCCATCTCTGCCTTTCTTCCCATTCGCGAGTGAGCCTTTCATTTTCAGCTTCTTGCCTCCTCCATGCCTATTCATTCTTTCTCTCAACTTCTATGTTAGCAAGAGTATCATAGCCAGCCCATTAGTTGATTCCCTTCTTCTACGGATCAACATATCTAACATCTGTTGGTCTTGGCTGTGGTGGAGTACCTCTGCATCTTCCACCACTGCCAAACCTTCCCCTTCCTCGGTGCGACTCAATTCCTCTTCTAGGAGTGTACTTTACAGGTGATTTACCAGTCGGTTGACTGCTTGAACTCTGCTGCCTATCAGCTGATTTGCATAAGTCGAGTCGTTTCTCCTAGTACAAGTCCCACGCCTGGGGTAGAGTCATGTTCTTGAAATAACCTTCTGCAGCTAGAGTTTGAAACTCCTCTAGGGATCTCGGCTCAGATCCTGCATCAGGCATTGTGATCTCTCGATTGGGTTTTACAGCTGGGGAATCTTTTAACAATCCAACTGGGGGGCCTTCGAACCTTGCTTTTATATCTTTAATTCTTCCAGAGTGCTTCACAACTACCTTCTTGAATTCAGCTTCAATGGTCTGGCTTGACGTTTTGTATGCCAAATCAGCTTTTTCTTCTAAGGATAATTCTTTAAGTAGTTGGCTGAGAATGGAAGCTGTCACTTCACCTTCTTTGGGTCTTAGCAAGCATGATCTTCAAGGGTAGCTTCTTCACATCACTTCCTTCCCCCTTGCTTGCTTCCCCCTTACTTCTATCCTTATCAGTCCTCTGCTGCTTACTTTCACTTTCATCTTCCCCCTTTTTTGCATCATCACCAAGGGGTAGAGCCAAGTGAGGGAATACTCCACCAAGGAGTAGATCAATATTGCTGTTTTTCATATCTTGCTTGTCGTGAGTCTTGGAGTATGTTGCTCGGAATTTAGATCTCAGAGCCATCGTCTCGGCTGCCATCAGCTTCATCTCAGTTTGGAGCACCTTGATTTGTTGTTCCATGTTGGTCTCCATTTTCTGAAGTTTTGATTTATGTTGAGCTTTGAGCAACTCCATGTCACTCTTGTGAGATTGATCCATCTTAAACATGTGGTCCCTCTGACGATGCTGGAATTTAGCGTTGTTTGAGCTCCAGATCACCATTTTTGCAAATAAAGACTTGAAGTAAGTGTCCTGCTCATGCCTCAGTGCCTTATCTGCCCAATCTATTCCCTTATTCTCAAAACTGTTCCTCGGATATCTCCTGTGATGTTAACATCGCGGTTGTCAAGCCGTTGGTTGAGTGCTGCGAATCCATTCTCCATAGTTTCTATTTCTGCACAAATGGCTTTGAAGGCTTTGCGAAAGTCGCCTGCATCAGTGGACTGCTCTTCTAGCCACACAACATCAAAATCAAACCCAATCGGCACCATGGTGGTATCATCACGAGTTCTAGTTCTTCAACTGGGACTTGGACGGTGTATCTAACATGTTCCACAACTGACTCTGCTTCCAAAGGCACATTTGCATCGAAGGGAAAGTAGTCAGCAAAAAGATCCTCAGGAAAAATAGAAATTTCCACGTCCTCGACCTGTGGAGCCTTTCCCTTTTCCTTAAAAATTTCTTCAACTCTATGTGCCTCAGTTTTCTCAGCGTCAAGGACATTTTGTGCAGTTGTGTTTGTTCTTTGACGGCCGATCCTCAAGCTGTCTTAACAGCTTCCTCGGCATCAGTTGTATCTTCCTTTTGAGTAGACTTTTCCTCGGCTGACTCATCAACATCATTGGAGGGTGATGGCACCTTTGGGGGTGGGCCATCAACCATAGTAAAATTAACAGGAGCAGCCTTTTCACTGGCTTGCCTCCTTTTTGCCAGTGCCTTCTCAGCAACTTTCTCCTCGGATGATTTCTCAATTGGGCTGGACTCAACTTCATCATTAATTCCCAAGAACTCAACATCAACGTTCTCTTAGGAGTCATGAAGAGCTTTGATTTCCTCTTCTTCAATGTTTTATTCCTGAGGGGTTGGAACTTCTTCAACAACCTTTTTACCCAGGGAAGTCTCAACCTCCTCTAGGACTTCATTACCCTCAGCACTCTCAACCGCTGATGGGCGTTAAATATTCCCTTTTGTAGTCTCAACTCGCAATAGGGTCTTTGGCCAGAATATCCCTTCGATAGATGGAGCCGCTTTAGGGTCTTCGGTGGCATCCTTCGAGTCTCAACTCCTTGGACTGCACTTTCATGGCCAAGAGTCTCAACTTTCATGGCCTCAACACCATCCTTTGCCTTGGCTTCTTCAGCAGTTTCATCGATCTGCATGGCAGCTGAAGTTTCAGCTGAGACAGTCGGAACCATCTCGAGCTTCATTAACTTTAGTCTATTGTTCTGTCAAAGTCTCACTTTTCCTCCTAACTTCTTTTGAGATTAGTCTCCCATGACCTCCTATGACTTTGGCCTTGTGGTGGTTTGAGTTCCCCCTCGGTGGCGCTCTGGTGAGTCTCGGCAATGGGGTCACTCGAAACCTGAGACATGGCTGTTTTTCTAATTGAGTGATCAACCGTCTGGCCAGGTGTCTCAACATCTTCTTTAGGGAGTGGCTTAGCTAAGGTGCCCTCTACATCACCTTCCTTAGCTTCATCGCCAGCTTTCCTGGAACATTCATCCTCAAAGTGCACAGGATATGGTAGACTGAATGGTTCTCACCATCTCCATTATATCTGGGCTAGGAGTAATCATAATAGAGGAAGATTCTCTAAGGACCTTTGTCATACTCTGCTCGTGCATCTCTTTGGATTCCCTTATTGCTTGCCTGGACTCAGCTTTTCCACTGCCTCAGCAGGGTCAATTTCCTCAACATCGTTGTCACTGCTGTCAGCTGGTGCTAGGGCATGCTCAGGGGCATCTGTGAAGGTACAAGAATGAGGTTTGTTTGATTCTTCAATAGCCTTTGCCTTCTCAATAGTCTTGAGCTTCTCGTTCTCCTTCCTGTCGAATAGAATTTTGATGCAGAAGTCTTCATCCAGGGCAGTGCGTACACCAACATCTCCTAAAAATTCTAGGAGGTATTCTTCCTCCTCAATGAATTCAGGGCTTTCGAATTGATGCCTACAGAGGCTCAACTTCCAGGCTCTTCACGTTCTAAGCCTCTCCTGAATGTCTGGGTATGCAGGATAAAACATCAATAGGTCATCATCCTCCTGCATATGCTCAAAGGGAGCCCTTTCCTCCTCAGCTGTTTGAGCATCTATCTGAGGGGAGCGTACAATTAACTCCTCACCGTGGTCAGCTGTTTTATTTTCTTTTTCTTCAGTTGTCTCACGAATAACTATTTCTTCTGCTGTTTGTTGATCTACATCAGTGGTCTTCTCAATTTTAGTGGTGGTTTCCTCACCATCTTTAGCTTCTTTAGATTGCTGCTCTTCAACCTCAGCAGTCTCCTTCACAGTCTCAGTGCTAGACTCGGTTGGTTTTTACAAGGCTGATCGTTTTACAAACTGCCTTCTTTTGGTCTTAACCAAGGGAACTTCGGGTTCCACATCCTCAGGCTCGTCAAATGTGAAAGGTTTTTCACCCATTTTAGGCTTTTTCAACGCAATTGCCTTTCTGGGCACGACATTGCGCTTTTTCTTGACGACTGGAGAAGGTACACGAGGTTCCCTCTCAGTCTCGGCTGCTGGGGCAGGAGCAGGTTCTTGGACGGCTATAGGGGCATGTGCTTGGTCTGTAACGGCTGCAGTGGCAGGGGCAGGCTTTGCTGATGTTGCTCTCTTCTTATTTTGAATAGGCTTCGGAGAAGGAGCTCTGGTGGTTGCAGCAGTGTCCTCTGGGATAGGATCAGCTGACTCACCTTCGCTGGTATCAGCTCTTCTTTCATGTGCTTGCCTCTGAGCACTTGAGAGGTTTGCTTTGAACATCCTCTTATCACGTGGAAAGGTTTCCATGTCTGAGGGGAATCCCCTTCACTTCCATCAAGTGGCCAATCACAAGGCCATACCCCAGCGAACTCACAAACAAACCAGCATCATTAATGATCCTATTCATGACATTCTGGCAGATTCGGCTGAAGATGAACTCAGCTCAGTTCACCTTCTTCTCTTCCATAATCGCAACCATCACAGACAGCTTCGTCGGAGACATATGATTAAAGCTGCCAAACTTTATGTCCACACACTTAGACACAACATCCATCAATTTATGATAGTCGTCCTTGATCAACGACTTCTTGGTTGTGTAAACAGCCTTAGCAGCAAACTCTGGCTTGGCGATCTTGAAGGAAGGTGGCAATGAGTAGCCAGGTCCGCAACAGTAATTTTGATGTCAGTGTTAAGGATAGAGGACTTATCTCTCCATCGTGAACCTCAGCGTTCACATAGAACATTGCGACCTTCTCAAGATATGTATGTGAGAATTCCATGGTGAGAAATCCCTTGGGGCCGGATTTCTCCAACTTAGCAGCTATTTTCTTAGCAAGGGCTTTGTCAGCCCCCTGCTTCACCAACCCATCAAAATCCACTGTAGAACCAAAGTGGATCTTCTCATCCATCTTCACAAAATCGTAACTTGAAGCCATTTTCGGAAAATGAACGGCGAAAAACTTAAACTTCAAACATTTTATGAATTAGGGTTTTGCTTTGATGCAGAGAAAAACTTGTTGTTGCTTGAGAGAGATGAGTGTATTGTGAGGGCGGAAATTTGATTTTTGGTTTATAAGGGGCGTGAGGGACAGTTTTAGAATTTGAAAAGGTTGATCAAGATCAACGGTTGAGATTAAAAACTTGAAACCGCATTAATTTCCCGCATTAAATGCGTGACATTTATATCCAATCATAGGCTAAATGTGTACGTTTTATTCGACACCATAATTACGTTGACGTAATGCCCAAAAACATTCCCTCTCGTAGAAAATGATTGCGTTTTGTAACTTAGCTCATAAATAACTCGGCTATCTTCCAAAAGTGACTTAACTCTGCTTCTCTCTTCTCGTGATGATTACTTAGCTTTATTCTAACGTCTGGTGATTTCCGTCTTGGCTATTTCATTTGGTGAAAAATAAAACTTTCTTTGATTTTCATTTCTCTTTTCTTTGACTCTTTGCTTGATTCTTACGAGTCTCCTAACTCGTTCAATCAAACCTAGCTGATTTTTAAGCTCTTCAAATCTTGATTCACACAATGGTTTAGTGAATATGTCAGCTAACTGCTTATCAGTTGAGATGTATTCCAAAATGATGTCTTTCTTTTCAACATGATCTCTTATAAAATGATATCTAACATCAATGTGTTTGGTTCTTGAATGCAATACATGATTCTGAGTAATTGCAATAGCACTTGTGTTATCACACATAATTGGAATTTCTTTTTCTTCTATATCATAATCTCTCAGCTGTTGCCTCATCCATAGAACTTGACACAATAGCTGCCTGCAGCTATGTACTCCGCTTCACCTGTGGATGTAGCTATTGAGTTTTATTTCTTGCTGAACCAAGAAACTAATCTATTTCCAAGCATTTGATAAGTACCAGATGTACTTTTCCTGTCCAATCTACATCCAACATAGTCTGAGTCTGAGTAACCAACTAGCTTGAATCCTCCATCCTTTGGATACCATAAGCCAACTTCTTGGCATCATTCAAATACCTTAGGATTCTCTTGGCTGCAGTCATGTGAATCTCTTTTGGTGCAGATTGAAATCTAGCACATACACCTACAACAAAGGTGATGTCTGGCCTACTTGCTGTTAAATAGAGTAATGATCCAATGAGAGCTCTATATGTGGTTTGATCTACTGCTTTTCCATCTGCATCTAAATCCATCTTGATTAATGTATTCATGGGAATCTTCACTGATGACTTCTCTTCCATACCAAATTTCTTCATCAAATCTCTGGTATATTTGGTTTGACTTATGAAGGTTCCATCCTTCAATTGATTGACTTGAAGTCCTAGGAAGAAAGTCAGCTCTCCCATCATGCTCATTTCAAACTTCCCTTGTATGAGGTTTGAAAACTTGTCACACAGCTCTTTATTTGTGGATCCAAATATGATATAATCCACATATATTTGAACAAGAAATATACTCTCTCCATCTTGAATTCTGAAGAGTGTTCTATCAACCTTGCCTTTGGTGAATCCATTGTCAATTAGAAACTGAGACAATGTGTCATACCAGGCTCTTGGTGCTTGTTTCAATCCATACAAGACTTTCTTGAGCTTGTAGACTTTATCTCCAATAATTTTCTGCTCAAAACCTGGAGGTTGCTCAAAATAGACTTCTTCTTCCAAAAGTCCATTCAAATATGCACTCTTCACATCACAGTGAGGTTCTTGTGAGCAGCATAAGCAAAAAACATCCTAATTGTTTCCAATCTTGCAAGAGGAGCAAAGGTTTCATCAAAGTCTATACATTCCTCTTGGTAATACCCTTTGGCTACCAATCTTGCTTTGTTTCTTACCACTGATCCTTCCTTATTCATCTTGTTTCTAAATACCCGCTTAGTACCAATAACATTTTGGTGGGTAGGCCTTTGAACCAATTCCCAAACTTTGTTCCTTTCAAATTGATTCAGCTCTTCCTGCATAGCCTGAATCCAATGTGTGTCATCCATGCTTGAGACACATCTTTAGGCTCTATCTGGGAAATGAAACAAGTAATCATAGCTTCATGTTGGGTTCTGGATCTGGTTCTTACTCCATCTCTAACATTTCCAATTATTAACTCAGGTGTATGGTCTCTCAGCCATCTCACATCTGGTTCGAGTAAGTCTGCTGGATTCAGTTCTCTCACAACTAGGTTGTCTTGTACAACTTCTTGACATCATTCAACACAGACCTTCCGGTGTCTCGAGATTCAGCTATCTCATCTTCAACAAGGTTGAGTGCTCTTACATCTGCTTCAGCATAGGGACTCTTCTGCATAGTTGGCTGATTCTTTTTCTCAACTAACTCATCTATGTCTTCTCCATTCACATTGGGTTCATCAAAAACCACATGGATAGACTCTTCTTTGACCATAGAACTTTTGTTCAGCACTCTATAAGCTTTACTCTTAGCTGAGTATCCCAAAAAGATACCTTCACCAGCTTTAACATCAAAAACTTTTAGGTTGTTCTTGCCATTGTTGTGACTGAAGCACTTACATCCAAAGATTTAATTATATCCAACATTTGGCTTCCTCGGTGTCCAAATTGCATAGGGAGTTTTGGACAGTTTCTTGTTAATCATACACCTATTCCGAGTGTAACAAGTAGTGTTGATGGCTTCAGCACGAAATCTCTTAAGCAATCCAGCTTCAGCTAATATTGTCCTTGCAGCCTTCTTGAGAGTTATGTTCCTTCTTTCAGCAACTTCATTGTGCTGTTGAGTTATTGCAGTTGACAACTCATGAGCAATACCATTTTCAACACAATACTGAGTTATAATCCCATTGGCAAACTCAGTTCCCCTGTCAGACCTTATCTTAATAATGGTTTGACTCTTCTCATTTTGGACTCTTCTCATCAGCTGAGGCAATCTCTGCAAAGTTTCCTTCTTTTTACACATGAAAATAGTCCATGTATATCTTGAATAATCATCCACCACTACTAGGGTGTATTTTTTCCACGATACTAGCCGGTTCAATAGGACCAAATAAGTCCATATGCAATAGATGCAATATCCTGGTTGAAGAAGGGCTTGGCTTGTCCCTGAAGGATGATTTGATCTGCTTTCCCATCTGGCATGCATTAGAAACGCTTTATTTCTTGTATACAGAGTCAGGCAATCCTTCCACAAGATGGCTCCTTGCAAGCTTGTTGATTGTCTTGAAGTTTAGGTAACTCGTTTCTTATGCCACAGCCAACTTGATTCGACTGTACTCTTTGCTAGCGGACATGTGCTTGGTGTAGCAGTTGACCAATCCACTACATACATGTTCTTCTGCCTTGTTCCTTGAAGCACAATTTCATTTGTTTCAGCATCCTTGATTTGGCAAATTCCCATGTTGAATCCCACATTGTAGCCTTTGTCACGAGTTGATCGGATGCTCGCAGATTGAAATGAGGCCTTCAAATATGCAACATCTGTGATTTCCAATCCATTTTTCTTTATGGATCATGTGCCTTTGATTTCCCCTGGAGCTGCATTTCCTCCAAATATGAATTTTACACCTTTGATTTCTTTGAATTTTGACAGATTTCTCTTGTTTCCTGTCATGTGTCTGGAACAACCATTATCTATGTACCAGGTTCATTGGCACTCGTTGTTCTCGAACCGCAATCAAGAAAATTAGTTTTTTAGGTACCCATACTTGTTTGGTCCTGAGGGATTAGTGCTATAAGGTGTTCCAACCAACCTATAGCCGATGATCGACTCTAAGAGGTTGCCACCTATCGGTTCCATAATCATAATGCACATTAGCAAATTGCTTGGGGTTTTAGGTTCATACAATTGTCTCTTTTGTCTGTATGCTGTGTGTTTGTTTGAGCATTTGTTTTCTTGGGGTAATAATGGAATTTCTGTGCATGTTGGGTTTTGTGCCTGGTGCATATGTGTGCTTGATAATAGCTCTTTTGCCTTGGGAATGACCTATGATGAGGTTGAGGTCTTTGCCACTTTGGCTTGTATCCCATTAGTCTTTGTTGATATCTCATTTTGATTATTCCAATCAGTTTGGCTTGGATAGTTTCTACCATTCTCATCATATGATTTTCTTTGTTGAAATATCTAGGCTTTTGGTAGCTTTTTTTAGATTTCACTAAGTATTTTCTATTTGGAGTCCGCAACATGGACCTTTCTGAATTTGGTTTCAACTTTCGTGTCAGCATACTCTAATGGTTTCTTGCCTTTTGCCTTATATCTAAGGCTAGTATGGTTGTGATTGTGTTTTTGAGTGGGTGTAGGTGCAACATATGGTGCTTTGGATTTTTGGATTCCCTCATTGCTTGAGGATTCTTTTTCCATAACCACTCTTGGGACTTGGGCATGCACAATGGAATTAAATCCAATGCCTGTCTTGTCACCACTTTCTTTTTGTGTCATTATAAGTTCATCAAATGATTTGGATGCCTTAGTGAATGAAGCAATCACATTTTTGAGATCATTTTCCCTCTTTTCAGAAAGTGCCTAAATCTGCTTGGATCTTTGTAATTTCTGCCTTCAGCTTAATATTCTCATCAGCTATGTGACTTAGAGTACTCAGCTCTTTAGTCAGCTGTGAGTTTTGGCATTTAAGCTGGCTATTTTCCTCATTTAATAGAGTGTGAGGTTTTGATGTGCTAAAAATCTTTCATCATTTTTGTTCGCCTTATTTTTAGCTTCACCGCAAGTGTACGGTGTAGTTTATAGAATAGGGTTAGCAAGGTCGAATCCACAGAGACTAATAAATTAGTGTACTAAGTATTGAGATCGAAATAGTCGTATCTTTATTCAGACGATCGAAAGTTGATGATTGGTTTATAAAACTAAGACAATAATTTATCATAAAAAGACAAAGTAAGAGTTGATTGAAAGATCATGGAGATGAATGGATTCCAGGGTTATGGTTTCAGTTAATATCCCTGTGTTTATCTGATTAATCAAAACCAAAGTTATTATTATTCTTCCCTTAAGACAATCACGAAAGTATTTTACCCTCTCTCTCGAGATGTATACAAAAACATTGATTGGATTATCTATGCTAGCATCTCTACTCAACATAAGATAACCAACTCCTAAGAGCACAAAGATCATAAATCCTCACAAATATTTACAGACTTCTCATTCACGCAAATATTCATATCAAGTACTCAAGATCTAGTATTGAAACTCATCTCTCGAATTATGAATCAATACATCAAAACAAGTTAAACCAATGGCCATTTGATAAAATAAGAAATAAAACAGAGTACTCGAATAAGGTTTGAAATAATAACTTCAATTTCAATTAAGCATCAAACAAAGTATCCATTAACCTAATCCCAAACCCCAGAATCACAAAGTGTTTAGCCAAACATGGGAAATAAACAACTCATAGACAAATTATTCATGTTCATGTCTAACTAATCGAAAGTAAAAGATACAATGAAATGAGAAAACTCAGGGATATCGATGATCTCTCGATCTATCTTCAATCCTCAAGCGTGTGGTTGCGACCTCGATCAATCTCTCAAATCCTCCGGTAGAAGGTTGCTCTTCTCTCTGCTTTCTAGGGCAAATATCCATGTGTCTTTGTTTGGGGCCACCCCATATCTATTTATACTCCCGTTGGGTCAAAACCTAATTTAAAAACATCACAACCTGACTTTCTCGCATAGACGCATGGGCCATGCGCTTACGCATGACCAGCCCGTGCGTCAGGCCATTGGCATTGCTGAATTCTTCGATTGACGCATGGGTCGAGCGTCAAAGCACGACCAGGTCGTGCGTCCTGCCGTAGGACTTGGGTGAACCTGGGAATGACGCACGGGCCGTGCGATAGACGCACGCCCTGCCCGTGCGTCCCTACTAAGGACAATTCTGCCCCGTTCATGTCCATTTCTTGCCCGGTTTGTCTGACTTCTTCTCGATTCAACTCCAAACATAACACATTCGCTCGATTCTTGGTGGTTCTTTACCGCAATGCTCCGATTTGTCACCAAAATACTATAAATATCGTTTAATTCCTACAAAACGAGCAAAGCGTAATACCTTTTCCACTTTATAAGAATATGGCCCATTTTACTCAGTTAACGCATGTATATCAACTTATTCTTTCCACAATTAAGCCCAAATTACATGCAAAACTCATACTAATCAAACCCCCAAACTTAAACTGTTGACAGTCCCGGTCAACGCTTTATAAACAAGACAAAACACAAATGGGAATAAGGAAAAGCAATCAAGAATAACACATCAAAATTTCATGTTGTTTATCCATAGGCGTCAAGTAATAAATCAACCAAGCCTCAAACATCCAACATAGAACACATGTCAATTAAAACCATGGCAAATGCTTCGAATCATGACTCTCACATATCAAGTGTATGCTCTCCTCTCAAGTATAATAAGGGACGTGTTTTCGATCAAATCATATCAATGTTGAAAAATTACCATAAGCTTGCAAATCATCTCACATCTTCGCCACTATAATGTATGCAATCAAAAAGGACTTTTTCTTTTGGTTGTAATGAAGACTCTTTGGTTAGGGTAGGGAAATATGGAAAAAGTGACTCAAACTCAAGCGTATAGACTGGTGAGCACATCTTTCATTCAATCAATTATTCTCATTTAAACCCAATATGATACCCCAATCATTTCTCGTTCTTATCAACTTTTCGTATTTTCTTTCTCCCCTTTTTTCTTCTTTTATAGACTCCACTTTCTTTTGCCTTACCTCACAAATCCTATCCTACAAGTTCTTTCAAAACAAATTCATTTATAATGTCGATTTTTTTTTCGACTCCTTCATGAGTATTCATCCTTTCTTATCCTCCTTTTCTTTCTTCTTTATTCCCATCAACCAACACTACCACAATTATCTAAATTCTTGACATCATCCCATTCAACCTTATTCAATCTCTTTACTCAATGTTATACGCTTAAGTCTAGGGTAACTGATATATCAAGTAAAGGCTTGAAATGTGGCTATCAAAAATTAGGCAACATGCTCAAATTGGCTTACTAGGGACTTCAATATCATTAGGTAGACAAAAGGCTTGAAAGGCTTAACAAAAATGGCCTTAAATCATTTTCATAAATCGCATATAACATATGGCTTTGACAGAGATACCAGAGCAAGTTCTAGAATTCAAATCAATATGAATGACACACTCAATCAACAAACAAGATCGCATAATATGGAAGCAATAAAGGCTCAAAGCTCACAAAGCTTGCAAATTCGTAATTCAAAGCATAACATCCATGTTTTCAATATCGTCATGCTCCATATCATCTATTCTCATCATGATCAATTCACACTCAACACCCAATTCAAAACAACACAAACTTTTCAAATAATCCCCCAAGTCACAACAAACACCACAAAAACAGTCAACTCACTCCCTAAAAATCTAATAAAGCAATAAACGTGCTAAAACTGTAAACATGCGTCTAATGCAATGCAACCTACATGCTCTAAATGCAACTATATCAATGCAATTTTTTTTTCTCTCCACACCCTTCATATCAAAATGAACTATCTCTCCCCCCAAACCTGAATGAAATTATATCGCATGCAAGGAAGATAGAATTTCAATAAAGAAAAGTGTGGATTTAACATACCTGATTCGCGGCCTAAATCTGCTCCAGCAAACTGACACACGGGCCGTGCGCTCACGCACTACCGGCCCATGCGTCAGTGCAAAGTCTTTTATCCAATTTTTTTTTAAACAATAAAACAGAGAAATCCTAACTTAGTAAAGTGAAAAAAGAAAAAAAGAAAACAAAAAACCATTGGGTTGCCTCCCAACAAGCGCTAAATTTAACGTCTATAGCTTGGCGCTGTAATTCTCGATTACGGCTCTCGCAAAGTGATGTATGTCACACCTTCATGCCTTTCTCCTTGCCATTCCAACTCGCATAAATTCGAGCCTCCTTTGAATGCCTCTAGTGGAGGGTTCACACTTCGGTCAAATGCCATATTTTTCTCATTTGCATCGTGCGTGCGGCAGTACACGCGTGCTTCTGAGCTGTTGTCTCTCTTCGTATGCTTCGCTTTCTCACTTTTCAGTAATTTATGCACATGATCTAAATCACACACATAATCGCTCGGATTAAAAGTGTTAGTACATGAATCAATGACTGATATAGATTTACAACTCTCTATTTGATCCTGAGTTTTCACAGCCTTATAGATAGAGAATAACACTTGCTCATCATTGAATTGTAATGTAAGCTCTCCCTTTTGCACATCTATCAAGGCTCTTGCGGTTGCTAGAAATGGACGCCCAAGTATCAGAGGGACGTCACGATCTTCCTCCATATCAAACACCAAGAAATCCACAGGGAATATAAATTTGTCTACTTTCACGAGCACATCCTCAATGATTCCCTTAGGATATGTGAGTGATCTATCCACAAGCTGCAAGGTGATCGTGGACGGCTTCACCTCTCCCAATCCAAGTTTCCTGAAAATGGACGAGGGCATTAAGTTAATACTTGCTCCTAGATCATAAAGTGCTTTATTAAAGAAAACACCACCAATTGTACAAGGGATAGTGAAACTCCCCGGATCATTGAGCTTCTGTGGTAATTTTCTCTGAATGATTGCACTGCAATCCTCAGTCAAGTTAACTGTCTCGAACTCTGCCAACCTTTTCTGCTCCAATGCGTCTGCAAAAGGTATGTTAATATGCAGTTTCTTAAAGATGTCAAGAAATTTAGCAAATTTGGCATCTATCTTTTTCTTTTGAAAATGTTGGGGAAAAGGAAGGGGAGTAGTAAGTTTAGAAAATCAGAGTTAGGAGAAGATTTAAGCTTCTCAGCCCCTTTTTGTTCATCAATATTTTCCTCGGTTCCTTACTCGACCTCAACATTGCCATTTGCTATAGTATGTTCGTCTCCAGGAGCCAAAATCACCCTTTCGATCACGCACGGCTTCCCCGTGTTCGATGCACGGTCGTGCATTTTGTTAGATAAATGTTTTTATCATGATTTTGATGATTTTGTTCAAATGAGTTTTTAAACCAAAACAATGTCCCTAAATGTTGTCTAAATACTTCCGATCGATTTAAAATGTTTTTTACATTTTTTGGAGTATTTTTTGAGTTTATTTTCGATAAAAAAATTGGACAACACATTTGTTTCGAGCTCGACCTGGTCGCCTATATAGGGCAACTCATACCGAGGTTGAGTTTTGAAAAAGAAAAAGGGACGTAGAGAAAATGAGGAGGGCGACCGGTCAACCAGTGGTCGACCCGGTGAGGCGGCACCGGTGACCCCTGGGTGACCGGTGCACTGGAGTGCCCTCTTGAGCCTGTCTTCTCTGTTTTGTATTTTAAACACCCCCAACCGGTCATGGTCTAGGCGACGGTCGCACCCCCTCCGACCGGTCCCCCCGTGTAAAAATCACAGAAATTCAATTCAATCTTATCTCTGCATGACCACCGTCGCACTCTGCTTTATCAAAGAAACTATCCGTTGCATTTTTAGCATGACTTTTCCCTATTTTGTGGGATTGATTTCTAACACTATATTGATGATTTTAAATGGTTTCTTTTGCAACAAATCACTCCCCAAGGAGGATCCTATGTCCGGAAATCAAAGCAAGACCTCTCCTATAAATAGAGGATTCATTCAAGCAACAAGACAAAACACTCTACACAAGCAAAGAGCAAACAATCAAACACTTTCATATATCTTGTTGTATTAGCCTTAGCACTTTCACTTGCACAAATTTGAGGTCTAGGCTTTCAATTCTTGATTACACTTGTACTCATATTGTATCATTCATCATTGAGTTGTAATCTTGATTTTTTGGTCATCATTCAACACAAGACATCCTTGTGAGTATTCTTGTGGTAAGAATACACTTGGGTGATCTAGGTGATAGGTGTTTGAAGGTTGTGGTAATCTTCAAAGGTGTTGTAAGAGGGTTGTGGTAATCCTCAAGGTGGTGTAAGAGGGTTGTGGTAATCCTCAAGGTGTTGCAAGAGGGTTGTGGTAATCCTCAAGGTGTTGTATTATTAATTTTGGTAATTAATAAAATTTCTTTTTCCTTTTCGAAACCCATCCCGGATATACTGGGGTGGTAGAGCACGTAGTCCCTAAGTGGGGTGAAGCTCTTTAAATCAATGTGTGTTGTTTATTTTCCGCATTTAGCTTTCGTCTTTGCTTGATTATTCGAAAAAGAGGGCAAAATCTGAAAAACCGAGATAATCTATTCACCCCCCCTCTAGATTATCGTAGCCACTTGGACTAACAAGTGGTATCAAAGCCAAACTCTTTGGCTAGCTCGTTCCGAGTAAAGAGGAAAGATCCATGGATACAAATGATGCTTATCTCACCACCGGCGCCTCCACCAACAAGCCACCACTATTCGACGCCAACAACTACGCATTTTGGAAAGACCGTATGGAGTGCTTCCTATAAGGGTGCGGGTTCGACATTTGGAATGTGGTCATTGAAGGAGTTGATCAACGAACCAAGAAATCGGAGGATGGCACCTCGGCTCCTAAACCTTTCAAGGAGTTCGATAAAAACGATAAAAAGGCTTTCTCTCTAAATGGTAAGGCCTTAAATATTTTGCATTGTTCTCTTACCGCCACCGAGTATAATCGCATAAGAGGCATAAGGTCGGCACATGAGGTTTGGGAAAAATTGGAGATAATTTATGAAGGGACTAAGAAGGTCAAGCAAGCAAGAAAGACCATGCTTGTTAAAGACTTTGAAAACTTTAACATGCATGATGGTGAAAGCATCTCCAAGATGGTGGAAAGGCTTGACAATATTGTCAATCCTCTTGTGGCCCTCGGTAAAGTCATCTCCGAAGAAGACAAGGTGACTAAGGTATTGAATGCTCTTCCCGACTCATGGTCCGAAAAAGTGACGGCAATCACGGAGGCACAAAATCTTGAGACACTCAAGTTTGACGAGCTTATTGGAAACCTCCTCATCTATGAAGTCTATCTCAAGGAGAGGAAAAATTCCAAACCATCCATAAATCAATTGGGTATGCAAATTATTCCTAAAGGTCTTGCTTCTTCTTCTAATAATGCATACTATGATAATGATGATGATGATGAGAGACGCGGCCGCACTTGTTCAAAAATTTGCAAAATTTGTGAATAAAAATAAAACAAGAAAACCGAGAGATAATGTTTGCTTTAAATGCGGAAAACCCGGGCACTTCATTGTCGATTGCCCAAAACTCGATGAAGAGGAACAAAAGAAAAAGAAGCCTTTCACGAAAAAGAAGGCTCTAAATGCGGAGGTCAAAACGTGGCATGAACTACTCGAAACAACCGACGAGGAAGGAGAGACCGAACATGGTCTCATGGCCATAGACGATGAAAATAATGAGGTGCGCTCTAATTCTTCTACTTCCTCCATAGTTGATGATTTGCAATGTGATTTTGATGAATTGCAAATTGAGTTTCAAAATTTAATTGTTAAATACAAAAATTTGAAAAAGGAGCATAAAGAGCTTAAGGTTGAAAAAGAAAAATTATTTACCTCTTATGAATCACTAGACAAAGCTCATACACTTACTCCTACTAGAGTTCACTCTCTTGAAACCGAAAAGGAATTTCTCACAAAAGATATTGAATGTTTGAAAAATGATGTGCATCGTTTCAACATAAGCACGGATAAAGTCACAAAAATTTTAGATGCACAAAGAGGTGAGCATTCCAAATTGGGACTTGGTTATAAGCCATTTCAAAGTGTTTTTAAGAAAAATAACCAAGGTCCGACTTTTGTACGTGCTAGTAGTTCTAATACTCCTACTTGTGTTTATTGTGGCAAAATTGGACATTATGCTAATAATTGCAAATTGAGAAATATCTCTAGTCATGTTTGGAGACCCAAAGGTCTCAAGACTAACCCCCATGGACCCCAAAATTATAGGGTACCTAAAAGAAATTCTTTTGTAGGTAATAGGGGCTATAACAACAATGGAAGATTCAAAATGGCTCGTGGACAACGGATGTTCACGCCATATGACCGGGAGGAGAGAACTTTTACCAACATCAAGCTCCAAGAAGAGGGTATGGTCATGTTCGGCAATGGCAAAGGAAGAATTCTTGGAAATGGAGAAATTGGTAACTCTTTTTTTCTCTCTTAGTAATGTTCTTTTAGTAGAAGGGCTTAAGTTTAATTTGATAAGTGTTAGCCAACTTTGTGATTCAAATTATGATGTTTCCTTCAATAAAGAAAAATGCCTTATACTTAAAAATGGTGAAATTATTTGTGAAGCAAATAGAAAAGGCAATCTTTACAAAATTTGTACAAGTGATTTGGTTAGTCAAAATGTTTCTTGTTTAGTCGCCAATAATGATTTAACTAGTTTATGGCATAGGCGACTTGGACATGTTGGATACAAGAATTTGAAAAATATTTACAAAAACCAACATGTGAAAGGACTACCCAAATTGAATTTTGAAAATCTTGGCTTATGTGACACTTGTCAAAAGAACAAATTAGTTAAAAGTAGTTTTAAGCCCAAAAATGAAATTTCCACAACCAAACCCCTACAATTGCTTCACCTTGATTTGTATGGGGATATTGGTACGGCAAGTCTAAGTTGAAAACATTACACTTTCGTTATTGTCGATGATTTTTCTAGATATACTTGGGCTCTTTTTCTTAACAATAAAAGCGATGCCGTTAATGAGTTTGTTAAGTTGTGTAGACTTATTGAGAATGAAAAGGAAGATACTATTAAGTCTATTCAAAGCGATCGAGGTGGAGAATTTGATGGTGAATTTAGAGTCTTTTGTGAAACTAAGGGATATGCTCATAATTTTTCGGCTCCAAGGATACCTTAACAAAATAGAGTGGCCGAAAGGAAAAATCGGACATTACAAGAGATGAGTCGGTCCATGCTCAATGAATTTACACTTCCAAAATATTTTTGGGCCGAAGCCATAAGTACCACTTGCTATGTCATTAATCGAGTTTATATTCGTCCTAAAATGAATAAAACTCCATATGAGCTTTGGAAAGGTAGAACTCCAAATATTAGTTATTTCAAGATATTTGGTTGTAAATGCTTTATTTTGAATACCAAGAATCAATTGGACAAACTTGATCCTAAGGCCAATGAAGGGATATTTATGAGATATTCAACAAAAAGCAAAGCATATCGGGTTTACAATAAGACTAGTGGGGTTGTTGAAGAATCCATCCATGTCAAATTCAATGAAGCTTCGGGTGTTGAAAGAATACCCAATGATGAAAGTGATGAAGAGGATACTATTGAACCTATTGTTCAAATTGATGATCAACCATCTCCATCAAATGATCAACCATCCACTTCAAATGTTCCTCAAGAAGATAGAGGTGATACTTCGGATCTTCCCGTTGCATTGAAATTTAAGGGAGATCACCCAAAAGATCTTATTATTGGTGATCCCCTTGACAAAGTGATGACCCGGAGAAAATTTTCCGAGAAAGCTCTTATTTCTCAAAAGGAGCCTAAAAATGCTAAGGAGGTTATTGAGGATGAGGATTGGTTCTTAGAAATACAAGAGGAGTTGAATCAATTTGAAAGAAATGATGTATGGGAATTGGTACCTTGTCCTCCATCTCAAACTATTATTGGTACAAAATGGGTATTCCGGAACAAACTTGATGATCAAGGCAACATTATTCGAAATAAGGCAAGGTTAGTAGCTCAAGGGTATTGTCAAGAAGAAGGTATTGACTATGATGACACTTTTGCACCCGTAGCACGTTTTGAAGCTATTCGTATTTTACTTGCCTATTCTTGTTATAAAAATTTCAAACTTTACCAAATGGATGTTAAATCCGCTTTCTTAAATGGTATTATTCAAGAAGAAGTCTATGTAAAACAACCTCCGGGGTTTGAAAATTTTTCTAGGCCTAATGATGTTTATAAACTTAAAAATGCCTTGTATGGTTTAAAGCAAGCACCCCGTGCATGGTATGATAGACTTAGCTCTTTTATTTTGCAAAATGGTTTTATAAGAGGTAAAGTTGATACAACTCTCTTTGTTTTTGAAAAAGGGCAAGATTGCTTACTTGTGAAAATTTATGTTGATGATATTATCTTTGGTGCTACTAATGATTCTTTGTGCAAGAAATTCTCTAAGTTGATGCAAGGTGAATTTGAGATGAGTATGATGGGGGAGCTCAACTTCTTTCTTAGACTCCAAATTAAGCAATGCCAAGAATGCATATACATTTCGCAATCAAAATATACAAAAGAACTTTTGAAAAAGTTCGGCATTGAAAAAGAAAGAACCGTTTCTACTCCCATGGCAACAAATGTCAAAATTGACAAAGATGAAAAAGGCAAGTCCGTGGATGAATCAAAGTATCGAGGTATGATTGGTAGTTTACTTTATTTAACCGCTAGTAGACCGGACATTCTTCATGACGTATGCCTATGTGCTCATTTTCAAAGCAATCCCAAAGAATCTCATATGAGTGTCGTTAAAAGGATTTTTCGATATTTGAAAGGCACTATTCAATATGGTTTATTCTATCCAAAGAATGAAAATTTTTCTCTTAAAGGTTATAGTGATTCGGATTATGCGGAAATATTGATGATTGGAAAAGTACTTCCTGGATCATGTCAATTTTTGGCGATTGCCTAGTTTCTTGGTTTTCAAAGAAGCAAAATTGTGTTTCACTTTCAACGGCGGCTTTGAGCGAATATATATCTCAGACTTTTTGTTGTACTCAACTTCTTTGGATGAAACAAACATTAGCGGATTACAAATGCTCTTTTGAGAACGTTCTATCTTTTGTGACAATATATCCACTATAAACATTGCTCAAAACCCGGTTCATCATAACCATACTAAACATATTGAGATTCGACATCATTTTCTAAGGGATTGTGTTTCTAAACGAAAAATCATCTTTTTGTACCATCTCAAGATCAATTGGCGGACATTTTTACAAAACCGCTATCTTCCGAGACTTTTGTGTCCATACGAGCTCGGTTAGGCATAATGCATATTGAATGAGGTTTACATTTGCATTTTGCATGTTTTTAAAACTTAGGGCAAAAATCGGATTTTTGGTTGAAAATTTGGATTTTATTAAAACGCAAGACAAATGGGCGATGAGGTTGAGGGCAACCGTCGCCCTCAACGTCGACCCGTCGCCTAAGCCAAATTTTGGATTAAAACCGTTTCGTCTTCAGCATAAGTTATTTTAATTTCTTTTTGCCATTTTTCGTCCCCTTTGCCAAATTCACACAAATTTCACTCAAAATTTGTTTTCATGCATTCAATTCATATCTTGGACCTTATATAGCATGTTTATCATCATCATCGCTCATCTGTACCGATCGAATGGTAAGAATTTTCCTTTCTTTGCTCAATTGGGTTGAACCCTTGAGTTTGTGGCTTTCTTGTATATTTCTTGATGAAATTATCTTATGATCAAGATGAGCTTAGTTGTTATGTTGTATTGTATGATGCTTGGTATGATTTGGTGATGAATATTTTTTGGCTTGATTCATTTACAAGGGCTCTATACAACTTCTTTTAATTTTTACTCCCACAAAGTGTTCGATGAAATGTCACAATGAAAATTTCTACTTCTACATGATTCTCTTGCTTCCAAAAGTCTTAAATACTTATTGAGATCATGTCTTGGCATATAAAACGAGTGTATGAACTCTTCATGATACATTTCTCCCATTTTCTTTGGATTTTAAGCCTAAATTGTTCAAAGGTTGATAAAACCGTTTCTTTGGCGCACTTTGATATAATTGTATGATGTTTTTATCTTCCTAACATTCTTTTTGATGATTCCAAAGGGGGAGAAACAGGAAATTGGCTCGTTAGCAAAAAGAAGCTAATAAAAGCTCGCAATAAAAGCTATAAGCTATGGCTTCCTAAATCCAAGTATACCTAGTCCATGGCTTGTATTATGGACTTAATTGCAAAAGATTATAGTATTTTGACAGGGGGAGCTTCGTAGCTTATGATGTTTATGTGCATCTTATAAAAGCTTGTTATAGCTTGTGTTTCTAGCTTATGCAATATCTCTTGTTGATATGCTCATAGATAGGGGGAGCTTTGTATGAAATGTTTTTTAACGGATAGTTCACTCGTAAAACCGGAAAATTAATTTGTTTTCAAAATCGTCCTCGAGAAAATTGTTTTGGTTTGTAATCATCAAAAAGGGGGAGTTTGTTAGATAAATATTTTTATCATGATTTTGATGATTTTTTTCAAATGAGTTTTTAAACCAAAATAATGTCCCCAAATGTTTCGGAGTTTTTTTTGGAGTTATTAAACCAAAACAATGTCCCTAAATACATCCGATCGATTTAAAATATTTTTACTATTTTTCGGAGTATTTTTTGGAGTTTATTTTCGATAAAAAATTGGACAACACATTTGTTTCAGGCTCGACCGGTGCCCTGGAGGGCAACCCGTACCTGAGTTGAGTTTTGAAACAGAAAAAGGGACGTAAAGAAAATGAGGGAGGGCGACCGGTCGACTAGGTGGTCGACCGGTGAGGGCGACCGGTACCTGGGAGTGCCCTCTTGGAGCCTGTCTTCTCTGTTTTGTATTTTAAACACCCCCAACCGGTCATGGTCTAGGGCGACCGGTCGCACCCCCCTCCGATCGGTCCCCCTGTGTAAAAATTGCAGAAATTCAATTTCAATCTTATCTCTACGCGACCGTCGCACGCTTTTTATCAAAAACTATCTATCCATTGCATTTTTCGAATGACTTTTCCCTATTTTGTGGGATTGATTTCTAATAGCTATATTGATGATTTTAAATAGTTTCTTTTGCAGCAAATCGCTCCCCAAGGAGGAGCCTATGTCTGGAAATCAAAGCCAAGACCTCTCCTATAAATAGAGGCTTCATTCAAGCAACAAGACAAAACACTCTACACAAGCAAAGAGCAAACAATCAAACACTTTCATATATCTTGTTGTATTAGCCTTAGCACTTTCAATTGCACAAATTTGAGGTCTAGGCTTTCAATTCTTGATTACACTTGTACTCATGTTGTATCATTCATCATTGAGTTGTGATCTTGATTTTTTGGTCATCATTCAACACAAGACATCCTTGTGAGTATTCTTGTGGTAAGAATACACTTGGGTGATCTAGGTGATAGGTGTTTGAAGGTTGTGGTAATCTTCAAAGGTGTTGTAAGAGGGTTGTGGTAATCCTCAAGGTGGTGTAAGAGGGTTGTGGTAATCCTCAAGGTGTTGCAAGAGGGTTGTGGTAATCCTCAAGGTGTTGTATTATTAATTTTGGTAATTAATAAAATTTCTTTTTCCTTTTCGAAACCCATCCCGGATATACTGGGGTGGTAGAGCACGTAGTCCCTAGGTGGGGTAAAGCTCTTTAAATCAACGTGTGTTGTTTATTTTCCGTATTTAGCTTTCGTCTTTGCTTGATTATTCGAAAAAGAGGGCAAAATCTGAAAAACTGAGATAATCTATTCACCCCCCCTCTAGATTATCGTAGCCACTTGGACTAACACATCTCATGTTTTGTTCCTGGAATCCTTCAGCACCACGCATGGGCTGCCCGTGCGTCAATGCACGGGTCATGCGTGGTTCCAATTTTTCATTATTTCCCAAACTTGTTGGCCCCTCGTACTCTGTACCACTCCTCGCATTTAATGAATGACATTGCTCCTTCCTTGATTTACTTGATGTTGCTTGGAAACTGACCCTTCTGATGATGTCCACTGATGATCGTCGCTAACTGGCCAATCTAAGTTTCTAGATTTTTCATTTGTGAACCCACAGTGTTGTCCAACTGCGTGACATGTGCTTCGATCTTGTCTATCTTAGCCTCATCTCTATTCAACAGGTTCCTCGTTTCATTCATAAATGAACTAGTCTGACTCATAAACGAGGTAAGAATGTCCTCCAAAGATGGTTTTGCCTCTGTATTAATGACACCATTTGTCACACTAAACCCCGGTGGTGGTTGCATCACGTTCTTCGTGTTCGCATAAGAAAATTTTTCATGATTTCTCACACCCGGATGATAATGGGTAGGAGTCTGATTATTCCGGTAATTGTTAAAATTCCGGTTATTCACAAAGTTAGCTTCCTCCATAGGATCTTGAGAACTCCCCATGTAGTCTAATCTCATCGAAATTAACTCCTCAAGTAGAGATGTTAAAAGGGTCGCGGCCCATTGGCCCGGACCGTTTAAACCAGAAAAAAAGGGTTAGGGCCGAATTATTTTGGCCTGTTTAAATCAGAGCCTTTTTGGCCCGAACCATTTAAACCGAAGCCCATTAGGGCTAGCCCGAAAGTTAACTTAAGCTGCCCGTTAGCCCGATATTTTTATTTTTTAAAAATAAATATAATTCTAATATTTTATATCTACTTTTATTACCTACTATTACTAGTAAATTTATTTTTCAAATTTACATCTCCCTCATCTTTAAGTTTAACTTTATTAAATAAACTATAAATTCTTGAAAAGCTTCTTTTTTATTTGTTTTATTTATTATTTAATTTAGTTTTCCATTTTTATTCTGAACAAGAAAATGTCACATAGTCTTATTAGATTATTTAGGATATAAATTATATTTCTAAATGGTGCTAAATCTAATTTTATAATTTTGTTAATGCAATATAATTATAAACATGCATGACTTTTTTTAAGATTAACTTTAAATGTTAAATTTAAATGTTATATATCCTCAAGTTTGAAACTTTAGATTTAAATAACTTATTTTGAAAATGTTAAATTATAGTCATATGAGTAATTACAAAAAAAAGTGTTAATTTTGGGTAGCTTTAGTTGTTATTATTTTATTTTCAAAATTTAGATCATAAAATATTTAATTTTATAAATTTGCTAATGCAATGTAATTAGAAACTTTGCATGAATTTTATTTATGATTTAATAGTTTAACTTAAAATGTTAAACTTAAATGTTATATACATTTGAGTTTAAAATTTTAAATTTAAATATATAATTTATAATTTTTTGACTATAGCCCGATAGTGGCCCGTTTAGCCCGAAGCCCGCTAGGGTTAGGGTTAGGTTCCAATATTGCTATTTAACACCGGCTCATTTAGCCCGAAGCCCGCTAGGGCCAACCCGTTTAACATCTCTATCCTCAAGTATAACTTTACTTCAAGGTCGGAAGTTCTCTATATGATCGTTCTCATAAAAGATAGCATTAGTCGAGACTATTACTTTCTTTTCTTGCGGATCATAAAATAAAGCTCCTTTTGTTCCTTTGGGATATCC
Source organism: Rehmannia glutinosa (assembly GCA_016081115.2). NCBI lineage: Eukaryota > Viridiplantae > Streptophyta > Magnoliopsida > Lamiales > Orobanchaceae > Rehmannia > Rehmannia glutinosa. Next base: position 46,663,856 of record CM071926.1, on the reverse strand, counting down.
AACGAACAAATACACTTCTGAACATGGTTGCAACTTTCTAGTCTTTCCTTTCAGCACATGTGTTGGACATCCCCATATGCGAAAGTGGAATAAAATAACTTCACTCTCATTCCACAACTCTAGTGGTGTCTTTTGGCTTGACTTAGATGGAACTACGTTCAAAATTTGAACCAACGTTTGCAATGCATACCCCCAAAATGAATCAGTAGTGTTGCGTAACTCATCATCGACCTAACTATATCAAGTAATGTTCGATTCTCCTTTCAGCAACACTGTTTTGCTGAGCGGTGACAGGTGATGTGAGTTGGTACAAAATACCATGCTATAGCAAATAAATCTTTGAATTCGGTATCGACATACTCGCCCCCTCGATCAGATCGAAGATATTTCAAAGATTTGTCTAGTTGCTTTTCAGCTTTCGCATGAAATTCCTTGAACTTTTCAAAAGTCTCGGATTTTCTATGCATGAGATAAATATATCCATAACTTGAGTAATCATCGATAAAAGTGACGAAGCACTCAAAGCCACCTCTAGCTTGAGTGATCATAAAATCACAAATATCACTATGCATAAGCTCTAGTAGTTCTTTGGCTCTATTGCCCTTTGCAGAGAAAGGTATCTTAGTCATTTTTCCTTCTAGATAGGATTCACAAACAGGAATAGTATCGACCTTTAGCTCTCTCTAAGGACCATTCTTTGCAAGCCTATTTATCATTTCTAGTTAAATATGTCCTAACTTTATATGCCAAAGATATGTTTCATCATCTTGAGACACCTTTTTGGTTTGGGATGTTCTACTTTAAATATTTCGGCATTTAGCAGTGGTTGTTCATTTGGCCTAATCAAATGGAGTCTATTTTCCAAATTTGCACTACAAATATCATGCCCATTCTTAGAAAAATAATCAAATTATTATCAAAAGATAGTGAAAATAGATGTTCATGCAACTTTGAAACAGAAACCAGGAATATAATAAACATCGTTTAAAAATAATATCTTATCTCTAATATTAAGCACTCCTACTGCTTTTGCCAAAACCACTGCACCATTGTCAACTTGCATTTTGAAAGATCCATTGGCAAGCTCTTCATAAGAGCGAAGTATTTGTAAAGAAGAACAAACATGATTAGTAGCTCCAGAATCAACTACCCAAGTAGAAGAAAATTTTGCTACCAAATAACTTTCAAAAACAAGTAAATCGTATTTACCTTTCCTATTCTCTGTTCAACCACTGAACACCTAAAATAAATCAAGTGACGCTCGCAAGAGCACGAGATCAATTGTAGGGTAGCAAGTTAACCACAAGTCGACTCTCAAGGAAAACTTAGCCGGCAAATAATTATTATGTATCACAATAAACATAAAATAAATCCTAAACACTCTAACCATATTTGTTTGATTTTAATTATCTAAAGAAAATAAATAAGAAACCAATTAAAATCCAACTTAATTTAAACCCTTGGAAGACACGTATGGAGAAAGAGTCTAGGATTTCAGAATCATCTCATCAAACTTGCAAGCAGAATATCAACTAATTGATCATGCGATTAACAATTAAAGCAAACAAATATAAATTAGGCCTAGATTTGATAACTCACGTATTCAAAGATTAAGTCTATCCATACCAATTGTCCAATTCATTAAACAAGTTAGATAATACATCTCTGATTCATATCTAACCCCCTAAATAAATTTAGTCCAGGAATAATAACTTCTCTCGATCTCAATTATTCCCTCAAAATAATCACAAGTTGGCCAAACAATCAATTATCAAATAAAACAATTCATTCAGGAAGACAAATCAATTAGTCCATATTCATGCTTGTTTGTTTCATTCATAATCCTAGAACAAAGAAATTGGTTCATGCTTGGGGATAGGATCATAATTTCAATTGAAGAAAAGAAAACAATCATAAACATCATAATGCAATAACAATAATCACCAAACAGTAGAAATCAGAAAAAGAAGATGAAGAAATATTACGCTTTGATTAAGCCGCAAAATAACTTTGATGGAAAGAACCCAAGCAATCTAAATGTTGAATGGAAGAGAAAATGACAAAAACTAAGGTTTAAAAGTTCTAAGTAGGAAAAGTGTTCGAAAATATGGGCTCCACAAGTCTTATTTACCAGTCTAGAGTCCTATACAAAGTGGAAGAGCCAAAAAATGGAAACAAAACTCGTGAATTTCGTGTTCGAGAATTCACCACACGCGCCAGCGCATTGCCCAAAGAGCGTGCCCGCGCACCGTCCCCCACCCACCTGCTCCCGTCCCCGCCATCGCGCTCGCACGACCAAGCGCCTCTTATGTGCGAACGCATACGACATCAAAACTTCTAATTTGGTATTGTTGTCCTCTTATAAATTGTATATCTATCTCTTACCTTTCCATAGCCACTTGAATTACCTCAATATCAATCTTTTAGAGAGGGTTATGGCTAAAATAATAAGACATGTCATTTCCGAGATTTCAACATATTATTTCCATTTGCACATGATTTTAACCCATCCAAACATATTCATTTGCATTTAGTACTAAGTAGACATTATAGAACTTTGTCTTAACTTTCCAATGGTGCAAATATCATGTCAATTGGGCTTCGGATGAAGACATTATGTCCAAAGTACGACAAGCGCCGCATGATTCTTGCGAAATGACTTTTTAACATTTCTTGCTCCTTAACTTATTTTTTCCACCAAAACCTAGAAAATCAATAAATAACACAATATAACACTAAAACATGCAAATCCAAATAAAATATACCAAAAATATGCACAAATCATCACACAAAACACTCACAAAAACATGCAAAACATTCTCTTTTACTTTTGAGAGAAACTTGAAACTTGGGGCAGTTTCTCTTCCAACATCCCTCTTCTCTGCACTGGAAACAATTTCCGTTTGGTTTAGAGGAACTTTTCTTCTTACCTTTTAGGTTTTCACATACGAATGCAATTTTCATGTTACTATTCCACTTGTTAAAATTTTATCCAGTTAATGAATCATTCAACAGCGCAAGCATAAGACATGACATGATTGTTGAAAATTAAATGAAGCGACATAATTAAGCGAACGAACATCATAGAGCATGCAATTTAGAAATTATAGATGTGATGCATGAATGCAATAAAGTTTATTCTACCAATTTCAAGGTAATTTAATATCACATTTGAAAAGCCACCGTAGGGTAGGTCAAATCAAATGATGATTAAATTGAGACCATAACAGATTAATAAAATAAATAATCAAGACATCTCATATCTTCATTTATTTATTAATCACCTTTTAATTTAGCCTAGATACATCCAAACTATTTGATTTTGTCCTTAGGGGTGTTACCCATTATTTTGGGTTTTAAAAATTAACTCAGAATAAGAATTAAATTTTAAATTCCTATCATTTCAGAGATTAAGCATTGATTATTAATTTACGTGAAAACCATCCGTAGAGGTACGAATATGAGCGTCGCGAGGTGTCACCTAAATCTCACGTTGCTTTGGTCAATAATGGAGGTCAGAGGATTTATTGACACAATTCCTTCTCCACTCATTATTTTATAATAAATGTTTCCTAAACATTTAAGTTATAAAACATCTTATGTTTTATCAATCTACGTTCAATCATATTGGTCTTTTGATTAATATTTTCTAATTTAATAATCTAACTTTTAGAAATTAAATAATAATTTTAATCAACTTAAAAAGCCCGTAAATTATCAAAACAATTAAGAGAATAGGGAAAAAATGGAAAAATTTCATGAAAGAACAAAAGAAACAATGTGAGGCTGAAAAATGAGGTTGTCCCCAAGGCTGCCCAAGCCCTGCCCAAGGCTGTTCGAGTCCTGCCCGGACTACCCTGCGGCTGCCTGAGCTGCCTGAATGCGAACCCAAATTTATTTGTTTCAAAAATATGCAATTCGGTGAATTTTCATAGAAACTGGATCTATTTTTTCACAAAATTAAATCCAAAATTTATCCTAATTTTAAAATCATATAAAACACTTTTATACGAATTTTAAAAATCATATAAAATACTTTCATATCAAAATCAATCTATCTCATAAATTTCTCATAACAATCAAACAATTTAAACATTATGATGATGACATACTTAGGAGTGTGTTCCATGAATGACATATCAATATGCATGGCACATATATCACATATATATCACATAAATATTAATTCACGGAAAAATAAATATGATGATTTCGATCGATGCCCTAAATTACACCATAAATCTAAACATAAATTAAATAATACAAAAACGGGATAAAAGGGAGTTGTGATTTACATCAACCCTATACCCACATAATTGGGTGTACAATCGAATCTACAAGAAAATATTATGATTTTTTATACCCTTTAAATTTCGAGTGTACATTGTTATATCAAAAACCAATTCAAGACATCGATTCAAGAACGTCCCATGCATCCATATATCAAAACATGCGAGATCAAATCCTAAACTCACTCCAAAATAAATTTAATAAAGCAGATATATCAAAACCAAATGGATCTTATACCAGTTATTGGAAATTATTTGAGTCCCGAATCAAATCTGGGTCAAATAAGAACACAAGATCATGCAAATTATATTTATTTAAACTAAAGAAAGGTGCTAGGAAAATTTATGCTTAGATTTTGATGATACCATGTAAAACTTAGAATAGGAAGTTGGCACCCCATTTTCTTTGTAATTCAACTTGTAATAGATAGGTCTATCTGAGTTGAGTTGGAGTCAGCTATGTTGAAGATTACAAGAGTCGACTGAAGATTGAAGAGAAGAACCAGTTGTGGGTCATCTGTGTGGAGCCAAGTGAAGGATCAGTCAAGTGACAGGAAAGCTGTCTCAGTCGGCTAACTGACAGCTTAGTCATTCCATAATGATTGGAATCGAATGTCAAAGGGGTTTGCAATAGACAAGACTTGAAGAAAGGTGATAGAGATTCGTTGTCAACACAAGTCAAGCTTTTGCTGGAAATGGGGTTGTGTAGGCTGCCATCACTAAAGCTGTTTTTCTGGAATAGTGCAAAAAGCAAGGAACCAATAGGGTGTACCTGAAAACCTGCAGAGACCAAGGAAAGGTTGCAGAGCATTAAAAATATGGCACGATCCTCATCAATGTTGCAAGGACACGACATGCCAACAACCTACGAGTGGGATTTAAAATATATGTTTATCTCTTCAACAGACATGTTTTTGAATCTACACTATAAAAGGCTGAGGAAGCAAGTGAGAGAAGGTTACCGAGTTCATTACAAGCATACAAGCATTCAAGCAAAACCTGCAAATACTCTCAAGCTTTCAAAGATATTCCTCAAGCCTAATATCGAAGGAACTCAATCCAAAACACTCAGTGAATGAAAGATTACTTCATCAAGTTGAAGAGGAAACTGTTTGAAGAACAAAAAAGGTCTACTCTCCAAGGTTGAAGGAGAAGTGGTAAGGTTCAAGTTCGAACCAGAAGCTTTGGGCTCGTTGGAAGGCTGTGTGATCAATTCCAAGAGTTCGAAGGGAGCTGAAGTAGCAAGACAACCATTTTGTGAAGAAGCTGGGTCCCAGGAGCAGCTGGCTATGTGATCAAAGCTACCGCGGATTGTTGACTAATTTGTAACCAATATCTGTTACTTAGTGGATTCCTCCGAGAGTTGGAGAAGAGTGGATTAAAGGAATTACCCCATCCTCGAACCACTATAAAATTGCTTGTGTCTTATTTACTTACAACACTTTAATTTCTTGCATATCTTTTATATATGTTGTTAAGTTACAATTGCTAAACTCAACTGATAATAACCATCACTAAAAACAAGTGTTGAAAAACAAGTTTAAAACATAAGGGTGAAAAGTCTTCCGTTGAACAAAAACCAAATCAACTGTGAATTTTAAGTGTGAGCTGATCCCAACTAAGTTATATTATCAACAGCTCAGTTCAGTCTGTTGAGTTGGTAACTTTGCTGAAGTAAGCCAACTTAGTTGTCCCTTAAGGACTTAGCTGATTTGAATTAACTGTGAAAATATTTAAAAGGACTAAATCGAAAATTTGGTAAGGTTTATTCAACCCCCCTCTAAACAATACTACTCATCCCTTGGGACCTACAGAAGGAAAGAAAATTTATCTCTTGCGACGATTTTCTTGTTCTTTACTTGTTCTTCGTTGATCCTTCGAATCCTGGAATCTCGTAGGCACCACAATCTTTCATATCAATCCTCCCCAGCAGTGTGTGGGCACCCAAAAAATAAATCTAAGTTTCTACCTTTAATTTTCCTACAATGTACTGAAATGATGAGATTGTAGGATTGGGCTAATTGAATAAGGAGTGAATTTGAACTAGGCTTATAACTTAACAACCACCTTTTGAAAACTAAACACACGAAAAAATCGCAGGATATGGACGGCCGAGTTGCAACTTCAGTTAATGGATCACAAACGAACCACTTTTCAATATGGAAAATTGATTAGAACTTTTAGACGGTCGGATAATTGGTTGAAAATGGTGAATAAATTTGCCCAAAAAAAAAGGAAATCTTTTCAATTGCAGTGAAATGATCGAAAATTTTGCTTAAACAATTTGGTCGAGAATTCGTTTTAAATTATTGAGATGGTTGTTCATCTAAAAACTTTTTAAAATTATTAGATGTTCTCTCATTTATAGGCCTTGTCGATTACTTTCCCAGTCCAACTCAATCTTCTATCTAATCTAGAATTCATAATTCTAGACAAACTCTAACTCTAATTGATAACTATCCAATACAATTATCAACTTAATAATTAGTTCAAACGTGAATCTAAAATGCAAATGTTAAGAATTTTGTGGGACAAACTTAAACAAGCAAATTAAGAATTACACAGAAATAAACATGAGTATATAATCACTCAGGATTAAGGTTTATCCATATATAATCATCTTGTGATTTAATTTGATTTTTCATTTCAACAACGAAATTTGTATGAAAAATTCAAATTAAATCGGTCCAAGTCCTATATGACCAAATTATATATAAATGTTCCCACTGAGATGTCTCCACATCAACGGTCCGGATAAGACGATCACATTAAAAATATTCAAGGGCGCCTTAGTGATGCTTTAATTAAGGATTCCATACTTTAATTAGTTTCATCACGAACTTAATTTTGAAAGAATTGAGGAAAAGCTTCATTATGTATTCACATTACAACTTCTGATTTATAGTACAGTGGTGAGAATTTACAAAGGAATGAAAATCACCTATACAAGAAAACTATAATCAGTATAATTCTAGCACCTTAATCTAATCAATTTGAATCAATTAATATCTCTAATATAAGGAAAGATAATATATACAGTCAAGTGATGGAATCATTTGGATTGTGGTGTTGACTCTTCGTGATTTTCTTAACAGGCCCCCGCTAGATGGAGCTTCCATCGGAAACTCCAATCTTGAACCGCAAATTAACGAATTTATGTGAGGCTAAAGATTTTGTAAAAATATCTGCGAGCTGATCTTTGGTAGAAATGTAGGAAACTCGGAATGTGCCATTTGAAACATGATTTCGAATAAAGTGGTAGTCAATAGCAATATGTTTCATGCGGGAATGAAAGACCGGGTTAAGGGAAAGATAGGTCGTACCCAAGTTATCACAATAGAGTACAGGGCGATCAGGCAGTGTGACACAGAATTCTCAAAGCAGATTTTGGATCCATATAACTTAGTAGAACAAGAGGCTAGCGCAGGATACTCAGCTTCGGTGGAAGAACGAACAATCGTACGTTGTTTCTTAGAGCTCAAGAAGATGGGTGATCTGCCTAGGTAAACAATGTAAGCAGAAGTGGATGATCTATCATCTAAATTGCCACCTAATCGTCGGAGAACGCAGAGATTTGGAGAGAGGAGTGTTTTCTAGGGAGCAACCCATAATGAAGAGTGGATTTGAGATAACGAAGAACATGTTTGACAGCAGTCCAATGCATCTCTGTAGGACGACTCATGAATTGAGAGAGCTTATTAATAGCAAAACTTATGTCGGGACGAGTAAGAGAGAGATATTGAAGAGAACCCACTACTTGTTGATATCGAGTGGGATCAGTTGCAGGAGTGCCATCATTAGAGCAAATGAGGTTAGAATTAGAGATAGGAGTAGATACTGGTTTGGCCCCCGTCATTTGGACCTTTTCCAAGAGATCGGTAATATATTTATGTAGAGTGAGAAAGAGAAAAGAGGGTGTGCGGTGTACTTCGACACCAAGAAAGTAATTAAGGTGTCCAAGATGTTTGACTGAAAAATGAATGGAAAGAGCATCGATAAAATGGGCAAGCGTCGAAGTGCTATTGCAAGTGACAAGGAGATTGTCAACGTAGACTAAGAAATACATAGTGACAGGTTGATGAAAGTAGGGAAAAAGAGAGGTATCACTTTGAGAATTAACAAACCCAAACTGAATGAGGAACGACTCAAGTTCATTATACCAAGCACCTAGCGCTGTTTGAGACCATATATGGCCTTACGCAAATGACATACGTGGTTGATATTTTGAGAATCAACGAAGCCTTGTGGTTGAGTCATATAAACATCTTTCATGAAGGTTTCCATGGAGAAAGGCATTACGACATCAAGTTGATGAATGGGCCAATTAAAATTAAGAGAAAGAGTGAGAAAAATACGAGTGGTGGTGGGTTTCACAACGGGGTTAAATGTTTTGAAGAAATCTAGGCCGGGCATTGGTGAAATCATTTAGCGACTAAATGAGCCTTATGTCGGGCAATCATGCCATCGGGATTTCGTTTAATATGAAAGACCCATTTACATCCAATAAGATTAACATTGGGAGGAGGAGGGACAAGATCCCACGTGTGATTGGAAAGCAAAGCATTGAGCTCCGTTACCATAGCATCACGCCATTTTAGGGAAGCCAATACTTTAGAAACACAAGTGGATTCAATAGAATCTGGTAAGGGGTGATTGGAAGAGACGTTATTAATTACTTTTGGGTGAAAAATATTATTTTTCGCTCGAGTGATCATCGGATGTCGATTTAAAGGAGCTGAGGATGGAGGAGAGGAAGAGGGACAAGAAGATGAAGAATCGGTTGTCTCAACTAGGAAGACAACATTGACACCATCAGATAGGATAGAACGAGAAGAAGAAGTGGCAAAAGGCAGCAGAGGTAAGCTTGCTGATGTTGGTCCAGTGGCCACCCCATCGGGTTCGATCGGAGCTGGAACCTGTGGAGCTACAATAGGGACCAACTGCGGCTGGAATGGGAATAGCAGCGATAGGTTTTGCCACAGATGGAATAGGCATGGGACATGTGTGTGATTGTGGGGTCTGCAAGATAGGGTTGCAATTTGATGAGAAAGGAAAGTCGGTTTCGACAAAATGAACATGTCTTGACGTATAAAATTTCTTAGTTGAGAGGTCTTGGCATAGGTAAGAATGGTGCATGGTGTCATAGCCAATAAATACACAAGACGTTGATCGTGCTTCAAGTTTAGAGTTGTTATAGGGCCGTAGCCATGGGTAACATAGACAACCAAATTGACGAAGTAAATTGTAATTTGGTTGACGATGAAAATAAAGTATAGAATGGATTGTTGTTCTCAGTTGTCGGAGTGGGTAGCCTATTTATAAGGTAAACAACAGTTTTAAATGCAAAAGTCCAATGTATGAGAGGTAAAGAGGCCTGTGAAGAAGTGTGAAGCCGGTTTCAACAATATGTCGATGTCGGCGCTCAGCAAATCCATTCAACTCAGGTGTATAAGGAGGAGATTTAAGATGTTGAATTCTAGCGGAGGTAAGAAATGTGCGAAGAGCAATATACTCGCCACCACCGTCGGAATACAATGTTTTAATTTTATAATTAAGTTGATTTTCGATTTGTTGTTTAAACTTGATAAAAATAGTAGACACATCAGATTTGAGACGAAGAGAAATATCCGTATAAACTTTGAAAAATGATCAATAAAGGTTACATAAAAACAAAATCCATACAGTGAAGGGATTGGACTAGGTCCCCAAATATCAGAGTAAAGGCATTCCAGTGGGCTGGAACTAGTTAAACTAGACACTGAAAATGGGAGCTTGTGGCTCTTATTACATAGACAAGAATGACATTTAAAATGTAAGGGTAGGCGAGACGTAGTTGATAGAAGACCCAAAGAGAGGAGATTATTGGTGATCTTGGCAGAGGGGTGCCCAAGATGTCCATGCCACACAACAGATGAGACCGTGGAAACATTGTGAAGTCGAGGGTGCGACCGAGGAGGCGAGGTGGTAGGCCAAAATGTACAAGTCATTGTGGTTCGGACTTGAAGAAGAGTTTTCCGAGAGAGAAGATCATTCATAATAAAATAAGAGGGAAAGAATTCAATAGAAGTTTTGTTCTCGTTGCAAAACTTAGAAACAGATATAATATTTTGTTTCATATTAGGTAGGCAAAGAAAATCGGATAGGTGAAATTTAGGAAAAAGAGTACGAGAACCTGTGTGAGAAATCGGAAAAGTCGTACCATTTCCAAGAAAAAGATCATCAGGGCCATCATACCCGTGGGAAAGTGATAAATCGAGAGTTGAGCGACTACATGGTGGGAGGCACCGAGTCAACTAGCCAATTTCTAGAGGAAGTCAAAGTGGAACTGTTATGAACTTGTTTCCAGTTATTGCGGAGATGAGGAAAGAGTGTGTGGCATGTCTTGGCGGTGTGACCTTCCTTACCACAATATTGACAATGCACATGGGGTTCATCGCGTTTAGATCCGCGAGAAGAGGATGAGGAGCGTGGTGACGAGTTCGAATAATGTCGTGCAGATTGATCTATATTGGAAGCGGGTGGTGTTGGCAATCGACCGGGCTGTTGGAAAATGGCAGAAAAGGTGTTTTAGGATCGATTATTGTATCGGTGGCCATAGGTGTTGATGGTGTTTGGATGAGAATAATTTAGCTGTGGGGAGGAGTGGAGAACAGCAGAGTCACTATCCCTCAAGAAGGTCTTGTGGTCGATAAGCTTATCAAATAGCTCCTCAAAACCGATAGACGAATCACGAGCGAATGGCGAACCAATTCCTTGTAAGCATCACCTAAGCCACGCGTACAATAGATGAGAAGGTCAGAGTCAGATAATGGAGCCCCAAGAGTAGACAACTCATCAGCTATTGTTTTTAGTTGTACAAGATAATTAGAGATTTGTTGAGTGTCGCGGTGGAGACGAAACAATTTGTCCTTCAAATGGATGATATAAGATTGGGGTCGCTTAGGCAAAATCTAATCCAAGCGATGCCAAGCGTCACGAGAGGTGGCAGCCGAGGCAATAAGAGAAATAGCAGCCTCAGATAAAGAGGCCAGAATTGAGTGCAAAATCAATTGATCTTGGCGTTTCCACTGGAGGTAAGCTGGATTGATTTGCTTGTTGTCACCAATATTCACAAATTCCAGTAGAGCCGATTTGGAGCCATCTAAAATGCCTATCAAGTTGAGACCGAAAAAGAGAGAAGTGAATTGTAGTTTCCACGAAAAATAGTTTGTGGTGTTTAGGCGTAGAGGAAGATGAGTGGCTGCATTTATTTGGACAAAGAGAGGAAGAATGGGTTCACCGGTTGATGAAGTAATAGCGGGGAATGGGGAGTTGGTGGTTGATTGTTCATCTTGAGACATGGTGGGGACCAGGAAGAAAAAAAAATAAGAAGGCACTGAAAAAATCTCGTGAGAGTTAAAGCAGGATACCATGAAAGAATTGAAGAAAAGCTTCATTGTGTATTCACATTACAACTTCTGGTTTATAGTACAGTGGTGAGAATTTACAAAGGAATGAAAATCACCTATATAAGGAAACTATAATCAGTATAATTCTAGCACCTTAATCTAATCAATTTGAATCAATTAATATCTCTAATATAAGGAAAGATAATATATACAGTCAAGTGATGGAATCATTTGGATTGTGGCGTTGACTCTTCGTGATTTTCTTAACAAATTTTAGTTTACTATCCATAATCTTTAATCCTCTTGTATATAACACTTATATACTAAGATTATGGTTACATTAAATAAACTAGGAATTTTCATAATGTTCAAGAAATGCATACAATAGGCACAAGTGTCCGAAAATAAATGTCACATTTATTAATAATTAATAACAAGTCACAATTACTTTAAAGACATTTGAGGGGCTAATAGTTGAAAGATCAAATATTTATATTATATAATGATAAAAGTTAAAAATATATTACGTATTTGTATCAAATACAATTTCGATAATCATCATTAAGCATCTAAAAATATATAATTACAATCCAAAATTAACATAATTTTTCTGTTTATAAAAAATGTTGGAGGGGGCCAAATGGAATTATACCCAAAATTTATGTATAGAAAATGAAAAAATGAATGTTAGGGGGGCCTTCTATGTAGGTCCACCACTGGTTGCATGAATTTTATCGATATTATATTAGCCTGCTTGGTGTAAAAATGGTATCACAGAGACATAGACCACTCTCTTATATAGCCCGTCTTCATAAAAGAGAGGGATTTTGTGAAAATTTTCAAGATCAAGGCTTTGAATTTCATATTTTCTTGTTTCTGCTATGTGGTTAAAGATAGCTATAGAGCTTACAAGTCGTCGGCCGGCTTGGCCTTTGCAATCTGGTCGTCGAGGCCAATAATAGCTTTTGGCTAGGTTGGGCGGGCCGATATCTTTGCGGGCCTCTATTTTTAGGCCCACTGCCTTGCATAGACTTAGGGCTATTTGGCCTCCAAATTTAAGGCCCAATCTCGCCTTAACATCGGACCGGTTGGGTCGGCTCATCGGGTCGATTTCAAATTGCCACTCTAGGTAGCTACATTAGTTGTTTTAAATATCTTTTATTTGAAGCATTTGACGCAAAAGATCCGGTTCTCTAAAAAGACCCATTAGGGTTTTGAGAAACTTGTGCATATTTAGAAGGATAATTACAAAAGCGACTACTCAGGTAAGTTTAGCCTATTTACAAAAATCTTTAATTATTTTTCAAAATTATAAGTACTTTTAAAGTGTTACAGACACCACATCGAGATTTGTAATTTTGAAAAAAAATTGAATTTTTTTTTGGAATTAAGCTAAATTTCTATGGTAGTTTTTAATTATCAAAGATTATCGAGCCTATTAACAGTACTTTATGCTCTGTCAACCATATGGTTATATGAGACCACCTCATAGGGTGAGTCCATAGGGACCAATCCTAGCCATATATCTAATTTTTTCAAGGGTTGCAATTTAAAAGGTAAAATTATAAATTACAAGCTAGTTAATTAAACACAGGGGTAAATTAGCCATCCTCCAAAATAGCCCAATATTCACGGTATTCAGCAATATTCACGGGATTCACGCAATCCTTCCAAATCTCAAAGCAAAATCCACGTAGCAATCATCCTCCTTCTTCTTCAACGCACTACTGTGAGAAATCATTCATCTTTCTTCTTCAACGCATTACCAGGGGCTGAAAAAGTTGCAGACAATTTGCCATAGTTGTTACAACTCGACTACAGTTTGAAGGTTGCTTATGAAGATGTAATATGTTGCTTGTATAGATGTGTCATGGGGCTTTTAGATATATTAACTACATAAGCAAGTCACGAGCAACAAATCCATACTACATAAGCAACAGGACTATACTACATAAGCAACAAATATACACTACGTATGCACCACCGATATATTAACTACATAAGCAAGTCATAAGCAACAACCCCATTCTACATAAGCAACAAGACTATACTACATAAGCAACGAATATACACTACGTATGCACCACAATTACATTAGTTACATAAGCAAGTCATAAGCAACAAACTCATACTATATAAGCAACAAACCTATACTACATAAATAATGGATATACACTACGTATGCACCACAGATACATTAACTACATAAGCAAGTCATAAGCAACAAGCTCATACTACATAAACAACGAATATACACTACATACGCAATACAAATACTTTATCTACATAAGCAAGTAATAAGCAACAACCCTATACTACATAAGCAACAAATATACACTACATATGCAACACATATATGATTAAATTACACATTCAATATGGTTATAATACACATGCAATATGATTATATTACATAAGCAGTTAACAACAGAATACGCTGGAGAAAAAAAAATGAATATGAGAGATATGAGTTACTCAAAAATTGAAAACATGTGTCGCGTGAAAGGGGAAACAAATTGAACGTGATTGAGATCTCATCAAATCTCAATAACTGATTCTATATTATAAAATGACCACCCTACCCTTCTTAGTTGTTGAAAAAAAAATATAAAACCCCCTAAAAATCTGGACCACCCAAAAATGTTAATCTATGGTTAGGATTGAGTCCTATGGACTCACCCCAAATGGGAGGACCCATTTAATCCATATCTTATATATATATATATATATATATAAGATTTGGTTCAAATGGGACCCCCCTAGGTGAGACAGTGTGAACTCATCTTACCCATTGATCTTAAAAAATGAAGAGATGTGATTAATTCATTTTTTTATTTTCCCTGATTTTTGCTGATTTTAAGGGTTAATTTGTAATTTTGTAATTCAAAACAATAATCCCCAGTGGTTTTTCTGGTATGTTTGACTCTTTGTAACCATTTTTATGGGTTAGATTATAACTGTCGGATTTAATGGCATTAATTAAGGAAACAATTTTCTTTCCAATTTTTTTATTTTACAGTATAGTTAGGGTTCTTTTGTTGCTTAATTAGCTATTAAATAATGCATATTTAGTTGTTTTTGTTGCATTGTTTTACGACCATAAGACATAGTTGAATATAATGTACTGCATATTTAGTTATTGTACACTGCATAAATAGTTTCTATATAATGCATAGTTAGTTATGAAAATTGGATGTTGCTTTTTGGAAATTATGGAAATGGGATGTCACATAATATACTGTATATTTAGTTATTCCACACTGCATAGATAGTTTCTAGATAATGCATAGTTAGTTGATTTTGATGCATAGTTTATGATGCCTTGCATAGTAGGGTATGTGCACTGTATTTTCAATTTTTAACACTGTATAAATACATTATAGATAATGTATAGTTAGTTGATGTTTGGTGCATTGTTTCAAATATGCAATATCTTATAGTAATTTATGCGTGTTTCTTCACAGTTTTTTTTTCTTTGTAAAATATGCAGAAATGTTAATGGCGTGTAGGAAGATAAATTTCTTGTGTTGCGTTAATGGAGGAACACACACACACACACACAGAGAGAGAGAGAGAGAGAGAGAAGAATGAACACGTGAATTTGAGATTGTAGGAGAGAGAAAATGATTTGATTATAATCTCCTTCCATTTTGTAACTAACTTGTTATGTTATTTTATTCTATTACCCTTATGTTGATTAAATTAATATTTTAATATATTTTTATCCATTAAATCACACCTATTGATTAATAGTGGGGATGCTTGAGATTAGTCATTGTGTCTCTCCTAGAGCCGTGGACTCACTTGATCCTTCTCATATATATATATATATATATATATATATATATATATATAAATTTTATCTATTTAAATTCTGACGTCTTTTTTGTTGCGTGAAGTTAAGTACCACCACACGATAAGGATTTCATGATGTTGATTTTTGTCATCTTTCTTTTTTCTCCGAGTAAAGGTTTTCGTGTAAGTTTGAGATTCATATTTCCACTATGTATTGCACGATCTAGGTTCAGAAATCCAACTTCCTGAAAATGATGGTCTAGGAAGGAATAAAAGATGTTAAATTTGATTACTCCATGAGACCATCTTTCTTGGATATCCATCTTAGTCTCATAAATTCATAGTTTTTGGTAAAATACTAAACCACCATGTGCCCAAATTAATATATATTCATTGGGATTCACACTAAGATGAAGCAAGTATCTTCATATTTAATTTAAAATTAGTCCCACGTGTGTGATTTTGTTCAGACGATTCAAATGAGTTATTACCCAACGAGCTCAATTTATTTGGTACGTATTTTGTCCAGTGTCTTCATTGCGATGTTTTGATTCTACAGATCAGTTAGATCTGTTTAGGTTTTGTTAATCTAAAGAACTAAATCATAGATGATAGAATGTATTGTGAATATTGAATTGAATGAATAAATGTACATCGATTGAGGGTATTTAATGAGTGAGGAAGCTCGGCTAATCTAACAAGATTATAATCGAATAACTAACTCCTAACCGCCTAACAACAAGAATAAAAACTAATCGCTCTAATCTGTTACAACATTCTCTAATAGTCCCCGCAAACTTAAGGTTGTATCGAAACCTTAAGTTTGTCTCTCATGATGCCAAAGGTGGTCTTTGAGTTGGCCTTTGTGAAGATGTCGCCACTTGGTCGCCTTGCGGGAACATGTCGAATATCCACAAGATGTTGTTGACCCTTTTCTCGACAAAATACAAGTCCAACTCAATATGTTTGGTTCTAGCATGGAGAACAGGATTGGCAAATCAATTGAACAAGATACTCGAAGTTATCACACCGCATAATAGGTGACTTAGCGATCAATTTGAAGCTCCTTTAGTAGACCTTGCACCCAGGTTATCTCAAAGAACAAGAGAAGCAACACTCCTGTATTCTGCCTCTGTAGAAGATCTGGAAATGGTGTGTTGCTTTTTGGACTGCCATGAAACAAGATTAGACCCCAGAAATAGACAATATCCAGTTGTAGACCTCCTATCATCACAATTGGATGCCCAATCAGCATCTGAGTATCCCACCATATTGAATTGGAGAGAAGCATCAGGTGTGAGATGCAAACCATGCTCAATAGTGCCAGTTAGATATCTAAGTATTCTTTTGACTGCCTTCCAATGAGAAACCAAAGGTCTTTGCATGAATTGATAGACCTTATTCACAGCAAAGGAGATTCCAGGCCTAGTTATGGTCACATATTGTAAAGCCCCCACTGTACTCCTGTACAACTGAGCATTCAGCATGGGATCATCACCATAGGCTGACAACTTCTCCCCAGAAGTCATAGGTGAATGAATTGGCTTAGCATTGTGCATTTTGACTTTGCTGAGTAGGTCCCTAACATACTTGGCCTGTGAAAGACAAAGGCCATTTGAAGTGGATCGCACTTGAATCCCCAAAAATAGTCAACAGGGCCTAAATCTCTCAAAGAAAAGGTTTGATTCAGCTGAGTTATGAATGTTTGAACTTCTTGAGGATTACTACCAGTTACCAAAATATCATCAACATAGACAAGCACATACAAAACAGAACCAGGCTTGTACCTCACAAATAAAGAGTGATCAGATTTAGTGGAGTGAAGACCAAATGATGTGATAACCTGATACAGTTTATTAAACCATTCTCTCGGGAGCTTGCTTTAACCCATAGAGAGATTTTTGTAGCTTACGGACATGCCGGGATAAGTGGGATCCTCAAAACCAAAGGGTCTTTGCATGTACACCTCCTCCTTCAAATCTCCATTAAGAAATGCATTGGCAATATCCAGTTGTCTAACCTTCCAATTCTTGCTAACAAAGCAATAGTGATAACAATTCTAATTGTTGTAGGCTTAACAACAAATGAAAGTATCAGTGAAATCAAATCCGACCACTTGACCAACCCTTTGCTACAAGCCTAGCCTTGTATTTATTGACACCATAAGGATTTTCTTTCACCTTAAAGACCCATTTACAACCAATGGCATGCTTATGAGAAGGCAAAGGGACAAGTTGCCAAGTGTTATTTCTTAAGAGTGCCAAATACTCATCAATCATAGCTTGTTTCCACCGTCATCAAGAATAGTGAAGAAGCATCCACTCGGCTTCTTAGTAACAAAAAAACCTTAGCTGAACACCCCACTTTTAGCACGAGTAACCATGGAATGTGTATTGGTGGGAGCAACACCACCTATAGAAACAAGTCGCATAGACGATCGGAGTAAAATGTGTGCGAGCAAAGAAGTACCATTGGACACAATTGGCTCGGGAGAGGATGAAAAATGAGAGGAAGAGAGAGAACTTGAAGGAGATAAGCTAGGAAAACCTGGAGGAACAGATGGATGAGGTGATAAAGGAGTTAAGACAGTAAGAGGAGTCGGAGGAGTGACACAAGGAAGAGGTGGAGGAGTGGAGATAGGAGTGGTGGCAAAAGGAAATCGAGTTTCATCAAAGATAACATCTCTGGGAAAGAAAAATTTCGCGTATTGTCCGGACACTTATAGCCTTTATGACTCAAACTATAGCCCGAAAAGTGCAAGGAGATGACCGTAAGAGAAC
Source organism: Rehmannia glutinosa (assembly GCA_016081115.2). NCBI lineage: Eukaryota > Viridiplantae > Streptophyta > Magnoliopsida > Lamiales > Orobanchaceae > Rehmannia > Rehmannia glutinosa. The sequence continues at coordinate 46,645,604 of CM071926.1, read as the reverse complement.
TTGTGTCTATTGTAGGTCCGAGATTAGGAAAACAGAGGCATCCAAAGGTCTTTAAGGACCGATATTGAGGTTTGATATTGAAAAGAACTTCTAAAGGACTTTTCTGAGATAAAAGAGGTGTGGGGAGTCTATTAATAAGAAAAACTGAGGTTCTAAAGGCTTCATCCCAAAACTTGAGAGGTAAATGTGCTTGTGCTAAGAGAGTTAGACCTGTGTCCACTATATGATGATGTTTTCTCTCAGCCAAGCCATTTTGTTCATGAGTATAAGGACAAGGATGTTGATGGGAGATGCCATGAGCTGTGATATAAGATGTAAATGATCTAAATTCCCCACCCCAATCTGTTTGTATTGTTTTGATTTTGTGGCCTGATTGTAGTTCAATATGAGTTTTGAAATTAATAAAGGCTGTGAGAGCTTCAGATTTTTGTCTGAGAAGATATATCCATGTAAACCTAGAAAATGTGTCAATGAAATGCACATAATATCTATAGCCACTAGAGGAAAGCACCGGAGAGGGTCCCCATAAATCAGAGTGGATAAGTTGTAAGGGAGCAGTGTATTTAGTTGTAGAGGTAGGAAATGGAAGTTTGTGAACTTTACCTAAGCAACAAGGTGACAAAGAGAATGTACGAGATGGTTTGAGACATGAGATGGAATTCTCGAGATAACACAGTTGAACTACTTTATCATTTGGATGGCCAAGTCCGTTATGCCAAATATTAAAAGAAACAATGATAGTTAAATTGCAAGAGGAATTATATTTATTACATGAAGTATTGTCTTTATTACAAGATGAAGAAAAAGAAGATCTGGAGAAATCAAATTGAAGTGAGGAAACACATAAAGACCATTATGAAGATGGCCTCTCAAAACAACAAAGACATGGGTGATGGAGTCCTTCACAAGGCAAAGATCCGAGTGGAACCGAAAATAGACATTGTTGTCTTTGGAAAATCTGGACACACTAAGAAGATTCTTTGTAATCTGAGGAACATGCAACATTTGTGTAAGATTAAGAGTATGAGAAGGAATAAAAGGAGAGGAAAATGAAGAAGAGCTAATGTGTGCAATATGTAAACCTTTACCATTTCCCATTTTAACTTGATCGATGCCATGATAAAGGGTCGATGTGTCAAATTCGAGAATCGCGAGTAATATGATTGGTTGCACCAGAATCAGGGTACCATTCCTCATTGCCAGGACCAGTGAAGAAGTGATTAGCAGGAACAGTATTCATCTGAGCAATATTACCCTGGTAATTAGTAGTGTTGGGAGGCATAGAAGGACGATTCTGGGGATGAGAGGGGCCTTGAAAATTATGATCAAAACGATAGTAGCATTGAGGAGCCATATGATTTGTTCTCCCACATAACTGACACATAACCTTGTTGAATGAGTATCCTCTGCCTCTATGAAATCTTTGATTACCACGATAACCGCGAAACTGACCTCGAGGAGCAAAACCTCTTCCTCTAGAACCAGACGGATGATAGCTAGCAAAATTTGCAGAGAAGGCAGTAGAATTCGAACCAGATGATTGAGAAACTGCTACATTAGCCATGGCAGATTCAATATGTTTAACAGATCGATCAATGCGAGCTTCATGTGCTAAAAGAAGAGATTCAATTTCTGTTACAGTATAAGTATCATTGCGAGTCATAACAGACAAGACAAACGTTTCATAATCTGAAGGTAATCCTTCCAAAATTGCATCAACATGATCCTTCTCCGTAACCGGATAACCAACCAAATTCAGCATATCAACACAATGATGAATTTTAAGAACAAATTCATTTATAGAGAGTGATCCTTTTCTGAGATTTTGTAACTGTAATTTGTATTGACTGACCTTGGCACGAACTTGAGCAGCAAAATAAATTTCCAAAGTGTGCCAGGCGGAAGCAGAGGTCTCACAATTTACCAACCTTGTGAGAATATCCTCACTCACTGAGGCAAGAATCCATGACAAAATCAATTGATCTTGTTGTTCCCATTCAAGGAAAGCAGGATTAACAGTAGGAGAATCAGCATCGGATGATGACGGAAGATATTGTGATGGCGGACGAACACTCAAATCGAGAAACGTCTGCAAACGATGACCACGAACTGTGGAGATGACTTGTTTCTTCCAGACTAAAAAATTTTCATGATTAAGCTTGGAGGTAATCGGATGGGAGAATGTGACTGGAGAAAAGCCAGAGGAAGAAGGCACAACCGGGGTGGTGGCCATGAAAGCAAAGCTCAGATGAAGGACCACCGATTACTGGCTCGATACCATGTTAATCTAAAGAACTAAATCATAGATGATAGAATGTATTGTGAATATTGAATTGAATGAATAAATGTACATCAGATTGAGGGTATTTAATGAGTGAGGAAGCTCAGCTAATCTAACAGTATTGTAACTGAATAACTAACTCCTAACCGCCTAACAACAGTAACAAACTAACTGCTCTAACTGTTACAACATTCTCTAATAGGTTTAAATTTTTTTGTTATAGATTTGTATATATTTATGATGCTTGCAACTGTTTTTTCACTCGATGTTGGAGATTATAAGATCTTATAAATATGTTTAGCCAAACACCCTATAATTTCGACCAGTTTAATATTTAGTCCAACTTGATTAATTTTACAATCAAATTAATTTAAAATAAAAATCCAAGCTCATGATAAATTTAAATCAAACTTCAACAACACTTTATTTTTATTTGACTTAAGTTGATCCATTTATTTGTCAGTTCCTACAACTATAATAGCAAATTTTTATTTTTTATTTGACTTAAGTTGATACATTTATTTGTCAGTCCCCACAACTATAACAGCAATTTTTCATATCTATTTGACTTGAGTTGATTCATTTACTTGTCAGTCCATACAAGTATAATAACAAATTTATATTTTTATTGAGTTAATAACTTGCAATCATTTATAATTTTATTTCAGTCCCTACAACCAAAATAGACAATTCAACCGGCGGAAGGAGTTTACGCGAAGCAGCATTTTAAATTGTCATTTCAGTACTTTTTCTGATCAATCCAATAGAAACCCGAAACAAGGAGAAAATAGGAGAGGAAATAATGGATTTTGATGAGATATTTTCATCTCTGAATCAATTCAGAGTTTCTGCGAATTCATTTTTATCCCGATTCGAGCCTGTCGCGCTGGTTTTCATTCCTATTTTCACTCTTCTTTTCGCGCGAATTGTTCAGTCGATTTTTCATGTAGTTTTCCAGAAAGGACTAAAATCTGCGATCCTGGAGTTCATCATGACCTCCGTCAAGTAATTTCAAGCTTAATTTTTCTCCTCTCTCTCATTTTTTTTCCTTATATCGAAGTTATGAAAGTTCTTGACTATAATCCGTGTTTCGAATTTTTGATAAGGTTGGTGCCTGGTGTGAAAAATTACATCGATTCTGAAAAGCAAAAGGTTAGTATAATTCTAATTCTTTTTTGTTTGTATAAATAATAAATTTTATTAATTTATTGATTGTTTTACTGCGTGTTTTGTTTTGAACTTATCTCTTTATTGTTTAGTATGGAGTTTATAAGTGTCAAATGCCCTTTTCCTGAAATTTTGACATAAATTAATGAGGTGAAATATTGTGGCATTAATTGAGCTCCAACAGGAAGAAAAGAGCATTTAATGGAACTGGGTGCTTCGATGTATAGATAGAGTAAGAAATTTTTGTACTGGTATATTTTATGATGGACTAACATCAAGTGACGGGAAGGATGTTTTCTGGGGGGATCAGGTAATAAGTATGTGTGGGTATTGCTGTTCTTTCGCACATAATGTGGGGTATATTTGGGGTTGTTTTGACTAAAAACTTTATTCAAGTAACTGGAGCTCAAATCATCATAGAGCATGGCTCCTTGTCTTGTTCATGATTAAGCCTTAATCGAGCTTGTGCTACTGAGTACAATCTATTTTGTAGTTCAACTCACACTTTACAGTTGGTTCCAAATATATGAATATAAATATTATTTTCAAATACAATAATGTGATAAGAATATTAAAAGTGTTAGATTAATCATATTGAACATAATCAAAAGAAATCAAAGAGAAGAAAGATGAAGACAAAATTGTTAGGGTTCTTAGATAGAAACTCGAAACAGTGTCAATACCTAGAGTGGCAAGTAATGAATAGAAAGACTATAATACCCTTACTAATACAAGAAACTAACAATAAACTCTAGCAAAAAGCTTGTGAGGCAGTCTGCAAGCTTTTGAACAATTACAATTGAGTTCAAGCCGGACTCACTTAAGAACTCGAGCTAGATTGTAGTCTACTTCAGCCTGCTTGCTTGTTTTTAGTCGACCCAGAATGTTACTCGAATTAAAAATGTACTCATTGCACTATCTGTTGCATCATGCATGCAAGAACTGATTGTAATCCATTACTTTTTGAAGTATCAATCTGTTGCGTTTCTTTTCTTATTGATTGAATTAATTCATTAGGACCTTCACCTTTTTTTCATTTTTTTCTTTTTCTTTGATCCAAACTCAGACCTTCACGTATTTGTTTTTGTGGGTGCAGGTTGTGGATAAGCTACAAGGTTCTGGTAAATCGAAAAGAGATGGTTGGAGTACTGAGTTGCCTATGGCAGGTTTGGGAGTTGAGGTCATCAATAAAATGAAAGATGAGAAGCAAAAAGATGTGGCATGGCAGGGCAAATGTTCTGGTACAGTGTATGTTTTTTGATTAATGATAACGTCGTGCATTCTTTTTGTACTTTGTTAACTGTGATATATTTTATGCAGAGCTCTTTTTTATGTTCCATTTGCATCACCTGTGTTACTAAATTTCATGCGTTTTGTTTAGCTACATCGCAGGAAATGAACAGGAAGGGCACTTCTCTTTGATTAATGAAGCTTGCTCAATGTTAGTAAGATAAATCCAGCTTCTACATTGTTCTGCTTAGGAATTTCAGTTACCCTTAATAGCCTGTGCTACTGGTTGCGAAAAGTAAAGAAAGCTTCACATCTTATTCCAAAATGTTATATATTCACCGTTATATATGTGCAACCAGATTTATGGAAAATATAATTTTGAAAAGAATATTTTTTTTACTCCTTTGCTTGATAAGAGAAATCTGCCATACTTGGAGCGCCCCCCAAGTGATGGTTTGTTCTGATTTTATGATAGGTGTCTTGAATACGAGTATGGTAACTGCTGCTTTTTTCATTTTTATCTTTATCCCTTATTTAAGTTTTTGAATGTCCTTTCAGGTTTGCACATACTAATCCTCTGCATCTAGATGTATTCCAGAGTGTAGTAAGATTTGAAGCAGAAGTCGTGACAATGACAGCTGCATTACTTGGAAGTAAGGAAAAGGCTTCTGGAGGACAAATATGTGGAAATATGACATCAGGAGGGACAGAAAGCATATTGTTGGCAGTGAAAACATCACGGGACTATATGAAAGTTAAGAAGGGGATAACTAGTCCAGAAATGTTAGTAAATTTTAAAATATTCTCATATCCTGGTTATGGTATGGGAAAGGTTATGTAACTGATTCATCCTCCTGAAAATAGGATTATACCAGTTTCAGCTCATTCAGCATATGACAAGGCTGCACAATATTTCAAAATCAAATTGTGGCGTGTTCCAGTGGGCCCGGATTTTCGAGCTGATGTGAAAGCAATCAAACGACATATTAACAGGAACACAATATTGGTTAGACTTTTATCTGATACTCTTTTAGGTAACCTTTTTTCATCTTGTCAAGTGTTAATGATATATCGGGTTTGGTTATGCTGGAATTTCTTGTAAAGTTTCAGAGCCACTCAGTATTAAAGTAATTGAATTTCATGCCTTTATATTGAATTGGCCAATTTGTTGATTCATCTTAACTTGGTTGAAGTGGAATTTCTACTTTTGCCATTCATATCTGAAACCTTCTTTCACTAGTTTTCCATTTGATTGCTATATTTATCAGTTTGAGTTACTATTACTTACAACCCTTATTTTTTGCAGATTGTTGGATCTGCACCAGGCTTCCCGCATGGAATTATCGACCCGATTGAGGCACGCAGCAATAGTCCACTATTTCACTAATCATCTGCAACTCCTTTTGCTTTAAACAAATCCCGACATTTAAATTCTTTTTGTAGGAGCTTGGTGAGTTAGCTTCTACTTACGGGATTTGTCTGCATGTTGACCTCTGCCTTGGTGGCTTTGTATTGCCTTTTGCTCGTAAGCTTGGGTACGTTCAATACAAAGTGTAAAAAATTGATTTGGGAATGATGCATCCTGTTCTTATTCCGGAATTGGTGTGAGTGCTTTCATGTATTTCCCTTACCCAGGCTTCTATCTTGTGTTTTTTGGAGACGATTCCTTTATAATCCCAAATGTGATGTTCACAACATTATATTAGCATTGACGAATATTTCATCTTAATACTTGTTCTGAATATTGTATTCGTCATCATCTTTATGACTGTGCATGCAACTGAAGAGTCAGAAAATGCCTCTGTTTCACCCGCACTTAAAGCAAAACTGATGGTTGTCCCTTCTGCACTACATTTCAATTTTTGCATGGTTCCCAGTAATGTTATACTGCCAATTTTGGCAGAAGACTGGCACATGGTGCAAAGTGTAGAGAGAAATAAACTGTGATGCAAACTGTGTATGAGCATCAAGTAGCTGTTTTAAGTCAGCCTTGTAATTAATTCAGTTGACTGACGACATTTATCGTCTTGCGGTTCTTCCATTTGCTGCCTGTTTTAAATGCTACCATCATTTATGCTTTGGACTTTTCTACATTTCTCTGATTGTGATAAGTCTTTATTTTATTAAACTATTATCACGAGAGGAATCTTGTTGGTCAATTCCCCAAATGCCAGAAAAGCTATATCACCTTTCTGGTTACTATTTCTCTTCTGTCAAATTAGTTTTGCTAATAAAGTCTTAACACTTGTCTCCTAGGTATCCTATACCACCATTTGATTTCTCTGTTAGGGGAGTAACATCTATATCTGTGGATGTACACAAGTATGGGCTGGCTCCTAAAGGAACAAGTGTGGTCTTATATAGGGATCATGATATACGGAAGGTAATACATAAAATTCCCTTGTTTTCTTAACCATAAACTGGAACAAGTGGCTGCAAAACCTATTTCTTTTGGTGTATAGACAAAAGCTTTTTATTTCCATCTTAAACTTTATTGTGACCATTTCGCTCATTTGCTCCACTGAAATTAAATTAATGAATCCCAAGGTATAGTAACTATTTAGTTTGTATAGGTGGACCTGTATTTATTTTGCCTTCTATGCTGCCTTTTGTGGTCCATTAGTTGTACCGATATCACAGATGGACTTTAAAGCCCAGATAATGATAAACATATTGATCTATCAGAAGATTATAATTCATCTGATTTACATTTTTTTTATCTATGCACCAAATCTAATATTGGTTTCAACTTAATAGTGATTTTATACAGTCAATCTTCAATGACCCCACTCCTCAAAAAGTCCCTATAAGACACGCATACGCGCACACACAGACACACGTATATCTATATTTTTAAAAACGGGCATATGTTTGTAGCTACTGTCATTGGTTTATATGTCCTAATCCATTACTGGATTCTTCATAGTAAGTACTAATTCCCCTCTTCGCTCTCCCTTTGATTCTGGTCTTTTTGTTGGTTTGTTGCGGTGCTGGATCACTTGGCAATTTGGATTTCTTATATAGCATCAATTTGTTGCTGGTAAGTTACTGCTCCATTCTGAAATTTTTCATGCCGTATCAAGTGTTATTATGAAAATATCTGGTGTGCGCTACATTGCCAGTTGACTTTAGGGAAATGGAATGTATAAAGCATGTAATTCATGATGACTTATGCAGGCACTATTATATTATGACACTCTTTACCATCTGTGTTTTTTATTATTAATTGTTATGCTCATGCATCCTTCTGATACTTACAAATTCAACCATGTTACCTTTTTCCTTCTATCAATAATCCAGTCACTGAATGGACTGGTGAGCTTTATGTCTCTCCAACAATTGCTGGAAGCAGGCCTGGAGGCCTGATTGCTGGGGCTTGGGCAGCAATGATGTCCCTTGGGCTAGAAGGTGACAACTTTTCATGCCATCAATGTTTATTTACCATTGGTGGTCGAAATTTGGAGTTAAATGTGTGGCTTATGGACTAATTTGTGGATTTACCATAAACAGGTTATCTGGAGAACACAAGGAAGATTATGGAAGCTTCAAAGAGAATAGAGAAGGGGTAGATATCTTAATAGCTCTCTCAAAAAGTTTTTTGCTCTTTGATTTAGGCCTATGTATATATCATTATGGCTTTCATTGCAGAGTCCGCCAGATTCCGGAATTGTTCATCATTGGAAGGCCTGATATGACAATTGTGGCTTTTGGATCTGACGTTGTGGACATATTTGAAGTTAATGACATCATGTCATCGAAAGGATGGCATTTGAATGCACTACAGAGGCCTAACAGGTAAGTCTTGCTAATAAAAATATGGGGATAATTACAAAAACTACCCATGAGGTAGCCTAATAACAAAACACACCAGCTATCTTTCAAAATTACAAATACCCCCTTAAACGTGTTACAAAAACACCATCTAATGTTTGTATTTTACCTAACAAATACCTCTCTGTCGAGGGTGCAATTTGTAATGAAGGGTATTTGTAATTTTAAAAGATAACTGGATTTTTTTGGGATTGAGCTAAATCTTAGGGGTAGTTTTTTAATTAACCCTATGCATATATATGAGGAACACGAGGCATGAAAATCAGTGGTCTATGTATATTTGTTTTTTCCCCCTTGTTGATATTACTAATTCATTTTTTATTTCCTAGCTTATCGTATTATGGGATTTTCTCTTTATGTTATCGTTTTTTATTTCTCCTAATCTATGAAAGGGTTTGTTCTGAGATCATTGTTTAATTACCGTCTTATCAGCATTCATATCTGCGTGACACTTCAACATGTAACTGTCACAGAAGATTTCCTGAAGGATCTGAGTGATTCGGTGAAAACAGTAAGTGGATTATCATTGATGAAAACATAACCCTTTTAGTGTTGAAAGTTTTCAAGCACTTTTGGCATTAAGGCATTGAAATGTAATTACCATGCACTTTACCATTCACTTATAGCACTGGTGTGCCAAATAATGTTGGCTTGTGGCTACATGTTGGTAGAGAGAATGGCTCTAAGTATAATATTCAAATCGATTCTATCTTCCAAACAGTAACTAATTTTTCCCATCAGGTTAAAGCAAATCCAGGTCCAATCAATGGAGGTCTTGCTCCAATTTATGGCGCTGCTGGGAAAATGCCAGATAGAGCTATGGTTCAAGATTTGTTGGTCGATTTCATGGATAGCTCATGCTAATGCTAATCCATCGTGTTTTCTTATGTTGCTTGCCCTTTTCTTTTCTTTTTTTGTTCCCGTAGATTTTTCGATTGTGGATCTTTCCCAATTCTTATACAAATCAATATTCATTTTAACATTCTTAAATTGGCTAACCTTGCCCTGGGGTTCTTAAGCTCTGTTTGTTCTTATGAATTGTATGTTATATTAAGATTCTAAACTGAGTGGTCATGTAAGCATTATTGCTTAGTCACTTTGCCATTTGCCAACTTGATAGATCAATTAATACGTACTTATTTATGTAGATTTCCTCTCTGGAGGCATTTTATCTTTGTTGTAATGAAATTTTTGAAGACCGGAGTGAAACCGTGTCATACGAAGAGTATTGAACCCAATTCAAAGTTTGTTAATGCAATGTTGGAAAAAGAATGAGGAAAATACAAATGCAAATATGCGCATTTTATAGTTTGCTTTAGAATTGATTCTTTCTCGTTATGCTATTCTTGATAGGCAAAAACTCATGTAGGACCGTCTTATGGGTCTCAATCCATAAGACGGATCCTATTGACCCGCGGATCCTGTTGACCAGATCCGCGGGTCAAAGCCACCTGCTGTCTTTTTTTTTTTGTTTTTCTTCCTTAGTTAAAGTAATAGTTTTATGAGAAAAAGTATCGGTTATTTTAGATAAAGTATCATATTTTTTAATATAACTACAGATTATGATTACATTACATTGGAGTAAAAATAAATATATTAGAGTTAAAGTAACATCTTTATGAGTAAAAGTATATTTTTTTGAGACAAAATATCATGTTTTAAGAGAAAATATCTGTTTTTTGAAATAGAGTATTACATTTTTTAATATAGTCACAAATTATGAATTCAATATAAAGAAAGATGAATAATAAATATGATAGAGTTAAAGTAATATTTTTATAAATAAAAGTATTTGTTTTTTTAGATAAAGTAACATATTTTTTAATATAGTCACAAATTATGAATATATTACAATAAAAAACAATATATATATATATAACAAATTTAAAGTAACACTTTTATACGTTAAAGTATCTATTTTTTGAGATAAAGTATCATGTTTTCTAATATAGTTACTATTAGAAATGAAGGAAAGAAGGAAAAATAAAAAATAAATATAATATAGTAAAGTAACACTTTTATAAGTAAAAGTATCCGTTTGTTGAGATAAAGTATCAGATTTCTTAATACAGTTACAAGCTAGGAACAAAAAAAGATGAAAATAAAAAATAAATATCATATTTTTTTAATATATTCAACGATTAAGAGTCTAGTACAGTGAAGAAGGAAATTAAATATGACGAGCTTTGGGAATTAATAATTTATGAATGGCGTTATTCATGGTTATATTGAAATTACACAACAAGCACCAGTGGTCTAGTGGTAGAATAGTACATTGCTATGGTACAGACCTGGGTTCGATTCTTAGTAGGCGTGCGTATTTTTGAATGGTTTTATATACATGGTTATACTGAAATTGCATAACAAGTGATAGTGGTGTAGTGGTAGAACACCACCTTGTGTCTGAATAGGCGTGGGTTCGATTCTATGGAACCGTGAAGCATGTTTTTTTTTCTTTTAAAATAAGAGGTGTGTATGGATTCGGATCCAGCGGGCGGGCTGTAGGATTCGTCTTACGGAATAGGTCCGTAAGACGGTCCTAAGAAGAGACCTACTCTTTTTTTAAGATCTTACGGACCTATGGGAGACTCACTTTTTATTCAAACACTTCAACAACTTATTTTCAAAATAAGAAATAACATATTATTAGCTCTAAAAATATTTTATAAGATGTTAGAGCTTATAAGATCTTTTAAATAAGCTTAACCAAACCCCTCTAAGTCAAGTGAGTTGAGTTTGCTTAAAACTGTTTACTAGTCAAATTTAGGGTGAAATATAAAAAATATTGTTGAGGTTGAAAGTAATTACAAAAATAAAAACTTAATTATCTTTTAAAAGGTTTTGTAGATGCTCCATCTAAAGCAATACACTTGATGTGCTACTTACCATGTGAATGATAGATGCTACACTAAATATGGTGCTTCAGGTGGAACATTTATTTTAAAATTACACAAAAACTTAATTATCTTCTAAAATTCAGATATTAGAAAAGCTCCTTGAGGTTTATGTTTTGTTTTACAAATAACTTCTCAATAGTTACAATTTGTGACATAGAAATAAGTATCAATGGGTATTCGGAATTTTGAAAGAAAATTGTAGTTTTTTGGCAATTCGCTAAACTTTGAGTAAGTTTTGTAATTTATTAAATTTATATGATCCATTTCTCAAGGATTTTATTCTATTCTTCTGTCAATTTTGCATTTGACTCGTAATTGATCAAAGTTTTCGGGTTGAGTTTGAATAGGTTCATACTTCAACTGTATCTTCATTTTTACTTTTAGTTCAGTGAACAAAATAGAATAATCATGAGCCTTATAGCTCAAGACTCAAGTGGATCACCCACATTTATATTATAGTTCGAACCATGAGTCTGTAAGTTTAGTTGAAATTCATCCTTCCCCTCCACATATCCCAACTCATTAAAAGAAAAGCAAGAACTTGTGTGAGATCGTCTCACGGATCTAAACCCATAGAACGGATCTATGCCAAAGTTGTTGTGCACTTTTGAAAAAATAACCGGTGGCAATTTTGTAAATATTAGGGAAAGAGAATCTAATGATGTTGCTGACTTCTGAAACATGACCCACAAAGAGGGGTTGATGCTAGTTGGCATGACTCGAAAAACAGAGTGCAACAACAATCCAACCCTTTACAATTCAGTAATAAAAAAACATTATGAACAAAAGAAAGAAACTTGACCCACATGTGGGCATGTGTAGAGTAACATTTTGGTTGTCTTTGTTCCTTTTTAGTTTTTTTAAACAATAAAATGGATATGCGTCTAAGAGTGAGCTCCTTTTATATTTTAATATCAAAATTAATTTACTTTTGAAAACTAAATCATTTTGTTTTACACATTCCCAATAATATTCAAAATAGTATATACGATTTAAAGTGTATCATTTTTTATTTTTTACACATTCCCAATCGTATATCATTTTGTTTTACACATTCCCAATAATATTAACTAAGATATTATCACTAACTCCTATATACGATTTAAATTGTTTTTGTTAATTTTTACTTTAAAATTATTACTTAGTATTCCTTTTGATGTACGACTTTTTACATGAAAAAATAATGTATTACTTTTTACTTAAAATTGATGGTATAGACACTAAATAATGTTAATTTGTTGCACCATAATGTAATTGTGTAACTTTTTATCATTCAATATATCTACATTTATCTAATTCGTGACGACAAAATTATTGGCCGATAAATGGAGATACAAATAAAATCATTTTTTTTCCTTCAAAAAAATTTAAAACAATTACTTTTTACGTAAAATTGTTACTTACTAATTCCTTTAGAAGTATTAATATTTACTTAAATTTTTCTTTTTACTCGAAAATTTTTACTTGCAATATTTTTAAAATTATATACTATTTCGTTTAAAACTATTACTTTTTACATGGAAAGTAAACTCTTTACTTTAAAATCATTACTTACTAATTACTTTAGAAGTATTAATGCTTACTTGAAAAGTATCATATTTTAGTCAAGAAATATTACTTTTTATTATAAAAGTATTACTTGCAACATCTTTCGAAACTATATACTATTTCCTTTAAAATTGTTACTTTTAACTTTATAAGTAATACTTTTTATTTAAAAGTGTTTCTTACTACATTTATTAGAGTTATTTATTATTTCCTTTAAAAGTGTTGCTTTGTACTTGAAAAATATTATTTCTCACTTGAAAAACATCACTTACTATATTTAAAACTCTTACTTTTAAAATACTAAGTATTTCATTTTCATATATACTTCTTCTTTTATGTCTTTGAGTGGCTTGTTTTAACAGATTCACATACCTGATGTAAAGTAGAAGAAATTCTCTTTCTTCTCATCTAGATATACTGACATTCAAACCTTTAGTCACAAAGTGAGCATTTTAAGTCGCTATTCATTCTATTGTTATCATCCCATTCGTAGTATTTCAAAAGGTCTATATCTGAAACAATTTTGGGACAAATATCAGAACTACTTAGATCATTTTCAATTCTTCAGCCTAAGGAGGAAAGTAAAAGTATGAATGGGTGAATTATTATTAGTTTTTTGAGGAAAAATAATTTGCATGTTAATTTTCTAAGCCTTAAATATAACTTGGGCATGTCACTAGAAAATTATGATGTAAGCTTATTTTCATCCTTCAGTGTTTGCATCAGCCTAGATATATAGTAGTCCCTGTTTCTTCTGATTCCTAACGACAATTTTTAAATAATGAAAAAACTTGTGTTTATAAACTAGCTTTTAAATCTTGGTGATTCGACTTTGCTTTATTTATGTGGAATTAGAATGTTCCCTAACTATATTGTGTAAGGGAGGTCTCTTGTGAGACCGTCTTATGGGTCTCTAGTTAAAATGAGACGGAGCCCTAAATAGTCCTCTTTTATCTCTCTCTCTCTCTCTCTCTCTCTCTCTCTCTCTCTCTCTACTCTTAATGGTCTCCACTCATCGCTCTCTCCTCACCCCTCACGTGATATGCTCTCATGGTCCCCTCTCTTCTCACATCCTACTCCACTTTTGGTCTTCTCTCTCTCTCTCTCTCTCTCTCTCTCTCTCTCTCATGTCTCTCTCTCTCTCTCTCTCTCTCTCTCTCTCTCTCTCTCTCTCTCTACACGCAACGTTTTACATACAAAAATCTCACAAAAATATAATACTTTTCATAAAAATATATGCTTTTAGAATAGAATTGATTCTTTTTTAATAAAAAGTGATATTTTTTAATAAAAAGTGATATTTTTAATGAGAAGCGATACTTTTTAATAATAAGTGATACTTTTTTTTAATAAGAAGTGATACTTTTTTAATAAAAGTGATATTTTATTTTTAATAAAATGTAATATTTGTTATAATAAGAAGTGATATTTTTTAATAGAAAATGACGCCCTACAATCATGGATGTGATAAAGATCATGTTTCCATAACTGAATTATGCACCTTTTAATAGTTAAACCTGCACCATTTAATAACTAACCCGTGTAGCATTTTATATCTAACAGGTGCATCATTGTATAACTAATTGTACATCATTGTGAGTAAACCACAATTGAATGAAAAGCAGGAACAATCATAAAATCAAATCCCACAAAAATTGCTGGGATTGAATGGTATACAATTAGTTATACAGTGATGCGTTATTAGATATAAAATAGTGTACAATCAGTTATTAAATGGTGTACAATTCAACTATTAAAATGGTGCACAATTTAGTTATGAAAACGTGATATTAATCAATCCCTTGATTGTAAGGGCGTGATTTATGGCATTTTACTAATTACTATTATGTCCTTTCCACCTATTAATTAATTGATAAATCAGTTATTTTTAATAGCAATATGGACCATTGAATAAGAGGTGTGGATGGATTGGATTAATCCACACTGCCACACGGTAAGCTCCCTGCCACATTTGATCCTAACCCTATATATATAGGGGTTATATGAGACCATTGCCTTAAGTAAGTACGTAAGAAACTTCACCGCATATCAATTTTTTTTATGGTTTATATTAAAAAGGCCTAAAAAACAATTCCTAATTAAAATGGATAAACGATATATTAGTCCAATAAAAACAATCCCTAAAAATTAGGAGCGGTTACATGCCAAATCATTAGATGTAATTTTACTATTTATATCCACATCAAAATCATAGTAAATTGGCCCTTTTGCATCACCAGAATATCTGCATCTTCACTTCTTATTCCAATAACTACCAAAAAAAAAAAACCACCATTAGCAACATTGTCTGTCTAAATAAGCAATATATTTATCCTCAATAAGCAATACAACTGACATGAAAAAACAATAGAATTACATATATATACAAAGACAGATGAGCGATTTAAATCAACACATTTGCACCCAACTTAGCAACATTGTCTGCTTAAGAAAGTAACATGTTTGTCCTCAATAAACAACACAGTTGACATAAAAGGCAACATATTTACGTATATATGCAAATACATACAAACTATTTAAATCAATACATTTTGCACCATCTTAGCAACATTGTCTCCCTAAATAAGCAACATATTTTTCCTCGATAAGCATTACAGTTGACATACATATAGAAAGAAAAATGAAAGGAAAGAGTTGGTGACTGCAACATTGTCTGCCTAAATAAGCAACATATTTCTTACACCGGAAATGCGCGAATGGTGATTGCAAGTTTGAATGTGAAAAGAAAGAGAGAACTCTCGTGTTATTCTTCGTGTAGCCGTATCTTTTCTCTCTAAGATATTCTATTCTCTGAGGGAGTGTGTTATATCTGACTTTATAGTCAAGTTTTTCATTTATAGTTGCCTTTCGGGAACTCCATTTCAGTCCACGCGAAATAAGAAATTAAAATCCGTCGAACATCACCAATCGCGACCGTGTGCATGCACACGACCTGGTCGTGAAATGGTCTTTATCTCTGTAAATCACACGTTGCATAGCACAAGGTCGTGTGATTTCGCACGACCCAACTGTGTAATCTGCAACCAGTAAATCCATCTCAGCCTAATCACATGGTCGTGTGATTTCATACGGTCTGGTCGTGTGATCTTGCTTTCTTTGTTTTCTTCGCATCTTTGTTTGTCCATTGACTTTTGACATTCTGGTTTGGGTCGTTCGACTAATATCCTTCCAATATAGCTTTGTTTCCTACAAAAGTGCACAAGAACATGCAGTCTCACGCCCAACAAAAGAAGCCAACCTAAACATACCTAATATCCTTGCAAATGTGTCAATTATATACCCAAATGTACCTCTTAATGCATGCATTTGTCGCACTTATCAAATCCCCCCAAACTTAAACCATTGCTCGTCCTCGAGCAAAATAAGAAAAATAATCGCATGGTAGATTACACAACACGAGAATACCACAAATACAAAATCGCATTCAGCTCCATTCCTTGGTACACATGTAATTCTTTCTCCAAAAGTTCTTAATTGTAAATGAAGCATAATCAATACTCATTCGGGTATTTGACATCGCGACTCACCAAATAAGTGTATCACTCACACTTTCAAAGTAAAAAAGGCCGTGTATATTCTCAAATCAATTCAATGTTGCAGAACTGCCAAAAGCTTGCAAATTGTTTTACATCTCTACCACTCAAGTGTGCACAATTTAAGAATAAAAAATGACTACTCTTTGGTTAGAGTAGGAAAATATGGATTAAGTGACTCGAACTTGAGCAAATAGACTATATGTGCTAATAATTTCAAATCATCAATCCACTCCTAAGAAGCATTAACTTGTTATTTCACTTGCACTCCATACTTCTTACTTTACCCTTTTTTCCATTCTTTGGCCATTGTCTTTCTTTTTAATTTGCCTTAAGCTCGAATTTATTTTTAAATTCGATTTATATGCTCGATTGTTTCTTTCATATTTTCCAATCACTTTTCCGAGTTACCCTCCTTCACCGATTCACCTCTCATCCCTCTAATCAATCGTCTTTTCAAAGTCAAATCACATCTTTCCTAAATGTTTTCATCTTCATAAGCTCAAGTTTTGGGATATAGATATGTCAAGTTATTATCACGCCCCAACCCGGAGCCGTGACACAGTCAAACGAACTCAGACTGGCCCGAAATAAACCAATTATTCATTCATAAAAGTAATACAATCATAATAGAAAAATACCAAATAATACATAATGTCAAAGTAGTCTAAGTCTGAAATGTCGCAGCGGAAATAACAAAGTACATCATAATTCATAAATATTCTACGGGTCCTACGCCCGTCTATTACAAATTTCTCAATTGTTCGTTCAACAAAATAACATAAATAAGATTCAGTTGACTCAAGGTCCGGTAAGATATGGGGCTAGTCGGTAGCATCAAAGTCTTCGTCGCCTTCTTCTTTCGGCAGGGTCTCATCCTCTGGTTGGGAAACATAGGCAGGAGTGAGACACAAATTCTCAGTGAGTGTGGTGAGTCTGTGTATGCAAGTGGGGCTTATATTAGTAAAATCGTTTCATGAGTTTTAATGCAAGAAATGTGTAATGACATTCTCATATACTTAATGAATTTTTTAGTATTATTTAACAGTCAATCCGTCAATTCGGATCAGTTGGTTGGGCACGAAAGTGTGATGCCAACCCAATTAGTCCGTCAATTCATATCAGTTGGTTGCGCACGAAAGTGTGACGCCAACCCATACCACCTTATACAGCAGAAAGTGTTGATCAAACATCATCTTCCCAAATAATACACCTTATCTCTCCTGTCGATAGGGCTAAAGCCGCTATCCCAGTTGGCACGATGTCTCCACAGTGGAGCCAGCTAAGCTTGGAGAACGTCATAATCATGATTATACCCAGAATCTTACGACCCAATCACCCGCCAGACTCTCCTGTCCGGCTCGAGGTTGGGAGTTGGACGATGGAGGCCGGCATGAGACTGTAGCCAAGCTACCCATCCCATACGCGACTTATCCATTCCACAATTCCGTCAATTCATATCAGATAGTTGCGCACGAAAAATATGACGCCAACCCGATCAGTCAGTCATTGACACAACATAGATATCGAAGGGGTAATCTAGCCAGTTCTATTCTTTAATTCAATTTATTATGCCGAAGTTCTTGATAAGGTTCGGATTATACGACGAGGTAGTCGCCTTATTATCAGGACAATTAGTTGGTATGAAAATCTTGAATAAATTCAGATAATAATTAAAAAATAGAATTATTAATTAAATAAAATATTTAATGTTTTATAAACAAGCTGAATTTTAGAAGATAAAATAATTCCTATGACCTTGGTAAATTTTTATTTTAAAATAAAATATTTTAATTAAAGAGGAAAATTTATGCCGGATTTTAAAATTCCATAAGTTGTGATCCCAGACTCGGAAAAGAGCAAGGTCAGTTTCTAATTTTTCTAATTATTCTAAGGAATCATAGTTTTAGAGTCTCGGGGTCAAATTTTCGAAAATAGCAGGTCAATCCCAGTTTCTCCCAATTTATTATTTTGACCCGATACTTTTAAAAAATGGATATCTCTTAAACCGGAAAAGGTTTTAACAAGATTCCAACTCTAACAATTTCTTTGTGGTAGTAAGTATGTAGATTAAAAACAGTTTCGAAAAATTCCCAGATTTAGTGCCGTTTTTCAAAAATTCCATTTTTAACTCCAAAGGCAATTTTACCGTTACGGGCTCGTTTCAAGCCCTTTTTCGTGAAATTTGGACTAAAGGTCCAGAATATTCATTAAAATAATCTCATAAAATTTTTGGGATAGTGATTTTCCAAATTTTTGAAATTTACAGTTTAGCCCCTTAAGGGTTGGAAAATTACATTTAAGTTTCTAAAATTCGTATGTTCGCATGTGCTTGACCCGGAGGGTCCCAACTATTATTTTTAATTTTTAATATATTATAACAGTAATTTTAGTACAAATTTTCAAATTTTCCAGTGGAGTTTTACAGTTTTGGTTTTTATCATTTTTGGCCCTATATTTTGCCGTATTTGCAAAAATGGCCCAAAAACAATTTTATTCACAAGTACACGGGTCCAGAATATTAACATGTCATATTAAAATACATATTTTTATATATCTCAGTCATCTTGAAGATATATAAATATAAGGGACATATAAAAGCTATTTTCTAACATAAAAGCACTTTTATTCATATTTCCAACACACACACACACACATATAATTTTCGAAATTTCCAGAAATATAAAAAGACTGAAAATTTCCAGAATATATTATAAAGTGAATCACATACATTCATGTAACCAAAAAGCATAATAGCATGCAAAAGTTATTTTTCCTAAGCAAATTCACTTTTTAACATAAGTTCATATACACATCAATTTTTCTATTTATTTATTTTTTTTGATTTTTTTTCCAAGAATAAAACTGAAATTTTTCCAGACATTTATATAAGAAAATAAAAACATATATCATGCTATTTGTTTTATGCAAAAATTATGAGTTTTGGAAGAATTCACCCACCTCTTCTTTGTGCTTGTTAAAGGTTGCTTCTAGCTTTTTGTAAGTCCCCTCTAGGTCCCCTCAAGACTCTTAAAACAGCCCCTATAAGGTGTTTTGGTGTCAAGAAAATGAAAGAAAAAAAATGGAAAAAGAGAGAGTAAGGAAAAGTGTAGATTAAAAGTCCTTACCCTTGATCCTTAGCCTTTTTGAAAGCCTTCTAAGTCTCAATCTCTAAGCTTAATGCCTTCAAATTTTTGGCCCTCCTTCTTCAAGCTACAAGGGGTGGAGTTTCAAATTAGAGGAGAAGAGGACAATGCTTGAAATTTTGAAGGAAAGTTGTTGAGAGAAAAAAAAATTCTTACCTTATTACTTCAATTTTCGGCCCTTATGGTAGAAGAGGAAGAAGATGTTTGTGTTCTTTGGTAAAATGTCTAAGTTTTTGGAACAATAGAGTGAAATGAAGTCTTCACCCTCCTTAAGCCTCCAAGGCACTACCCCCTTCCTTTAGGCCATCAATGGTTTGGAGTAGGAAGGCTCATGCTTGCCTTGGGAAGGTGAGAAGTTGTTTTTTTGGTTTTGAGAAAAGGAGCATGCTACAATAAGACAAAGAGAAAAATGACAAAAGAAAAAAGACAAACTTGCTCCCTCCTTGCTCCTAGTGGCTGTCCACTTCACTAATCCATCCATCCATATTTTTTTTCTTTTTTTTTTGTTTGCTGATATTAACATCCTAGAGCTAAATACTTTTTACCCTCCGAACTATGCCTCATTTTCGACTTCACCTACCAAACTTTATTTTGTTTCACTATGCCCCCTATACTACGTGAATTCTCACACTTTACCCTATATGGACAATTCTACCCCTAGTTTTTGCATATTTATTTAATAGTTTGAACAATCCAATTAATCCCCAATTTGTTGCGTCAGATACTCAAAATTAATAAAACTATCATATGATTTAATTAATATGACTTTGACTCCTAAAACTTTCTAGTTCCCGGATTTATCAAGGTATGAGAACTAACTGGGTTTTTTGATTTTAAAATCGGATATAGTCCATTACGACCATATCAGGCCCAACATGCTTCCGTAAAATTAATAAATCCCTTAAAATTCATACCTTCTTTGACCGAAATAGCCCCGGGTGAGATGGTTCGCAACACTACCGATTGGAAAATTACGCCCCCGATCCTTTGACAAACAAACTCTCACTGTTCAACTTCAACCCTCAGGGAAGATGATCTTCAAGTTATCCAACTCCTTCAGCAACTGCTCAGCACAGCCTTGGTTCGTTTCCTACTCCAGGCGTATAAGATAGTTCTCAAAAGGGATGAATTAATAGAACATTATAAACACATGTTGAAGCATAAAGCCTCTTTTTTATTAAGAACTTAAAGAAAATTTATTACATTAGTAATCTCCTTTTGGGAGGAGAATACTTGTTTAGCCTCTCATATCTGAGGCTTGCACTCGTAGATACATAAAACTTAAAACTAAAACACTCAAAATATTACAAATTTTCTCTCAGACTTTATTATAAGAAAACTAAGGGAAATGTTCGATGTCCTTAGCTTCCTTCAAATCCTGCAATTTATAGAGGTAAGTCTGGACTTGAAAGGCGGACCTCAAATCTCGTTGAAACTTATGACGTCACTGCTTACATCATATCCTGCATTATTGTCTCGCCAGCTGGTTTTCTTTTTCTTCCGCGTGACTCAGCCCATGTGATAGTTTATTAGCTTCCTTCAAATCCTGCAATTTATAGAGGTAAGTCCGGACTTGAAAGGCGGACTTCAAATCTCGTTGAAACTTATGACGTCACTGCTTACATCATATCCTGCATTATTGTCTCGCCAGCTGGTTTTCTTTTTCTTCCGCGTGACTCAGCCCATGTGATAGTTGTCGGGGTATCTGTTAGAAAGTTGGTTTGCGTGGTCCCCGAGGAAAACGCGTCTTGTGAGCTGGACCCTTGTCTTTTCCAGCTGCATAATCTTGTCGGTCGGGTTTGGGTCGGAATCCTTTCCCAAACTCGGGTTCCTTCTGTTCGGGGCATGCCTGACAGATCCGATCGATCCAACAGCCCACATGCGCTATGTTACAGAATTTTCGGTAGGTTTCTTTGCTAGTCGGAATCTTGTTCTCCTACAGAATTCTTCTCTTTGTTTCGAAAAGCTCTTCTGCGAATCCTGTTGTTGACCCAGTCATCGAATTCAATAGGAAAGATCCATTTGCTGAATTCTGGAAAAACTTGAATGGATATTTGAATTTGTCCATTTATGTTAGACAAACCCAAAGACCCCATGCTCGTCTGGTAGAAGCTTCGTCTTCAGAAAATGCTCCTACTAACATTGGTACTTCTTCCGGTGAAGCTGCCTTAATGCATTTCTCTCCAGGGACTCGGAATCTTTGCAAAGAATAGCTGTGAAGCTTCCTTTTCTACAATCTTGGATTTCCACCGGTATTCGGTGAACAACTTGATATATTCGTCAATATGACAAATATCATGTAACTCAAGGTTATAAAGGGCTTGTTTATATCTTTTTCTTTTTTCATCCTCTAATCCCTCAAAGTAACCTGTGCCGGTAAACTGGATTTTGAATAGTTTTGCCATATCATCGACAATTTCTTTCAGTGATTCTCCTGATGTGACCGCGCTCTTCCTACTTGCATCGGTCATATCCCATGCAATCTTTACAGATCCCTCAATACTCATTTCAAGGAGTAAAATGAAGGAATCTTTCGTAAGATCAAGGGTACCTGCTGCAATCCTCATTGCTGATGTCCATTCATCAATAAGGACCTCTCGATTTTTAAAATCTGGGATATCCAGATTTAGCATCAACCTGTATGGATGTATCAGATCTAGATGTGATCTTCCATAAGGCGTCTGGTGAATATTTGGCCTTCTAGGAGGTACTCGAGTTCCTGCAAGAGGTGGTCGAGCTCCTGTTCCTGAAAGTGTTTCATTCCCTGTGGTAAAATCTCCAACGTGGTGCATTCTCTCATCCTGGGTTCCATGATTTGAACCCGCACTTTCTGCAACGTTAGGATTTACTGGTGGTGGTGGTGGAATTGGCGGAATTGGTCTACCATGAGGGTCATAGGTAACCAAAGCTGATTCATCTCCTGCGTTCATCTTTAAGTCTACAATACCTAATCCCGCAAAGGATTCTGCTAGGTCATGTAGATCTTTAAGATTGATCTTCTCCATATCCATCACTTTTAGTTTATGATGGATTTTCCTTTGATGATAGCAATAAGCTTTTCATCGTCCGTCATTTTTCGTATAACTTCGGTTGGTTTCCCCTTTTGGTGTAAATAGGGTACTGTCCCGAAATCAATACGTTTCTTTCCTCCAGAAGAACTTGGTCTATCCTCCAGGTTCTTAACTCGTTTCTGAATATCATAAAGGATTTCAAGAGTTTCCTTCTGATGTTTCACCATCGTCTCCATCTGGTTTTGGATCTGATGAACTTGTGCTGGTAGATGAATATAGTGGTTGCCATAATTCTGCACTGTCTTCTGGACTTCTCTAAGATCTTCGGAGAACTTAGATTTGTCTGAAAGTATCACGTTCCATTCTGGTACTCCATCAGGAATCATTCATCTGATGGGCATTCTCATGAACCACTTCTTGGAGGTTCATTAATTCGACATATAATGTCTGGTTTACTGTCCAAAAACTCATATGATATGCCGCTCGCATTTCGCATTGCCTTAAGGCTTCCCTATCGGCTCTTGTGCGTTCTTGTATCTCATATTGGTGGTTCCAATATGCGATTTTATCCTGGTGTTCTTGTGCATACATCATCAAAATTTGACGATATTTCCTGTATGGTAAACATCTTGGACAATTGTCCAGATCCATATTCTCGGAGAAATTCTCCTCACCAATTGTTAATTACATAAATATAATAAATTTAACTAAAAGTTCTTAATAAACCTAGGCTCTGATACCAATTTTAAGAATCGCAAAACCCAATAGGAGTAAATATAAAAGATATGAAGATTTTATAAATTAAGAGGTAAGATGCAACGATTTTGAAGTTCATGGGTTAAACTGGAAACAACTATCAAATACAGAGGGGTATTTTGGTAAATTTAGGCAAAGCGTAACAATTTACAAAGTTCAGGGGGTAAAGTAGAACAATTTAAAGTTGAGTGGACTAAGTAGAAAAACACGTATAGTTGGGAGGGGCAAAGTAAATTTACCCCTAACATCCTATTATCATATCTCAATCTCTTGTCACTAGCCTTATAGTCCAATTTCCTTATATAAGTCAATCACCTTTTATCAATTCTAGTGATTTGTCACAATCCTATAGTTGTTAATTAAAATATATAACATAAGCTAAGTTAATAATATATCATTAGGGATAGTTAGAATTAGCAATTAGTGAGTTAGGGAATTAAAAATAACATTAATATATAGATACTACGATTAAAAGAAATTAAACTATATTTTATTAATATCAAATTGTGACATGTAGTCACACGATACAATATCCGGGCTATTACAATTTGATTAATCAAAATTTCAGGGTCTCACAGTTATGGCTCAAAATGTGGCTAACAATAAATCAAGGCTCAGGCTCAAATTGGCTAACTAGGGAATCATGTGTTCATAGGTAGGCTTTTAGACTAACAGGCTTAAACATAAATGGCCTTAAATCACATTCAAAAATTACACACACACTCTTAGTTTCAACAAAGATAACAATGCAAGCTCTAGAGTTTACATGCTTATTTTTTACAACATGTTCAAATACCTAACTTTCTTAATCAATACCACATGAACAAAAAAAATATTTTCTCGAATTTTATTACATGCTCACCAAGTACGTCCCCTCATAAAATCAAGTATTTGCAGTTAAAACACACAGAAGACACTCCATTCTTATTCCATGACTCTATCAAATTCACACAAAAATAGTAAACGTCTTAAAGCGATAAACGTGCCTAATAAACATAAAAATTATGCAAATTCTATAATCTAGAATCTAGATACAATGCAACCTATATGATATGCAACAGTACAATATCGTGCATTCTTGATAACCCCCTCAAACTTAAACCGTTTTACATCCCGAAATGAATGAATCAAAGAGAAAAAGCGCGATAAGTACTTATAGTAGTTTACTATGGCTGAGGTGGTGGAGGATAGTGGGGTTGAGTAATGTGCCACCGATCCATACAGTAAGTCATATCGTACATTTGCTATTGGGTTTGAGAAATATCGCCAAATTGCTGCAAATACTCCGCATGATACTCGTCAACCATTGCAAACAACTAGTACGATTCATCCATCAAAGTGCCCACATGGGACTCTAATTGTTCAATTCTATCACTCATATCCTCCGCGGACCAACCTCCTCACTGAAAGGACTCTGGTTAATCAGCTGCAGCCAACGGCTCATCCCCTGCCTCTACGTCTAGGGCTACTAAAGTTGGCCCCTCCGCATAAGCCAATTAGAATGATTATCAATAGTGGTGGCGGCCGAGTTAAGGAGTTTAAACCGAGTACGGTCCATATTCTACAATCAATAGTCACGCCCATCAAATTTGATCATCTTCATTGTGATCAGGGCTTTCAAATCAAGTTTTCTACAGCCATCGGCATTCACATATGTACTGCAATCCACATTAAAGTATTCGGTGATCAACGTAATCAGTCCTACCATATAAATTTTGCCCTTTGTTTGATTTTTGACCCTCTCAAACTGTCTCACGATAAACGCCCCAGCATTAGGCACCGCCTCTGTACCCGAAATCATACACCATAGTATAAACAATTCATCCGTGCAGGGCACTCCTTTGCTATCTCCCCTAGCAAACACAGTCTCAGTAAATGTACGCTGCACAGATTTCTAATGAGTGAGGCTTTGGATGTCCCACTCATAAAAACACGGCATCCAATAATATCCCTCCAAAAATCCAGTATATCAAATTCCTCGTGCTCCGCCACCCAATAAATTGGCGTATGATATATTTCATTCAATTGGTCAAGAGAAATCTCCCTCGACTCATTCTCCATCCTGAATATAATACCCAACAAATTCCTCTTTCTCCCCTCCTTAACTAATTCAAACGTGCTCAAGAGTTCGAGCGTCAACCCCAAATAAGATCTCCAATTACCATTCAACAACACATCCCAATCTATTCTACCACATAACATGCGAAAATCATCTGAAAGTCCCAAATGGTAAGACTTTGATTATCGGGATACCTTGTAGCAACTTGGTTGCGGAGATATAAATATTCCCAACGAGTACGTTGCACCTCCTATGGAAGTTAAATGTTATAGAACTCCGGCATAGCCTCCATAATCTCCGGAGATGGCTTCGGGGTTGGCTTCCTTCTTCTTCTCGTGTTCCTTCTAGCACCACCATCTCGGGAAGGCATACTTGCCAAATATTTTCTCGAACAAACTTGAGAGTTACCACCAATTTGAAAATCACCCTCAAACTTGAAGATGAGGAAAGAAATATGGAGAATTTGTAAGATTATGTGGTGAATTATGTAGGAGGAAAAGGAGAGATGAACCCTAATTTGTGAATTGAAGAGTGAATTGACAGATTTTAGAGTGGGGAAGAGGTTTTATAGAGGGGGGAATTCGGCTTAGGGTTTGAGAAGGAAGAAATGTGGTAATTTTGGAGTGTTTGTGCTTAAAAAGGAAGGAAATCACAGCCCTTAGATGCGCACAAGACCGTGTGCGTGGCATATCCTACTTCAATGTTTCGGCTCACATGCCCTGTGCAGGGGCACGACCGGTCATGTGAGCAGCTTTCTATCTGAAAAATTTGCACAGGCATACGACCGTGTGCACGGGCACGATCTGGTCGATTCCCTGTGCTCAACTCTCTATTTTTTCAATCTTCAGGGCACACGACCGTGTGCATGGGCACAACTTGGTCGTGTGCGTGTGCACCTAAATTATTGTTTTCTTTTTTTAATAATCAAGTATGTTGTGATGCCTCCTACATGACAACTCACAACAAAAACAAACAAACTAAAAATTAAGTTAGTAAAAAAAATCAAATGAACAAAGGCGATTAAAAATTAGGTTGCCTCCAAAAAGCGCTAAGTTTTATGTCTACAACCAGATGCCTGATTTTGTTAAGGCTCGATAAAATGACCACTTTGCCATTGCTCCATGTTTTTCACCAGTTATAATATTTTTGCTTGAAAATCCTCAAAGTGTTCATGCGATCTTGCACCTTCAGTGAGAGAAAAAAGTTTATCCGCCATTGGATGGGTCTCACTTTTGCCCAAGAATGCATAACAATGATGTTCGGGAAGGGGCCTGCATTTTGGAAAAATAGGAATTTCATTCGACGGCTTTTTCAGAATTGATGGTTGATGCACAAATGCATATGCACACGACCATGTGCAATCTCCCCCGGATCAGCTGACAGCTCCCGCATGGCTTGGGCGTGCAAAAAGGCATAGCCATATGCTGCTTACTGTTTTTCTATCTTTCTCGCATGTTCGTCCGCCGAATCTGATGTTTTGACCTCTATTCTATTGCATTGTTCGATATCCTCTTGGAAATGCTTTATTTTATGGAATGAAAATAGGATATGCTCATCATTCACCCCTAGCATCAGCTCTCCTTTCTGGACATCAATCACTGCTCTCCCCATAGCTAAGAATGATCGTCCCCGAATCAATGGTACATCCTTATCATCCTCCATGTGCAAAATAATAAAGTATACTGGGAAGATGAACTTATCCACTTTGACTAACACCTCTTCAATTACTCTGTTCAGATAAGTCAATGATCGATCCACCAATTATAGTGTGATAGATGTGGGCTTGACTTCACCTAATCCAAGTTTCCTGAAAATTGAAAGAGGCATAAGATTAATACTTGCTCCCAAAATCACACAATACTTTATTAAAACAACAATATCCAATTTCACAATAGATGGTAAAACACCCCAGATATTTAAGCTTTTGAGATAGCTTCCTTTGAATAATAGCATTGTATTCCTCTATCAAGTTCACCATTTCGTACTCCTTCAACTTTCTTTTCTTAATAATCACCTCCTTCAAGAATTCACACAATTCGATATCTATTCCAACGCGTCCGCAAAAGGAATATTGATATGGATTTTCTTGAAAATTTCAAGAAATTTTGGGAATTGTGTGTCCAATTTCCTCATATGAAATCTTTGCGAGAATGGAATCGAAACTTCGGTCTTTTGTACTTCGGGGACAAAAGTAATTTTAGGTTGCTCATTCCTTTTTTCCTGCCCCATCTCAGTTAATATCTCTGGGCTCTTATATTCAATACCACTCCTCAAGTGAATGGCCTTACATTTTTCCCTTAGGTTTATTTTAGTATCACTTGGGAATTCGCCTTTTTGATGTTGGCTTCTCACTGCTATTGCTATTTGAGCTACTTGTGTCTCCAAATAATTCAACCTAGCGTCATTCGTATTCACCTGAGCAACCTGTTCTTTAATCTTATCTATCTTAGCCTCATCCTTGTTTAATCTTGCTCTTGTTTCTCCAATGCATGAGGCTAACATATCCTCCAGAGATGGCTTCTTCTCATCTACTTTGCTTCTACACTGATTCCCCATATTAAAACCCGAGGGTAACTGCAAAACATTCATATTGTTCGCGTATGAAAAATTCTCATGGTTTCGCATCCCCGAATGATAATGCGTAGGTGCCTGATTATTTTTCTAGTTGTTAAAATTACATTGCCCCACGATATTTACCTCTTCTTCAACTACAACTGGTTCTCTCGAAGTCGATTGATGTATTGCATTCATTTTAATATTCAGCACTGAAATCTACTCGGTTAGCATAGCAATTTTATCCTCATCATGTACCTCTGCCACTCTCTTAACATTCGATCTTTTGGATGGCCACTGATAACTGTTATTTGCCATCTCCTCTAACAATTCCAAAGCTTTATCCAGATATTTTCCCAATAATCCACCTCCGGATGCAACATCTATAATGGTCCTTGTGTTACTGCTGAGACCATTATAAAAGTACTGCACCTGTTGGTAATCTGGATATCCGTGTTGTGGGCACTTCCTCAATAACTCTTTGAATCTGTCCCATGCCTCATACAATGGCTCAAAATCAAGCTGTCTAAACTAAGTGATCTCACTTTTCAACTGTAATGTTTTCCTAGGGGAAGTATTTTGCTAGAAATTTCCGACTTAGCTCCGCCTAGTTGGCGGCATGTGGTGTTAATGAAAACAACCATCCTTTGGCCTTATCGCGTAGAGAGAATGCAAAAAGGCGACAACGGATGGCATCTTCAGAAACACTATTCATCTTAATTGTATTGCAAACTTCTAGGAATTGCACCTGATGCGCATTTGGATCTTCCACTGCTCTCCCCCCAAACTAGTTCTGTGACACCATTTGAATCAACACCAGTTTCAGTTCAAAGTTGTTTGTATTGAATCGTTGACATGCAACTCCTCCATACATGAGATTAACTTCTGGCTGAAAGTAATCTCTCACAGCTCGTCTCACCGTCTAACCACCTTTAAATTTTGTCCATTAGCATTAACCGATGGTATCAACGAATGATCCTCATTGTTTCCAACGGTCCAATACCATTGGAGATAACGCAACCGCTGATAGAGTAAGAAACCGATGTATTTCCACGGGTCGCCCTCAAGAACTATAGGGACGTCAGTGATTCTGCCCTCCCCGGATCCATCATCCTCGAGGAGGAGGAAAGAGAAGTCCAATACTCTTTTTGGAAGACTAGGGATTGCATTATTCCCATTATTCCCACCGTTCACCTCTTATGCCATGGCTCTCAATTGTCATCTTTTCTCGCTTCTTAACTATTTAGCGATTTTTTTCTATTTCCAAGTCGATGGGTTCTAGCTCAACTGCTTATGAACGCGTGATCATACACTATCTGCACTCAATAGGAATAATGTTAAAATCGATAGTAGTTGTTGCTTCAATTAAGATTGAATTACCTATCACTATATTTATGTGAATCTTTCAATCCCCGACGACGACTTTAAAAACTTTTCGCTAAAATCTTTTACGCTAAACCGCAAGTGTACGGTGTACTTTATAGATAGGGGCAAGCAAGATTGCATTCCTCAGAGATTGATTTGAAGCACATAAAGTATAGCAAATCTCGTAATCCAATTTTATTGAAGCGGTTGTAAAACAAAGAGTATATCTAACTATCCCTAAAATTATTAAACTAAAATATCCAATTATTATAAATTATCAAACTTCACAGAGTTCTATCAATCACAAAAACAATCCCAGGACTAGGATCTTGACATGCTTCATCAACATTAATTCCAATTAGCATTTCACAATAACCAATTTCCCTATATCTATGAGTTTAATTCCTAATGTAGTTCATTTCCTCTCGCAAAGTAAACAAACCATAGATCAATGTTGAATTGCTAGCATCCCTACTCAACCATCAATATCAACTCCCAAAAGTATACAGAATTAAAGAAAAACCCCACAAACGTCATAAGCCTCCCGAATCTACTACCGTTTATGTTATGAATCTGTCATCTGATGTTAGAACTCATCCCCCAAATTAAGACAAAAACATGCAAATTATTGGCCAGATAATCTACAAGAAATAAGCCCAAGAATTCACAAATAGATAACGAGCGATTCATCATCACGCCCAAAATGGAAGCCGTAACCACGATAATCAAACTTATGCTCGTTTACTAAGCTGGCCCATTATTCATCAACATAAAACCAACAAAGATAATAATAATCATTAAACAAGCATAGATAATATAATCATCCTAGTTAGAGTACGGTTCACAATGGAAAATAACAGAAAATACAATTCAACAACATCAATCATCCTTAAGGGTCCTACGCCCAAACATTACAACTTAGAATTGTTTGAAAGACATAACTATTACAAAATATGTTCGGCCCGTCCTAAGCCGGTCAGATTTACAATCAAGAAACTACTCTGTGCTTGGGAGTCCTCATTGCCTTCCACCTGGTACGCAGTCTCATCCCCTGGTCATTAAAAAGGCGGGGGTGAGACAAAAAATCTCAGTGGATGGGTGCGGGTGTGCGAGTGTGGCTTACAGTTGTGCAGAAAAATAGTTTCGTGGAAACTAATGCATGAGTCGTGAATGCAACATCATCATACTGATCATAATTAATAATTCTCCATGTATTCAAGTAAGTTCAGAACAATTAGCAAGCAGTTAAGCAGTAGTAGTTGCGCATGAAAGTGTGCCACCAACCATCCAACCTTATACGCGAGACGTGTCAATCAAACATCGGCTCCCTTAACAGATCACCTTACCCTTCAAATGGATAGGGCCGGAGCCAGTATCCCAAAAGCCACGACATCTCCAACAAGAAAGCTTGCAAGGCCCAGAGATTGTCATAATCATGATTATACCCAAAGTACGACCCAATCACCCGGTCGCACTCTCCTATCCTACTCGAGATTGGAATTCGGACGATAGAGGTCGGTACGAGATTGTAGCCGAGCTAACTCATCGCATACACGGCTTATCCATTCCACAGACACAGTTAGAGGTTATCTCATTCAAGTGTTTCATAGCAAGTTACTCAGAAAAATCGGAGTGATGCGATCACACACAAGATCCGATATCGATATCGAGTTTAACTAAGTTAAAAATTTCGCGGTCTAGTTACCAGATGGACAATCTAGCTGGAGAAGATATTTGGTTCGATAGATTATGCATAGGTCCATAGTTCTAATAATATAGATTTATTCAGGGTGAGGAAGTCGCCTTATTAATCGCATATTTATTCAGGTAAGGAAGACAATTAATGGCTCGAATAACTAAATAAATAAATGAATAAACTCTCGTCGGATAATTATTATAAAATATACCCTAATATAATATAAGTAGATTAAAGTTGAAAATATAAATTTTTGACATCCTTAGTAATTTATTAATTTATATATATATATATATATATATCCTTTTTACTAAGAAAGATATTTCCTTATCGGGTTTTAGAAATCGATAAGTTCCAATCCCGGACTTGAAAAGAAGTGACGTCAGTTCCTAAATTTTCTAAGAATTTTAGAGAGTTAGAATTTCATAAATTTGGGGTCAGATTTTCAAAATTTACAGTTTAGTCCTTTATTCTCCAAAAACTATATTTTTTTGACCCGATACTTTAAAAATAGGTATCTCTTAGACCGGTAGGGCTTTTTGTGTGATTCCAAGCTTAAAAGTACTCTTCGGACAGTGAGAATTTGTGACAAAAGAAGTTTTAGAAAATTCTCAAGTTAGGTACTCTATTTTCAAAATTTTCAATTTTGGCCTGAAAATAATTTTGTCATTAAGGACTCGTTTCAAGTCCGATTGTTTTGAAACTTGAACCAAGGGTCCAAAAGATCATAATAATTAAGTTAGTAAATTTTTTGGGTACAGAGACTGTCTAAATTTTGAAAATTTTAGATTGGTCCTTTAAGTTTTAAAGTTCTACATTTTAGGACCAAATTTATTCTTTATTGCATTTCTTAACCCGAAGGTCCTCCAAAATTTCCAAGTCACATAATATATCAAAGTTACAGTGTTTTAAGTCCAAAATTTTGAATTTTCAGGGGATCCTTGTACAGTTTTATTTATTATAATTTAGGCTCTATATTTTACAAAATTTGCAAAAATGGCCCCAAAGTTCGGATTTAGCTACCAAGTCCAAAGTCTACAATATTAATCAAGTAAAAAAAATAATGTAAGAATTTTTAAGCCATATTTTGTCATGCATATCAATAATCATCATAAAAACATAACAATAGACATTTTAATTACAAGGTATAAAAACCAAGCTCAACTTTTATAAATATATTTAGAACAATAATACTCTAAAATACTTGTAAAATCCAAACATTTCACATATTAACATATAAACATGAATTTACATGCACTTGGTAGAAAATATGGTGGATTTTTAGAAGAGTTTTCCACCCACCTCTTATACTTCAAATGTAGTAGTCTAAAAACGTGATTTCTTCCCCTACCACCCTCTCTTGTGGCTCCAAACACCTTAGGATAGCCCCTAGGAGGTAATATTTTTATAAATGGTATCAAGAAATGGAGGTTGGAGGTAAGAAGAAGAAAATAAAGGAATACCCAAACCTTAAGGAGTTTTTCTTGCCATAATACTTTAGCTATTTGAGGCTATCAACACAACCACACCAAGCTTTCTTCCTTCTCTTAATTCCTTCAGATTTCTGGCCTCCTAATTGCTACAAAGAGGTAGGATTCCAAGTTAAAAGATGAGGAAAGGTATAAAGTTTAAGAAAAGGGGATGACATGAAGGAAAAAAAGAAGAATTCTTACCTAAACTTGCAAAATTTTTTGCCCTTATGTGGAGAGGAAAGATATTTTTTTTTTTGTTGTAAAATATATAAGTGCAGAGAAGATGGAGAATGAAGGTTTTGGTACAAAATAGAGTCCTCCTCCTCTCCAAAACCCCTTATGGCCGCCCCCCTCTATGGCACACTCAAGTGCCTAATTTTTTGATGCTTGTGTTTCTGGGCTAGTAGGCATACTTGTCTTGGAATGGGGTTGGCTTGTATGGGGAAGAGAAGACGTTGCATGCTTAATGAGTGTGTTTGCAAGAGTTAAAATTGTCTTGCTTCCTCTAAGCCACTTGCCCCCCCTCCAACCTCCTTAAATTTTATTTCTTTTTTTTTTGTTTAAATATTGGTGATATTTGGGTCCCTTTATCACATCTCCCAAATCCCTTATCACCTTTCTTGTAGGTCCCAAGGGGTACTTGTGTTAAGTCCAGAAAGGGAGGGGGAGGGTTGAAGAGACTTAACCAATTTTTGATTTTTAATCTATAAATCGAAGTTTTACAAAAGTAGCAGCTTAGTCCTTATGAGACAACTTAGTTCAACCTCAAAAGGAGAGTTAACCACTCAACAGACTCGACTGAGTTGTTGATAGAGTAACTCAACTGAGTGAAGTGAGCTCTTTAAAAATCCAGCTTACTTGGTTTTAAACAGCGGAAGTCTTACACCCTTTTGTTAAAATATATTTTCCAACACTTGTTTTGATTAAGTTATTATCAGTTGAGTTTGGCAAATATATCAGCCAACAAAATATAAATATGCAAGAATTAAAGTGCTGAAAGTAATTAGACACATAGCAATTTTATAGTGGTTCGAGAATGGGGTAATTAATCTACTCCATTCTTCTCCAACTCATGGAAGTAATCCACTAATGCAACAGTTGTGTTACAAAAAGGATAAATAGTCCGAGCAAGCCGAACGTCGAGAATAAGGCCAAAATACTCCCAAGGGTTGGCCTAGTGGCCTTGAGGTTGCAATTGCACCTCAAGATCCTGGGTTCAAACCTTGAAGTGTGAGGTCTGTGCTCCCGGCTGGTGTGGGAATACTCTAGGTCGTAAAAAAAAAATAATAAGGCCAAAATAAAAAAGAAACGGGTCACCGAGCCATATTTGAGTTTACCCACCCCTTTTGGCTTACCACTTGAACAATGCCCGCCAAAATTCTGATTAAATCTCCGTAACAGACTAACAGCTTTGCCTTTGCATTCCGAAGCAAATGGGTCTCTAAATTTTGATCCGAGAAAGAAATTGAAGAGAAAATTTCTGCGGCGGAGTTCTGGAAGCGTCGATCTATACCAGGGAAGTCTCTTTCTGTTTCTATTCTATTTTTATGTAGAATTTTTATTATATATAAAATAATATATATATATATATATCATTCAGTTTTCGTCGATATTTAATTTCAAGATTTTCTCTGGTGTGGATTCCTCTCGGGAATTTAAAATTTCTTTTAAAGGTAGCTGAGGAAGCTGAAATAATCGGAAGAATAATGGAAAAAATAGTCATTCCGTGATGATATTGACTACGATTTAATGCATGTTAAATCTGAGAGACGTGACAGGTTTTTTTCCTTCTTTTCTCCTAATATACTGACGATTTTTTGCTTTCTGATTGTGGAAACAGTAGTGTAAAACTAGTTTGTTAATGTTTCTACCACATCGGAATTTAGTTGTGGAATACGTGAATGAGTATGTAAAGAATGTTAGCATTTTAAGCTTTAGGATTATCACATTTCATTATTCACAATTTTAGGATTGTTAAGAGGATCAAAATCATAGAGTAGTTCTTGATTTGCAATTTCATGGCATTTTCCAGTGAAATAGATTTTTTTTAAAAAAAGTGTGCTGTTTGAACCTGAATTAGCAGAATAGAGTGGGAAGTGAAAAGTGAAATCAGTGGAAGTTCATTTTCATGGCATTTTCCAGTGAAATAGATTTTAACACAATTTTGTTCAATTTCCTTTTTGTATCTATTTCCTAGGTCCTTTTTAAATGTAATTTGAATTATAGTAGAATATAATGAAAAAATGAAATAAAACACAAGTATATCTAGCAATATTTCCTATGATATGTGTAAGCATTGCCTTTTATTTTCCTATAAAAAGGGAAGTTTATTCTTTTGAATTTTTTTTTTTTGGATTACAAAATGAAAAAGAAAAAGGAAAATTATTTAAACCAAATTCCAATTGCTTCTTGTATGTTTGGACAAGAATTTTTCTTGATGTTTTCTCATCTAAATCCAACACAGTTTTAATAATATCTTCCATAAAAATCGAGATGTAAATGGAATAGTAATATGTGAAATATTGCAAAGTTGATCTAATGATGGAGCATAACAATTGTATTGTCTATTTGGAAGTATTGGCGACGGACTCAATTCCAGTACAGATAAATGGTTTAAGAAAATATGTGGGTGAATGATGTAACGATGTAATGATGGACCTTCTAACTTCTGCATTTTAATGAATTGGTAACCTTTATTTTTCATATGGTTACTACTTAAGAGCTTCATGAGATTTTTTATAAAGAGTCATCCTCTTTGCAAAGAGTCCGCTAAAATTGAGAATATGCCGATTTACATCTTTCTAATGTAGAGCTTATAAGTTGAAAAAGTTTATGAAAGTGTCTGCATAAATTAAGATGGGATTAAGTTTTCTTGAGTAGAGCTCTGTTGATTCATGCTACGAGATATTCTAGTGAAAGTAATGGAAGAAGCTCTGCTTTTCAAATTGAACTAAGCACACACTTGATTCAAGTTTCTTATACATCCCTTAGTTTTAGTTTACAGAAAGACCCTTGCTTCCCAGTTGAGTCCCACGCCATCTACACATCCTCATAGAATTTCGTTAGTTGGCTGATCCTTGACATCAGCAATGCTCTTTATTGCAAATAGACCCTTGTTTTAGTTTAGGTTATTCTTTTATTAAAAATAATAAACTTACTAAATCTTAAAAGGATTGCTCTTGTTTTACTGTTCCTATCCATAAAGGTCCTCCTATATATAGTTTCATTGTGCTAACGTATTCTTTATCTGATAAGTGTAAAACCAAGACTTTCTTCAGCACACAATCAACTGTGCAAGATACCTAGTTATTACTTAATAAGATAATTATATTTCACAATGCTACTGCAGAAACAGTGAATGTAACTCAAGTTTTACAAACACATAATTAGAGGCAGAGTACAAGAGGGTGCCTCTTTTATTATATTGCTTGCAAACTCATCATGAAATAAGCACTCAAATATGAAACCCCACAGAGAATCTTCATTTCGCAAATATCTCTTATATTTTAGTGGCATCAAGTACAAGCCACTCAACTTGGTTCTTCCATCGTCAGAGCTCCAATACCAAGTCTATAAGGTCAAAACAAATCCAATTCAGGCTAACAGAAAAGACCCTTGCATTTTCTGTTAAAATTAATGTATGCAACATGCAGTAAAACCTTGTTATCATATAATATGCTTTCTGTACTTGATGCATGTTTACTTTAAACAGATGCGGATGAGTAGTGCAATTTGTAGAATGAAAACATTATAAAGGTCCAATTTTCCTTGGAAGAAAGTGATAACTCCGATGCTAATATTATAGGGTAGTGATAGATGTGTGTTCTGCAAAAGGCTATGATGCTTTTTGGCAGGTTTTTATAATAAATCCCATAGGATTATGAAGAATCCAGAGATGTGTTTAGTGCATTAGTTACTTACAGTCTGCATCAGTTTTGACCCATAACTCGTTCCCAATGGTGTCGCCGCTACATTTTGTAAGCTGGGGTAAATGAGACTGGTTCTTGCAGCTCCATGTGCTTTCTTTTGAGATGGCTTGTTGAGGATATATTATGATATCTTCAGTAGAGGGCCGTAGGCCCCCACTATCGGATGCCACCAAATGGGTATTGTTGTTCTTGATCTCATTTTTAGTGGGCTTATGAGTCTGGTGACAAGAGGTTGAGTTCTCAGGATGGACTTTTCTGTTGAAAATATGTAGTATCTGCATTCTCACATTAAAGTTTGAAAACTTAACACCATTTCAAGAAATTGGTAATCTCAATTAAGAACTCATAGCTGGTAAGAATTTACAGAATTTTCTTAATTTGTGCAGATATTTAAAAGTATATGCAAATTACTATTCATTGAGATTGAAATAGTGCCTTTTTGTCAATTAATACGCACCTTTTGCAGTTTTGTCTCGGCTGTCGTAGAATCTATTGTTCCTCCTTGGGTTGCTGTGGAACTTCTAGAAGAAGCATGAATAGTTCTTCTCTTAAGCATCTTTTTCATGGCATGTACTGCAGATTTGTCAGTCTCCTTCTCTGTTCGCTTTTCACCCCTGTCCCATTTAGTTCCAGAATTGTCCTCTGCTTGTTTAGTCTTCTGAAAGAGCTCCCCAAGAGATGTCCTTTGTTCTTTCCTTGCTGATGGTACCGTGTCTGGCAGTCCGATTGCAGTTCCGAAAAGATAGCTTTGCAGTGGACAGACGATTGGTCCATTTGCATAGGTCTCAGCACTTTCTATTGGCTTGCCACTAAGTGTAATTGTACTGCAGTGACTCATCCTTCCAGCACTAACATGACTGTTTCTTCCAGACGAAGCATTACAACTTTCATCTCTACCTTCAGCTCCCAGAACCTTTTCCAACTCATCATTGATTAGCTTCAGTTCATTTTCTGTGACTTCAGTTTCTTTTTCAGCTATGTGATCCACAGAGATGGAAAATGTTGGTGTTGCTGGGTCAGTGGAGATTGGTTCTCTGCCTAGAGTTCCAATAGCAAGGAATCCATGGAAAAGCTCTGTAATAGCAGCTGCTGGTTCTTCTTCAAGGTCCTCCTGTTCCACTCTTGCGGCCTCTAGACTGGTAAATGAGTTTCTGAGGTAATTGTCTCTTTGGGATTTGCTGAATGGCTTTGAGCCATAATTTCCTTTTGGATAGCATTGCATGTCGTCCAGAGATGATTGACCTGTAAATCCTGTAAGGCAAGTACAATAATTCCCTGACACAGAAAACATATGGTAACTAAAATAACATTATTTGCAGACTCCATGGTTTCTGATGGCTTTTTAGTATTGATAATATGACTAAAGTTGCATTGGCGACTGTCACTTCTCTAGAACTTCATTTAGTTTCATATATTCAGATTGTTTTATCTTGACATGAAAGCGTGCTAGCAGTTTCTAGTCCTCTGACATCAGTTCATTACTCTGTCAGCTCCCAAGCTGGCACCAATTTATTGACTAAAGTTAACAACAATGATCCCCAATCATTCTCTGCCTGTGTGCTTGTTTATCGTGGTACATGAAATCGTCTTAAATCTCATATTTATATCACAATATTCATATTATGTCCCTATTCTTTATCTATCCATGATTCTTATATTTCAGTACTCGACAATGTTCTCTAAGTGATATAATATTATACATGTACAGAATCATGTGACTAATTATAAAACTCACCAATGGAAAAATCCTTATGTGTTTCAATGTTGTTCTGCCGAAACTTGCGATGCATCCAACCTAGTAGCTGCAATGAAGATAGATGGGGATGACCTCCATGAAATGGCAAAGATGGAAAAATAAATAGTATGGAAATAAAGAAGAAAGAATGAAAGAAATAAGATTCGATCTTCTTAAAGTTTACATAATTGATATTACCTTCATTTTGGTCGTACTATCAGAGAGCTTGATAAGAGTAGGTGGAAGAATTGAACTTTAAATAGAGTGAGGGTTATGTAGACCATTAACCATGTAGGAAAAGCCATTGAGATTTGAGGTTAATAGGAGTTATAGTCGAACATATAGAAAGTTACTAGCTATGAGTAACTTTT
The DNA here is from genome assembly GCA_016081115.2 of Rehmannia glutinosa. Lineage (NCBI taxonomy): Eukaryota > Viridiplantae > Streptophyta > Magnoliopsida > Lamiales > Orobanchaceae > Rehmannia > Rehmannia glutinosa. The sequence continues at coordinate 46,607,003 of CM071926.1, read as the reverse complement.
TCCTTTTCATAGTAATTATCATCATCCATCGTCATCATCATCATCATCATCATTATTATTATTATTATTAGGGATAATTACACAAAGCCCCATGCGGTTCGGGCTAATCACAAAAAACTCCAGAGGTTTTTGAAAATTACAAGAATCTCATTGAGGTTTGATTTCGTCTTACATTTTCCTCCATAATAAACAAAAAGCATTTCAAAACCCCCCTGATATTTATAGAATTTTTATAGTTACCCGCTTAAATTTAAGATATAATCAAACCTGATGGGGCTTTTTGTAATTTTGAAACATCTCTCGATTTTCTTGTAAGTAGCTCAAACCCTAGGTTTTTTTTTTAATAATTATCACTTATTATTATTATCATTATTATTATTATTATTATTATTATTATTATTATTATTATTATTATTATTATCTTTCTTTACAACTTTGAGAGGCCGATGATTTTCATAGTCCCAAATTTCATTTTATAATATTTTTTTTAAGTACAAATCTTGGGAGGGAAAGGAGCTAGATGAGAATCGAACCCAGGCACATGCCTTTGTTTTATAAACGCCTTACCACTAGGTTATCAAGCGACATTTATAACATTTTCTGATGTAGTCAATGAGTTGCATTTATCAATATTGTTTGATCATCTCATCATCTTACATATTTTTTACACATTCAAAGCTGAACTTTATATCTGCATGTGCATGTTACCCAATTATAGTGATTGATGTATTGCTTGGCACTTGTTGTATGTGACCATCCTGAAACAAATTAATGCACTAGTAAATCTCCTCACATAGTAGCAACTTAGGTAAGTATAATTATTGTAATGTTTGCTTCTTACTGTTGTTAGAGAACCCCGTGATACCGGAGGCACTGTAGAGAATATTGTTAATATTTCAACAATAATATGACAATAAGGAAGACTTCAGTCACATGAACTGTTAAACTTTGATAACCACTATAGTTAGTAATAGGACCACTGCTTGACAGAGTTTATAATGAAAAGGACCTCAGCTACTTGAACACCTAAACGCTTATAAACGTAGAGCACTTCTCATATCAGCCTTTACTTGGATGTTGTGTTTCCCATGATATTAAGCACAAAACAAATGTGTTAAAATATTGCTACCCATTTCTAGACTTTTCTTAATTAGGTATCATCTAGAATATCAATAATATTAAATAGATAATATCTACCACTATGTAGTAGATTCTAGTAATTAGCATGTTCTAGTAATTAGCTAAACCGACATAATGCCTCTATAAATAGGCATGCAAGGCACTAATGTAATGTACAAGTGGAAAGGCTTCAACTAATCAATACAATAATATTTCCCACAAATTTACAAAATCTCCAAATCACTTTCTTACATTCCTAAAATATTAATTATTTTTCTAAATTAATTCTCTTATCAAATCAAATACCAACAAAGTGGTATCGAGCCCTTGGATTATTAAATCAAAGAAACTAGCTTCCATTAAACTATCCCCTCACATTTACTAAAATTATCCAAACATTATTTTTTTTTTTTTTTTAAAAAAAAAAATCCCTAATATGTCAACTCTACAAAACAACTACCAAATCTCAATCCCTATTTTTTCGGAGAAAATTATAATTATTGGGCTATCAAAATGAGGACATATTTTATGTCCCAAAGTCTATGGGATATCATTGACAAGGGATATACGATCCCCGAAAATACATCTGTTTTGTCTAAGGATGAAAAGGAAAAATTAGACAAAAATATAGAGAAGGACAACTTGGCTCTTTATACGCTACTCGAGATGGCTATGGCGGAATCGCTATTTCCAAGAATCGATGGAGCTAAAACATCAAAGGAGGCTTGGGACACTTTAAAAGAGGAATATCAAGGAAGTGATAAGTGCGACATCTCAAACTACAAACTCTAAGAAGAGATTTGGAAAATATGAAAATGAAGGAATCGAGACTATAAAAGATTACTACACTCGATTCACGAGTAGTTAATCAATTAAAAGCTTATGGCGAAAAATATTACCGACAAGAGAGTAGTTGAAAAAATATTAATCACTCTTCCTGGCTAAATATGATCCTATTGTTACAACAACGGAAGAAACTAAAGATATAGAAAAATTGTCGATAATGTAAATTAATAGGCTCACTTGAAGCATATGAGAAAAGACTCAATATGCGAGAAAATGAATTTGTTGAAAATGCATTTGAGTCAAAAATTAATACGCGGTCTCGAATTCTAGAAATGGGGGAGAAGAAATGGAGAATATAATAAAAACAAAAATAATGGTGGAAATAATAATAATTATTATTACAATCAAAGAAAATCCAAATATCCTCCATGTAGTATTTGCAAAAAGACCAACCATCTTGAAAAAGATTGTTGGCAGCGAAATAAACCAAAATGTGAAAGTTGTGGAAGAATTGGTCATCTAGAGAAAGACTGTCGCTCGAGAAAAAAACATCAAGCTAATTTTTCGAAGAAAATGAAAAAGAAGACAATTTATTCTATGCATGCCATGTCGTCGAGGTGAAGAACGACACATGGTACATGTAGGCAGTAGTGCAGCAAACCACATATTTGAAATGAGAAGAACTTTAAAGAGATTGACAGGTCAATCAAGTCCCAAAAGGCTCGTAATGGAGAACTGGTGGAAGTTGAAGGAAAAGGTACAATTGTTGTCAACACTAAAAGAGGTACGCGTCTCATACAAGATGTACTGCTAGTTCCTAAACTTGACACTAATCTCTTAAGTGTGGGTCAAATGATGGAGAAAGGATATGAATTAGTTTTTAAAGGAGACTCATGCACAATATATGACAATAAAAATAAAAATACAAATGATAGGCACATAGTAAAAATGCAACAACAGAGGAACTTTCCACTCCACTGGCAATACATCGAAGCAGCACTAAAAGCCCAAGAAGATCAATCATGGTTATGGCATCGGAGGTTCGGGCACTTCAACTTCTACGGGTTAAAGATGCTCCACCAGAAAAATATGATGAAAGATCTTCCAGCAATCCAAATAAACGATGACGTCTGCGAGAGATGCTTGGAAGGCAAACAACACAGGAAGTCTTTTCCATCAGGACACACAAGGAGAGCCAAACAAATCCTGGAGCTGGTACATACAGATGTATGTGGGCCTATGAGGACTCCAACGTTCGAGAAAAACAGGTATTTCATCCTCTTTATTGATGATTATACAAGAATGACTTGGGTTTATTTTATGAAAGAAAGATCAGAAGTCTTCAATATTTTCAAGAAATTTAAGAATCTAGTGGAAAATCAAAGTGGACGAAGAATCAAGGTATTGCGGAGTGATCGAGGAACTGAATACACCTCGAATGAGTTCAACAAATTCTGCGAAGATGAAGGAGTCAACCATCAACTGACTGTCGGTTACGCTCCAGAGCAGAATGGCGTGTCAGAAAGAAAGAAAGAACGAAAATATGAGATGGCCAGGACAATGCTAGCAGAGAAAAACATGCCGAAGGAGTTACGCGTAGCGACGATCTACACTGCAGTTTATCTACTCAACAGATGTCCAACAACGGCAGTGCAAAATAAAACACCAGTAGAAGCATGGAGTGGACGAAAACCATCAGCACAACATCTAAGAGTTTTTGGGAGTATCTGCTATGTTCACATCCCAAAAGAGAAAAGACATAAGCTGGATGAGAAGACCGAGAAAGGCATATTCCTAGGCTACAGCTCTCAGTCTAAAGGATATAGAATATACAACCTTAAAACCAAGAAACTAGTCATAAGTCGAGATGTCGAGTTTGACGAAAATGCAACATGGAATTGGGAAAAAGAAAAGATGGAAAAGCAAAACATTATGGTGCCACGACCAAGAAGTTCTATAAATCCTCTTGAAGGAGAAGAACCACAAACACCAGGAAACATTCCACAACCTTCAAGCCCGAGGACACCATCATCGTCTTCTTCAAGCGCAAGGACACCATCATCATCATCATCTTCAAGTGAAGATCAATCATCTCCAGAGTCACCACCAAGAAAAGTACGATCGCTTAGGGAGATCTACGAGACATGCAACTTTGTGACTATGGAACCTGAAAGTTTTGAAGCTGCCATTAAGGAAAAGGAATGGGTAAAAGCCATGGAAGAAGAAATCAAAATGATCGAGAAAAATCAAACATGGGAGTTGGTAGATCTACCCAAAGAACAAAGAAGTCATTGGAGTTAAGTGGGTCTACAAGACAAAACTTAATCCGGATGGCTCAATTCAAAAATACAAAGCACGATTGGTTGCTAAAGGATACTCGCAATTACCAGAATCGACTACAATGAGACCTTTGCTCCAGTTGCTCGCTTGGACACTATAAGGGCTCTTATTGCATTGGCAAAGACAAAAGAAATGGAAGATATACCAATTGGATGTCAAATCAGCTTTCCTCAACGGTTATCTTGAAGAAGAGATATATGTTGAACAACCTCAAGGATTCGTGGTAGAAGGAAAAGAAGACAAAGTTCTAAAGCTAAAAAGGCGCTCTATGGATTGAAACAAGCTCCACGAGCCTGGTGCGGTCGAATTGATGACTACTTCATCGATCAGGGGTTGAAGAAGTGAAAGTGAGCCGACTCTCTACATCAAGTTCCAAGGTAATACAAATGGACTCATTGTTTCTTTATATGTTGATGATCTTATTTACACAGAAACAATGAAGAGATGATTAAGGAGTTCAAAAAAGATATGATGAAAACTTTTGAAATGACGACCTTGGACCGATGCACTATTTCCTGGCATTGAGGTAAGCCAAAAAGAAAATTGGATATTTATCTCACAAAAGAAATACGCAGAGAATCTACTAAAGAAATTCAAGATGGAAGGCTCGCAAATCTGTGGCTACTCCTTTGTTACAAATGAAAAGTTTAGCAAAGAGGGCGGAACACCAAATGCGGATGCATCTACATACGTAAGTCTCATCGGGAGTTTACTATATCTACGGACTACAAGACCGGATATTATGTACGCAACAAGCCTACTATCGAGGTTTATGCAAAATCCAAGTCAAGTTCATTATGGAGTACCGCAAAGAGAATATTAAGATATCTACAAGGGACAAAGGACTACGGAATATTATGCGAACCCACGTACTACTCAAGATCGATTGGCTACACCGATAGTGATTGGGGGCCGATCATCGATGATATGAAGAGCACATCGGGTTACACATTCTCATTTGCTCGGGTATATTTTCATGGTCATCTAAAAAGCAAAATTGTGTAGCACAATCCTCGGCGACCAGGTTTAGCACGTTGCGTTGCGAAAGACTAACTACAAGTCAAGCTATTTGGCTAAGGCGCATTCTCGGATATATGGGAGAAGATCAAGAAAATCCTACGGAGATTTCTCATGCGATAATAAATCTGCAATAGCAATGGCTAAGAATCCCGTATATCATAGCGGACTAAACATATTGCTATCAAGTATCATTTTTACGGGAGGCAACAAATAACAAGCAAATAGAGCTTAAATATATCAAGACGGAAGATCAATTAGCGATATTTTCACAAAGGCACTATCGAGACCAAGGTTTGAGATATTACGTGAAAAACTTGGAATTATTCAAATGAGTAGCAAGGGGGAGTGTTAAAATATTGCTACCCATTTCTAGACTTTTCTTAATTAGGTATCATCTAGAATATCAATAATATTAAATAGATAATATCTACCACTATGTAGTAGATTCTAGTAATTAGCATGTTCTAGTAATTAGCTAAACCGACATAATGCCTCTATAAATAGGCATGCAAGGCACTAATGTAATGTACAAGTGGAAAGGCTTCAACTAATCAATACAATAATATTTCCCACAAATTTACAAAATCTCCAAATCACTTTCTTACATTCCTAAAATATTAATTATTTTTCTAAATTAATTCTCTTATCAAATCAAATACCAACAAAATGACTCTACACAGCAGATAGAAGCAAGCAGATTCACGTTTAAATATCATTGTTCTTTTGTGCCACCAGATATAGTTTTTCATACGACACATTTTGATTCTTTTTCTTGAATATTTATGTTCAATGATCTATAGGCTAGTTTAATTTATGCCTCCATGAGTCTGGTGGAACTTTAAAATCTTATACTAAGGGTTTAGCCATTCAGTTATTGTAAAATGTCAAGGCATATCTCTTCTTTTTATTAAGAGAGAATATTTTAACTTGTACATAGCTCATTGAAGGTCTGCATGACCAAGTAATTCCTAGTAAGTTTTGTGGCAGTGTGGGCCATGCTATGTTGTTAGCCAATTCTGTTGGTCTGCCCTGTGCATGCCATAGTTTTATTAATGAAAAAGGTGTTTGACAAGATGAAAATGTTAATGAGAAGCAAGTTTCTTAAGCATCTTGTTGATTTGGATATGCCCCACTTGCATTTGGATTCACCTGGTCATCAGATGATGGTTTTTATTTAGAGACAATTTACAGAGGGCCACTTTTGGATTGAGCAGTATCGTGACACATGCTCCGCATTATTCACCGGAAACAAACCATGTTAAATGGTGTCTCATAATATTTCTTAAAACTTCTTTTCAGGGAAAGAACAGATAATAGAAGCCCTTCAAACACAATCACTTTGATCTTTAAATCATCATATTTTTTTCCCAACCCCATCCCCATCCCCTTACACAAACTGAAGAGATTTTTAAATCTAGTTGTTCTCGAAAATATTCCGCAATTAGTTTACTTTTCTCCCTGACATTGCTATATTGCCTTACTCGGCAGAATGTGTTTGATGTAAAGCTTGACCCTTATTTGATATCATAAAAGGGTTTAATAGCAGTACATCTTGCAATTTCATAAAATAAAAGTAAGAAAAGAACACAAGGCTTGAGATTTAGATATTCTACTTGTGTTATATGTAGTGTCCCTTTGTCATCAAGAATACACATTCGATTTGGACGTAGTTAGATATTTGTTAAAATAACAGAGATTTGTAAGATATATGTTGACAATTAAAATCAAATAGAACAGATTGGATGTGAATAACGCACGTTCTTGGGAAGTAGAATATTCGATTTGATTTTTATTTTTTTATGATAAGGAGAAATAAAGCCTTATCAGTGAATGGTGGCCAAATTGCCGAACCACGTAATATTTTGTGTTCGTCTTTGTCTCTTTATTCTTTCATATAATTCAAGATTCAAAAATGTAACCTTGATAACCACCAGATTCACGTCTAAATATCACTGTTTTGTTTCTGCTGTGCGCAAACCTATATTTTATGACCTATGGATATCTGCAGGCCTTTTAATTTTCATCATTGGCATGTCTAGTAACATCTGCAATGGCCCTTCACTTGCAGTATGTGTAGTGTTACATAAGGCACTGAATTGAATTTCATATAGTGTATTAACTAATATAAAGTATATACTTCTTTATATATGATATCTAACTTAATGCAATAAATGTAACAAGTACATTGGATGTGATTTATCAATCAACAAATAGACTTTTCCCTGGCATCAAATTGTTTCCATTTGAGAGGAGCCCCCCAGTAGAAGTCCCAGAAACTATGATGATATGACACATATTTTGCCCCCCACAGTTACTTGTTCCCTGATGGAATGGATACTACATGTTATAGGTCTCCTTTCCACATGTGCTGCAAAAGAACAGGTGTTGGACAAGGTTTTGTTATAAGTAATTTGGGTATTTCTCCTCTGAATTGGAGTAATATGCAGGACGCATCATATGAAAAGAGCACCATCAGCTCTTCTCCTCACCTGTAAATCCGATGATTCTTGCTTGTTTAGTTATTGACTTAATGACTGTTGATGAAGGGCCTGATGCCGGCTTCCAATGTTGATTGATTCCTTATAAATGTAGTTAATCAGTTGTATTCTAATTGCAGAACCCTGTGTAGATGGTTAGAGTGAAGTACTAATCACATTTTCCCCCTTTCCTTCTAGGTTATTCGATATTATTAGTTGCTGGGATAACTAGTTGAGGTTTTATATTAAATCGTACATGTTATCATTCATGTTTGGGCAACTACTATTTTCAGAGTCGAGAATGTTGCATAACAAGCTGCAATTTACTGTGATTCTGGTTAATATCGTGGTCGAATCTGCGGAATTGTGTTCAAATCGGAAAGAATATGGATATATGAGCTATGCAGTTAAAGAATCAATCTTCCCATCAGTGTTCTAGTACTGGGATCATTGTGATTTATGATTTCCTTATTAAGGGGTCTCTAATCTGGTATGTATTTCAACATGCACAAGTTGGATGAGGATATATCTTATATTCATAAAAGTGATGGATAAAATTGATTTAAGCCCAAACGGACGATTGTATCATTATTTCATGAAAGAAGTGCAAAGTAGACTACAAATTGGATGAACGTCCCATGAATATGTTTCCTTAGGGGCCAAGGGGTTGGTTAACATTTTCATTCTTGTTTCTGTCATTCAATTACGAGTAGTATTTACAGAGAATGTATGCAATATGTACATAATTGGTTTTTATCAGTTTGCATAAACACAGGTGCGAATGGAACCTTATTACATCCAGTGGAAAATGTACTAGAATACAACCGGATTCCTGGTATTTGTTTAATCACTGTCATCTCCATGGCATTGGGGGATGCATTTGCCCACCAGTTACAGCATCTCGTATCTCACCCAAGTGAAGGTATGTGTGTCCTCTTTAATAATTTATGTTAGTAGAGGGGCCTAATACTTGGGCTAAAAGTTGCTGAAAAAAAGCGGTCGACATAAGTGGTTTGAAGCTTCTGCTGATTTAACTTTTTTTGTCAGCATGCTATTTAAAGTATTAGAATTGTCATTCCTCGGCGTGGCATGTCATGGATTTTTCATATGGGCTGCTAATTGCAATTCCTGATCTCTCTTGTTTTCCACTTCACTTGTACACTTTTTCTTTCTAAATTTTGTTTGAAACCATTTGTCTATTTGAAGTTTGCCTAGAGGGCCATCTCTGTAAGATCTCAGGCTTAATAAAGATCCAAAATCCAATTGCAAAACTTTGTAATGACATTGTCAAGCACTATGGTTTTTTTCCCACTGTGCTGTGTAGCCCACAAGGACACTAGTTTTTGAATCAACAAATTTTCCTTTTTATGTTATCAGCAGAGAGGTGATTGAAAATCCAGCTAAGAACATGGCAACTAAATGGATTTTAAATTTAATATCTGGGCTTTCCTTTGTCCTATCCCTGATTTTTAATTTATGGGGTTTCCTTTCAATTACAGGTTATAATCAATTCACATTATCTTGTTTTGTATCCACACTTGTGCAAAATCTTTGTTGACCTCAAGTGAATGTTGTGGTCTGCAAGTAGCCATTCATGTCAATTATCTCAATGTGTGATAAGGATATCTTGCTTTTGTTGGGAAAAATAGATTGGTGTATACCGAATGGTTGAAAACAATTGAAGCAGAGAACGGAAAAATCGAAACGTCGAGCAAGAAATTGACTCTTTCTCTTTAAGACGCGATTGCCCCGCTCACGTGCTTATGGAATACGGCAATCGTCTCCCAAGATATTAACTGACGAAGATTTGCGAGAGTTGCACTACAAATCGCAAAGACAATGAACACTATGATGCTCTTAAACTCTCTTTTACAATGATATGCGAGAATATGAAGTAAATTCGAATTTTGATGTGATGAAATGAATCCTGGGGTGGTTTATATAGAGCTCCTGTGCCACGTGTTGCCACTGCATTTATTCTCGCCAAGTCACGCCCATCCGAGCCGCCCGCCACGTCACCGAGCCCACCGGATCAACCCTGGTTCGATTTTCCAAAACTTTAAGGCTCCTCAAAGCTCCTCGCGACGATGCGAAGTGCAAAGTGCGCCTCGAAAGCGCCAATGCGACTATGTGCGACGTGCGCGGCCGGGCCCGGCTCCGCTCCAAATCGGACAGTGCTCCGCACGGCCCTCTGCCTTTGAGCTAGCCAAAATTTAGTCAAAATTGACTTGGTCCACTACTAGGGTGTACTGTAAGGCGTTCTGCACTTGATTACTCCTTATTAGTGGTGAAGCTCTTTTATTAACTAAATCAACATTTACTTCTTATGTTTCATATGTGATATGGCTTTCCATATTCCCACCCTTTTATATTCCATATATAAAAGCATTTAAGTGGTCAACTTTATGCATTTATTTCTCATTCACCCGATATTGGTTTTGAGAAATTCAAAATGCTAAACTCATCTACTGTGGCGTAGATGACGTTTATCTCATTTATTTCATACTTTGAATAAATGACCCCACTTAAATAATTGGTCAAAATCGGTCAAAACCCAATTTAATAAAACCAATTCCAACAATCCCCCACATGAATGAAAATAAATGCATATGAGTATGCAGACACTAAGAGTTCAAACGGAAAGCTATTGCATCGGGAGAGGTAGCTTGTGGCTTTGAACCTTCCTTAGTGGAATGCTATCAGTTTACTAGCCGCGCTGACATGATGTCTTGAACTGTCAATTTGTTTATGTAAAACCAAAACAACAAAGATCCACACAATATCTTTCCTAACACCATTTGGTTCTCACGGTTGTGTCCATTTTGGCCCCGGACAACATATTGGATTCATAAGTATTTCGTTGAAGCGCCGTCTTCACACTTATATAGGTGATCTCCTATTAAGAGTATCATGTCATACTCCACTTCTTTAAAGTATAGGAATCATTAAAAGTTTATAACTTAACCTCACCACATTTAGTAGGTTTCTCCACTTGGACAGAATGAGTGTAATATGCTCCAAGTGTTTATCTGAATATTCATAACTTAGTTGTCCCATTGAACCGGTCTTGGGATCTCCAATTCACAAGGTTGGGCTACCGCTATGAACATTCTTATTTTGTGGATTTTAAGCCCACTAGTATTCCACTGCGTGCGATGCACGGGGTTTATTAAGAAATTAATTTATGATTTTTTAGATATTCAAATGAGTAGAATTTATATAAATAAAAAACAATTAAATTAAACTAAATAATGGAATAATATAAAGAGTTAAAACTCTATTTTTTAGATAAAAGAGAAAAGAATAATACAACCATACAATATGGGAATAAAATTGTATTATAATATTTTTATGTTCTGAACGGCAGCACTGAAAGTGTTAGGATAGCTTTCATCACTCGAATATCAATAATCGTTGAGACATTGCCGCTATAAATGATGACATTCCCGGTGAATGATAGTTATTTCATATTTGTGATCCTTAATGATAGATTACCTGCAAAATGAAAAAATAAAAAATAACATGTGATATTAGAAAACCCATTTGCAAAAATAATCAATAAATTAATAAATCGATTCAATAAAAAATTATCATATAGTACATATTAAAGGAGCCCATTTAACTAAGCCCTAAAAACACACAACCTAGAATTCAACAAAAAAAACTTCTGCAAAATCTATGAACCCCACCTGTCTGCAAAATCTAAGGAAAAAGTATGAAAAAATCGCTAGATCTATACATTGTACTGTTCGATCAGAAAATTTTACCGACTAAATTTCATAAAAAAGATATATTACAATTTTTTTGGTTATAATAATTTCGATTATTATGAAATTCAAAATAAAAATACAGATATACATATTTTTATATGCGATATGGATTTTTTAAGAAAAACTTATATTTTTTAAATTTCTTTATATTTAGGCCAAGATTTTGGATAATATTTTATTTTTTCTTAAAAAGGAATCGACAGCAGTGATGTTTATTCCAACCTTTTTATTTCGATTCTCGAACACTTTTATGGAAAATTTGGACTTCTATGTTCGGATTTGGTATAATAATAATAAGAACACCCAGATCTATATGTTTTTGTAAAATAATGTATTTTATATCAATTAAATGACTAATCATGTGATAGACTACTAATATTGTTATGTAAAACTTCGGATATGATCTTACATTAAAAAAAGTTTAGATATATATGATTTTGTATGAGACCTGGAGTTTGTAACTCTAAAAGGACCAGATCTGTATATTTTTGTAAAATAATTTTTTTACCGATTAAATGACTAATCATGTGATAAACTACAAATATCGTTATGTAAAACTTTGGATCTAATCTTACATTAAAAAAAGTTTAGATATGTATGATTTTGCATGAGATCTGGACTCTAAAAAAAGTTTAGAGCTGCTTCGGTTGTTGGAAACAGTAAAATTCGGATTTTTGTTCAATTATAAAAAAGTTAGCATTTTGATATATGTATTATTCGTACTGAGTATGTTCAATTTTCCTAACATTCACGCTTCAGATTTGTTGAAATAAAAAAAAAAATCGTATCTATAATTTTTCTATTATTTTTAATTGATTTTTTGTGACATAAAAGAATTTCAGTTCTTTAAAAAAAATTCAAATCTATATTAGGAGTGTCTACCTTTATTTTTTAATCAGATTCAAAAATTTATCTCCGAATGAATACATTTCTATTTTTCAGAATTTTGTTTTTCTGCAAACTTAGTCCTCCATGACTTTAGTGAATGTTTGAAATGGACAAACTCCCAAGTTCTTTTTACCATATGATTTTCACTGCTGTTAAAGCTCGTTCCGTATAAGCAACAGCCAACAAACTTTTCAGGTAAAGTTACAACAAATTACTTTTCAACCAGATTAAATTCTGTATTATTTATAATACGCTGTAATTTTTTGTATTATTAATAAGCACAGAAAGAATTTGTTGAAATTCTTTGTTAACTGTTGGTGGATGTCATTTATGCAACTGATTTATTTAAGAATTTAATACAGAATTTGACATATATTATATACAGAGATAATAAACAAATAAGCATATTTCAAAATTATAAGTATATATGCAATTATATATACAAAAATTTATGTTTATTATGAGTTTATATACTCGCTGCTCGCATGCTAATATATTATATACAGATTTATATATGCATAAATAATAAGCATACCTCCATGTGGAGAAACGCACTCCAGGCTGTAAATTTTAGAGTTGTTTCCAAATGTAAACGTGGATCAATCTCAATTTCAATGCCCCGAACGCTTTTGAAGGATTAATATCCTTAAACAACAGAAGAAAGGAGCCATTTCTCAGTTTTTGCTAAATCAATTTTTTTGCAGAATTTTTGCTTGTATATTGTTTTATAGACTGCAGGGTGCTGTGATATGGGAACTGGGATTGAAATGAATGTTGCTATTTATACAGGGTCATACATCGTATTCTGAATTTTTTTTTAATTACATATCCTAGGTTTGAAATCTGTAGCATATTCAATACATAATTTAAATGTCTGCAGCAGATTCAAATTTGAAATCCTTGTTTAAATTTTTTCCCAACATGAACACAAACCGAGGCGGCAAGTTTCTGTAATCAAGGCAAAAAGTTAATTTCTGCAATATATTCAAAAGTTTAAATATGCATTTTTGTGTTTTCCAACACAAACTGCCGCCTAAGTTAGGAATTGGAATCGGCTATTACACAACCTGCTATCATTATGGCTGCAAATATCATTAATTATGAACACAACTTGACTTACCATATTTGGAAAAATGGTTTTGGCGGGAACTTTCTATTTTCACAGACTTTCTTGCTTTTATATATATATAGATTCCTTTCGATAAGCAAGATATACTTGATCTCTATTCAAACCTTTAGTTAACGGATCCGCTAGGTTTTCTTTCGATTTCACGTAATCGATTGTAATAACCCCATTTGAGATCAATCACTAACGGTGTTATGTCTTCGACGTATATGTCGAGACTTACCGTTGTACATACTATTTTGAGACCTTCCTATAGCCGACTGACTATCACAATGTATCATGATTGCAGCCACCGCTTAGGCCACAAAGAATATCCTCTAAAAGGTTGTGAAGCCATTCGCTTCTTCACCAGCTTTATCCAACGCTATAAACTCGATTCCATCGTGGATCGAGCTATACATGTTTGTTTAGAGGATTTCCATGACATCGCTCCACCACCAATGGTAAAAATATAACCACTTGTGGACTTGGAATCTTTTGAGTCGAGATATCCATTAGCATCACCGTATCCTTCTAATACAAATTGGATATCTCGAGTAATGTAATCCATAATTCAAGGTGAGTCTTAGATACCTAAGAACCCTTATCAATGCCTTCCAATGGTCATTTCCGAATTACTCGTAAATCTACTCGGTTTATTAATCTGCGTAGGCAATATCCTGGCGTGTGCGCTTTGTTACATACATTAGGGACGCCAATAATCCGAGAATATTCTAGTTGAGATACGTGCTCGCCTTGATTTTTAGCTAAATATAAGCTTAAATTAACAGCGTTTTAGGCTGGAGGATCTGTCATACGCATTGAACTTTCAAGATCTTGTCTCAATATAATGAGATCGTGATAAAACAAGTCCATCGAGATGTTTTAGAGATCTTAATTCCCGAAATAACATCTCGCTATACCCATATCTTTCATATCAAAATGTTTGATTAACATTTTCTTAGTATTCATGATTATATCATGATTACTACCCATAATTAACATGTCGTCAACATAAAGACAAATAATTACATAAGCATTAGGTGTGTCTTTAATGTAAACACATTTATCACACTCGTTAATTTTGAAACCATTTGACAAAGATAGTTCTCAAAATTTTTCGTGTCATTGTTTCGAGCTTGCTTAAGGCCATACAATGACTTAACGAGTTTGCACACCTTCTTCTCCTCGTCCGGGAGCAACAAACCCTTCGGGTTGTTCCATGTAGATTTCCTCTTCTAATTCACCATTTAGAAAAGCCGTTTTCACATCCATTTGGTGTATCTCGAAGGTTATGCAATGCTTTATGCAATAGCAATGAGAACTCTAATAGATGTGATTCTTGTCACAGAATACGTATCAAAGAAATCAAGGCCTTCTCTTTGTTTAAATCCCTTAGCTACTAACCCGACCTTGTACTTATCAATAGTTCCATCGACTTTATATTTCCTTTTAAGGATCCACTTGCATCCTAAAGGCTTATTTCCTGGTAGAGATCTACCAACTCCCAAGTATGATTTTGCATAATGGAATCTATCTCACATTAATAGCTTCTTTCCGAATGGAGCTTAATCGACAATGCTTCACCAATTGTCCTTGGTTCATTTTCTAACACATAAGTTAGAAAATCGGACCAAAAGACTTAGTTGTTTTGGCCCTTTTACTGCGTCTTGGTTCTTCATCACTTTGATGATCACCATCGGCAGTATCACGTGTTCTTTTGCTAGAACTAGCTTCTTTCCTTTCTTGACAAGGAAACACGTCTTCGAAAAATACGGCATTCCTTGACTCAATAATTGTACCTTCTTGTACATCTGGAATTGCTGATTTGTGCACTAAAAATCGATATGCACTACTATTATTTGCATATCCAATGAAAATACAATCGATTGTTTTAGGCCCTATCTTGACTTGTTTTGGCTTAGGTATTTCTACTTTAGCCAAGCACCCCCACACTTTTAGGTATTTGTAGGAAGATTTTCGACATTTCCATAACTCAATGCGGAGTTTTATCTTTATTTTTGTGTGGTATTTTGTTAAGAATGTGGTTAGCCGAGAATTGCTTCCCCACAAATTCCGAGGTAAACCAATTTATCAACAAAGCATTCATCATCTCTTTTAGAGTTCGGTTTTTGCGTTCAGCAATCCCGTTTGATTGTGGTGAATAAGGAGCTGTCGTTTGATGAATAATACCAGAATCTGAGCAAAATTCATCAAAATGAGCTCCATATTCTCCACCTCTATCACTTCGAATTATCTTAATTCGTTTGCTAAGTTGATTTTCAACCTCATTCTTATAGCTTTGAAAAGCTTCTAAGGCCTCATCTTTACTTCTTAAAAAATATACATAACATATCTTGTGCAATCATCGATAAAAGTAATAAAATACTTTTTCCCACCTCTAGTTTGCACAAACTTTAAATCACATATATCACTGTGAATTAACTCTAGAGGTTCTGTTTCTCTTTCCACCGAGTGAAATGGTGTTTTGGCCATTTTTGCCTCAACACAGATTTCACACTTGTGATGTGAATCTATTTTAAAGTTAGGTAGTAATTCCAAGTTTACTAACCTTTTCAAAGTGTTAAAATTCACATGTCCTAATCTAACATGCCATAAATTTGAACACTCAAGCAAATAAGAAGAAGCATTAATTTTATTGCTTTCAAATTTTCTGAGTACATTCATTACATTCATCTTGAACAGTCATTATCTAAGTACCACTTCCTATGAACTCATCCATTTTTCATAAGTACAAACTTTTGAGCCTCAAATACTAATCTAAACCCTACCTTGACCAACAACGATCCTGAAACTAAGTTCTTCCGAATGATATGGAACATGAAGGACATCAACGAAGGTCGCTCCTTGCGAGGTCATCTTGACCACCTCGCCGAGACCGACAATTTCGTAGGCGTTGCATGATTCCCATGTATAGCTTTCTTCCATTGATAGGAGTATACGTTGAGAACATGTATTTGTCCGAGCATATGTGGCGTGTAGACTTTGTGTCCACCCACCATTCTCTCGAGTTCTCCACCATGTAACACTTTTGCCTTCATACACAACGAGAGATCAAGCTAGGACATATCAATTGGTGCGATTTGTCCTCGGTCACATGCACCTGGTTCCGATTGGCCTTTTTAGGAAGACGACAATCTTTAGCCTTGTGATTCGGCTTTCCACGATTGAAGCGCCTTTGAACTTTTTAGTCTTCCCCTGTTTGATTATTCCCGGTGTTTTCTCTTCTTGCTAGCATTGGCTCCACCAAGTTTGCCTTTGCCTCCATAGGAAGCTTGCCGACTTAATCTGGAGACTTGCGATTGTCTTCTTCAATTCGCAATCGACAATTAAGTCTTCAAGCCCCATCTCCTTCCGCTTATGCTTCGTAATTTTTAAAATCCCTCCATAAGCGGTGGTAGCTTCTCGATAATAGCAATTACTTGAAAGGATTCACTCACAACCATCCCTTCTGCAATTATATCGTGTAAGATGAGTTGGATTTTTGAACCTGGTGATCACCGTCTTGGTGTCAACCATCTTGAACTCAAGAAATTTGCCGACAACAAATTTCTTTGTGCCAGCATCTTCCGTTTTATACTTCTTCTCTAAAGAGCTCCACAGCTCTTTAGCAGTCTTTACCGAACAATACACATTATACAATGTGTTGTCCAGTCCGTTGAGAATGTAGTTCCGACACAGGAAGTCGCTTTGACTCCACGCATCAAACGCCATTCTCTTCTCCTTATCTGTCTCCTCTTCCCCCACAATTGGGGCATCCTCCGTAAGGAAACGAGCAAGGTTCAGAGTCGTAAGATAGAACAATATTTTCTGTTGCCATCTTTTGAAGTCTGAACCCCCAAACTTCTCGGGTTTCTCTCCCGGCGCTGGTGCTGGTGCTGGAACTGAAGACGTCGAAGCCATTTGATATACATGAAAATCTCGTCTTAAACTGTTGGGAAAAAACAGATTGATGTATACCGAATGGCTGAAAACAATTGAGCAGAGTAACGGTAAAAATCGAAACGTCGAGGCAAGAGTTGGACTCTTTCTCTTTAAGACGAGATTGCCCCGCTCACGGTGCTTATGGAATACGGCAATCGTCTCCCAAGATACAACGACGAACTACTTGCGATAGTTGCACTACAAATCGCAAGTACAGCGAACACTATGATGCTCTTAAACTCTCTTTTACAATGATATGCAGAATATGAAGTAAATTCGAATTTTGATGTGATGAAATGAATCCTGGGGGCTGGTCTATATAGAGCTCCTGGTGCCTCTTCAGACTGGGTGCAACCCCTGGTCCGGATCAGTCTTGACCGTCAGATCGCGCCCTGTGGTTAACAAAACCGCGATCGATGGTCCCGATCGATCTGTCTTAAGGAACATACCCTTTGGCATACACCTCGCACACCGGATGCCATTCGTCGGCTACGGTGCCCCGTCGGCGACAGACGCATCAATCGGCGCCACGTGTCGCCACTGCGTGCGATTCTGCCAAGTCACCGCCACCCGAGCCGCCCGCCACGTCACCGAGCCACTGGGCGACAACTCGGTTCGATTTTCCAAAACTTTAAGGCTCCTCAAAGCTCATCGCGACGATGCGTAGTGCAAAGTGCGCCTCGAAAGCGCCTAACGCGACTATGTGGCGACGTGCCGGCCCACCCGGCTCGGCTCGGACGGTGCTCCACACCGTCCCTTGCCTTTTTTGAGCTAGCCAAAGGCTAGTCAAAATTGACTTGGTCCACTAGGGTGTCTGTGGGAGTTCCACTTGATTCTCCTTATTAGTGGTGAAGCTCTTTATTAACTAGTCAAACATTTACTATGTTTCCTATGTGGGATATGGCTTTCCATATTCCCACTCTTTTATATTCCATATATAAAAGCATTTTAAGTGGCCAACTTTATGCATTTATTTCTCATTCACCCGATATTGGTTTTGAGAAATTCAAAATGCTAAACTCCTCTACCCGCGGCGTAGATGACGTTTATCTCATTTATTTCATACTTTAAATAAATGACCCCACTTAAATAATTGGTCAAAATCGGGTCAAAACCCAATTTAATAAAACCAATTCCAACAGCTTTTTGTTGATATGCCATAAATTTAAGGTAATAGTTGTCAAGAAAAGTAGAAAACAATGTTATCAAGACGATAATGAATTGTTGAAAAGGGACTGTGAAATAATTACCTTTCCGGAGATATTTCAATCATATCATATTATATATCCTCATTTGCGCACTTTTGTGATTAAGATAGAATTGGAGAAAAAAAAAAAAAAAATTGGAGCAGTTTCTTTTGTTTATTAGGGTAAAAGTATACACATAAACTATGCATTAGAATTAAGATGGAGTTGTGGAGAGTAGGGATGTACAATGTGCATACGGTAAAACTGTATTGGAACACTACGGTTCGATTTTTACCCAATAAAATCAGTAATTCAGTATAGTTTTCGGTCAAACCGAAAATTGTAAATAACAATAAAAACATGTTTTTCCTTGAAATAAATTGATTATTACTTTATCTTTTAAGATTATATTTATAAATTAATTTTTAACTTTTTAAACTAACTAAAAATTATATATTAATATAGTTTCGGTATTCAATACAGTACGGTATACCCAATCAAATTAGCGGTACCACATCGATTACCATGATATCAAAAAAATAAAAACCAAATACCAAATCGAAATTTTAGTTCAGTATTCAGTACATACTGAATTACCGATATACGTAAGCATGCACAAGGGCGGATCTAGGGCTGGGCCAACCTGGGCCTTGGCCCAGCCCTTTTTTTATAAAAAAAAAAAAATTAGTGGAAATTTTGAAAAAATAAAAAATTAGTTATAATTTGTATTGTTTTTCCTTGGATTTTCTATCCGGTCCACTCCATTTTCGTGTATCGGCCCACCCTACTAAATCATCCTGGCTCCGCCCTTGAGCATGCACAACCCTAGTGGAGAGATTGCTCTCGAAATTTTCATTTTTATTTTTCTTTCAAAAGAAAAGTGTACAAATGACTCTGGGAAATAATACTTGGAAAAGTATTCCAATTTCCACCCTTTGGCTTTTAGGGCTGGATGGAACTTGGAAGTCATGGAACTATAGAACTCCAATTTTCTTTTCTTAGTTAAATTTGTCAAAATATTTTACATATGCAAAGATGTGATTCATCTCGAATCAGAGTGCATTAACCTTGTCCATCTTCTCAATCTCTACTAAATGAAATTCAATTTGAATTTTCTGTTTTAATTTGGTGTTTTATATCGTATCCCATAAAAGGATTTAAAACAAAGAGATTTGAATGAAATTAGACCTTTAACCCGCTGAATATTGTCACTTATGAGTTATCACATATTGATTAATTAGAGGAATTGACAACTTATAAGCCAAGTGAGATATTTTTCTAAAAAAATTACCAAACAAATTTAAACAGTTTATAAGCTCTCAATTGAAGACTGCAAACACCCTCTAAGTCCCTCCAATTTTATCATGGTATCAGGGCAGACCCATATGTGATGGAGCATGGAGGATCCTATGATGATGATTAATGAATTGACGAAAGACTCACAAATGAGGGTGTGTGTTAAAATATGTTGTCCCACACTGATTAATTAAAGGAAAAATTAGAGGGAAGTGAGTCCAGCTTATAAGCCAAATGAGTTACTCTTCCTATTGCCAATTAATTTTAAGATGGAACCTCACTTAGTGGGTTTAGATTCTTCTTCATATCGGGTACGTTTCATGATGTTGGACTTACCAAGCCCCCAAACTTAAAAACCCCCATCTATATTATTCATTGAACTGAACATTTACGGATTGAAAATGGAAATAATTGTAACTGGAGTTCGCAGTTATTTCTTGCCAGTCACAAAAGGAACAAATTCGTAGGTATAGTTCTCAATCATTCAATTGTTTACCTTGGGCCCAAAAGATTAGCCTTTTATGTTTGACTGTAGACTCCAAAAAATGATACAATATGCGATTGAAGTCTATTTCATGGTCCCACAACTCCTTAATTTAATAAATGTTACAATTTGCTACTTTGCATTGAGGCTGCTCATTTATGCATATGTGGCCATATAATAAGCATACAACACCAAACAGGTTTGATACTAGAGGAAATTACAAAAAATACTCCTATTTTTTGAAAAAAATATACTTTTACGCCTCTTGGATTTTTGTTTACGCCTCGTTTGACTTTCATACACATAGGGTTTATTTTCTTGACATTTTTACGCTTTTATTATTTTTTCTCTTCGTCTTCTTCTAAGGAACAATTAGAAATAACTATGAAACAAATCAAAAACAGTTGTGAAACAATTTACATACATGTTTTACTTTGTGGTTTATATGTAATTTTGTTTTTTCCAGAATATGTTTTTCCAGTCCAATTATGGTTTCACAACCAATACTATCTTGATGAATTTTTGGCTGTTTTTGGTAAATTTCATTTTTTATGTTGTTTTTCCATTCTTGTTTTTGGTTTTTAATGTATTTTTTCCTTCCTTTTGCGGTGATCTTTGTCGCTAAAAATTAGCAGCCTAACTCTCAAGGTCAGTCTTGAATTTAAGGTATATGTCTTCAATCTAATGTTCAATCCTCTAAGTCAAGGAACTTGCGTGATGTTCAATGTAATATTGTTCCAGGGAAGCCTCTCTGATGTTTAAGTTAGAAATGTATAGGAAAAAAATACAGAACATTAAGAAAATTTAGCAGTTAAAATGTGCTTAATGAATAATAATTAGGACGGGGTTATTTATAATTGGGATTGTGGGCCGCATGAGCTTGATGTAATGAGTTGGGCCTATTATAATGAATTGGGCCTCTAGGGCCTGATATTATGAGTTGGGCATCACGGGCTTGATTCAATGAGCCAGGCATTGTGGGCATTTTATATTGACTTGACCCGATTTTTTTTTTCTGTGGGCTAATAATTATTTAAAATAAATTAAATAGCCAATTAAATATTTAATTGGGAAAATAGAATTTTACCCTTCATCATAGCCCCCCCCAACTCTTGAGTTGCGAGGGAGACCCTAATAGTGCAGGAGTTAGGTTCCTTGCAAGTGCATGATCTGTGCGGATCAATCTTTTGAGGAGGAGGGTGTCTCCCTAAGAAGGAAGTCCCCTCAAGCGGGAGGTTCTCAAGGTGGGAGGTCATCAAAGAGAGGTCCTTGAGGGGAAGTCTTCTTGGCTTCCCAGGGTACTTAGTCATTTTTTCTCATTTTTATCTTTTTTTTTTTTTTGCTTTTGGGAGCCAGGTCGAGCACGAATACAGGCGCATGGTCATGCGATTTTTTTGAAGCTCGGTTGTGCGAGGAGGTTGGTTGAGCATGGGTGAAGGTGCGCGATCGCGCAATACTTATTTTTCCATTCTTTTTTTTTTTGCTACGGTGTCGGTTTACACGCGCATTTTTTAGGTTCTTTTTTTCATAGGGAATTTCTCTCGACATTATAGATGTATGAGTCTCTCTAAGTATGGGCGATATCTTGTTGTATATCCCGATGGGGTGAAGTCGCCTTTTATGGAGAGTTTGTAATTGATGAGCGCCTTGGATAGTGCAAAGTTACCTCTTATGGGACTTAGGAACTTATCTTGGACAGTGCATAGCTACCTCTGACAGGAAGGCATTGGTCTAGTAGCCTGATGCAGCAAGAAGCTTTCTACTTACGAGACTTTGTAATTTACCTTGGACATGCATGACTACCTCTTACCTAAGACATTGGCACTGGTGGCAGGGCGGTGTAAAGCTTTCCGCCTATGGGACTTTGCTTACCCAATGGAGCGCAAAGAAACTCTATGGGACTTAATGTGCTCAATGGAGCACAAAGCTTCTCTATGGGACTTAGTTTGCCTAATGGAGCGCATAGGTTCTCTATACGACTTTGTTTGCCCAATGGAATACGAAGCTTCTCTATGGGACTTAGTGTGCCAATGGAGCAGAGAGCTTCTCTATGGGTCTTAATTTACCTAACAGAGTACGAAGCTTCTCTATAGAGTTTAATTTGCCTAACAGAGCGTGGAGCTTCTTTATAGGGCTTTGTTTGCCTAATCGAGCGTGAAGCTTCTCTAAGGGACTTTGTGTGCCCAACGAAGGGTGGAGCTTCTCTATGGGACATAGTTTGCTGCATATCATGGATAGCAAGGAGCTACATCTTACGAAGAGTTTGAAGGGTCCGGGACAGTAAGAGTTGTCGTGTACGGTGTCTTGGATAGCTGGGGGATACCTCTTATGAGATAAAGTCTTGAAGGGTCCGGGACAACTAGAGTTGTTGCTTATAGTGTCCTGGACAGCCGAGGACTACCTCTTATGGATGTGATCTTGAAGGATCT
This sequence comes from Rehmannia glutinosa, assembly GCA_016081115.2. Lineage (NCBI taxonomy): Eukaryota > Viridiplantae > Streptophyta > Magnoliopsida > Lamiales > Orobanchaceae > Rehmannia > Rehmannia glutinosa. The sequence goes on along the minus strand of CM071926.1, from coordinate 46,584,157 downwards.
GGGATAGACGGGGGCTAATTCTTATGGATGAGATTACCTGAGGCGCAATGCCTTAGGTGTGTTGCCTGAGGTGTATCCTAGATAGCTTAAAGCTCTTACAGATGAGATCACCTAGGGCATAATATCTGGGGTGTATCACCTGGAGCATGTCCTGGGTATTTTAAAGTGGTTCTTTCGAATGAGATCACATGGGACGCAATGCCTAGGGTGTGTTGCCTGGGGCATATCCGAATATCTTGGAGCTACCGCTTATAGACGGAGTAATCTGGGGTGTGTAACATGTTGAAACGAGATGATATGGGGAGCTTCACGGGTTCTCTTGCTAGCGAGCTTGGTTGCTGGTCCTTCCTTGGGACTTAACCTTTTCATATGTTGCTATGTAGAGCTCTTTGGTCAGGTGGATGTTGCTTGATATTTTTCTGTTCATGTCTTTGGTGAGAACTCCAGTTTGGGGTGAAGAGTAGGCACAATGATCCTGAGTTGATTCTATCTTGGTTTTCGTAGGATCAAGTCGTATGCTGGTGGATATACTTTCTTCTTTGATAAAGTTCATAGCCCTTTGTCTGGGAGTAGTGCATGTGTTGGCTTCACTTAATTCATTTTGATAAGCTCGAAGTGTACTTCATGCAACTCTACCATCAGGAGGTCCAGTGATGGTCTCAATGATTTCAGCAATAAGAGGGTCTCGTCCCTCTTCTGTGCATGGGTTGAGAGCACCTGGGTGACCGATCGAGCGTGTGAGGATGGGGGCGCCCGATCAAGCATGTGAATAAAGTGACCAAGCTAGGGCCATAATTCACCCTGCTGAGTACGGTAGAGGTCAGGGGAAATCTCCCCGGTCGTGTGTGTTCAATCGCGTCTTCATCTTTGTCCATTTCCTTGATGGGTTTTGCACGATAGAGTTACCCATTCTTAGTTTATGTCACTTGAACTCCATTTGCTTCATACTTCGGATTGTTTGGGGCTATCTACTTTGGGGAGCTTTCTTTGTACATGTCTTGGGTAGCATGAAGCCACCACTTGGGGGGGGGGGGCTCGAGTGATTATCTTATTTGACATAGAAGTTGTTCAAGTGTTCTTGAGAGTATCTTGTTCCTTCATACTCTGGAAGGTTAGATGATTTTACTCCCACGGGGAGTGGCTCAACTAGGATAGTAGGGATGCAAGGGCTCTGGACTTAGCTTGGCTGACGTGAGGGGCTCTTGACTCCGCAAGTGGGACAAATGTGTGCTTTGGAGTGTTCTTGTCCAACTCTTGTATGTTCTCTTCCTCCAGCAACTTTTTGTTCTCGTGGGTTATCCCCTATTATGGGGGTTTCTTTTCCACCTTCTTCTCTAACTATGTTGGGGTTATTCGCTGCTGGTGGAGCTTATAGGGCTACCCTCGCTGTTGCAGCCTACTGCCTCACTGCAATCATGTCAACTTCTTCCAATAGGGCATGTAGGACATCTCTTGTCATGAATCTCACCTATATTGGCATGCTCCCCTTGAGGAAAGAGGGTCTTGCTCAAGTCTTCAAGAAGGTCTATCCTGCATGGGACGTGGTTTGCATCTCAGTGTCTTGGTCGATTCCCACAGACGGCGCTAAAATGCTGCTGCAAAAAATTGTGCAGCTCACTCCAAGTCAATGTACTTTATACTAAGGTATTAAACTATTTTCACGTGTTGGGAATCGATTTGCAACACGCAAAAAATGTTAGAAAGGTCTGGGGGTTGTCCCGGGAAGCCCATCCGATGTTTAAGTCAGCAATATTTAGGAATAAAATCTAGAACGTTAAGAAAATTCAGCAGTTAAAATGTGCTTAATGAATAATAATTAGGGAATAAACTATTTATAACTGGGACTGTTGACCGCATGGGCTTGGTTTAATGAGTTGGGCCTCAAGGACTATTATAAATTATAATGAATTTGGCTAAGTTAAATTATGTTAGATTTGTATTTAAATTAGTGGTCCTAGAAAGAAAAAAAGTATAGTTCAAATTTTTAATAGATTTTACATAATTTAAAATATGTATAACATCATACCACATACTAATAGTTTGAGTTTAACTTTGACCAAACAGGTGGTTACATTGTAATTGATGGTTGTATTTCGTGACGGAGCTAGAAAATGAAATTGAGAGAGTGGGATTTATTCTCTTTAAAATTGGGATAAATCTAAATGGCCATATTATGGCTAGCCAAAAAGGTAATTTGGCCATTCCCATTATTAAGGAGAAGGGTGTTATAGTAATTAAGTATTTTGTTTGACTACCATTACTTTTTCCATCTTAATCTTTATTAGCCCACTAATTAAAATTTAATTTCAATTCTTACTCTTCATTAAATCAATCATTTACTTTTCCAAGAAAATGCTCTACACCACTCATATGAAGGCAAATACAATTAGGTCTAATGGTTCTTGTGAAATAGATTCGATATTTCATTTCAAAGAATGAGTCATGAAATGAAATTATTTTCTTAACTTTCTCAGCCAAAAATGCAGTGGTTTTAGGTCCTGTTAGCTAAATACGGTATGAAAAAATTGATATTTAATACGTCATTTAGTATATTATAAATAATTATTAAAAATCATGGTAAAAAAGTTGGCGAAAAATATTGAAATAATTAAGATACGGACTCGTAGACATACAACCAAAATCAATATAAAATAATTATCGGAAGTAGAAATACAACTTATTTTGATATTATTTTTATATGAAGTTTATTTGTGTTTATATTAGATTATATGCAAATTAATTAAAGTGATCTATATTAACTAATTTATAATTATAACATATTATTTTTATATTATATTTCAACATAAATTAAAAATAACTATTTAATACTAATTAGTGTATTTATATATAATTAATACTTTGTTATTTTATTATTTATATAATATTCAAATTATACTTGTAAATAAATTTTAAATAATTTCTAGATTAATTTAAATATGAGAAAATATATTACAATGAAGTATTATTCGGCAAGTATTATAAGGATAATTACAATACTTGTACTCAAAACTTTAATTCAAAAGTGTGGAGTATTTAACGGGCTTTCAAAATGTGTACGGTAGGGGCAAAGCTAATTTTTCCAATTTTTTGACATGTATACACCTGATCTGTCATAATTATTAATTTCCAATAAAATTACACAATTTAGATCAAAATATGACTAAATATCCAAGTTTTTAAAAGATATCGTACGAAAATTTAAAGATAACTACTTAGAGGACTAAATCTCAAAATAGTCCAGACTAGAGGACCAAATAAATTATTTCCACAATTTAATTCTACAAATAAATTACATGCATCATAATTGTTTTTGGGGTGAGGGGGGTAACTAATAGAGATGTTAAACAGATTGGTCCTAGCGGTTTTAGGCCAAACGGGGGCTAGCAATATTAGAACCTAACCCTAACCCTAGCTGGCTTCGTGCTAAACGGGCCACTAACGGGCTATAAGTAAATTAAAAAATATATATTTAAATCTAAAATTTTAAACTCGAACATATATAGCATTTATGTTTAACATTTTAAGTCAAAGTATTCATAATAAAAAAAAGTCATGCATAGTTTATAATTACATTACATTAAATTATAAAATTTAAATATTTTATGATCTAAGTTAAAAAAAATATATATATATATATAATAACCAAGTCACTTATAAATAGTAATAAAAAAATTCCCACCTAAAACACCTTTCTAGAATTAGTAAAATATAATTACATGTAACATTAATTTTGGGAATTAGTATTTAATTTTGAAAAATCTATATGTATATATAATAGCAAAGCATTATATAACACAAGCTTTCCAAAACTGTGTGTAAACTGCATTAATTATTATTTTTGTCTATTTATTTTTCTTTTGTAAAAGTTAACATTTTTGGTCTTTTTATCCATTTTTGATGTATAATATATCAAATTAATCGTCTTTTTACGATCATCAGTTTGACATCTATATTGCATATATAAATAAAAATTAGGCATAAAAAATAAAAAAATATAAGGTATATTTACTAAAAATCTTATTTTGTAATGGGCTACAATAATTATACATTTGGTCCATTGGATATCAATTTATAAATTCATATATTTTGGTATTGTAATATATGTATAGTTGTTATCTGGGCTTAACCCATTTTTCATAATTATATAAATTATAGTTAAGTTATTAAATCCAATTAAAAATACTTATTTTAATTGAAAAAATATATCATAATATGTATCCACATATAATATAGTACATATATACATACATATCATTATATATATTTATATAATAATAAATTAAATTTATATTTTAAATAAAGTTATATTCATAATAGTGTTTTTATATATAGAAAACTATTTTTAATATTTATTAACGTACTTTTTATGTTAGTAGAAAATATTTTTATATTTATGAATGTATTTTGTTTTCTAACTTTCAAAGTTGTATATTTGGACTATATTAAATATGGATTTGTATGTTTGATATTTTTTTGACATTTGTGTATATATAAAAATAGAATGATTTTTAATTTTTGTGAAATATTTTATTTTTTCCTAAAATTATGCTACCAAATATAAAACATGCTTTTTGTTTAATATACATGTGTATGTATATATATATATATATATGGATTGGTTCAAATGAGACCAATTCCTTTAGATTAGTCCATAAGAACACTTATGGACTCTTGATTTAAAATTTTGGATGGTGTAGATCATTTTAGTTAATTTAGGCATATAAGGGTATAATTGTACTTTTATATTTAATTAGTTATGTTAATTGGACGACTATTAGCTATATTTAAGGGAACATAATCCAACCTTTTCAGTTACCCGATTTTTAGGGAGGAAAAATCATCAACTTCAAGCGTTTTTTTCAAAATTGATAATTCTTTCCGCCATATTTGTGAACAGTCATTTTATTGTATACTTAGTTCAGTGGACTTGTATACTTAGTCATGTTTTATTATATATTTAGTTCAGTGGATTTGTATACTTGGTTCAGTGGAATCGTATTCTTAGTTATATAAGTAGTTTAGGGAATTTGTATACTTAGTTCTGTGAATTTGTATACTTAGTTCAATGGAATTGTATACTTAGTTATATAAGTAATTCAGTGTAATTGTATACTTAGTTAAATGTTTCTGTATACTTAGTATTATTTTAATGTATAGTTAGTTCAATGTAATTGTATACTTAGTTAAATGTTTACGTATATTTAGTAAAGTTTTAATGTACAAGTAGTTTAGTGTAATTATACTTAGTTAATTATTTATGTATACTTAGTAATGTTTTAATGTATAGTTAGTTTAGTGTAATTGTATACTTTTCATTAATTGTTGCACGATTTTGTTGCCATATTTGAATAGTTTGCAGGTTCAAATAGGAAGGGAGAGAAAGGAAAAGTGAATCGCTTGATTATGGGGACATGATCAATACAAAATCACGTCCCTAATTTTTAGGAAGCGGTTACTATATTTAATTTCCTGGATTCCTATTTTATCCCTACATTTGTATACTTACTTATGAAATCTTTGTATATATTGTAATATATCTTGGCCATTGATTTACTATTTGGATGGTGTAGATTTGGTCCTACATGGACTAACCTTAGGAGGTGGTCTCATAGGATCCCTCCATATATATATATATATATATATATATATATATATATATATAATAAGCAAGGCGCTAATAAATAATATCTCAAGAATTTATTTGCCCAAACCACCCTCCAATAATAGTAAAAATATAACTTATGCAACATGTATGATAAAAAATATAACTTATCAGTGAAGCAATACTGAGAAATATATGATTAAAAATCGGATCAACACTTATAGGCTCCAGATCAAAGTGATTTCATTAATACATTAATCATTAATCACAACTGTTGGAACAATTATTTTATTATGTCAAATTTACGATTTATTTTTCTGCACTCTGAATATTTGATTGGTTGCAATCCAATTATATCAATACAAAAATAAAATCAACTTTTGAATAATTTGTCGAGAATTCTGCAAATACAATGCTGACGAGTTTTAATTTAAAGTGGATCATCGATGTGTAATTATAGTATTTCGGATATAGAAAACTTTCAAAAGTATAACATATAAATATTGACAATAAGAAAAACTAATATACATATTGATGTTATGCTTTTTTAGCCTGAATAGTAATATGTCATCTTCTCAAAAACTGAATTGAATTACCATAAAAGATACATAATGAAATTTCTGATTAAAAGTAAAAAATAATATAAAAATACAAAATCATCACACCGTATTATTCACGAAACAAAAATATCCCAAAACAAATATCAAAAAGTAAAACCATCTAATAATGTTACAAACGTAGCAAATAATGAGAATAATTAATAACTAAGGGAGGGCCTCCCCGGCACTCCGACGCACCCCAAATTTTTTTTTTGTCCTTTTTTTTTCTATGGAAATATTTTTTAAAAAATTGCATATATTTTTTAAGGGAAAAATATGGTTGAGCTAGGGGGAATGTTTTTTGGGCTAGAGGTAACCATGCATGCTGGCTACGCCCCTGCGTTTAAAAACCCAATTTTCAGTCATGGTCAATTATATATTATTTCCACGAGTCACATATCGTATGAGTACGAAAATATTAATTTGTGACAACGATAAAACAAAACCAAACAGATGAATAATGTGTTGTGTACAAAACAATATTCCAAAATTTATAACTTTGAAGTTTGTATTATACATTTTTATATTCATTAATAGTGTAACTCTTATATGGATACAATTTACGTGCATTGATGTAACATACCCGTGCAATGCACGGGTAAAAGACTAGTTATTTCTATAAAACAGGGGTATCACTTTTTTAACTAAGGATTATTGTTTATTTTTTTAAAATTGGAGGTACAACTGTACCCCCATTTCTCTTAAGAGATCTGTATAAGTCAAGATTTCAAAATTAATCTATTAAAGATGAGAGAGATGTGAATTTGAAAAAACTATTTACTGCAATAGGTAATAAAAATAGATATATAATATTAGAATTATATATTTTCCTTAAATGTTTTAATTTTCCCAATTATCCCCCTTTCGGGTTGGCGTCCCAAGCTGTTTATTATTTAAAAACATAATATCATTATTTAAAAATTGGGGTGTTGCATGTTTTTATGCAATTTTGAAACATCGTTAAATATTTCATATTTTTGAAGTAAAATATTTAGTACACACTTTATAATTACCCGTGTAATATAATACTGTCAAATAATATTTCATTTCAATATATTTTATAATATTTAAGTTAATTATAATTATAATTTGAATAATATATAAAAATAAAATAAGAAGATTAATCATATGTAAATATACTAATTATTATTAAGTATTTATTTTAAAATATGTTAAGTTTTAATATAATATATTAAAACTATATTTTAATTATTATATATATAAATATAAGTATAAATACAATTCACATAAGAATATACTACTAATTATATTAAATGATTATCTTATTGACTTCGTATTTATTCATTAATACAAACTGGGTATTTGCATTGAAAATAACCATAATGGTTCTCTCAAAGAATGTGCGCTGGACCGCTGGAGTCGAGCAACTAATTAGCTTGGAAGCCAAATTGGTTTAAGGGCTGTACTGTAATTTCATTGACATAAACATTATTAAATATAATTATAAATATTCCACCAACTTTATGGCCAGCCATAATCTGGCCATTTAGCATTTCCCTTAAAATTGTAGGGAAAGAATAATTTTTAATTTATTTATGGGGTATTATCATAAACCTTAATAATTATATATTTACATTAATTATATATCTGCTCCAGGTTTTAAAATTATGTAAGAATTTCGAGATTGAATCTGCTTCGCTTGCTCTTTTTTGCCTTCTCGATGCATTACGCTTGCGGTTAAATTCCAGTATTAACATATAAATATCTATTTACCAAAAAACAAAGATACAGAAAAAAAAATTGATTAGGTGTGAAATATGAATTGAAAAAACATAAGTTGAACTTTGTGATTTTCGAGAAGCGGTGTAGAAAATAAATAAATAAATAATGTTCATTTGTAATGATTCTTGTCGAAATAAAGTGTGATATAAGGGTCATGGTTAGGGGACACGTTGTCATTAGGATAAACTTTTATAGACCAAAGTATCATTAACATTACTAATTAACCTTGCCATCCTAGATAAGTCAAAATTAGGTCATTTCTTCAATCCCCCTTCTTCATTCAACCATCTTTTTTTTTATTTTTATTTTGTGAAAAAAAAAATGGGGGCCACCTAATAAACAAAAGCATTTCCCACATTTTCAGTCCCATGTTGAAATGCTTAATCTAACATTTTTGGAGCTCTTAACAGCCTAGCGTAGGCCATCTTATTACTAAATTAGTGGAGTGCCCACTGAGCACTTTCTTTTATGTTTTTAGTGTTTTCTCCTATGTATTTGTGCTCCTAAGTGGGGGAAGAACTTTTTGTCTACTTTCACTGCTCATAAGAGCTTTTGGTTGCTGCCAAGAGAAATTAAAATTTGCAGCTTGAAAATATATACTCCGGTCTGTTCCACTAAGATGTATCACTTTTCTTTTTTTGTCTATCTCAAATTATAGGCTTGTTTCTTTCTTTAGATTATTAATTATACAATAATAGTGTTAGGGGCAAAAACAAAATTTAATAATTAAATATATAATTCGGTTCATATATTGATTTAATATTAATTGCCTAATGGGCTATTAATGGAATAACCCGGTCAAAAGGAGTTTGGGACTGACACATAGGCCGATTTCTCCTACGCGACTCACAAGGCCCACTACTCAGGTATAAAAGGTCCCATAGTCTTTATTTGTAAGTATATTCACCCATAATTACTTTGACACATATAATTCAGTATTCAATTATTGTTTTATTCTCTCTCGATCACTGTGCTAACTTGAGTGTCGGAGGGGCTTCCTGGGACAATCCCGGGGCCCTCTAATATTTGCGTGTGTGTAAGCAAGTTCCCATTTTGAAGAACTTCCAGCTCCCGGAGAAGAAGACTTGAAGATTTCAAGACTTTCTGGAAGAAGAACTTTGTCAGAAACCTTAGTGTTGGAGTGATTTGCCCTAAAAAGCAGCATCATTTTGGCGCCGTCTGTGGGAAATAGCCAAAGCACATGAAGATGCAGACCCGGTCTGAAAAACGTGAAGTGGAATCCCAAGTTCCTGGCCATGGAGTCAGAGACCAGTAGGAGGAACAAGCACCAAGAAGACGGGAGGCCAGTCCCATTTTCGCTAGAAGGGCGTCGCTCCCCACAAGAGAAGAAGACGCGCTCCCTCCTCCCGGGGAGGGCTCCGTATGTTGAGGAATTAAATCGATCCGGAAGCCCTCCAAGCGTTACTTGACAAAGCCACCCGGAATGGTCAGAGACACCAGGCCTTGGTCGGAGCCATTAGAAGGCCACCCCGAGCTTCGCCCGCTGCTGAAGACCCTGACTTGGAAGGTCAGGGAGAAAGATATGAAGGACGTGACGAGAATCGTGAAAATCCGCCACTAGCTGAAGAATCCCTAGCAGTATAGCCCAGCCAATCCAACTCGCGGGCTCTTCATACGATGAAAAAGGAGCCCTTTGGCCCCTGCTATTCTGACTTAACCACTATCATCGGGAATAAAGACCTCCTATCTCCAGGAGTATGATGGAACTGCAGATCCCGAGGAACACTTGGATAAATTCTATGTGAAGGCAAATCTCTACGGCATGATGGACGCCTCCTACTACAAGGTGTTCCGCACCACTTTTACCAAGCGAGCACACTTGGTTCAATCATCTCCTGATATGATCAATCTCCAGTTAGAGAAGCTCTCAAGTCTTTATCAGTGATTCTCCATCAACCTAGGAAGTGTCCCAAGACCATTGCTCATCTCTTTCAAGTAAAGCAGAAGGAAGGAGAGTCGTTGTAGGACTTCATGAAATAATTCGTGGAGGCTGTCAACGAAGTTGCCAAAGTCCAGCATGAGACATTGGCCGGAATCCTACAATAGAACCTCCACCAAAGACGTTTGAAGGAGTCCTTGGTTGGAAACCTCCTCCACCCCCGGGAAGAGTTCTTTGGGCGAGCCAAAAACACATCCGAGTGGAGGAATCCACCAAGCTAGATCCCGGCCATAAGAGGAAAGTTAGAAGATGACAAACACCGACTTAGAGGAGCGACAAAAGAGAAGGTGGAAGAAAGGAATACAAGACGAGCTTTACTCCTTGAAAGCGCCCATGGTTTGAAATATTGATTGCCGCCAAGGGGCACGGAATCATAAGACCTCCAAGGAAAATGAGAGACAACACTACGAGACTCAATTCCAATCGATATTGTCATTTTCACCGCGATAAGGGCCATACTATCGATGATTATTTCCACCTGAAGAGGGAAATCAAAAAGCTGATCTAAGGAGGCTACTTGAAATATTATGTGGATCAAGGTAGATGGCACGAGGATCCTGCCCCGAGCCGCGCACTAAATAAAGACAAAATATTTATATATGGTCGGAGCCATCAACATGATTTCCAAAGACCCCGGAGAGAGGCGAGCTCCTTAGAGAAGGCATTGATCAAGCCCCACAACCTTAGGAGCTGCGGAACTCGCCATCTCCCCTATGAACCAATTTTCTCCCCCTTCATCGGAGCCTTTACATGCTTATTTATTTTTCAGTACTATCTTTTTCCACCTACGTGGCGTAAAATAGTTTGGTTACGAGTATTTCCTGGCCTGCTAGCCATGTTTCCTTATTGCCTTCATTTCGAACAAATAACACAACCTGTAATTTTTTTCACCATTTCTCTTGACTACATATATGTAATTATTCACCAACTATTGTGATACACTCCCTTCCGGCACTCCGGAAAGTAGAGACCCTCATGTGGTAGTTCCAGAGGAACTACCCCTACCTGCAACATAAGAGGTGGATACACAGTAGGCTCCTGTAGCACTCCTAGGAAAGAGGAGACTTTCCTGATGCTCCCGGGGAAAGTCTAAGTCCTCTTGAGAAGCTTCCTGCTCCGTGAGGCAAACAAAGTCCTCTACAAAAACTTCCTCCACCATGAGGCAAATAAAGTCCTCTAGAGAAGCTTTTCGCTCCGTGAGGCAAATAAAGTCCTCTAAAGAAGCTTCCCACTCCATGAGGCAAATAAAGTCCTTTAGAGAAGCTTCCCGCTTTTTGAGGTACACCTGGTGTAGCAGCAAAATGGGGTGTTAAAGGTGCACAAAAATGGTCAAAAACCTTGATTGGTGATTTTTCCACAAATTTCGCTAGGAATTATTCTTTGAAAGTGACTTCGGTTCTGACACAGTGGTGTGTTGAAGCGTAAAGACGACCTGGTCGTCTTGAATTTTTTTTTCTCAGCAAACCAAGTTCGGCACAGCCGTGCTAACCAACATGGCCTACCCATGTAAGCCTGACACGGCCATGTTGGCAAACACGACCTGGCCATGTCAGGGACTGTTTGGTGCGATATTTTTCTTTTTTCGATCCAGTTCGACACGACCATATTTTATGGCACTCCCTGGCCGCGTTGAGTGATTTTCTGGAATTTTTCACTAATGTTTACTCTAATTTGCTCCACCTATAATGTTAAAAATACCCCGCAATAGCTTACTCAAAAAAGATGAAAAGACTATTGTTTTTATGACCAAAAAAATAAAAAACTTATTGAATATTAATTAAAACATATACAAAAGAGCACTTATCAACCAATTTCATTTCATGAAAAAGAGTTATATTAATAGTCATTATTACACTTTCATCTTACAAAATACACTATTTATTTATTTTTACTTTTTTCAATCAAATCATGTTTAATCACCATTTTACGAGATACAATCAATTTTGTCATTACACTGTCACCTTACTTCCATTTCCACTCTAATAAATTAATATATATTTTTTCAAAAAAGATCTTACCATTCTCTTTCAAAATAAAAATAAACGAATATAATAACAAGCAATTACACTTACCTTTTTCCGCTCCTTTAAACACCAAATATTGGATAAATTTATTTCTATTTCTTATAAAGAAAACAATGTGTTGAAGGTGTTGTAGATGCTACACCAGGTGTACATACACTTGGTGGGTGGATGGATGACAAGTATCCCACTACTTATAAGATTAAACACTTGTCATTCATCCGTGTAAATAATGGGACACATGTCATTCATCCATCCACCAAGTGTAGTACACCTGGTGTAGCAGGATAATGTTAGGAAATTTATTTGTTAGATTTTGATGATACCATGTAAAACTTAAACTTGGAAGTTGGCACCCCATTTTCCTTGTAATTATGCATTGTAATAGATAGGACTGGAAGAGCTGAGTTAAGTCAGCTATGTCAAAGATTACAAGAAGTCAACTGCGGACTATTATGAAGACTCTGCTGTATGTCAGCTGAGTATGGCATAGAAGGAAGTCAAGGACTCGACTGAAGAAGAGTCAGCTAAGGAACAACTGTGAGAAGTGTCAGTCAAGTCAACTCAAGAAGCCAAGTCTATCAGTTGAAGTGATAATTGAGTCAATCCCATGATTAGAGAAGACTCAGTCACCTGGGAGGTAAAGCCAACGGTCAGTGAAGACAAGCGACTTAGATCTGTTGGAATAAAGTCAAGAATATTACTCAATATAGTAATATGTCAAGTTGCAAGGTCTTGAAGTGTTTGGCCCAGAATTGTGCAAAAGGAAGGAACCAATGGGAAACTCTGCACCTTGTGTCGGAACACGCAAAACCCGAAATGCCATTTAATACGAGGAAAGGTCAACATCACAAAAGTCGCACAAGACAAGACAAGCCAACGAACACAAAGCGACATTTCGAACTAGCCTATTCGGGAAAATTTCAAATATGCACTATAAAAGGTTGAGGAAGCACTTTGAGAAAAGGTCACCTTGACAACCTGAACCAAGCAAGAGCAAGCAATATTCTCAAAGCAATTCAAGCAATTCCTCAAGCCTAAAACTCGAAGAAACTCGATCCAACATAAGCTGTGAAGGAGAGATAACTTCAACCAGTTGAAGAGGAAACTTTTGAAACAAAAGGGGTCTACATTCCAAGTTGAAGGATTGTAGAAAGTTTCAAGGTCGAACCAATTCTCAAGTTTGTTAGAGGGCTTCGTGATCAAATCCAAGAACTTGAGAAGTGAGCTGTAGTAGCCAGGCAACTGTCTCGTGAAGAAGCTGAGTCGCAAAAGAAGCCAACTGTGTGATCAAGGCTGTCTCCAGACTGATAACCGCTTTGTAAACTAATCTGTTACTTAGTGGATTCCTCCAGGAGTTGGAGAAGAAAGGATTAGAAGAATTACCCCATCTTCAAACCTCTATAAAAATACTTGTGTCAATTTACTTTCAACACTTATCCTGCATATCTATTTTATATCTGCTGATAAGTTTATATTTTATCAACCCCCCTTCTAAACCTTACACCACACCCTTTGGGACCTACAAGTGCATCCGAGCGGTTGGTTCATTGAGCCTTCCACATTGGTTACTGAACTAGATCTTTATCTTTTCAAAAGGTTTTAACATTTGTGTTTTTCAAAGTCTTTCATCTTTGAAGCAAAGTTATTATCATGAAAGCAAATCTAACTCGTATTCCAATGTTTACTGTGGAAGAGTTTGATGACTGGAAAATTCGCATGCAGGCTCATCTATCAGCATTACATGATGAAATGTGGCTAGTGATAGAGGATGGGCTACTGCAAATACTAAAGGTTAATACAATTGTAAGAAGAGTGGCTGCAGCTGAAGGAGAAGAAGCTGCTGCTGAAGCAAGACCAGCCATGGTTGAAAAACAAAGAACTGTATGGACAAATGAAGATAGAAAGAGATACAACCTGGACAATGTGGCCAAGGATATTCTCTACAACACGTTGGACAAAGCCATGTTCAACAAAGTCAAATCTTGCAAATCTGCAAAAGAAATTTGGGATAAGCTGACCTTAATTTGTGAAAGATCAGAACAAATTAAGGAGAATAAATTGACTGTTGCTATTCAAAAATTTGAAAAATTTAAAATGCCTGCAGGTGAAACTCTGGATCAGCTGGATGCCAGATTTACTGAGATAACAAATGAGCTTTCAGCTCTTGGGAAAGAATATACACCGAAGGAAATGTGTATGAAGATTTTAAGAGCCCTCCCAGCTGATTGGGAAATGAAAGTCATGGCCCTGAGACATTCAATGGACCTCTCAAGAACATCTAACCATGAGCTATTCTCAGACCTCAAAGCCTATGTGTTTGAGCTGAGAAGGAAAGAGCAGGAGGAAACAATTGTACCCAAGATAACTACATTGTTGGCCAATGATGGGAAAAGAGCTGAGCCAAAGGAGACCATTGACCAGGAGAAGACTGCCCTCATGGTGAAAAGATTCAACATGTTCTTTAACAAGAACTATAAAAGGAACAAGGTAAGGGAAGACAGGACACCCAAGAGAGCTGAGCATCAAAGAGCTGATTATCAGAGAGCTGATAATCAAAGAATAGACCGAGCTGATCAAAGAGCTGAGAACCTGTGTTGGAATTGCAGACAACCAGGACATTTTGCAGTTGACTGTTCATATCCACCATTCAACAAGCATAGAAATGAAGAAGAAAGAAAAGTCTTCAGGGAAAGAAGACAGGAAAAGAAGAAAGCCATGTTGACTGCTGAGACTGCTGAGCCAACCAAGTGCAAAGAGGCAACAGACTCAGACAGTAGTGAAGCAGACTACTCAAGTGATTCTGAAGAAGAGGCTATGATCTGCCTCATGGCCAAAGAACAAGATCAAGAAGATGAGGTACACTCTAACTCATCCCATTCTGATTCAAGTGATAGTGAATGTGATACACACACTTCTTCACTCCGCAGACGATCTTTATGATTCATTAGGCAAAACGATGAAAGATTTTGAACACATAAAATCCTCACACACAATCTTAAATGAGGAAAACAGCCAGCTTAAAAGCCAAAACTCACAGCTGACAAAAGAGATGAGTACTCTGAGTCACGTAGCTGATGAGAACACTAAGCTGAAGGCTGAAAATACCAAGATCATAGCAGAGTTAGCTGCTACAGAAAAGAGGGGAAAAAATCTTAAATATGTGATTGCCTCATTTACAACAGCATCCAAATCATTGGATGAACTTATTATGAGTCAAAAAGAGTGTGGAGACAAGACATGCATAAGATTTAATTCCTTTGTACATAGTTAAACTCCAAGAGTGATTTTGAAAAAGGGATCTTCAAGCAAGGAGGCATTCCAAAAACCCAAAAAACCAAATGCTGTACATTCACTCCAAAGCACAATCACAATCATACTGGCCTTAGTTATAAAAGGAAAGAAAAGAAGCCAGTCGAGTATGCTGAAAGAATAGCTGAGAAGAAATTCAACCATGTCCCTCAGCAAACTCTAAACAGAAAATACTCTGTGAAAAGCAAATAGAGCTACCAAAACCCCAGAAATTTCAACAGAGAAATACATATGATGGGAATGATAGAAACTATCCAAACTATGCTGATTGGAATAATGTGAAACATCAACAAAGACCTATGGAATATAAGACAAAATGGCAAAGACCTAAACCTCAGCAAATGTCATTCCAAAGGCAAAATAGCTTTTATCAGGACACATATGCACACAAGCACTACACTCAGAAATACCACAACTACCCCAAGAAAGCAATTGCTAAAACACACATAGAGGCATACAGACAAAAGAGACAACTGTATGATCCTAAAACTCCCAAGCAATTTGCTAATGTGCACTATG
Source organism: Rehmannia glutinosa (assembly GCA_016081115.2). Lineage (NCBI taxonomy): Eukaryota > Viridiplantae > Streptophyta > Magnoliopsida > Lamiales > Orobanchaceae > Rehmannia > Rehmannia glutinosa. Next base: position 46,568,401 of record CM071926.1, on the reverse strand, counting down.
ATTATGGTACTGATAGATGGCAACCTCTTAGAGTCGGATCATTTAGCTATAGGTTGGTTGGAACATCTTATAGCACTAAACCCCAGGACCCAGACAAGTATGGGTAAAAACTGATTTCCTTGATTGCAGGTTCAAGGAGCAGCTGAGTGCCAAGGAACCTGATACATGGATAGTGGCTGTTCCAGACATATGACAGGAAACAAGAAAATTATGTCAAAATTCAAGAAAATTAGAGGTGCTAAAGTTATATTTGGAGGAAATGAAGCTCCAGGGGAGATCAAAGGCACATGATCCATCAAGAAAAATGGATTGGAAATCACAAATGTTGCTTATGTGGAAGGCCTCAATCTCAACTTGTTAAGTATTATCCAACTCTGTGACAAGGGCTACAATGTAGGAATCAACATGGGGGTATGCCAAATCAAAGATGTTGAATCCAATGAGATAGTGCTGCAAGGTTCAAGGCAAAAGAATATGTATGTGGTAGATTGGTCTACTGCTACACCAAGCACGTGCTGCTTAGCAAAGGGCATAGCATAATCGAGTTGGTTTGTGGCACAAGAAGCTGAGTCACCTAAACTTCAAGACAATCAACAAGCTTGCAAGGAGTCATCTTGTAGAAGGATTGCCAGACTCAGTGTACAAGAAAGAAAGTATATGTGATGCATGCCAGAGAAAGCAAATCAAATCATCATTCAAGGACAAGCCAAGTCCTTCTTCAACAAGGATATTACATCTATTGCATATGGATTTATTTGGTCCAGTTGAGCAAGCTAGTATCAGTGGAAAGAAAGACACCCTAGTAGTGGTGGATGATTATTCAAGATATACATGGACAATATTCATGTGTAAAAAGAAGGAAACACTGCAGAAATTACCCCAGCTGATGAGAAGAGTTCAAAATGAGAAGAGTCAAACCATTATAAAGATAAGATGTGATAGAGGAACCAAGTTTGTCAATGGGATAATAACTCAGTATTGTGTTGAAAATGGTATTGCTCATGAGTTATTAGCAGCAAAGAGTCCACATCAGAATGGAGTAACTGAAAGAAGGAACAAAACTCTCAAGGAAGCTGCAAGAACTATGTTAGCTGAAGCAGGATTGCCTAAGAGATTTTGGGCTGATGCCATTAATATAGCATGCTATACTCAAAATAGATGCATGATTAATAGGCAATTGACCAAGACTCCCTATGAGATTTGGACAGGGAGAAAGCCAAATATTGGATATTTTAAAATATTTGGATGTAAATGCTTCATCCATAATAATGGCAAAGATAATTTGAAGGCTGATGCTAAAGGCGTGAAGGTAAAATTTTGGGATACACAGCTGAGAGTAAAGCATATAGAGTGCTGAACAAGAGGACTATGGTCACAGAAGAGTCTATCCATGTGGTTTTCGATGAACCTAATGTGAATAGAGAAGACATTGATGAGTTAGCTGATAAGCTGAATCAGCCAACTGATTGACATGTATTTTGCATGTATTTTAGGGCATATTTATGGCTATAATTGTTTATAAACATGCAATAACTCATATGAAATGGTATATATTCGCTCTTTGTGGAAAAGATATTACGCTTTGCTCGTTTTGTAGGAATTTAACGATATTTGGAGTGATTTTGTGACAATTACGAGCATTGCGACCTAGAAGCATCAAGAATCGATCGATTACACCCAATTGGAAGCCAATTATATTGAGTCTAGAGTCATATTAATGATTCGTGTGTCAAAAGAAGCATTGATGATCAAACAACGAGGGGATTTATCTCAAGGAACGTCCAAACGCGTCTAGAATTTCCAGCACTGGCAGGGTTTAGTAATTTGGCCATAACTCTCTCTACAAAATTGATATTGAGCTGATTCAAGTGGCTACGGAAAGCTAAGAGAGAGAGCTACAACTCTTATGAAGACCCCATAAGCAAATTCGGACGTTTGGGTGGAGCACGGGCTGGTCGTGCGTATGAGATCGAGAGATCGTCATCATCCCCCGAGTCACTCATTCCATCGTATCGTTATTTCAATTAGTTAGATTTTGATTATGAATAATTTGTCTATGAATTGTTTATCTTCAATGTCGGCTAAACATCTTGTGATTCCCTGTTTGGGAGTAGATTAATAAACACTTTTATGTGATGATTAAGGATAATTGAAGTTAATGCTTTCTTCTTCTATTCAAGTACTTTGCTTTAATTCTTGTTTTATCAAAAGGCCTTTGATCTAAACTTGTTTGATGTATTGATTCATAATTCTAACCGATGAGTTTCAATACTAGATCTTGAGTACTTGACACAAATAGATTGCATGATTGAGAAGTCTCGTGAATATTTGTGAGATCTTTTAATCTTTTGAACTTTTGGGAGTTGGATATCTCATGTTGAGTAGAGATGCTAACATAGATATTCCAATCAATGCTTTTACATACATCTCGAGAGAGGTAAATTACTTTGGTGATTGGTCTATAGAGAAGAATACGTTTAACTTGGTTTGCTTAACTGAGCATAAAGTGGGATATTAATTGAAACCATAACCCAGAATCCATCCATCCATACTTGATCTTTTAATCGCTCTTTGCTTTGTTATTTTACGATTAATTTACGCTTTAGTAGTAATAAAACCAAACCTTCAAATTTCGATAGTTTAGATAAAAATAGGACTATTATAATCCAATACTTAGTACATTAATTTATTAATCCCTGTGGATTCGACCTTGCAAACCCTATTCTGTAAACTGATCCGTACACTTGCGGTGAAGCTATAAAAATAGGCGTAGGCGAACACCAACTATGCAGAAGAGTCCTTATGTTGAAGATGAAGTGAGAGCACTTAACCCATATGAAGATGAGATAGCTGAATCTCTGATACAGCTGGAAGGTCTACAGCTGAATGAAGATGAAAGAGTTGTTCAAGACAACTTAGGTGCGAGACGGTTGAATCCAACAGACTTACTCCAACCAGATGTGAGATGGTTGAGAGACCATCCACCAGAGTTAGTCACTGGAGATGTTAGAGATGGCATAAGAACCACATTCAGAGCACAACATGAAGCTATGTTCACTTGTTTTATTTCCCATATAGAGCCTAAAGATGTGTCTCAAGCATTAGAAGACAAACATTGGATTTAGGCCATGCAAGAAGAGCTGAATCACTTTGAAAGGAACAAAGTATGGGAATTAGTTCAAAGGCCAACCCACCAAAATGTTATTGGTACTAAGTGGGTTTTCAGAAATAAGATGAATAAGGAAGGATCTGTTGTAAGAAACAAAGCAAGATTGGTAGCCAAAGGGTATTGCCAAGAAGAATGTATAGATTTTGATGAAACCTTTGCTCCTGTTGCAAGATTGGAAACAATAAGGATGTTTCTTGCTTATCTTTTGCACACAAGAACTTCACTTTGTATATCAAATGGATGTGAAGAGTGCTTTTCTAAATGGACTGTTAGAAGAAGTAGTCTATGTTGAACAACCTCCAGGTTTTGAGCAGAAAACTATTGGAGATAAGGTCTAAAAGATCAAGAAAGCATTGTATGGATTGAAACAAGCACCAAGAGCATGGTATAGTACGTTGTCTCATTTTTTAACTGACAATGGATTCACCAAAGGCAAAGTTGATAGAACACTCTTCAGAATTCAAGATGGAGAGAGTATACTGTTTGTTCAAATATATGTGGATGACATCATTTTTGGTTCCACAAATAAAGAGCTGTGTGACAAGTTCTCAAACCTCATGCAAGACAAATTTGAGATGAGCATAATGGGAGAACTGACTGCCTTCCTAGGACTTCAAGTCAAGCAATTGAGGGATGGAACCTTCATAAGCCAAACCAAGTATACCAGAGATTTGATGAAGAAATTTGGTATGGAAGATAAGTCTTCTGTAAAGATTCCTAGGAATACATCAGTCAAGATTGACATGGATGCAGAAGGCAAAGTTGTGGATCAAAACAGATATAGAGCTCTCATTGGATCTTTGCTCTATCTAACAACAAGCAGGCCATAAATCACATTTGCAGTAGGTGTATGTGCTAGATTTCAATCTGCACCAAAAGAGAGCCACATGACTTCAGCTAAGAGAATCCTAAGGTATTTGAAGGGATGCCAGGAAGTCGGCTTATGGTATCCAAAGAAAAGAGGATTCAAGTTGGTAGGATACTCAGACTCAGACTATGCTGGATGTAGAGTTGACAGGAAGAGTACTTCTGGTACATGTCAAATGGTTGGAAATAGATTAGTTTCTTGGTTCAGTAAGAAACAAAATTCAATAGCTACATCCACAGCTGAAGCAGAGTACATAGCTGCGGGCAGCTGTTATGCCCAAGTCTTATGGATGAGACAGCAGCTGAGAGATTATGATATTGAAGAAAAAGAGATTCCAATTATGTGTGATAACACTAGCGCTATTGAAATCACTCATAATCCAGTATTGCATTCAAGAACAAAGCACATTGATGTCATATATCATTTTATAAGAGATCATGTTGAAAAGAAAGACATCACTTTAGAATACATCTTAACTGATAAGCAGTTAGCTGATATATTCACAAAGCCATTATGTGAATCAAGGTTTGAAGAGCTCAAGAATGAGTTAGGGTTAATTGAGTTGAGTTAGATTACTCAGAAGACTCAATCAGCAGAGATAGAGGATGAGAAAATGGAAAATAAGCAAGTTTCACATTTTAGTCGAGTGAAATAGCCCATTCAGGAAGTCAGCTGTATCGACTTAGCTAACAGCTGAGCCACATTATGAGAAGAGAGAAGAAGAGCTAAGTCACATTGGAAGAAAGCTGAATCATTTATGAGCTAAGGGAAAAAAATGCAGTCGTTTTAATTGAGCGGGAATGTTTTTAAGGATTACGTCAATGTAATTAAGACTCGTCAAAAAGTACGATAAACCATATGATTGGATATAAATGCTGCTGCATTTAATGTGGGGAAATTAATGCGGTTTTGAAGGCTTAATCTTGCAGTTGATTTTGATCAAAATTTTCAAATTCCAAAAACCGTCCTTTCACATCCCATATATACGAAATTTCAATTTCTCTCTCCTCATGCAAACCTACTCGTCTTCAGCAAGAAAAAGCTTATTCTCTCTGCAACAAAGTTCAAAACACTAGTTATTCAAGTTTGTTTTTCGTGTTTTTAGTCGGTAAAATCTTCTGAAAATGGCTGGAAACCATGATATTGCGTTGTTATCCGAGAAAATCCACTCTGGATCGTCCGTGGATTTTGCTTGGTATGATCAAACAGGGTGTTGATGGTGCCTTGTGAAGAAGATAGCTGAGAAACTGGAAAAGTCAGGTCTGAAGGGCTTTCTATCGATGCAGTCCACGCACACGTACTTGGAAGAAGTGGCCATGTTCTACGTGAACGCAGAGGTGAACGACGATGTAATCCATTCATCCGTCCACAGCAAGGCCATTAAAATCACTGCTACGGACCTTGCCGAGCACTGCTTTTTTCCCGCTGAGGGAATGAAGGACATCGCTGAGAAGGATGTCAACCTGGTTGCAGCTTGGAAGGAAGTTGCAAAGCCGGAGTATGCTGGGAAGGCTGTGTATACAACTAATAAGGAGTTTCTGAAGGAAGACTACCACAAACTGATGGACATAGTGTCCAAGTGCGTGGATATGAAATTTGGAAGCTTTAATCAGCTGTCCAAGACTAAGCTGATCGTGATGGCTGCGATCATGCAAGAGAAGAAAGTGAATTGGGCAGAGCTCGTCTTCAGCTGAATATGCCAGAACATGATGAACAAGTCCTTCAAGGAGGATGGGACCTTTGGTTGCTCGCTGGGATATGGCCTTGTGATTGGCCATTTGATGGAGGTGAAAGGCATTGCACTGCGCCATGTCAAGCCCTTCCATGAAAACAAACGAATGTTCAAGGCGAACCTCTCCGGAGCCCAGATGAAGGCACATGCAAGAATGGCAGATACAAGTGAGGGGGAATCAGCTGACCCTACTGAAGACACAACTGAGACCTCCCCAACTCTCTCTCAAAGCCAAAATCGAAGAAGAGAGCTGCTATTTCTAAGCACCCAACACTAAACCAAGTCGAAGAAAGCACACCCCCGCATGACCAAAACCAAAGCCCCGCCCATGCGACTGTCTCACTGCCCCGCCGAGCAAATGAGACACTTGCCCCGCACCGGGGCGAGGAGGAACCCAAAATTTCCTCACTAGTCGTGAAGAAGAAGCGCACTGCCAAGTGAAGGAACGCACCTGCAAAGGTTTCTATTGAAACACAGGCCTCTGAAGAGCCTGAAGATGTGGAACCTGAAATCTAATTGGTTGCCACTAAAAGAAGACGACTGTTTAGGAAATCTGAGCTGGAGAAGACAACCGAATCTAGTACTCAGCCGGAGAAACAAGAGGAGACTGCTGATGCTCTAGAGGAGCAGTCTCCAAAGATAGTGAATATGCCCAAGAAGATTGCTGATGCTGATCAGCAGAGCGTAGAAGACCTAGCTGTGCGGGAGACAGCTGTGGAAACTGAAGCAGCTGAGACAACCAAACCCGTTGAAGAATAGGTTGTCTCACCCCCTCAGACAGACGTAGTTGAGTTTGAGGAGGGGCAAGCCCCTCTAACCACAATTCAAGAAACATGAGAGGAAGATGAAAATGGTGATTTAATTTTGTAGTCTCCAGTTGTAGGTCGCAAGGGGTGTAAGTGTAAGGTTTAGAAGGGGGGGTTGAATAAACCTTACAAATTTTTTGATTTAGTCCTTTTAAAAATTCAGAGTTGATACTACACAGCTGTGTCCTTGGTGGACAACCAATTTAGTTAATCAGTAGAGTTAGTCTCTCAACGGACTCAACTGAGCATTCTTTGGAATAACTCACCGTTAAGTCTAAATTAACTCAACGTGGTTTGTTTTTCATTGGAAGACTTAACACCCTTAAGTTTGGTTAAGTAGAGATTTAGAGCTTGATTTAGTACTTAGAGATTATCTAATGGATAGCAAATATGTCAGAGAAATAAACAAATATGATGCAAGAATTAAAGTCTTTGAAATATAAATGACACAATAAGATTTTTATAGAGGTTCGAAGATGGGGTAATTCTTCTACTCCTCTCTTCTCCAACTCCCCGGAGGAATCCACTAGGTATTGATCGATATACAAAGTGGTAACAGATCCGGATACAAGTCTTGATCACACAAAGTGACTTGATCCTTTGGGACTCGATCTGAGACGCCTTGATCACTCGGTGGCTTCTCGTGCGACTCGGCTTCTTCACAGGGCAGGCTGCCTTTGCTACTACAAACTCACTTGCTCAAGCTCTTTGGATTTGATCACAAAGCCCTCCAAAAGCTCAAGACTTGGTTCGACCTTGAACCTTCCTACAATCCTTCGAGGAATGTAGACCCCTTGATTTTTCAGTAATTTCCTCTTCAACTGATTGAAGTTATCTTTCCTTCACAGGTAAGTGTTGGATTGATGTTCTTCGTAGTGTAGGCTTGAGGATTGAGCGTTTAATAACTTGAGAGTATTTCAGGTTTACAGTTCTAATAATTGCTTGAATGTTTTTGGTTCTGGTCTTCTACTCTCAGAGTCATTCCTCAGCCTTTTATAGTGATCTTTCAAAAATCTGCCCGTTGAAGAGATAGGCTTATTTTTGAAAGTCAATCTGCGTCGTTAGCTTGTCTTGTTGCGATCCTTGGAATTGCCATTTCCTCGTATGAATTGTTCTTCACCTTTTCGAGTTCGACACGTTGTAGTGCTTTCCATTGGTTTATTCCTTTTGCACGCTTCTGGGACTGAGCACTTCGAGAAAGGTAGTATGGAGATATTACTTGTTTAGGTAATTCTCTTGATTTACGTACAACGGATCTTTTTGATTATCTCGACTTAATGCATTTCCTTGCTTTCCCCAGGTGACTTAGAGTCGACTTCCAATCATTGGATGACTCTTCATCACTTCAACTTGAGACTTGGCTTTTCTTGAGTTGACTTGACCGATCTTGCACTCACCGCATCTCACCTGCTCCTTGATAGAGTTCCCGTCTACTCTTCTTTGCCATACTCAAATTGTCTCGCGTGAGTCTTCCTTCTAGTCTCCATTGTCTTCTTGCATGTTTGGGCATAGGCTGATTTAACTCGGCTTGACCAGCATTTATTTATTACAATGCGATTTACAACAAAAATGGGGTGCCAACTTCTTATTCTAAGTTTTACATGGCATTCATCAAAATCTAAACAATAAATTTCCCAACAATTTCCCCCTTTTTGATGATGCCAAAACTTAAACCATTCAAAAATGTAAATAGAAAAGATACATACAGATAGTGTATTCACATAGAATGTATGCGTAGAATCAATCCTTTTATTGATCATAACATTCTTGTTCTTTTACACAACTTTTACAAGGTGTATCGAGCAAACATTTGTCTACACAAAAATAAAGAATTTATAGCTTTATTGCGAAGACTTACATAGTATGTATTTACATAATAAAATAAATGAAGGGTGGACAACAACACTTCATCTCCTTCTCATTGTCTCCTTCTTTCATCTTGTTCGGATCTTACGCTCTTCTTCTCTTTTTCTCATCGTCACCGCTTTCCTTCTTCTTTTCATATGCCTTCCTGGCGGCTTCATCTCTTCTTAATCTCTCTTGTCTTTCCTCCCATAGCTGAGTTTGTCTCTTGTTTTCTTCTTCTATTCTTTTTCGCATACTCGGATTACTTTTAGCCACTTGCAAATTTGCTACTTGGTCAAGACCAGCCAAGTAGATCCCTCCTTTCTTGCCTGGATCTACGTATTCAATGTTTCGGCGAGGCCTGGTCCGAAACCTCTTCCTCCACCATCGCTTCTTCCTCTACCTGGGCGTGTATTGTCTTGGGGTCTTCTTCTTTCGGTGAGTGACCGGCGGAGTGACACCAGAGAGCGATTGCCCGGTGTCTGCTGCTGTCGGCTTCTTCACATAACGTGAGACCCTTTTCCCAAAGACAAATCCCAAGCTTGAGCCATAGACATATTTGCAAAGTATCCTTCGAGATGCGGCGTTTTAAATTCATCAACGATCGTGGCTCTTTCCCGACATCGAGATGGCATAAGTGTCTCTCTCTCTTTGGAATGCCTCCATGTTGTTTCAAGATGTTCATAACTCGGGCATCCATTCTTCCTTCCACTTCCTCCATCCCCGCTTCAATTGTCTTTCTCTTTTCGGCCATAGATATAGCAGTGTTGGAGTGGCGAGTCACTGGAGTTTCTTTGCGATAATATCACCAGACAATACCTTGTTGGGGTTTGTGCGATCATCAAGGTCACATCTTTTGATCCTTCCCCCTCAACGGACTTTCCTTTCTTTTGTTTCAACACTTCCTCACCGTCTTTCCCTTCGCGATTTGCATCCTCTTTTTCAAACCGGATATCTTACGTGCTTTAAGGTATTCCTCTTCCCCTTTTTGGCATCATCAAAGGAGAGAGAACGCCTGAAACATATCTTGTGCGAGAAATCGAGCCTGGCGATAGTAGAGTTCGTCTCGAGTCTGCTATGGAGTATGCGGCACGAAATTCAGAGCGAGTAGCGTTGGACTGGGATTTGAAATTAGCTTCATTTCAGCCATGAGAAGGCTGAATTTTCTCGTCCATATTTTCTTCCAGGCCGGGAGATCACTCTTATTTTGCTCACGCAGACTTTATCTCGGCGGTGTGAGCTTCATGCATGTGCTCAATGTGTTCTCTCAATTTCGTTTTTGCATCGGCATTCTCGGCTCTCCATACAAGCGGCTTGTTGAACAATGTCCTGAAGTATCTAACTTGTTCCACACGCATTGTTTGCTTCTTTGTTGCCACCATTCCTTTATCCTGATGTTATGCCTCTCAAGTCGCGAGTAAGGTTAGCATCTCTGTTGTCGATCGCATGTCCATAGAGGCCTGGTGCCTCTCCATCCGTTTAATTTCAAAGCAAATAATGCCTTGAACACTTCCCGAACTTCAGTTGTTTCTTCCGTTGCATCGATGGCCACGCAGCGTCAAAGTCATAGTCAATCGAACGATGGTACTGACGAAATGACGGAGCTGGGTGCACGTGGGCGTGCGAGCTCGTTCTCGACTCTTCATGGAGTCGGGTAGCTCCAAGGAGAAAGGAAATGATTCTACAAAGGAATCATCACGGACAAGCGGGATTTGTTCAATGATGAGAGGTGCACGTGAAGTTCCTTTTGGAGTCGAACCTGCTGCGGCTTGAGGAGCTGTGCGGTGGACTCTGTTTGTTGGGGTCTTTAGTGAAGTGGACCCGACTTTTTGCGAGCCTCAGTGTCTCAACAACTTCGTTGGTCTCAAATTTTTCTCCAATTGAGTGGGTGGTCCTCGGCCTTATCGAGCGTCATCGGATGATGATGAGATTTCCATTGGTGGCTCATCATCAAAATTGAAAGTTTGACAAGTAGTCTTGAGATCGGACTTGCTCGTCTTTGGGAACATCTTGGTGAGTCTTTTGGATCTTTCATGGGGGATGACTCGGCTTCTTCGTCGCCTTCCCGATCCCGAAAAGGTTACATCGAGGATTATCCTGGGAGTCATGAAGCGCGCTTATCTCCTTCCGAGATGGATCAATGATAGCGGGGAGGGATGTTCTCTCTTGACTTCTTTACCCCCGGGAAGTCTCAACCTCCCGTGGGCCTTGATACCTCCTGCGAGCCTCGACTGCAGAGAGGCTTGACCTCCCTTTCGACAGTGTCGGCCGTCTTAGGGTCTTCGTGGTGGCATCCATTGGAGTCTCAACCCCATGGATTGCACTTTCATCGCCAGTGTTAACTCCCGGTACATTCATTCCTCGTGCCTCGATTGCATCATCAGCGTCATTAGCCTTGAGCGATTGGCACCTCAGTGAGACATTTCAACTATCCGAGCTTCGTTGATGGCAACTTGCTTTGTTCGTTTTGCGTTTGTACTTTCTCCACTTCGCCTCCTAGATTCGTTGTGGAGTCATTTGCATTCTCCGGCCTTGCTGCGGTGGAGGGATTTTCCCCTCAGGTGGCTCACCAGGTGAGTGACTTGGAATGGGGTCACTCGTCTCCAAACTCCCGGCTTTTTATCTTGAGTGTTCACCAAGGGGCGGTGGTAAGACACCTTCGTTGGGGTTAGCTCAACTGGGGTCCCCACTAACCCAATTTCATCGCCATTTCCTTAATTCCTTCTTCCGAGTGAGTGGGGAAGTGGTGGCGAACAACGGTGGCGATTTGCTTTGAACCACTCCCATTGGATCAATTTCAGTTGTGTTCGGAGGACTCTCCTGGTCCCTCAATCATGCTCTTCTCATGAAGAATTCTAGATTCATGCACTTTGCTTTGCATTTGTAACTCTTCGTGGCGGCGGGGGTCCGAGATCCTCATCACTTTCGATAGAATATCGAAGTGAGAATGTGTATGTTCTGTGGTTCCGGTGAGAGGGCGATCTTTGGCCTTCTCTCTCTTGCCTCGGCTTCTTACTCGCCATCGCTCCTTCTCCTTATCCTTGAAGATCTGCAGGATATCGTGCGATTGTCTTCATCCAGTGCAGGGATCACGAGAGGTCGATCGAGGAAGTTCAACGGTTCCTCTTCTTCTTCTATAAACTCGGGCCGTTGGAACTGTTCCCTGAATCGACTCAATTTCCATTTCCTCCACTCTCATGCAGACGATTTTGGATATCCGGGTAAAGTGGGGATATGATCATCACATCACTATCGGCTCTATCGACTTCTTCTTGTGTCTCAAGGTCACGGACTCTGTTGTGTCTTCGATTTGCCTCTGTGATCGCGCTTGGCAAAGATTTAATTGTTTCATCAATTACATCTGGGACTCTCTTTGCTAGGCGATTTTAGTATTTGTTCGGTGAGTGGTGACTCGGCCGGTTTCTCAAGCTCGGATCGCTTGATGATTCTTCGTCGTCTCTTAGTTCGTACCGGAGGGACTTACGGTTCGAGAGAGTTTCTTCGAGTCTTGGCGGCGGGGCCGTCTTTGTGTCTTCTTCGAGGAGCGGCCGTCTTGCTTATCGGATCTCCTCTTTTGACGATCCGAGAATGTAGTTGAGAGTCCTTCTCGACCGCTCGCTGGGGCGGGAGACACGGCCGCAAGGGGGCGGGTGACTCTCTGCTGCGGGCGGGAGCGCGAGTTTGACTTTCTTTCTTTGCGAGAGCAACATCTTCTTAGCAAACGGGGCAACTTTCTTCTTTGGTGGAGAGGAAACAATCGTATCTTCGAGGTCACCGATTTCCCCTCACTCGTGTCGCTCTCTTGCGTAGGCTCTCTTCGTGCGCCGGAGAGGTTTGATCTGAACATCCTCTTGTTTACATGGAACGCCTTTCCATGTCTAAGAGGGACTCCTTTCACCTCCATCACCCGGTCAATCACCAGGCCATATCCTGGGATCCTCCAAATGTGCCATCTTCCTTGAAGGATTTGTTCCCTACATTCTCGGCATAGTCTGCTGAGACAAACTCAAATTCGGCCGATTTATTTTCCTTTCTTCAATGATCGCACCATTACGATCAACTTTGCTTTGTGATTGGTCAAAGTCGCCAAATTTGATGTCAATACATTTGGCAACTATGTCCAACAACTTGTGATAATCCTCCTTCAAGAGCTCTTGTTTGATGTGTAAACTATTTTATTAGCATAGTCGGGCTTGGCTATTTCCTTCCAAGCGGCCCATGTTTACATCGGCTTTGTTGATTTCTCGATGCTCCTTCCGCTTGTCGGTAGTGGCGATGTTCACCAAATCCTCGGCGAGAGATGGTGAGCTTCTTTTCCGTGAATGATGACTTTATCCCTTCATTGTGAATCTCGGCGTTCACGTAGAATCGCTGTGCGACCTCCTCCACATAGGTCATCGGATATTCCAAATATCGAAATGATTTATTGAGATGTTTCCAATTTCTCGGCAATTTTCATCACTAGGGTATCGTCGAACCCCTGTTTCACCATGCCGTCGAAATCCACAAAGAGACCCGTGTGGATTTGCTTTCCTAACTTGACAAAATCATAGGTTGATGCCATCCTTCAGATTTTACCAAAGAAAACTTAGAGATTGATTTGAAGATAGATAGGGTTTTGAGAAAATTTTTGCCTTTGCTTCGAGAGAGAGAAATGAACAGTTTTGGTAGTGTGTGAGAGAAACGGACGAAAATGGTTTAAGTATGGTTTATGAAAGGGCGTGCGGGTGGTTTTTGAAATGGGATCGAAATAAACGGCTTAGATTTGGCACGCCCGATTGAGCATTTAATGTCTCGTATTTAATGCGGCAAATTTATATCCAATCATAAGCTTAGTGTGCGGCTTTTGCTGTACACATCATAATTATCTTGACGTCATTCTTAAAAACATTCCCGCTTAGTAAAAACGATTTGCGTTTTTTGTCACTTTGCTCATAAATGATTCACTTTTTCCTCACCTGGTTTAGCTCTTCTTTTCACATTCCTCTTTGTGACTCAAATTTGTCACCGACTTGGTATAATTGTCTTTTCCGATCTGGTGATTTACTTAGGCTGATTTGTGAGTTCACTCTTTTTCCCTTTTTGTGTTCCATTTCTTTTCTTTGATTCTTCCAGTGTCACTCAGCTCAATTAACCCTAACTCATGCTTGAGTTCTTCAAATCTTGACTCACATAATGGTTTTGTGAAGATGTCGACCAATTGTTTATCGGTTGAGATATATTCCAAGATGATGTCCTTCTTTTCAACATGATCTCTTATGAAGTGATATCCGACATCGATATGCTTTGTTCTTGAGTGCAACACAGGATTTTGAGTAATTGCAATTGCACTTGTGTTATCACACATGATTGGAATTTCTTTTTCCTCAACTTCATAGTCTCTCACCTTTGTCTCATCCATAGGACTTGGGCACAACACCGCCCGCAGCCTATGTATTCTCGCTTGTTTGTAGAGGTGGCTATTGAATTTTGCTTCTTGCTAAACCAGAAATCAGCCTGTTTCCTAGCATTTGACATGTGCCCGAGGTGCTTTTCCCATCCACTCGCATCCAACATAGTGAGTCTAAATAGCCAATTAGTTTGAATCCACCTTCCTTTGGATACCATAAGCCAACTTCTTGGCTTCCTTTCAAGTATCTCATGATTCTTTTAGCTCGTCATATGACTCTCTTTTGGAGTAGATTGAAATCTCGCACATACACCTATAGCAAAGGTGATGTCCGGCTGCTTCTTTGTGAGATAGAGCAATGATCCAATAAGTGCTCAGTATCTTGTTTGATCTACAGCTTGCCATCCGCATCCATGTCCATTTTGATGATGTATTCATTGGTATTTTTACGAAGACTTCTCCTCCATACCAAATTTCTTCATTAAATCTCTCGGTGTATTTTGTTTGACTTATGAAGGTTCCATCCTTCAGTTGTTTCACTTGGAGTCCAGGAAGAATGTCACTCTCCCATCATGCTCATTTCAAATTTACTTTGCATGAGGTTTGAAAATTTTTCACACACTCTTTGTTTGTGGATCCAAAAATGATGTCATCCACATATATTTGAACAAGCAAGATACTCTTTTTGTCTTGAATTACGAAAAGTGTTCTATCTACTTTTCCTTTTGTGAATCCATTCTCGCTTAGGAATTGTGACAAAGTATCATACCATGCTCGGGTGCCTGTTTCAATCCATACAAAGCTTTCTTGAGTTTGTATACCTTATCTCCAAGAGTCTTCTGCTCAAATCCGGAGGTTGTTCAACATACACTTCTTCTTCCAATAAACCATTTAGGAATGCACTTTTTACATCCATCGATATACAATGAAATTCTTGTGAGCAAGATAGGCAAGAAACATCCTTATAGCTTCCAATCTTGCTACAGAGCAAATGTTTCATCAAAATCTATTCCTTCTTCTTGGCAATATCCTTTGGCTACTAGTCTTGCTTTGTTTCTTACCACGTAACCTTCCTCGTTCATCTTGTTTCGAACACCAATTTAGTACCAATAACATTTTGATGTGTGGGTTTTCGAACTAATTCCCATACTTTATTTCTTTCAAACTGATTCAGCTCTTCTTGCATAGCTTGAATCCAATGTGTGTCATCCAATGCTTGTAACACATCTTTGGGCTCTATTTGCGAGATGAAGCATGTGAACATAGCTTATTGTTGAGTTCGATCTCGTTTTGACACCTTCTCTTATATCTCCAATGACAAGTTCTCGTGGATGGTCTCTCGGCTATCTTACATCGGGTTGAAGTAAGTTGGTGGATTCAATCGTCTAGCAGTGTGTTGCTTTGATCAGCTCTCTCGTAGTCAATTAGCTGCAAATTTTCCACTGCTTTTGAGATTCACTATCTCATCTTCTTCTCGAGTTTATAATTCCGGCTTCCACTTGACATAGGGACTCTTCTCAGTATGGTTGGATGATTCACTTATCACCGACTCTTCAATGTCTTCTCCATTTACATTTGGCTCATCGAATACCACATGAATGGATTCTTCGCAACCATAGTCCTTTTGTTGAGTACTGTAGGCTTTGCTTTCACCGGTGAGTATCCCAAGAAGATACCTTCATCTCGCTTTAGCATCGAAGGCCTTTAGATTGTCTTTGCCATTGTTGTGGATGAAGCATTTACATCCAAATATTCTAAAATATGCAACATTTGGTTTTCTTCCATCAAATCTCATAGGGAGTCTTTGTCACCGCTGTCTATTTATCATACATCCTGCTTTTTGAGTGTAGCAAGTCGTGTTGATTGCTTCCCCAAAATCTTTTTGGTAACCCCGTCTTGACTAACATGGTCCTTCTTTGCTTCTTTGAGAGTTCTGTTCCTTCTTTCTCGCAACTCCATTATCTTTGTGGAGTCCTTGCTGCAGAGATAGTTCATGACCAATACCATTTTCAATACAATATCTTGAGTTATTATTCCATTGACAAACTCGGTTCCTCTCATCGATCTTATTTTGATAATGGTTTGGCTCTTCTCGTTTTGAATCCTCTTCATCACCGTGGGTAGTTTCGTAGAGTTTCTTTCTTCTTACACATGAATATTGTCCATGTATATCTTGAGTAGTCATCTACTACCACCAAGGTGTATATTTCTTTCCACTTATCTTTGGTTGGTTCCACTTTGGGCCAAATAGATCCATATGTAGCGGTCTGCAATATTCTTGTTGAAGATGGACATGTCTTTTCTTTGAATGAAGATTTGATTTGTTTTCCCTTCCGACATGCATCACATATACTCTCCTTCTTGTATCTTGAGTCCGGAAGTCCTTCCACAAGATTACTTCTTGCAAGCTTGTTAATCGTTTTGAAATTCGGGTGACTCGGCTTTTTGTGCCTCACCAACTTGATTGATTGTGCTCTTTGCTAATAGACAGTCTTTGTGTGTGTAGCGGTTGACCAATCTACTACATACATGTTCTTTTGTCTCCGCATCCTTGCAACACAACTTCATTCGATTCAAGATCCTTGATTTGGCATATACCCATGTTGAATCCAACATTATAGCCCTTTTCACGAGTTGATCGATGCTTAGCAAGTTGAAGTTGAGTCCTTCAACATATGCAACTTCGTGATTTCTAATCCATTCCTCTTGATGGATCCAATGCCTCTTATTTCACCTGAGCTTCATTTCCTCCAAATATGACTTTTGCTCCTTTTACTTCCTTGAATTTTGACAAATTTTTCTTGTTTCTGTCATATGTCCGGAATGTACCACTATCCATATACCAGGTTCCTTGGCACTCACTGCTTCCTTGAACCCGCAATCAAGGAAATTAAGTTTTAGGTACCCATACTTGTCCTGGTCTGAGGGGTTAGAATTGTAAGATGATCCAACCAACTTATAGCCAAATGATTTGACTCTAAGGGGTTGCCATCTATCGATGCCATAATCATAATTAATCTTGGCAAATTGCTTGGGGATTCTAGGTTCATACAAATGTCTCTTTTGTCAGTATGCTGTGTATAAGTTTTAGCAATCGCCTTCTTTGGGTAATTGTGGTGTCTCTGAGTGTAGTGCCTAGGTGCATATGTGTCTTTGATGAAAGTTCTTATACTTTTGGAATGGCCTTTCTTTGAGTTCTAGGCCTTTGCCATTTGGGCTTATATTCCATAAGTCTATGCTTTGATAGTTCACATTATTCCAATCAGGCTTGGCTTGTATATTTTCTACCATTCCCATCATATGTATTTCTTTTATAGATTTTCTGGGTTTTTGGTAGCTCTGCTTTTTCTTTACAGAGTATTTTCTGTTTGGAGTTTGCTTTGAGAACTCGACAATCTCTTCTCACTGCTCTTTCAAATAAGACTCAATTGGTCAATTTTCCTTTTCCTTTATAACCAAGGCCGTTTGCTTGTAATTGTGCTTTGGAGTGAATGTGTGTGCAACATTTAGAGTTTTGGATTTTTAGACTCTTCATTGCTTGAAGATCCTTTTTCCAAAATTACTCTCGAAGTTTAACATATCACAGAGGAGTTAAATCCTAAGCTGTCTTGTCTCCACATTCTCTTTGACTCATAATAAGATCATCTAATGATTTAGATGCCTTAGTGAATGAGGCAATAACATTTTTGAGGTCATTCTCCCTCTTTTCTATGGCGGCAATTTCTGCTATTAGCTTGGCTTTTTCAAATTTTTAAACTTTCATTCTCATCGCCTATTTGACTTAGAGTACTCGGCTCCTTAGTCACCGTGAGTTTTAACTCTTGAGTAGGTTGTTTTCCTCATTTAGTAGTGTGTGTGAGGATTTAATGTGTTCAAAATCTTTCATCATTTTGCCTAATGAGTCATAAAGATCGATTGGGTGATGAAGTGTGTGTGTCACGATCACTATCACTAGAATCGAGTTTGATGAGTTGGAGTTTACCTCATCTTCTTGTCGAGTTGATCTTGTTCCTTGGCCATCAAACGGATCAAGGCTTCTTCTTCGAGTCACTTGAGTAGTCGCCTTCATCGCTCTCGAATCACCGTCTCTTTTGACTTGGTCATTGTTTTGCATCTCTGCGACCAACATTACCTTTTTCTTTTCTTGTCTTCTTTCTCTCAAGACTTTTCTTTCTTCTTCTTCATTTCTCGTATTTGTTGACTACGGGATATGGGCAATCAATGGCGTAGTGACCTGGTTGTCTACATTCAGATAGATATTCAACCTTTTGATCACTCTTTCCATTCTTGGATTGTCGCCCTTTGATATTGACTTTTTGATGATCTGTTCTCTTGGTTGGCCTTTCTTACCTTGACTTGGAGGAGCCGAGTGTCTTCGGAAGATTCGCCCTTGCCTCTCTTGTAGTTCTTATTGAAGAACTTGTTGAACCTTTTAACCATCGTGGCTATTTCTTCCGGATCAACGGCTTCTTTGACCTCAGCTCTCTTCCCATCTTTAACAATTAGAAAGCAAATTGTTTTGGGTACAAATGTCTCTTCCTGGTCTTTTCTTCTCACCAAACTCGTATGCTTTGAGGTCCGAGAATAGTTCATGGTTAGATGTCTTTGATAGGTCCATGGAATGTCTTAGTGCCATGACCTTCATTTCCCATTCAATTTGAAGACTTTTTAGGATCTTCATACACATTTCCTTCTCGTGTATATTCCTTTCCAAGTGCAGATAGCTCATTGGTGATTTTACGTGAACCGAGCATCCGGTTGATCCAGGTTTTCTCCCGAGATCATTTTGAAGTTCTCAAATTTCGTACGCCACCGATAATTTGTTTTCTTTGATTTGCTCTCGAGCCTTCACAAATCAATGTTAGCTTGTCCTGCATTTCTTTAGCCGTTTTGCATGATTTGACTTTATTGAACATGGCTTTGTCCAATGTTTTGTAAAGGATGTCCTTGGCTACATTGTCCAGTTGTATCTTTTTCGTCATCATTTGTCCATTCGGTTCTTGGTTTTTCAACCATAGTCGGTCTAGGGACAACATCCTCTTCACCTTCACCGCAGACTCTTCTTACGATTGTGTTCACCTTTAAGATTTGCAGTGGCCCATCCTCTATCACTATCCACATCTCATCATGTAATGCTTGATAGATGAGCCCGCATACGAATTTTCCAATCATCAAATTCTTCAATTGTGAACATAGGGATGCGTGTCAAATTTGTTTCCATGATAATAAATTTTAATGATAAAGATAGTTTTGAAAGTTTAAGTACTAAATCGACTTTGAAAAGTTTGGAGATCTAGTTCGATGAAGTAGTGCGGAAGGCTCAATGAACCAACCGCTCGATACCACTTGTAGGTCCCAAGGGGTGTAAGTGTATGGTTTAGAAGGGGGTTGAATAAACCTTACAAATTTTTTTGATTTAGTCCTTTTAAAAATTCGAGTTGATACTACAGTACCGTGTCCTTGGTGGACAACCAATTTAGTTAATCAAGAGTTAGTCTCTCAACAGACTCAACTGAGCCGTTCTTTGAATAACTCAAATTTGTTAAGTCTAAATTAACTCAATCGTGGTTTGTGTTCAAATGGAAGACTTAACACACCCTTAAGTTTGGTTAAGTAGAGATTTAGAGCTTGATTTAGTACTTAGAGATTATCTAATGGATAGCAAATATGTCGTGAGAAATAAACAAATATGATGCAAGAATTAAAGTCTTTGAAATGTAAATGACACAATAAGATTTTTATAGAGGTTCAAGATGGGGTAATTCTTCTACTCCTCTCTTCTCCAACTCCCGGAGGAATCCACTAGGTATTGATCAAGATACAAAGTGGTAACAGTCCGGATACAAGTCTTGATCACACAAATGACTTGATCCTTGGGACTCGATCCGAGACGCCTTGATCACTCGGTTGGCTTCTCGTGCGACTCGCCTTCTTCACAGGGCAGTTTGCTTTGCTACTACAACTCACTTGCTCAAGCTCTTTGGATTTGATCACGAAGCCCTCCAAAAGCTCAAGACTTGGTTCGACCTTGAACCTTCCTACAATCCTTCGAGGAATGTAGACCCCTTTGATTTTTCGTAATTTCCTCTTCAACCGATTGAAGTTATCTTTCCTTCACAGGTAAGTGTTGGATTGATGTTCTTCGTAGTGTAGGCTTGAGGATTGAGCGTTTAATAACTTGAGAGTATTTCGGTTTACTGATTCTAATAATTGCTTGAATGTTTTTGGTTCTGGTCTTCTACTCTCGTCGTCATTCCTCGCCTTTTATAGTGATCTTTCAAAAATCAGCCGTTGAAGAGATAGGCTTATTTTTGAAAGTCACTTACGATCGTTGGCTTGTCTTGTTGCGATCCTTGGAATTGCCATTTCCTCGTATGAATTGTTCTTCACCTTTTCGAGTTCTCGACACGGTGTAGTGCTTCCCATTGGTTTATTCCTTTTGCACGCTTCGGGACTCGAGCACTTCGAGAAAGGTAGTATGGAGATATTACTTGTTTAGGTAATTCTCTTGATTTCTCGTGCAACGGATCTTTTCATTATCTCGACTTGATTGCATTTCCTTGCTTTCCCCAGGTGACTTAGAGTCGACTTCCAATCATTGGATGACTCTTCTCACTTCAACTTGAGACTTGGCTTTTCTTGAGTTGACTTGACTGATACTCCA
Source organism: Rehmannia glutinosa (assembly GCA_016081115.2). NCBI lineage: Eukaryota > Viridiplantae > Streptophyta > Magnoliopsida > Lamiales > Orobanchaceae > Rehmannia > Rehmannia glutinosa. The sequence goes on along the minus strand of CM071926.1, from coordinate 46,547,928 downwards.
CTCACCGCATCTCACCGCTCCTTCAAATAGAGTTCCGTCTACTCTTCTTTGCCATACTCAGTGTCTCGCGTGAGTCTTCCTTCTAGTCTCCGTTGTCTTCTTGCATGTTTGGGCATAGGCGATTTAACTCAAAGACCAGCCCTATTTATTACAATGCGTTTACAACAAAAATGGGGTGCCAACTTCCTATTCTAAGTTTTACATGGCATTCATCAAAATCTAAACAATAAATTTCCCAACAATTTCCCCTTTTTGATGATGCCAAAACTTAAACCATTCAAAAATGTAAATAGCAAAGATGCATACAGATAGTGTATTCACATAGAATGTATGCGTAGAATCAATCCTTTTATTGATCATAACATTCTTGTTCTTTTACACAATCACAAGGTGTATCGAGCAAACATTTGTCTACACAAAAATAAAGAATTTATAGCTTTATTGCGGAAGACTTACATAGTATGTATTTACATAATAAAATACATGAAGGGGTGGACAACAACACTTCATCTCCTTCATTGCTCCTTCTTTCATCTTGTTCAAGATCTTCTCGCTTCTTCTTCTCTTTTTCTCATCGTCACTGCCTTCTTCTTCTTTTCATATGCCTTCCTGGGCAGCTTCATATCTTCTTAATCTCTCTTGTCTTTCCTCCCATAGCTGAGTTTGTCTCTTGTTTTCTTCTTCTATTCTTTTTCGCATACTCAACATTACTTTTAGCCACTTGCAAATTTGCTACTTGGTCAAGACTAAAATGATGAGATCCCTCCTCCTTTCTTGCCTGGATCTACGTATTCAATGTTTATGGGTAGAGGCTTCAGTCCGAAACCTCTTCCTCCACCATCGCTTCTTCCTCTACCTCGGGCGTGTATTGTCTTTGGGTCTTCTTTTCCAAATGAGTGACCAATGAGTGACCAAAGCAGAGGATCGCAGTCTACGCTGTCGGCTTCTTCACATAACGTGAGACCCTTTTCCCAAGATAAGTCCCAAGCTTGAGCCATGTACATATTTGCAAAGTACCTTCAGATGCGGCGTTTTAAATTCATCAACTGATCGTGGCTCTGTCCCGACATCCGAGATGGCATAAGTGTCTCGCTTCATCGAATGCCTCCATGTTGTTTCAAGATGTTCATAACTCGGGCATCCATTCTTCCTTCCACTTCCTCCATCCCCGCTTCAATTGTCTTTCTCTTTTTCACCATAGATATAGCAGTCATCTAAAGTCTCTCCTAGATCGATCCTTTGGGAGTGGCACAACATATTGCTTCGATATTGCTGCAACCACATCCCCGTGCGGTCGAAGATGGCTCCAAGGGAAATGGCGATGAAGCCGGGAATTTGGGCACCTGCCAAAACTAACCCTGAAGAAGAAGATGTTGAGACACCTGCCCCTATGGCTAAACACTCAAAGGAAACAACAACAACCGTGTCTCAGGGAGCAAAGTGACCCAATCATTGTTCACTTAGGTGCGCTTGGAGGGGAAAACTCTCTCCACCACCGCAGGCCTCGGAGGATGCTTTGTGGGAGACCAAACACGTTAGGAGGCGAAGGAGAGAACATCACCGAGCAAGAGAGTGACACTAATGACGCCGTACAATTGAGTCTGTCTCACCGAGATGTCAAATCGCTTTGAAGGCCGATGAAGGCTGCTGCCGCAAAGAAAGGCAAAGGATGGAGAGGCCCCGGGAGTTGAGACTCGGGCCATGAAAGTGAAATCAAGGAGTTGAGACTCCGATGGCTGCCACCGTAGAAGACCCTAAGACAATTGAGTCCGTCGGGGATTGTAGAAGGCCATACAACAATTGATCTGGGGGTAATGAAGGCCTAAGGGAGGTTGAGACTTCCCTAGGTAAAGAGCAAGGTGAACAGAACATTCCTCAACTTGAAGGAGCTGCAGCAGAAGAGGAGATCAGAGCCCTTCACGATTCCCAAGATCATATAGATACATCATTTTTGGGATTAGAGGATGAAGCCGAGTCCACACACCTCAAGATTCTTCGATGGACAAGGCTAAGGATGTTTTCAAATCTCGCAGCCAAGTCGGTGACAAGATGGCTTAAATGAGATTCAATTTCGATGATGACCAAATCCCAAGGCCTCATTATCCTCTGATGATGCTGATGAATCAGCTGAGGACATGATTACTTAATTGGAAAAAATCCACTGAGACCGAGGAAGCTGTTAAGATGTACTCGTGCTCGGGCGGTGAAAGCAAACTCTCAATCGCTTCCAACTCCGAAAGAGAGTCACCAGAAGTTACTACAAATACCAGCAACATCTGCCCTAGATAACGCGCCCGCAAATGAGGCACAAAGAGTGGATCATTTCAGAACTTCAAAGTCAAGACCCCCAAGGTGAAGCCTCGGGGATACCATTTGTACGCACTGATGTGTTTGAAGATATGTTCCCATTCACTACTAAACTGCCCGACATGGAGGAAGAATCTACAAGAGACCAAAAGAAATACACCGTGCAAGAAGAGCCTGTTATTCCCACATATTCGATTGTGCAGCTAATGAACTATTACTTCGATGAAGTGTGGCCGGCAAATGAGTTTCGTGAAGCCTTCAAGAAGATCTGTGAAGAGATTGAGAAGAGGAACGCCACCGGCATCTATGGATTTGAGATCGACAATCGGGATGCTACCTCACAAAGCAGATTTGAGAGGGATCATCGTCGTATAAGGGAATGGGATGCACAACAGACAACCATGCATTTAGAGCAGGTTGGTTACTTCAAAGCCCTATTTGCCAAAATGCTTGTATGGAGTGCAGACACTTCTATGTTTCAGTAGAGGATGGAGGAACATATAATAAGGATGGAAACCTCTCATAAGTCGGATACGAGCTGCTTCAGCACTTTCACAGGACTGAAATTACTCGCCTAGAGAACAACATGGATGAAAAGTTCAGTCTTCTGATGGTGGAGATGAAATTAGTGATAGCTGAGTCAAAGGCTACTCGTACCGAGTTTCGAAAAGCTCACTCCGCAGCCACTCCAAGCGGACTCGACCAACGGATGATCGGATTTCATCCTCGCCGACTATTCCCGGGCTAACTCTTTCATTTGATGATGATGCCAAAAAGAGGAAGATGAGGCCCTGAAGGGATTGAAGGAAGAAATGAATAAAGGAGGTGACAAAGCTGAAGGGGAAGGAAGTTCCAAAAATCTTCCTTTAAAATTGTTATATGCTAAAACCCCACAGCTAGGTGAAGTCACAGCCTTTATTCTCAACAAGCTACCCAAGAACCTACCCATTGAGAGAACTGAGGTGGCCATGAAAGATAAAAGGAAGGCCATTGAAGCTGCATTTGAGGAAGTAGCTGAGAAGCAGTCAACTCGCGTGGAAGAAATCATGAAGCAATATGATGGTCCTCCAGCCGGAAAGGACTATGCTGCGATCAAGCCCCCGAAAGACATAACTATGCCTGATGCTGGATCTGAGTCCAGATCTCTAGAGGAATTTCAAACTCTAGAAGAAGAAGGTTATTTTCAAGGAATGACTCTGCCTCAAGCGTGGGATGTGTATTGGGAGAAGGGATTGGAAGTGTGTCAATCAGCTGATAAGAAGCAGACTTCCAGCAGTCACTCAGCTGGAAAGTCCAAGGCTCCAATACAGTATACTCCAAGAGGAAGAGGAGCTGAGTCAGGACGGGGATGACATGGTGGCAGTGGAAGAGGTTTTGAACCACGTCCAAGACCAAAAGATGCAACGTATGTTGACCCACAGAAGAAATGGATCACATACTGGAATGGACATTACCACTTGCAAATCTATAGATTGCAAGCAAGCTAGCCGGGCAAGAAGAGGCAAGACGAAGAGAATGAGAGATCAACAAGAGAATGGCTTGAGAGGCAGCGAAGGGATGACCCTACTACCAAACGAGCTTATGAGAAGAAGAAAAGAGAGGAAGAAGAGAAGAAGAGGAGAAGGCAAGAGGATGACAGGAAGAGGGCTGATGAAGAAGAGAGAAGAAGGAAGCGGAAAAGCGTTGAAGTGTGTTGCGAACCCCTTCGTGTATTTTACTTGTTGTAAATACATCAATGTAAGTCTTCTGTAATAGCTCAATGAATTTCCCTGTAATTTTCACTCCTTATGTATCTTAGCTTAGATGTACGATTTGCTGTTGTATATAAGGCTCTTATACTAATTGTAAATAGCTTTGTAAAGGACAAGAATGCTATGATCAATAAAATGAATATTCAAAGCATGCATTCTTTGTTACTGCACTGCTTGTATGTTTGTTGTTTACTTATGTTGAATGTTTTAAGTTTTGGCATCATCAAAAAGGGGGAAATTGAGGAAATTTATTTGTTAGATTTTGATAATACCATGTAAAACTTAAACTAGAAAGTTGGCACCTCGTTTTCCTTGTAATTATGCATTGTAATAGATAGGACTGGAAGAGCTGAGTTAAGTCAGCTATGTCAAAGATTACAAGAAGTCAACTGAGGACTTGTATGAAGACTCTGATGTGTGTCAGCTGAGTATGGCCTAGAAGGAAGTCAAAGACTCGACTGAATGAGAGTCAGCTGAGGAACAACTGTGAGAAGTGTCAGTCAAGTCAACTCAAGAAGCCAAGTCTATCAGATGAAGTGATAGTTGAGTCAATCCCATGATTGGAGCGACTCAAGTCACCTGGGGTAAACGCAACAGTCAAGTGAAGATAACTGACTTAGATCCGTTGGAATAAAGTCAAGAATATTACTCGATATAGTAATATGTCAAGCTGCCAGGTTTTAAAGTGTTTGGCCCAGAATTGTGCAAAAGAAAGGAATCAATGGGAAACACTGCACCTTGTGTCAGAACCTGCAAACCTGAAATGCCATTTAATACGAGGAAAGGTCAACATCACAAAGGCTGCAGACCAAGACAAAACAAGCTAATAAACACAAAGTGACATTTGAAACTAGCCTATCTCTTTAACGGGCAAATTTCAAATGTGCACTATAAAAGGCTGAGGAAACACTTTGAGAAAAGGTCACCTTGACAACCTAAACGAAGCAAGAGAAAACAATATTCTCAAAGCAATTCAAGAAATTCCTCAAGTCTAAAACTCAAAGAAACTCGATCCAACACAAGTTGTGAAGGAGAGATAACTTCAAGCAGTTGAAGAGGAAACTTTTGAAGAAACAAAAGGGGTCCACATTCCAAGTTGAAGGATTGTAGAAAGGTTCACGGTCGAACCAAGTATCAAGTTTGTTGGAGGGCTTCGTGATCAAATCCAAGAACTTGAGAAGTGAGTTGTAGTAGCCAGGCAACTGCGTCGTGAAGAAGTTGAGTCGCAAGAGAAGCCAGCTGTGATCAAGGCTGTCGCCAAACTGATAACCGCTTTGTAAACTGATCTATTACTTAGTGGATTCCTCCAGGAGTTGGAGAAGAGAGGATTAGAAGAATTATCCCATCTTCGAACCTCTATAAAAATACTTGTGTCAATTTACTTTCAACACTTACCTTTCTGCATATCTTATTATATCTGCTGATAAGTTTATATTTGCTATCCAACTGATAAATAACTAAGTGCTAAAAACTAAGTGTTAAAAACAAGCTTTAAACTAATCAAAGGGTGTCAAGTTTTCATTGTTAAAAACCAAATCAGCCAAGTTAAGTATTTGGCTTAAGCAACGAAGTCATACTATCAACACTCGAATCAGAAATCATTGAGTGGGTAACTTAGTGAATAGCCAACTTAGTCAGTCCCTCAAGGACACATTGATTTAGTCAACTCGTTGAACTATTTAAAAGGACTAAATCGAAAATTTGGTAAGGTTTATTCAACCCCCTTCTAAACCTTACACGACAAAACTTCTTGGGACCTATAGATAATACCGTGTTGGAGCACCCATACTAATTATCAATTACGTATGCAATGGGCAAGTTCAAGACAGTTTGACCAAATGTGAGATCCAACTCATAAAGAAAGTTGGACTCAAGACATATCCCCTCTCACCTCGATTGTGGTCTTGCCCTTTCGGCTAACAATGAGAGACTCCAACGAAACCATTTCAATAGGATAATAGATTTATACATACAAAAATGGGATAAAAACAGTTTGCCCCTAAACTATACCACTTTTTATACTTTACCCTATGAACTTTAAAAGTGACACATTACCCCTTGAACTTTGAAAAAGTTTTGCACTTTGCCAAAAGGTCCGAAAAATGGCCCAAAAATTCCGGTTTACCCCTATGGATACCGTAGTTTGTTTTGCGCTTTTCCTCCAACTTTAAAGTTGTTGCACTTAACCTCCTATTTATCAAATCATTACATCTTTTATATTTGCTCCTACTCGATTTTGCGATCCTTAAAATTGGTATCGAGCCTGGTTTATTATGGTAAAGGGATGAGTAGATGGAATTTAAATGGTGTAGGATGAAAAAATTTTTGGTTTTCTTGTCTTTTACAAAAATTAAGGGTAAATAAAATGTAAAAGTATATATATATATATATATATATAATATATGTAGGATGTTAACATAAGGATGTGAAATAACAAAATGTGTATTTTTTTCAAAATAAATAGGAAGTTGTTTGGAAATGTATTATAGAATAAGGTGAAATATTTGTATAAGAATTGGAATGTACTCCTAAAATTTAAAGGGTCCAATATTACAAAAGTCAAAATAATCAATCGCGGATTAATACTTGAGAAAGAAATATAATCGGTATGCTCGAACATAGAGAATAAGTAATTAACGTTGGAATGGATAAATAAATGAGGGTCAACATTTAATTATAATAGGTACTGCGACAAAAAAACATTTATCACTATACAACATCGTATAATATGTTGAAAAAAGTCGGGGCCTCACATTCTACCCTCCTTAAAAGAATTTGGTCCCCAAATACCTCTGAAATAATTATGGGTATTGTCTTCGCATATCGTCTTCCATTTCCCATGTGGCATCTTCATCTCGATTATGCGCTTGCCACACTACCTTAACTATTGGGATCTCTCTTCTTCTTAATTGTTGTACTTGTCTATCAATGATCCGTATCGGTTTCTCTGTGTAAGATAAATTCTCTATTATGGGTGGAATTTTCTCTATGATAATGTGTTCTGGGTCGGGCTGGTATTTCTTTCATCTTGAGACGTGGAACATGTCATGCATACCAGCTATAGGAGACGGAAGTTCTAATTGATAAGCCAGCTTCCCGACTCTCGTAAGTATTTTATATGGCCCAATGAATCTTGGGCTCAACTTTCCGCCTTTCTTAGGGCGTATTAATCCCTTTCATGGTGAAAGTCTGAGGAATACTTCTCTGCCACCTCGAATTCCAACTCATTTCTTCTCTTGTTTTCATAATTCTTCTGTCGGCTCTGAGCGGTACGAATTCTCTCCTTGATTACCCTGACTTTTTCCATGGCTTCCTCGACTAAGTTGACTTTTGGAATCATTGGTGACTTTTGCTGCTCTTTTGAGTCCATCGATCATCAATTTCCCAATGTAGTGGGAATCGCACTTCCATCTCGTATAGTGCTTCGTATGGCGCCATCTCAATTGTGGCCTCGATAGCATCATTGTTGTAAGCAAATTCAGCCAATGGTAAATGAGAGTCCCAACTTCCTTGAAATCTAAAGTACAAGCTCGCAACATGTCTTTGAGAGTTTGGATCGTCCGCCGCATTGCCCATCATCGTGGGTCTTGTTCAGATCTTTGAAACTCAATGAGGTTCCTAATCCATCTTGTAAGCATTTCCAAAATATTGAGACAACAGGTCTCATAAAACAATATCAACTGGTACTCCGTGTAATCGCAAGATCCCTTGGATGTACACCTCTGCTAGTTTCTGTAAACTATCCGTCTTTTGGATTTGTAAGAATTGGGGTGTCTTTGTGAGTCTGTTCACTACAACACATATGGTATCGTGTCCTCCTTTGGTTCTAGGCAAATCCGTTATGAAATCTATAGTGATATACTCACATTTCCATTCGGGAATCTATAATGGTTGAAGTAACCCGACGACCGTTGGTGTTCATCTTTGACTCGTTGGAACGCGGACATCTTGCCACATACTTGGATATTTGATTCTTCATGTTTACCCACCAAAAGTGTTGTTTCAAATTTTTGTACATCTTATTACCACCGGGGTGTATGGTGTACTTTGAACGGTATGCTTCGCTTAAATTCTTATTTTTTAATTTCCTCATTGTTTGGTATGCACACCTGGTTCTTAAACCTCAAGAATTTATCTTCTACTATGGAGAATTCTCAGGCTCTCCCAAAACCTTTTCCATAAGATCTCTAATTTTGGGTCTCCCTCCTGTCTTTGCTTTAATCTCGCACAAAGAAACTCGGAGTCTCACTGAGCTATTAGCCCAAAATATTTGAGTGTTGTTCTCATCGGATTCCATACACTCAACTCTTCTAGAATTTCCAATTTCTAATCATCGATCTAAGCGATGGTGGCCTTTCTCAAGACGCCGTCGCCACTACCTTTGCCCTCCCGGGGTGGTACGATATTAAAATGATAGTCTTTGATTAGCTCCATCCACCTTCTCTGTCTCAAATTGAGATTCTTCTGGGAGAACAATTATATCAAAGTCTCATAACCTGTGGACATGGTGAACGTCGCCTCGTACAACTAGTGTCGCCACTTTTCAATGCGAACACTTTTGCTGCCAATTCTAGATCGTGCATTGGGTAATTAGCCTCGCATAGTTTCAATTTCCATGAGGCATAAACGATTACTTTTTCCTCTTGCATAAGTACTGCTCCCAACCCGTGTTTTGCCGCATCACTATAAAAAATAAAACTTTCTATGCCGCTCAGGAGATTCAAGGCAGGAGTGGTCGTGAGTTGTTTCTTTAGTTCCTAAATACTAGTCTCATACTCGTCATAACATTCGAACTTGACTTGCTTCTGAGTCAATCGTTCGAGAGTGGTCCATCAATTTTAGAGAAATCTTTGATAAATATTCGGTGATATCCTGCAAATCCCAAAACTTCTGATCTTGGTCACTGTTTCTGGTCTTTTCCACTCAACAACGGTTTGCACCTTTGATGGGTCTATCGTGATCCCATCACGAGGCACTATATGTCCTAGAAATGTGACTTCTTTAAGCTATAATTTGCACTTGCTAAACTTGGTATATAACTTGTGTTCTCGTAGTGCTTCCAATCACGATTCTCAAATGATGTTTGTGATCCTCCCTCGACTTGGAGTACACGAGTATGTCATTGTTGAAAATCACTATGAATTAATCTCAGTAAGGTCGGAAAACTCGGTGGATCAGGTCCACGAATATTGTGGGGAATTTGTCAATCTGAATGGCATCACTACCAACTTGGAGTGACCATACCTAGCTTGGGAGGCTGTCTTAGGAATGCGTTATATTTTAATCTTGATAGTATCCTTATTGTAGATCGAAATTTGAGTATACTAAGGCCCCCGGAGTTGGTTGAATAGTTCAATATCGGTCATCGGGAGGGTATACTTATTTTTTATGGTCACGCTGTTAAGACCACGATAGTCTATGTACAGTCTTAGTGTCCCATCCTTATAATTAATCCATACTTAGTGACTGAAATTAAGTCATAGTCGACCAAATTAACTAACCACTAATTCAAATATCGGACGAGTATCTAAATCAAAATAGTAGTCTGAATAGTCTTAGAAAGTCATTATCTGATCTTAGTGAACAATAGCCATCATAACTTAGAAAATTCTTAGTGGTAACATCTAGTCGAGATCCTTAATAGTCACATCCTTAGTGTTTCTTGTCCGTGATAGCTAAACCACAAGTCAAATTTCCTTACTTAAGCTTGTACAAGTATTTGAGAATGGGTAACACAATGGTACTTTCATTAGGTATATGGATCCCATAATATATCACATCCAAATCATATATTATCAAGAGATAACCTTATATCCTTCAAGTCTCATCATATCGGCATTATAATAATCAAATCATGGATTTTCTAAATTACCTAACGTCCAAACCGATGAATATCCAGATATTTTAACACCATGACAACACAAAAGAATTCAAATAGTCATCCAAGATTCAACTTAGGACGTCTAGTAGTGGTACCCAATCCAAGACAGAGGAACCTATCCTAGTTCAGCTCGGTGTTAGTTTCCTTCTTACAAACCGAGATCGATACCATAACTCATCACGCCCAAAATGGAAGTCGTGACACAATATACTAAACTAATACCAGTTTACCATGACAGCCTAACTATCCTCCAATATATATCAATATAACGACATAATCCCAAATTAAGCATAAATAAGGGAATAACTAAGTCAGAGTATGGTTGTAGCGTAATACAAAAGAAAATAAAATACAACATAATAATTTGTTCCTCAGGGTCCTACGCCATGCTGTTACAACAAATAAGTCCAAGGTCTAAATCATCACAAATAAAATCCATCGTCTTAATAAAATCTATAATACAATACAGATCTAGGCTATGTCTTGGGATCCATCGTCACCAGCGTCCTAATACAGTCCTTCATCCTCTGGTTGATAAAAGAGGTGGGGTGAAAACAAAAATTTCTAGTGGGTGGGTGCCGGTGTGCGAGTGTGACTCGTTTTATGCACGGAAAATGGTTTCATGGAAATCAATGCAAACATTATTATTGTCTTATTAAATTTACATAAAGATTTCCATTAAAGATTTCCATTAACCATTATGTTAGATTGGTCAGAATCAGTCAAACATTATTATTGTCTTATTAAATTTACTTCCACTTTCAATTGGATAGGCTGTAGCCAATATTCACTTCACTTGGATAGGGCCATAGCCGATATCCCACTTGGATAAGACCATAGCCAATATCCCACTTCACTTGGAAAGGGTCGTAGGTATCCCATTTTATTTGGATAAGGCCGTAGCTAATATCCCACTTCACTTGGATAGGGCCATAGTCGGTATCCCACTTAATTTGGATAATGCCGTACGTAGCCGGTATCCCACTTTACTTGGATAGGGCCGTAGCCGGTATCCCATTTGATTTGGATAAGGCCGTAGCCCATATCCCACTTCACTTGGATAGGGCCGTAGCCGTTATCCCACTTTAAATTTTCACTTTACTTTTCACTTTCATTCTCATTTTCATTTCCACTTATCATTTCACTTCACATTTCATTTTACTTTCACTTTAAATTTCACTTCACTTCACATTTCACTTAACTTAACATTTCACTTAAATCTTCACTTCAAAATTTCTCTTCCAATCACTATTCTGTTCATTCGAAAAATTTGATAAAAATCAGTTAGCAAGTCCGGAGTGATCTCGGTCACACAATATCCGGCATCTAATTAAAAAAAAAACAAGACTCGCGGTCCAGTTATCGGGCGGATAATCTAGCTAATTTTAATATTTGGTTTGGCGCATTATGTTCAAGCTCGATATTATCTTAAATGCTTTATAAGGTAACCGAGTTATAAAATCCCATCTTCAAGGTCCTTAGCAAATTTTAAAATAAAATTATTTTTACTGAGGAGAATATTTTCTTACCGGAAAATTCGATAAGTTTCAATTCCGGACTCAAAAATGGGTAAAGTTAGTTTCAAAATTTTCTAAATTTTCAGAGGGTTATATTTTCTAGAGACTCGGGACAGATTTTATAAAACTTGCAGATTCGCCCTCTAGTTTCCAAAAATTGCGGTTTTTGACTTAATATTTTAAAATTAGGTAACTCTTAAACCGGGAGGGGTTTTGAGGTGATTCCAATTTTCAAATACCATTTTGGACAGTAATAAGTTGTGGTTAAAACAGTTTTGAAAAAATCGAAAGTTAGGTACCTTATTTTTGAAAATTATAATTTTGTCCCAAAAACAATTTTTTTCGTTAAAGGCTCGTTTCAAGTCGGATAGTTATGAAATTTGAACTAAATGTTAAAAATACTATACTAAATAATTCAGAAAAATTTCAATGTACCTTGACTGCCCATGTTTCGAAAATTATTATTTTGGTCCTTTAAGTTTTACAATTTTATATTTTGATATCAAACTTGTTCCTTATTGTAATTTCTTGCCCGCAAGGAGTCCAAATCTTTCAAGTCACTTCATATATAAATTTACAGAGTCTTGGGTCCAATATTTTAAATTTTCAGAGGTGGCCTTCACAGTTTTAATATTTCACAATAATTGCAAAAATAACCCAAGTTTTGATTTTCTTTGTCAAGTTACAAGTCCAAAATTTCAATAATATATAAAAACTCATATTAAACATTTCTAAAACATATTTGAACATTCATAGCATCATAAATCATAAAAGCTTAATGATGAGCATTTTTATCAATATTTTATGCAAGAAAATATCATACTCATCTTTTTATTTTCTCTAAATTTCATTAAAACATAAATCTCATATATACTTGCCTAAATTCATAAAATATCATATTATTATATGAGCATGCATTTTTGTGCACTAGTAGAAAGAATGATGCATTTTGTTAGAAATATTTTTCACCCACCTCGTTGTAGTTTTCGGGTTGTGGTTCAAAATAAAGTCTTCTTACTTGTATCAACTTCTTGACTCAAACTCTTGAAGGTCAGCACCTATATGGCATCCAAACCATATTTTTCTGTTGAAATTAAAGTCTCGAGTACAAAGAAATATAGTAGGACCAAATTGCCACTACTTACCTTAATGTCCTCAAGTAATCTCCAAAATGAATTTTTCTTTTTAAGCTTCTAACCTCAACTTGAACTTGTATAGGTCAGCCCCTAAGCTCCAAAAATTCCAATCCTTGAGTTAAAAATTAATTCCTCAAGTTGTCAAGAGGAAAAAATACTAATACCACAATTTCTCACCTTAAATGTGTGTAGTCTTGAATTTCTTTTTCAAGCTTAGAGTAAAGTCTAGGTCTCTTAATTCTTCAATAAAAATTCCTCTAGGAGTACCTCAACAAGATGATTCATCAAATTAGCAATTGGAGGTATATGTTTGGAGTTTCAAGAGGATAAAAATGAAGATTAAAGAAAGAAAATTTCTTACCTCTATTGGGTGTAATTTTCGGCAAATTGGTGCAAGATGAAGAGGATATGTTTTTGTGTTTATGTGTCTAAGTGTTAGATGAGAGTGTATTGAGAGAGTTTGTGAGTTGTAGTAGGATAAAATGAATTTTGTTATCCTTTCCTATGCAATGGCCGAAAATAAGGATGATTGGGAGGAAATTTTTGTGTTTTGGTGTTGAAAGGTGAGTTAGTGGCGAAATAATTGATGTAGTTGGACATAAAAAAAATACCTCATATCTTTCTAGGTTGCATATGGCCGAAAGGTGTGGGAAATATGATGCTTAATTTTTGTTTTTGAAATTTATTTAGTGTAGTGGGATTTTTGGGTATAATTAAATGATGTAGGAAAAAAAATGGGATTCATTCCCCTTTTATACACCTATGGCCGAAAATGAGTGAGAGGATTATAATGTTTTGGCCTTTTGGTGTTTAATAATGGTAATAGGTTTCTAGGTGGGATTTGTAGGGTATAGTTTTATTTTAAAAAGTTGTAGGATTAGAAAAAAAATGAGATTCCTCCCTAAAATATGGTGTTGGCCGAATTGTAAGGGTAGGATTTTTTTTTTTGTTTTGTGGTTTAGTTATGGTAAAGGGATGAGTAGATGAAATTTTAAATGGTGTAGGATGATAAAATTTTTGGTTTTCTTGTCTTTTACAAAAATTAAGGGTAAATAAAATGTAAAAGTGTATATATATATATATAAGTATAGGGGGTTAAAATAAGGATGTGAAATAGAAAAATGTATATTTTTTTCAAAATAAATAGGAAGTTATTGGGAAATATAATATAGAATAAGGTGAAATAATTGTATAAGGATTGGAATGTACTCCTAAAATTTTAAGGGGTCCAATATTACTAAAGTCAAAATAATCAATCGCGAATTAATACTTGAGGAGAAAATATATTCGTATGCTCGAACATAGAGAAGAAGTAATTGACGAAGGAAGGGATAAATAAATGAGTGTCACCTTTTAATTATTATAGGTATTGCGACAAAAATAATTTGTCACTATACAACATCGTATAATATGTTCAAAAAGTCGAGGACCTCACAATAAATAATTTATATTGAAAATATAATTATTTTATATAGCAAGAACTGATCCAATAATACATGTTACTTGTCCAAATCAATGTTGTGAAACTCAGACCGATCTGACAATTCGACCGATCAATTACGAATCAATCATATGCTCGGTCCGGTTGTATACTAAAACCAGGTAGCTAAAAAACCGTTCTCACATGTTAAACCCAGAAAAAAGATTTGAAAATTAACCCGTTTCAATTTCCCCCTTTTTTCGTAAGTAAAATTTTCTTTGTTTTATTACAAAATTTAAAAGAAACATGTATAATAAAATTGCACATAATTTCTTCTTATATTCGATACATATATATATAGATATTAAAATTTATTAATTTATTTTTATTTGTATTTGTTTTGTGGTACATGTGTGTGTATGTATATAGGACAATCAATTTTTAAAAATGGTTTAATCGGTTGAATTAGTGAAACAATTACCTAATTACTAATTCGATTCGATGTCCAATCTGAGTTTTAAAATATTACCCCAAACTCGCCAAATCTTAACACTAAGACTCAAGACCCACCGTAAAATCTATTTAATCGGATATGACACTCAAAATGTGCGAGTTTGTCATGAATTGATTGTAGTTCAATTTGTTGAATGTTTCTAATACAGACCATTGATATGGAATCAATTATCACCAGTCACACTTCTCCCAAGACCTTGTACTAAAAAAAAAAACTAAAATAATGTAAGAGTTTCCACGGGTTAGTTTGAACCCTTCCAATTGCTAACTTTATCCCAATACAATAAATTGTTTAGGATGCTTCAAGGTGTTTAAGTTGTAGGGCAGGTTTCTTGTGTAATCGTCTCATGAATTTAAATCCGTGAGATGGAGCCACACGTGATCCTCGCTCTCTCTCTCTCTCTCTCTCTCTCTCTCTCACACACACACACACACACACACATCCACTTCTCTCATGGCCCCCCTCCTCTCTATCTCTATTTCTCCTCACATCCACTTCTCTCATGCTCTCTCTCTCCTCAAATCCACTTCTCTCATGGTCCCCCCTCCTCTCTATCTCTCTTTCTCCTCACATCCACTTCTCTCATGGTCACTCCTCCTCTCTCTTTCTTCTCACGTCAACTTCTCTCATGGTACCCCCTCTCTATCTTCACATCCTACTCCTTCCATGCTCCTTCCCTTTCTCTCCACACGTCCTACTCTTCTCTGGCCCCCCCCTCTCTTTCTCTCTCCCCACATCCCTATTCTCTATCTACACACATGTAATAAAGGAAAAAGATGGAAAAAATAAAGTATCAATTCTTACGATAAAATATCACACTAGAATCGAAAAATATCAATTTGTTATTAAAATGAAGTATCACTTCTTATGAAAAAGTATCACTTATTAGTAAAAGAATATACTTTTATTAAAACAAACTACCACTTTTTATGCAAATAGTATCACCTCTTATGAAAAGTATCACTCTTAATAAAATAAATATTACTTTTATTTAAAAAAGTATCACATTTTATTAAAATGTATCATTTTTTAATTAAAAAGTATTATTTTTATTAAAATAAGTATCATTTCTTATTAAAAAATATCGCTTTTTATTAAAAAAAAAAAAAAAAAAAAAGTATCAATTCTACTCAATAGTATACATTTCTAAAGTATCAATTTTTGGGTTTTTTTTTCCTGAAGAATTTGGATTTTGCGGGATTTTTAAAGCCCTCGCATATATATATATATATATATATATATATATATATATAGAGAGAGAGAGAGAGAGAGATAGGATGGACATGAGGACATACAAAGGAAAGTATATGAGATGAGTGGAATGTGAGGGAGAGAGAGAGAGAGAGAGAGAGAGAGAGAGAGAGAGAGAGAGAGAGAGAGAACCACATGAGTATATAGAGAGATGAATAAGACTTGAGGAGAGAGAGATAGGGGGACCATGTGAGTTTAGAATTTAGGTAATGAGGATCCGTCTCACGGATTTAGATCAGTGAGATGACTTTACACAAGTTTTTGTGTAATTGATATGGCGCAATTAACTCTAATTACTTTTCTTGATCAGTGTTTTGAATCTTCAATTTCAAGTTGATGTTTTTCTGTAATTCATCACATATATACGTTTGATTTATATCAAGTGCGTACTTAAAAATATATGCATGACATATGAAATAAATACTAATTTAAACAAGAGAATCCAAATTAATTAGTTAATGATAAATCAACCACAAATCTATTTCTTGGAAGGGGGTTGTGCAACTTTTGAGGTTTTTAGAAAGTCACATGGACGTCTATATACACATTCAAACATCCCCTAACTTGTTCTGAAATATGTTGAACTTGTTACCTCTCTCCAATAGAAAAAGGTAAAAAAAAAAGAAAAAGAAATAATAATAATAATAATAATAATAATAATAATAATAATAATAATAATAAGGGTAAAAATCACTTTGCCCCTTCGATGGCACGAAAGCTATTCTAAAAATAACCTA
Source organism: Rehmannia glutinosa (assembly GCA_016081115.2). Taxonomy (NCBI): domain Eukaryota; kingdom Viridiplantae; phylum Streptophyta; class Magnoliopsida; order Lamiales; family Orobanchaceae; genus Rehmannia; species Rehmannia glutinosa. The sequence continues at coordinate 46,531,414 of CM071926.1, read as the reverse complement.
GACAAGTGCACCTACCGTTTTATAGTTTAGTATAACGAGTACCGAGTGTCATTCCCACAAGGTCTATGATTACTAGTACTTACCATTTTTTTATTAGCCTACAAATTTACCAAATGATTTATTGCAAAATAAAAATAAAACGAAAGCAAATAAAAGTGGAACAGGAAACTAAGAACACGAAAGATACACTCGGATTGGAAGATGATGGATTGAAACATGCTTGAATGTAAATCCCTCTAGAACGTCTTTGTGATTTTATCAAAATAAATACAACCATAAACCCTTAAGTTCTAACCATCTCTTAATTTACTTTCAAGCTTCATGGACCATAGAAATTACTAAATTAAGTTAAACAATTTCTCAAGATGAATAACTCCTAACCTCAAGTTGATTAACCAAAATATATTTCTAGTTTAAAATCCCCAAGAATGCATTAGCGATTTATGAATTATCATATTAAGTTTGAGCCTAATGTCGTCCTATCTCTAGGATTGCATGAACTCCTTTCACTTATGTTGGTTTTATCCTGCCATAAATCTCTTGATTACCCGATGAGAAATAAACTTCAAATCAATATTGCGAATAGACCAATTCGAATAAACAAGCATGACATAAGCGAATCGCATGAAAGCATAAGATATCATATTAAAATATTCAAACCAATAATCACAAATAAGTTCTAGGGTTCATCATATTCAAACACTAGCAATTTAGCTCATGATGTAATTGAAAATCAAAACAACATTTAAACAAGAAATTTCTCTCAATATCGACATGAATACTGTAAGTTAAAACTTTCAAAAACCAACACAAGATTCTTCTGATGGATGTATGATGATGAATTGGGGGTGTTCGACTTCCTCTACGAGCGATTTTCAATCCTTGTGCCTTAGCACCTCTCCATGGTGATCCAAACCTTATAACTCTCTTCCTCACCATAATATGTATTTCTCTTCTCTAAAATCTAGCTTCAATCCTCACCCCCATCTTTGGGTTTTTATTAATATTATTTTGGTGAAAGTATTCATTAATAATGGCATCTTTTAGTAGTTTATGTTCCATTTCATTAATTGGGTCATTGAGTGATTATTTTATGTAAAGTTGTTGGTGAAAAGTAGACCTTGTTCAGCAAAATTGGGTGTCAAAAGTGTACAAGAGTTGTCAAAATGTTTAGTTGAAGTGCTTTCCCAAAATACCCTTCAAAAATTGGCGAAACAATCGTGCAAAATGACCATCTTTGAGAAACACGGCCTGACCGTGTTCTGTGCGGTGTTTGGGAGCCTTCGAAAGACACCCGTGTTAGAAAGCACATCATGGCCGTGTTCAATCCAAATAGCTCCAATTCAACGGGTTTGGTTTGAGTTTTCGAGCGTTTTTACATCCATAAACCCAGACTTGTGTTTTGATATGAATCTATGGCCCGAAATTTGCTAGAAACCGCTCCAAATGATCAACTTATACCAATAAGAACACTTCACATTAATATGAATCATGCATGACCAAAAACTTATGAAACTAATAACAAAACAACCTAAAATCTATTATAGTAAACAAGGAAAACATGTACGAAAAACACTTACAAAATACTTCCAACTTAGAACTTTTCTGGTCCATAAACAAATCATAAAACCATAAGGAGAGATTTGATACATAACAACACAAAAAGAGATCCTTTCCTCAGCAAGCATGATTCATACTTGAACTCATCACTCCACAAATACTGATAGTTATGCGCAACTTCAATCCAATAATGCCATGAAAATATAAAAACTCAATCGATTTTTGTAGTTAGTTTACTAATCACATAACCCAGCATCTTGAACTTTATTAGAATAAAAAATGCAAGCAATATACATTCTTTTTTTAGGACATTCGAGACATTCTTCCGCTAGATTTAAATTTTGAATTTCAGTTCAAATACTCATAGGGTGGTTTCCCACACTCATATTCATGTCGCCATTTTACGTAAAAGATAAACATAGGGCTCATGAATATTCCTAGTTACTAAGCAGCAGCAAATAAAGGAGTATAACCTCGATTGGTCCAATTATGATTATTATTATTTTTGTTTTTTTATGGTTCATTGGCTTGGTTGAACAACCAACTAACCACCACTAAATCAAGAGTTCTCAGACGTTTATAGCCATAAGTATCGTTGCATATTCTTAGCAAATCAAGTATTATGGTATTAGAAATCTCGTAAAAATTCAGCCCACGGGTCAATCTATCCTAAACAATCAATTATTTTGCGTTTAAAACATAAATTATAAAGCTAATTCAGGTTTGGGCAAGGTGATTGACCAACAAATACTCAATTTGTTTCCTTCAAAACAATAAACTCAAAATAAAAGCAAGCACACAAACATTCTAAAGAGAATCGACAAAGATGCAATCGTATCTACTCTTTACTTAAAGGTTCACATTGTCCTTAATGTGAAAGAATGAGATGAACATAACACACAAAGAACACACAAAAAATAAAAGAAAATAGAAGAAAAGAAAAGAGGGGAGAAAAAGAAAGACAAGACCTTACTGCGAGGATTTAATCAATATAGTGCGACCATTGGGTTGTTCTCGCCCACGATCATGTTCTTACGTGCAATGTTTGGGAGCCTCGAACACACCTATGTTAGAAAGCACACCCTGAACGTGTTCAATCCAAAAGGATCTGGTTTGACGCGTTTGACTTGGGTTTTCAAGCATTTTCGCACCCATAAACCTGGATTTATGTTTTGACAAAAAGTTTTCTAGAAATCGCTCCAAATAATTAGCCTACACCAATAAGATGTAACGACCCAATTTTATGAAATTAAAGTACTCTAAAAATATTATTAAGAAAACACAAATTTATAAATTAAAGTGATCCCAATAATTATAAAAAGGTTGATTTAGAATTTTTAATTCTTAAAAAAAATAAAATATAATGATAATAATAATAATTCTTCCAAATTAAATATCCAAAAATTATTCCAAGCATAAATCAGAAAAAACATTAAAAGACATAAATCCAAAATTTAGTTCGATCATAATTATTTAAAATATAAATATAGCATGACTCCACCATCTACAACATCATATCTTCAGTCGGATTCCTCAACCTAAAAGTCAAGATAATGATAGGGGTGAGCTTCATCTCGCTCAGTAGGGATATATCTGTCAATATTTAATATAACATGAAAAGCATTCACATAATTACAACAATAAATTCTTTAATTTCTCTTTTTTTCTCTCGCCGCCATTCGTGCATATGGCATTGCGGGTTCACCCCGAAGATACGTTTGATCCCGGATCCTTTTCATGGCCCCTAACTTATATGAATTTCTTTCATCTTGACATATATCGCAATCAATGAAGTATAATCATGGAACATTAAATAAAGACAAATAATATAAAAATTTACTACCTTAATAATCACAGATATTCGATGTAAAAAATGAGAAATAAAAGTCCAAGTCCTCGACCCCTTCGTTTTCGACGTTAAATAAATATATATAATTAATATGTGATTTTAATAAATCGTACTAATTAATGAAATAATTTGTAAAAAAAAATATTGAAAGAAGCTTGTGAATTGGGAATTATATATATATATATACATATACATAGGAAACTTGAATAATAAGTAGAAAAAATATCATACCTTATAATTATTTGAAATTTGGTGTAAAATTGTGTAAGAAGTTATACATATTTATACTAATTAATTTTAACCCCTAAATAAACTCTAAAATAGCCCCTACAATCAACCCCTAAACTAACCCCTAACATAACCCCTAATTTAACCTCTAAGTAAAATATTGATTATACTATTAATAATTATCATAATAAAGATAATGATAAAAACATAATAAATATAACATGTATATAATTTTATTAAGAAAGGATACACATAATATTATTGATAATTATTAGTCTAATAAAGATAATAATTTTATATTTAAGTGTTCTAATTTTTTTAAATCGAGATCTTAAATACTATCCCTCTTAATAAGAAAAGTTCTCACGAAATGTTTGATAAATGGTTTTATCAAAATTTTACGATTTTGTTTTTATACAAAACAATACTTTTTAAAATTATCCAAATACTCCTAAATGATTTAAAATGGTTTTAATAATTTTTACTATTGAGTATTTCCTCAAATTTATTTTACAAAATTGGATAACCATTTAATGATTTTTGTGTCAATGGGTTTTTACATTGAAACTATATTTCTAATGTTGTCCTAAATACTCCCGATCTTTAAAATATTTTTACGAAGGTTTGGAGTATTTCTTGAGGTTTATTTTCGGCTCAAAAATCGGACAACATGTCATTTAGCAAAGCGGACTTCTCTCGACCAAAGAGGTGGCTCGGAACAAGTTTGACTAGCATGCAAACTTTCAACTCTAAAAATTGTGGGTGACCGGTCATCGCGTGGAGGGCGACTGTCCGCACCTAGGGCACCGTCGACCCCCCGACCACCACCCCCCGTGTAATTTTTGTTGCGTTCGCTTTTCTAATCTTATTTGTGCACGACCGTCGCCTCTATTTGACAAAAAAATCGACCGTTTGACAAAGATACAACTTTCCCTTAATTTGTGGGATGGATTTCTAACAACTCTTTTCTTCAATTATCTTGGTATTTTTTACAGAATTCATGTCCCCAAGAGGAGCCTATCATGTACATGACATCTTCTATAAATAGAGGAAGAATTGAAGCAACAAAATAAGAGAGAAAACTACAACACAACAAGATACACTTGTTCTTACATTGTCTTATTTCTTGTTGTAATTTGCCTATCTATCCACTTTCACATTCTTGAGGTCTAGGCTTTTCTTGATTACACTTGCACTCTATTGTATTATCAATTATCGAGTTGTAATCTTGAATTTGGGTAATCATTCAACACAAGATATCATTGTTAGTGTTCTTGTGGTAAGAACATACTTGGGTGATCTAGGTGTTAGGTGTAAGAAGATTGTGGTAATCTTCTTGTTGAGGTGTTGAAGAATTTGGTATTCTTCAAGGTTGAAGATTGTGGTAATCTTCACAAGGTGCCGTTGGAGATTGTGGTAATCTTCAAGTGAGATTGTGGTAATCTCAAAGGTGGTGTTGAAGAAGAGTGTGATGCTCTTCAAGGTGTTGTTGTAAGTTGGTGTTGTATTAATTTTTGGTAAATTAATAAAATCTTTTTTTCTTTTTGAAATCCATCCCGGATATACTGGGGTGGTAGAGGATTAGGCCCTAGGTGGGTTGAACCTCTATAAATCGACGTGTGTTGTTTACATTCCGCACCTTTATTATTGTCTTTGAGCATTCGGTTCTAAAAAGAGGGTAAAATCGAAAAGATGGAGATAATCTATTCACCCCCCCTCTAAATTATCGTAGCCGCTTGGACTTACAAGTGGTATCAGAGCCAAACTCTTTGGCAAGCTCGTTTCACATCGCGAGTGAAGAGAAACGATCGTCGGCTACGAACGAAGCTTATCTATCCGACACCTCCACCACCAAGCCACCTCTATTTGATTCCAAAAATTATATATTTTGGAAAGAAAGAATGGAATGTCATTTACAAGGTTGTGGGTTCGATATTTGGAATGTCGTCATAAATGGAGAAATCATTCCAATGATAAACACACCTCACACATCCAAAGGATTCAAAGAGCTCAATGATGAAGAGAAGAAAAATATCTCCTTAAACGGTAAAGCTCTCAATATTTTTTATTGTTCATTTACTAATTTGGAATATGAACATATTGTAGGAATTCGATAGGCACATGAAGTATGGCAAAGATTAGAAGCCATCTATGGAGTATTTGCAAATGAAAGGAGTCAAACAAAAGCATCTACTTCTCAAAAGGATACAAGCTCAAATCTAAGGAACAAGCCTCTTACAACTTCCAACCATGAAGAAGTTGAACATTGTCTTATGGGCATCGAAGAAGAAAACGAGGTATGTCTTAAACCCTCTACTTCTTATGATATTGTTATTCAAAATGATTGTGGTGATTTGCAAAATGATTTTGATGATCTTCAAAATGAATTCCAAGGTTTACTTGTTAAATACAAAATTTTGAAAAAGGAATTCATTGTTTTGAAAAATGATAAGGATAGTTTACTTCCAAGGAATTCACTCTTGACAAAGTTAGAAACCTTGAGAAAGAAAATAGTACTCTTGTTGCGGATATAAATTGCTTGAAAAATTATTTATCTAAATCCAACTTGAGTACCGATAGAATGACCGATATTGTTTATTGTTGTGATAATTCGAAACTAGAACTTGATCATAAGCCTAAGGGTGTCAATCACATGAAAAAGAATCAAGTCTCTAAGCACGTTGGTCATTATGCTCCTAGAATTATTACATGCTTTTATTGCGGTAAAAAGGGTCATACGGTAAAAACTTGTCGGGCTAGAAATAGCTCTAATTATTGTTGGAGACCTAAAAGTCTCAAAGCTAATCCTAAAGGACCCAAGCACTTGAGGGTACCACAAAATAATGTTTTATTAGGTACCCGGAAAAATAAAAATCGGAGAAAATTCATACCGCCAAGAAGACATCAAATGACCAATTCATTTGATCAAAGGAGAAAACATTTTCAAAGCTAATTTCCAAGAAGAGGATATAATCAAAACTGGGAAGAACACAATCCTTGGAAATGGCAAATACATCATCAACAAGATGTTTTTCAAAGAAGAAGAGACTATCAATGGGAAGGACAAAAATCTTGGAAATGGAGCAATTGGAGAAACCATCATCAACAAGAAGATTTTCAAAAGGGAAGATATCATCAACAATGGGAAAGACACAACCCATGGAAACGGCGTAATTGGTAAACTGTATCTCCCTATTTAAATATGCACTTTATTTTATTTCTATGCATGTTTTTATTTGTGTCTTAATTGCAAAATGAGTTTTCATGTATTTAATTTTTAAATTAAGGTCTTCAAAAACTTATTTGTATTTCTAAAACCTTTTAAAAAAGGAGACCATACATGTTATTTTTAAAACTCTTGTGCATTTTTGTAGACTAATGTGTATTATCATCTCTTATGGATTTTTATGGCATGAGCTTACTTGTGATATCTCTTAGCCTACACTTTTATCATTTTGACTTGTGCTAGATTTTTTTTAAGAATTGTGTAGGATTTACATATTTTCACAAATGACCATTTATGTCATTACTTGTCAAGAAAGGCATAAATTATCGAGGTACGTTTACTTGTGTTATTCTTACTCTTATAGACTCGATATATGTATTGCCATGTGCCTATGTGCTTGTTTTTCATAGTATTTCATACAAGTGCCATTAAGAGGATTTTTAGATTTTTGAAAGGCACTATTCGATATTTGATTGCACACATTTACTTTGTCAACTCTTGTTCAAATACTTCTTTTAAATGAGGTCTCAACTATATGCTATCGGATTTTCAAATTTCAAAAGAGACCTTTTGTAGCTTTCTTAAGCTTATTTGAACTTGCATGATTTAGTAGACTCTTGATGATCTTCTAAATGCATAGTATGTGTTTCTTGCTTCATTGTATATATATATATAGTGTCTATTTCTACTATGCTCTTATGAAAGATATTTTGTGATTGATGATTGAGACATGTTTTTACACTTGGGCTATTTTTTTCTTGCTTATATAAGCGTTGCCGTTAATGAGTTTGTTAAGTTGTGTAGATGAAGTACTCCAAATATTAGTTACCTCAAAATATTTGGATGTAAATGTTCTATTATGAACACCTTAGATCAATTGGATGTCCTATGATGATAGTGATGAAGAAGACAAAAAGGGTATTCCGGAACAAACTCGATGACCAAGGCAACATTGGTCGAACTAAGGCGAGGTTAGTAGCTCGAAGGTATTTTCAAGAAGAAGGTAATTAATTTTGATGTAACATTTGCACTCATAGCACATTTAGTAGCTATTTGCATTTTACTTGCTCATTCTTGTTTTAAGAAAACTTCAAGCTTTACCAAATGGATGTTAAATCCAACTTTCTAAATGGTTTTATTCAAATATAAGTCTATCGGAGTTTAAAATTTTAGGCCAAATGATTTTTTAAAGGCTTTGTACGATTGATAGACTTAGCTATTTTTGCAAAATGATTTTACAAAAGGTAAAGTTGATACTACACTTCTTGTTTTGTAAAAGGGCAAGGTTGTTTACTTGTGCAAATTTATGTTGATAATATTTATGGTGCTACTAATAAATATTTGTGCAAGATAATTTTCCAAGTCAATGCAAGGTGAACCTAAGATGATCATGATGAGGGAAGCTCAAATTTGATCATTGGAATTCAAATTACTCAATGCCAAGAAGACGGTTATATTTCAAAGGAACTCTTGAAGGAGTTAAGCATTGAAGAAAGAAGAACTATCTCAACCTCTATGGCTAAAGATTGACAAAGGTTGAGAAAGGCATATTGGCCTACAAACAAATTCGAGGTATGTTTTCCTGTATTATTTCTATAGACTTGACATTCCATATGCCTTATGTCTATATGCTCGACTTCAAAAACTATCCCAACGAATCTCATTAAAGTGCCGTTAAAAGAAATTTTCAAATATTTAAAAGGCACTTCTTCTTATGACTTGTTGTATCCAAAGCTTTAAAACGTTCTTATTTTTCGGGATAACAAGTCCGGTCAAAATTATTCAAACTATGGTTCGTCATAATCGAACTAAACATATTGAGATTCGATATAATTGTTAAAGGATTGCATGTTTTAACAAAAACTTGAGATGTGTTTAATTCCGTCTCAAGGATAACTCGCGGACTTTCTAATCACTCACCGCCGAGTATTTTACCTCATTTCGAGCTTGATTATGACATAATGTATTTTGAATGAGGTCTACATTTGCATTTTGCACGTTTTAAAACTTAGGGGCGAAAAATCGGATTTTTGGATCAAATTTCGGATTTTCAAAACAGAAAAGAACCACAAGCCGATTGGGGGTAAGACCGGCCGCCTGTCGCCGACCGGCCGCCCTGCCGACCGTCGCCTCTTGGCCATTGTTTGGCTTAAAATGGTTCTGTTTCCAAACTTAGCCATTATGGCTTATTTTGTCCATTTTTCGTCCCCTTCGCAAATTGCACACAAATTTCACTCCAAATTTGTTTTATTGCATACATTTTATACTTTGGGGATTATCTAGCTCGGTTATCATCATCATTGATCGTCTTTACCGATCGAATGGTAAGAATTTCACTCTCTTTAGCTCAATTGGGTTGAACCCTTGAGTTTGTGGCTTATATGTATTTTTCTTGATACAATTCATATATTTTTGTGATGAGCTTATTGATTGTTTATGAATGATATTTGTTAAATTGCATTTGGTGATGAAAAACTTGGCTTGATTACATTTACAAGGGCTATATATATCTTCTTCAATTTTTGACGCCCGCCAAGTGTTCGATAAAATGTCTCAATGAAAAATTCATCACCTACATGATTCTCTCGATTTCAAAAGACTTATATATTTATAGAGATCATGTTTTGTTTCTCAAATGAGTTTTCATAAGCTTCTACAAGTCGTATGATTCGACTTTTTCCTCCTATTTGGTTTATAAGCTTCAATGTTCAAATAGCTCGATACATTGGTTTAGTTGCGCACCTTGATATGAATATATGATGTATTTATCGTGCTGACATTCTTTTTGATGATTCCAAAGGGGGAGAAACAGGTTATAAGCTCTTTAGCTCAAAGAAACTAAGATAAGATTAACGAAAAGAAGCTATAAGCTATGCCTTCATATAGCCATAAGTTGTGGATCATATTTAGTCCACTTGGTGCATTATGGTTATGTATGAATCATGGTCCATTGGTTGTAGTATGGACTTATATACGGTTCTAATGATGTCTCTTTGACAGGGGGAGCTTTTAAGTTTTTCATACTTAAGCTCAATATCGAAAAGCTAAGATTTTAGCTTATGTTGAAGTTGCTTCTATATTACTCTTGTTGTGCATGTTGATAGGGGGAGCATTTGCTATATGTGTTTGAATATCTCTACTCCCGTCCTTGTGTTTTTATTGCATGGAATGTTGTCGCTCACAACGGATAGTTCTCTTTAACCGGTAAAATTATTGTGTTTTCAAAATCGACCTCGTTAAAATTGTTTTGGTTTGTAATCATCAAAAAGGGGGAGATTGTTTGATAAATGGTTTTATCATGATTTTGATGATTTTGATTTTACACCAAAACAATGGTTTTAAAGGTTGTCCAAATACTCCTAAATGATTTAAAATGATTTTAATATTTTCCGGAGTATTTCTTTAGGTTTTATTTTCGACAAAATTGGACAACACTTTTAATGATTTTTTGTTAATGTATTTTTACACCAAAACAATGTTTCTAAATATTGTCCTAATACACCCGATCGGTCTAAAATATTTTCACTATTTTTCGGAGTATTTCTTGAAGTTTATTTTCGATATAAAATTGGATAACACTTTTGTTTTGAGGTCAACCTATCAGATAGGGCAACCCGTGCACTGAAAGTTGAGAAAACAAAACTTCATGTTTGCGAGAAAATGGTCAGTGGCAAATCGGCAGTGCCGTCGACCGTCGCCTACTATAGGAGACCGTGCACTGGAGCAAAAATTGAAACAAAACGTTTTCTTTCCAAACCCACGAGGGGACGGGTTGAGGCATAGGTCGGCCGAGGTAGACTCTCGACCGATCGCCCTATGTAAATGTGTATTCTCATTTTCAAACATCTATTTGTGCGCGACCGACGCTCTTAAGTTGACAAAGAAAATGTAACCATTGTGCAAACAGACATCTATTTGTGCGCGACCAGATTTTAGCTTATGTTGAAGTTGCTTCTATATTACTCTTGTTGTGCATGTTGATAGGGGGAGCATTTGCTATATGTGTTTGAATATCTCTACTCCCATCCTTGTATTTATATTGCGCGGAATGTTGTCGCTCTCAATGGATATTTCTTTTTAACCGGTAAAATTAATTTGTTTTCAAAATCGACCTCGTTAAAATTGTTTTGGTTTGTAATCATCAAAAAGGGGGAGATTGTTTGATAAATGGTTTTATCATGATTTTGATGATTTTGTTTTTATACCAAAACAATACTTTTAAAGGTTGTCCAAATACTCCTAAATGATTTAAAATGGTTTTAATAATTTCGGAGTATTTCCTCAAGTTTATTTTCGACAAAATTGATAACACATTTAATGATTTTGTGTCAACGGGTTTTTACATTGAAACTATATTTCTAATGTTGTCCTAAATACTCCCGATCGGTTTAAAATATTTTTACGAATTTTTGGAGTATTTCTTGAGGTTTATTTTCGACAAAAATCGGACAACATGTCATTTAGGAGGAATCGACTTGGCCGACCAAAGAGGCGACCTGACTGGGAACAAGTTTCGCAAACAAAACTTCGACTCTAAAATTGGTCGGGGTGACCGGTCACCGTGGAGGCGACCGGTCGACCCTCCCGGGACCGGTCACCCCGTAATTTTTGTCGCGTTCTTTTCTAATCTTATTTGTGCGCGACGGCCGCCTCTATTTGACAAAGAAAAATCGACCGTTTGACAAAGATACAACTTTCCCTTAATTTGTGGGATGGATTTCTAAATGCCTCTTTTCTTCAATTGTCTTGGTATTTTTACGTAATTCATGTCCCCAAGAGGAGCCTATCATGTACATGACATATTCTATAAATAGAGGAAGAATTGAAGCAACATAATAAGAGAGAAAACTACAACACAACAAGATACACTCAAGAATACACTTGTTCTTACATTGTCTTATTTCTTGTTGTAATTTGCCTAGCTATCCACTTTCACATTCTTGAGGTCTAGGCTTTTCTTGATTACACTTGCACTCTATTGTATTATCAATTATCGAGTTGTAATCTTGAATTTGGGTAATCATTCAACACAAGATATCCTTGTGAGTGTTCTTGTGGTAAGAACATACTTGGGTGATCTAGGTGTTAGGTGTAAGAAGATTGTGGTAATCTTCTTGTTGAGGTGTTGAAGAATTTGGTAATTTTCAAGGTTGAAGATTGTGGTAATCTTCACAAGGTGCCGTTGGAGATTGTGGTAATCTTCAAGTGAGATTGTGGTAATCTCAAAGGTGGTGTTGAAGAAGAGTGTGGTGCTCTTCAAGGTGTTGTTGTAAGTTGGTGTTGTATTAATTTTTGTTAAATTAATAAAACCTTTTTTTCTTTTTGAAATCCATCCAGGATATACTGGGGTGGTAGAGGATTAGGCCCTAGGTGGGTTGAACCTCTATAAATCGACGTGTGTTGTTTACATTCCGCACCTTTATTATTGTCTTTGATCATTCGGTTCTAAAAAGAGGGTAAAATCGAAAAGATGGAGATAATCTATTCACCCCCCTCTAGATTATCGTAGCCGCTTGGACTTACACGAAATTCGTTAAATCAATAAATTTTCGGAAACAAAAATGTATTTTTTTACACGAGTAGTTCTTTGTCTAATATGGAAAGTACAGATGCAATAATGCTTTTGAAAATGACGACTTGAATTCAGAAAATGTAATTCTAAAATATGATGATATAATATGATATTTTGAATAGCATGACATAATAAATTCCATACCTTGAGAAATCCGACGAGATATGACGGAGGTGGATGTCACTATAAATTTTATTTTTAAAAAATATTTGAAACATATTTTTTCTAAACAAGTCTACAGAACCGTAGACCTGCTCTGATACCACTTGTAACGACCCAATTTTATGAAATTAAAGTACTCTAAAAATATTATTAAGAAAACACAAATTTATAAATTAAAGTGATCCCAATAATTATAAAAAGGTTGATTTAGAATTTTTAATTCTTAAAAAATAAAATATAATGATAATAATAATAATTCTTCCAAATTAAATATCCAAACATTATTCCAAGCATAAATCGGAAAAAAAATTAAAAGACATAAATCCAAAATTTAGTTCGATCATAATTATTTAAAATATAAATATAGCATGATTCCACCATCCACAACATCATATCTTCAATTGGATTCCTCAACCTGAAAGTCATGATAATGATAGGGGTGAGCTTCATCTCACTCGATGAGGATATATCTCACAATATTTAATATAACATGAAAAACATTTACATAATTACAACAATAAATTCTTTAATTTCTTCTTTTTCTCTCGATCGCGATCTGATATAGCATTGCGGTTCACCCCGAAGATACGTTTGATCCCGGACCCTTTTCATGGCCCCTAGCTTATATGAATTTATTTCATCTTGACATATATTGAAATCAATGAAGTATAATCACGAACATTAAATAAAGACAAATAATATAAAAATTCCCTACCTTAATAATAACAGATATTCGACGAGAAAATGAGCAATAAAAGTCCAAGTCCTCGACCCCTTCGTTTCGATGTTAAATAAATATATATAAGTAATATGTGATTTTAATAAATCGTACTAATTAATGAAATAATTTGTAAAAATAAATATTGAAAGAAGCTTGTGAATTGGGAATTATATATATATATACATATACATAGGAAACTTGAATAATAAGTAGAAAAAATATCATACCTTATAATTATTTGAAATTTGGTGTAAAATTGTGTAAGAAGTTATACATATTTATACTAATTAATTCTAACCCCTAAATAAACTCTAAAATAGCCCCTACAATCAACCCCTAAACTAACCCCTAACATAACCCCTAATTTAACCTCTAAGTAAAATGTTGATTATACTATTAATAATTATCATAATAAAGATAATGATAAAAACATAATAAATATAACATGTATATAATTTTATTAAGAAAGGATACACATAATATTATTGATAATAATATTTTTATTTAAGTGTTCTAATTTTTTTTTTTTTTTTTAAATCGGGACCTTACATAAGAACATCTCACAAGAATAGAATCATGCATAACCAAAAACCTACGATACTATTAACAAAACAACCTAAAATCTATTAAAATAAACAAGGAAAACATGCATGAAAATACACTTATCACCTTTTTACTATTGAGTTTGTATCAAATACTCTCTCTACTATCAACCAACGTTGCCAAAGTGGATTTTTTGCATAGAATTTGTCCGATGCTCTCGGGATCTCCTGGGATTCTACCATACTAGGAGAGGTTTGAGTTCTTGATGCTCGATGGGAGTGGCTCGGCCAAGATGGTTGGAGCAAAGCGGACTTCTCTGCTTCAGTGAGGTGGCTCGCGAGTTGGCTTGACTAGCATGCACAACTTTCAACTACTCCGTGGGCGCATAAGTGTGGACCTAAGAGCGTTGGATCTGTTCATGACTTTTTTTCTAGCGGAAGGCTAGTCTTCTTGATTCTATCCCCGACCTTCACTCGTTTTGTCTTCTCCACCTAAGTTGAGGTCTTCAGTGGTTGGCGGTGTTCTGGGAGATCTCTTAGTAGCTTTGGCCGGCGCCTGATGCCTTAGAGCATTCCAGACATCTACTTCAGCGGGCGACGCCCTTCCCATCGGAGGAGGAGGAGGCGCCCTTCTGAGAGGAGGGGGGTTGTCCTCCCGCTTCGGGAGGTCTCTCTTCTCACCGATTCACTACCCTGCACTAATGACTTGAGAGTTAGTTCCACGAGCTTGCAATCCTGCAGATCTTCGTGACATGGCGTTCCCCCCGCATAACTCCAAAATGATGTCAAGGTTAAATATGCAGATCACTCAAAGTTAATGTTTCGAATGTATATCCAACTTCTTCTCCAAAGTCGGTAATTTTTTCAGTATGGGAACTTGCTCACGACACCAACAAACGTTAGATGCATGACCACTAAGATAATCTTAGTGAGACCATTCCGACGCTCAAGTTAATACAAATTGGAGAGAAAATCCATAGAAAAGAACAACACTTAAGAGTAATGAATTCAGAATACATAAAAATAACAAGGAGATACCTTTTCAATACCTGGGTTGATGGGCTACAGGGGTCTTGTGCGATGAAGGGGGCTCGTGGGCCGGTGGATCAGATGGGGTGGGATAACTATATCTCAGTAATCCAATAGTAATTAATAATATTGGATAATTAATTAAGTAATTTAGGAATTAAATAACGTGTAAAATAATAGAATAATAATAAATGGAAAAAGTCGAATTTTTCCCCAACAGAATCATATTTAATCAATAAGAAATAAACAAATAAGTTTAATATATAATAAAATTAAGTTTAAAAAAAAACCTATTTAACTTTTTTCTATAAATTTTATTTTAATTAATAGTTAATACTTTATTTTCTTCATTCATCTTTCATATTTATTTTGTGTATTTATTATATAATGCTTTGTTTTTTTAAATTTTGAATTACATAGTGTGTAATATTTTAGATGTAATCAAAATTGAGGTATAAATATTCATATACAGAAAATTATATAGGTTTAACTTTATTAAGAGTAATTTTATCCTAACATTAATTTATAGTTAGATCCAGAGGTAAGTGTTATATTTTGGAAGACTAGGGTAAGTGAGACATAAAATCAGGTCAAGGCTAGAGATGGCAGTGGGGTGGGGAATTCCTTCTCCTCGTGGGATCCGCCCCGAGCAACGGGGATTCCCCGAATTTCCCCCGTGGGGACGGGATGGGGAATTTTTTTCCCCGTTTGGGACGGGCGACGGGGATCATACTCTTCGCCTGTTCCCCGCATGAATCGAATATTAATATATAATATAATATTTTAAATAAATATAATATATTTTAAATATATACATATTAAATATAATAAAATGACAAAATTCTTAATTTATTTTATTAATTATTGTTTTATTAGTTATTTTATATAATTTATATATTTTAAATATTTAAAAATAGTTACTTTTTTTAAAAAAAAATATTATTTTTGCAAAAAAAAAAATAAGTTGAAACCGGGGACGGGGATGGGGGGGATTTTTTCCCCGTTTGTCTCACGGGGACGGAGACGGGGATTCCCCGCGGTCGCGAGGACGGGAATGGGGATGGCTCCCCCGTCCCTGCCCCGCCCCGTTGACATCCCTAGTCAAGGCGTGTTAATGTAGTTTGCCCTAATTTTAATTATGCTGTGGGGATATTTTAAGATTTTAATGGTAGACAGGGGTATTTGTTACAAATTACAATATCAATAGCACAATGGAGTAAAAGTGAATTTGACCCTAATAATACCAAAACCACTGCACATAAGTGGTGCAGGTAGTAAGCAGGACCACAAATGGATAAGAATTGAAGTGGAACTTTGTTAATGGTCCCCTCACAAAGTACAAAGTACAAAAGCACTGTATTATATTATAATGTACTAAAATTAAGTCCTCATTATTGCAGTTTTATGATAGGAGTGTAGGACCAATGGAGAGTATATTTGCTGCAGATTTAAGGGACCATACATACATAGCCCATAAAATTGCTCACAGTTTTTGTCCATTCATTTGCATCAGAACGCTTTCACAGGTGATGAAAACCAGTTTCCTTTTTGTTTTTTAATGCAAAAATAATTTACTTAAAAACTCACTTTTTGATGGAGGGTTTTGGCATTTGCAAGTTTAAAATAGTAACTGTTATTTTAAGATGATGTTCATTGTTCAGCACATAGTTCCATCTTTTTCTTACACCAATTGTGAAATGGACATTGCTTTTCTCGGTTCTAAATTTATATAAAATATCATTTCATGATTCATCATAACATATTTTTAATTTTAATAAAAAAAATGGAAAGGTAACTTATATCTCAATAGTTAAAACTAAAAACACTCACTAAAAATGGAACCGTACAAGCCTTCTTTATCTTTTAAATTTTTTAAAATCTTGTATGGATCATAGTACTTTTCCTACTCTTTAACAAGTTGTAACATCCCGCTATTTTGTAATCTATTTCTCTTTTACGTGAGATATTTATATTTGATGAGATAAAATTGATTTTTTTATTATTTTCCTATTTTAATTTATATAATTAATTAATGTTCATTACTATTAACTATTAGGTCAAATTATTATTAAGTTGCCCAAATCATTACACCAAGTCTTGGCCCACCACCCCATGTATCAATAGCCTATCCATATTCATTGTAAGTAACATCAATCTGAAATTTATTATTTAATTATTTCCTTTGCTATTGGATTATTCTTTGGACACTTGCTAACTTGAGTATTGGAGGGACCTTCTTCTTGGATAACCTCACGCTCTCTCAACTTGTTTGTTCATGTTGCATGCTAGTTTTTCCGCAAGAGTACTTTTGTTTTGGAGTTACTTTGACTAAATGACTTGTATTGTTGGTCTATCAGACTCATACCTTGACTCGGAGTTATCAACACTTTTGAGCAGCATCAATATTATTGTTTATGTCATTTAATAGAATTTTTCGTATTTATCCTCATTTTAATTACTTCTCTAAGTAACCTTGTCAATTTTTGTATACCACTAGTAACTTTTCAAATATTCATGTTATTTTTTTTATTTTTGCCATGTCACACAATACTGGCTAATTTAACAGATTGTGGTGTTTGCCACAAAATATTGCAATGGCGCCTCCCACACAATTTTTTTATTTTATTTTATGCCTGACAATGTAGGCGCCATTTTGAATGGTGCCTGCCACCTTTTTCAGACACACCAATAGGCGCTATTGGTGAGGGCGCATACTCCTCTATATAATGGGGTGCCCTCTCCTTTTCCCCCCACACCATTCCTCAGTCTTTCCCGAAAATACTCTCGAGTAGTCAGCTTCACTATTGTCTGAGTCTGCTGGTTCTTTGCACTTAGCTGTTTCAGCAGTCTCAGCAGCCAACATGGCTTTCTTCTTTTCTTGTCTTCTTTCTCTAAAGACTCTTCTATCCTCTTCATTTCAATATTTGTTGACTGGTGGATAAGGACAGTCAACACAAAAATGTCCTGGTTGTCTGCAGTTCCAACACAGGTTCTCTGCTCTCTGCAAGTCAGCTCTCTCAGTCCTCTGATTATTAGCTCTATGATATTCAGTTCTTTGATGTTCAACTCTCTTGGGTGGCCTGTCCTCCCTTGCTTTGGAGGGTGCTGAGTGGCTTCTTGAGGATTCACCCTTGTTCCTTTTGTAGTTCTTATTGAAGAACTTGTTGAACATTTTTACCATTAGGGCAATTTGCTCCTGGTCTATTATTTCCTTTGGCTCAGCTTTCTTCCCTTCACTGGCCATTAGTGCAGCTGTCTTGGGCACAACTGTTTCTTCTTGCTCCTTTCTTCTCAACTCAAACTTATATGCCTTGAGGTCTGAGAATAACTCATGGTTTGATGTTTTGGAGAGGTCTATGGAATCTGAGGGCCATGACCTTCATTTCCCACTCAGCTGGGAGAGACCTTAGGATCTTCATACACCTCCTTCAGTGTATACTCCTTTCCCAGAGTTGAAATCTCATTGGTGATTTCTGTAAATCTGGTATCCAGCTGATCCAAATTCTCACATGCAATCATTTTAAAATTTTCAAACTTTTGGACTGCAACAGTTAATTTATTTTCTTTGATTTGATCAGATCCTCCACAAATCAAAGTGAGTTATTCCCAAATTTCTTTGGCTGATTTGCAAGATTTGACTTTGTTGAACATAGCCTTATCCAAGGTTTTATTAAGAATGTCCTTGGCAACATTGTCAAGATTGTATATCTTGTTATCTTCGTTGGTCCATTCACAACGAGGCTTCTCAACCATAAAAGGTCTGGGCTCTGCTGCAGCATCATTTCCTTCAGCTGGAGGTGCTTTTCTTACAGCAGTGTTGAACTTTAGAATTTGCAGTGGCTCATCCTCTATCACTAGCCACATCTCATCGTGCAAAAATGATAGATGAGCCTGCATACGAATTTTTCAGTCATCAAACTCTTACACATTGAACATAGGAATGCGAATTAGATTTGTTTCCAGATAATAACTTTGCTTTTGAAATAAAAGCTTTAAAAACTCAAGTGTTGTTTCTTTTGAAGAGACTGAGATCAGTGCGAAATGCTCAATGAACCAACCGCTCTGATACCACTTGTAGGTCCCAAGGGGTGAGTAACGTAGTAAGGTTTAGAAGGGGGGGTTGAATAAACCTTACCAAATTTTTGATTTAGTCATTTTAAATATTTTTAGAGTTAATCACAGACCAGCTTAGTCCTTGAGGGACACCTAGATTGGCGTACTTCAGCAAGGTTACCCACTCACTCAATGCACTGACCGAGTTGTTGATAGTATAACTCAGCTGGGATCAGCTAACAATTAAATTACAGTCGATTTGGTTTTTGTTCAGAAGACTTTTCACCCTTGTTGTTTTAAACTTGTTTTTCAACACTTGTTTTTATCAATGGTTATTATCAGTTGAGTTCAGCAGATATAACTTAACAACATGTTGGGTATCTTTCTGCCTCGAAAGATTGATACACTAAGTACCAAAAGAAAACAAATACAGACTCGATCGCCTATTATACAGATTTTTACTCTAGACTCAAAGTAACTCGAAAAATGAAAATCGAATCAAAGAATACAACAACTCGTAAAGAGGGATAAAACCCTAGATCCGAATATTGAGATTATTCGGCTCAGGGACTCAAAACCCTAACAAAAGTGTCACAAAGAATCACCCCAGTACCACGAGGAAGAAGCCACAAGAAAGCCTTGCCACAAGACCAAACCTCTCGGCCTTTCACCAAGAAACCCCTCGAAACCCTGGTAGAAATCGGACCACCCAAAACCCTAATCCACTCGGAAAAGGATCTCGTACACAAAGTTGGTGAACAAGACAAGAAGCCTGAAAGATCTCACCTCTCACACACAGAAAACCCCAAAGAAATCCAAATTGGGGGTCGGAGTTTTTAGAGAGAGAGAGAATCGCACGAAGCGAGAGAGGGTTCGAGAGAGAGCCGGAGAGATGAGAGAGAAACAGAAGACAAGATAATGAATTAGGGTTTCAGCATAGTACCCTTAAATAGACAAGGAGTCAACGGCTCAGATCCAATCGAGATCAACGGTCCCGATCAAGCGAGGAAGGATCCGCGGATGATAACACCGGATCCGCGGTCCGACTCGATGCTTAGTCAGAAAATGGGTTAATGGGTTTGGGTGGTGGCTTTAGTCTTGGGTCGCAAATTTCTTGGGCCTTTAATCATTGGAATTGGACCACACACAAATGGGCCATAATATCCAACACAACAAGTATGAATAATATGCAAGAAATTAAAGTGCTATAAGTAAATAAGACACAAGCAAATTTTATAGTGGTTCGAGGATGGGGTAATTCCTCTAATCCACTCTTTTCCAACTCCTGGAGGAATCCACTAAGTAACAGATCTTGGTCACAAAGCAGTCAATGGTCCGAGTCAGCCTTGATCACACAGCTGGCTGCTCTTGGGACTCAGCTTCTTCACAAAATATCTGTCTTGATACTTTAGCTCTCTCGAACTCTTGGAATTGATCACACAACCTTCCAACGAGCCCAAATCTTCTGGTTCGAACTTGAGTCTTACTACTTCTCCTTCAACCTTGGAGAGTAGACCTCTTTTGTTCTTCAAACAAATTTCCTCTTCAACTTGATGAAGTAATCTTTCCTTCACTGAGTGTGTTGGATTGAGTTCCTTCGATTTTAGGCTTAAGGATTATCTTTGAAAGCTTGAGAGTATTTGCAGGTTTGTAATGAACTCGGTTTTTTTAGGTTTACCCTCTCTCACTTGTTTCCCCAGCCTTTTAGTGCAGATTCAAAATCCGTTGAAGAGATAGACATATGTTTCAAATCTCACTCCTAGGTTGTTGGCATGTCTTGTCCTTGCACATTAATGAGGATCGTACCATGAGTTTAATGCTCTACAGCCTTTCCTTGGTCTCTGCAGGTTTTCAGGTACATTCCATTAGTTCCTTGCTTTTTACACTCTTTCAGCAAAACAACTTTATTGCTGGGAGCCTGACACATACCTATTTCCAGCAAAACCTTGACTTGTGTTGACAACGGATCTCTATCAGCTTTCTTCAAGTCTTGTCTGCTGCTTACCACTTTGACATTCGATTCCAATCATTTTGGAATGACTTAGCTGTCAGTCAGCTGACTGAGATAGCTTTTCTGTCACTTGACTGATCCTTCACTTGGCTTCACACAACTGGGTCTTCTCTTCATTTTCAGTTGACTCTTGTAATCTTCAACTTAGCTGACTCCAACTTAGCTCATACATTCGTATCTATTACAAGTTGAGTTACAAGGAAAATAGGGTGCCAACTTCTTATTCTAAGTTTTACATGATATCATCAAAATCTAAACATAAATTTTCCTAACAATTTCCCCCTTTTTGATGATGCCAAAACTTAAATAAATATAGCAAAGTAAATAGTGCATTAACAAAGAACGTATGTGTGAAATATGTCAATTTTATTGAACATATCATTCTTGTACTTTACAATGCACTTACAAAGCTTTTACAAACTATACCATATACACTGTATCAAAGCTATACTAATTATACAAATGTATCAGAGATTTTTATAACAACAATATACATGTATCAGAGCTATGAGGAAAAACTTACAAGATTGTATTTACAGCTAAGTAAAATACATTTGAAGGGGTTTCAACCGTTTTCAATGCCTCAGCTGCTTCCTTGTTCTCTCATCTTCTTCAGCTCTCTTCCTCTTTCTGTCTTCTTCTTCTCTTCTCTTTTTCTCATAGGCTCTTTTAGCAACAGGGTCCTCCCTTATCTGCCTTTCTTTCCATTTACGCATGCACTTTTGTTTTCACTCCTTACCTTTTTCTAGCCTCCTCATTTTTCCTCTCCACTTCAATGTTTGCAAGTGTATCATACCCGACCCAGTAGTTGACTCCCTTCTTCTGTGGTTCAACGTACCTTACATCTTTGGGTCTTGGTTGTGGTGGAGAACCTCTGTCTCTTCCACCACTTCCAAACCTTTCCCTTCCTGGATATGACTCAGCTCCTCCTCTAAGAGAGTACTGTACAGGAGTCTTCCCAGTCGCTTGACTGCTCGAACTCTGCTTCATCTCAGCTGATTTGCATAAATCGAGTCTTTTCTCCCAGTACAAATCCCACACATGTGGTAGAGTCATTTTCTTGAAGTATCCTTCAGCAGCTAGAGTTTGAAATTCTTCTATAGATCTAGGTTCAGATCCTGCATCAGGGATCGTGATTTCTCGAGGGGGTCGAACAGCTGGGGAATCTTTCAGTAAACCAGCTGAGGGCCGTCGTACCATGTTTTTATATCTTTTATCCTCTCGGAGTGCTTCTCATCTACCTTGTCGAACTCAACTTCAATGGCTTTTCTTGACTGTTTAACTGCCAAATCAACTTTCTCTTATAATGACAGCTCTTTCGATAGTTTGCTGGGAGTCGAGGCTGTAGCATCACTCTACTGTGGGGTTTTAGCAAACATGATTTTCAAGGGTGGCTTCTTCATTGAACTGCCTCCCCTTGCTTCCTTCTCCTTTCAATCCTTCCTTATCAATCCGCTGTTCTTCTTTCCTTTCCTCTTTCCCCTTTTTGGCATCATCACCAAGGGGTAGAGCCAGATTAGGGAATACTCCACTTAGGAGTTGATCAATCTTATTATTTATCATGTCATATTTATCAAAAGTCGTAGAGTATGATGTTCTGAATTCGGATCTCAAAGCCATGGTCTCAGCTGCCATCAACTTCATCTCAATTTGGAGCACCTTTATTTGTTGTTCCACATTGGCCTCCATTCTTTGAATTTCTGATTTATGCTGAGACTTGAGCAACTCCATGTCACTCTTATGCGATTTATCCATCTTAAACATGTGGTCTCTTTGCTGTTGCTGGAACTTGGCGTTGTCTGAGCTCCAGATCACCATTTTTGCGAATAGAGATTTGAAGTAGGTGACCTGCTCACGCCTTAATGCCTTTGTTTACCCGATCCATTCTCTGATTCTCAAGACAAATCCTCGGAAATCTCTAGTGATGGTGGCATCGAGGTTGTCAAGCCGTTGGTCTAATGCTACAAAACCATGATCCATATTCTCTATTTTAGCACAAATGGCTTTGAAGGCTTTACGAAAGTCGGCTGCATCAGCAGACTTTTCCTCTAACCATACAACATCGAAGTCGAATCCAATCGGCACCATAGTGGTTTCAGCTGGAGTTCCAATTTCTTCTGGAGAGACTTGGATGGTATATCTGGCATGTTTCACGGCTGACCATGCTTCGAAGGGTATATAGGCTTCGAACAAAAAGTATCAAGTAAATAGATCCTTATGGAAAATAGGAATCTCACCGTCCTCGACTGTGGAGCTATTCCCTTCTCTTTCAAAATTTCCTCAGCTCTATGTGCCTCAGCTGTTTCAGTGTCATCGGCATCTTGAGCAGCAGTGTTAGCATGCTGAGCTGACTGATCCTCAGCTGTCTTAACAGCTTTCTCGGTATCAGGTGTTTCTTCTTATTGAGTAGTCTGCTCCTCGGCTGACTTATCAACGTCATTGGAGGGTGATGGCACCATTGGGGGTGGGCCATCGGCCATGGTACAATGCATAGGAGTATCCTTATCACTGGCTTGCCTCCTTTTTGCTTGTACCTCCTCTGTAGCTTTGTCCTCATTTGATTTGTCAGCAGGGCTGGACTCAGCTTCATCATCGGTTCCCAAGAACTCCACATCAATATTTTCTTTTGAGTCGTGAAGGGCACTGATCTCCTCTTCTTCAGTGACCTCTTCATGAGGGGCAGGTGTAGGTCCCAAAGGGTGTAAGTAAGGTTTAGAAGGGGGGTTGAATAAACCTTACCAACTTTTCAATTTAGTCTTTTTAAAGAAATTACAGAGTTAACACAAATAGCTAAGTCCTTGAGGGACAACTAAGTTGGTTATTCAGCAAAGTTAGCCACTCAACAGACTCGATAGAGCTGTTGATAGAATAACTCAGCTGCTTAGCAAAGTTAGCCACTCAATAGACTCGATAGTGCTGTTGATAGAATAACTCAGCTGTTTAACCTGAACCTTAACTTGGCTGTGTTGGTTTTATCACCGGAAGACTTAACACCCTTTGATTTGTTTTAAACTTGTTTTAACACTTGATTTTAGCACTTGGTTATTAATCAGTTTGGATAGCAAATAAGTTTATCAGAAGATATAAAGTAGGTATGCAGAAATATAAATGTGCTAAAAGATAAATGACACAGTTGATTTTTATAGTGGTTCGAAGATGGGGTAATTCTTCTAATCCTCTCTTCTCCAACTCTTGGAGGAATCCACTAAATAATGATCGATTACAAAATGGTGAACAGTTTAGAGACAAAGATTGGTCACACAATCAAGCTTCTCGTCCGACTCGGCTTCTTCACAGGCGCGTTGTCTTGCTACTTCAGCTCACTTTTTCAAGCTCTTGGATTTGATGACGAAGCCTTCCAATAACTTGATACTGGTTCGACCTTGAACCTTCCTACAATCCTACTTGGAAAGTAGACTCCTTTTGATTCTTCAAAAGTTTCATCTTCAACATTTGAAGTAGTCTTTCCTTCACATTATTGTTGGATTGATTTCCTTCAAGTTTTCGTGCTTGAGGATTTGCTTGAATATCTTTGAGAATATTTGCAGGTTTACAACTTAAATATTGCTTGCTTGTTCGTGGTTCAGGTATTCAAGGTAACCTTTTCTCAATGAATTTCCTCAGCCTTTTATAGTGAACTTTCAAAAATCTGCCCGTTGAAGAGATAGGCTAATTTTCAAAAGACACTTGTGTTCGTTGGCTTGTCTTTTCTTGGTCTTCAATCTTGAGATGTAGACCTTTCCTCTATTAAATGAATGTGCAACTTTTCAGGTTCTGACACGAGGTGCAGTGCTTCCCATTGGTTTAATCTTTTTGCACGTTTTTGGGACAAGCACTTTAAGACCTGGCAGCATGGACGTATTACTAATTTAAGTAATGTTCTTGACTTCTGTGCAATGGATTCTTTTCAGTTAACTCCTCTTGATCGCTGCCTATTTCCCAGGTGACTTGAGTCTGATTCAATCATTTAAAGAGTCATCTGTCACTTTCAACTTATGACTTGGCTCCTTGAGATGACTTTGACTGACACTTCACACAGCTGTTCCTCAGCTGATACATCTTCAGTCAAGTTCTTGATCTTCCTTCTTGGCCATACTCACTTGTTCAATAACGAGTCTTCACTTGATCTTGATTGACTTCTTGTATTTCCAGCATAGGCGACTTGACTCGGCTTTTCCAAATTTATCCATTACAATGAAAATTACAAGAAAAATGGGGTGCCAACATTCTAGTATAAGTTTTACATGGCATTCATCAAAATCTATAAAATAAATTCCCAACAATTTCCCCTTTTTGATGATGCCAAAATTTAAAAACATTAAACAATATGTAAACAACAAAGATACATACAGACAATGCAAAGAACAAAGAATGTACGCGTTGAATGGATCGTTTTATTGATCACAAAGATTCTTGTCGTTTACACAGATGTTTACATTTAGTATCAAAGCATTCTATATTAAAGTAAAATACAGACATATGTGCTAAGATACAAATACAAAGTAAAAAATTATAGAAAACTTCACTAAGTATACAGATGACTTACAAAAGTGTATTTACCTAAGTAAAATACATGAAGGGTTCATAGCAACACTTCATCGCCTTCGCTGCTTCCTTCTTTCCTCTTCAGCTCTATCGAAGTCATCAACTCTTCTTCTCTTTCTTTCTTCTTCAGCTGCTTTCTTCTTTTCATAAGCTCTCTTGGAAGCATCATCCTTCCGCTTCCTCTCGAGCCATTGATCTGATTGCCTTCTGTTTTGCTCTTCTTGTCTTTTCACGTATTCACATTATTCCTAACCACTTCCAAATTTGCTACTTCATCATACTCAGCCCAGTAGATCCTTCCCTTCTTTCCGGGATCTACATATTCGATATTTTTGGGTTGTGGTCTAGGTCAAAAACCTCTTCCTCCACCACTTCTTCCTCCTCCTCCTCGGGTGTATACTTTGTCAGAGTCTTCTGCTTACCAACCGAATGGTCAGCTGGAGTCCCGCTTATCGCCTTCTTCGCACAATTTAAGACCCTTCTTCCAATACAGTCCTGAGCTTGGGCTCTGAGACATCTTTTGGAAATAGCCTTCGATTCGAGCGTCTTGAATTCTTTAACCGATCTTGGCTTGATCCGCATGTGGAATAAAGATCTTGATCCTTCCCTGCCAGAATGCCACCGTATTGTTTCAACACTTATTCAATGCGGGCATCCTTCTTTTTATCAAACTCTACCATCCCTGCTTCTACGATTCGCCTTTTCTCCGACATTGGCACAACAGAGTGTTCGATCGGCAGAGTCACTGGAAGTTTGCTGATAATTGAGGCTATCACATGACCCTGCTGAGGGGTTTCAGCAATCATTAATGTGAGGTCCTTCGAATGTTCCCCCTCAACAGCCTTTCCCTTCTTCTTCTCAGCTGTTGCTTCTTCTTTCAAACTCCTTAGGTACTCCTCTTCCCCCTTTTTGGCATCATCAAAGGAGAGAGGGGCCCCAGGGAACATGCCTTTCAAACACATAAATCAGTTGCACATAACAAAAAGGCCTACATATGTAATAAATACATATAAAATATGCAACAAGTATATAGTAAATATACAAAATATGAGAAGGTATGCATAATCGTGTACATATGCAATTAATTCTATATACTAAATATATACAATATGACACTAAGTATGCATGACTTTTACATATATGTAAGAAAACTACAGAAATCAACTACACATAAAAAAGGGTCTACATATGCAATAAATATATAGAAAATATGCAACATGTGTATAGTAAAAATACAGAATATGAGAAAATATGCATAATCGTGTAAGTAACTATGAATTGTTAGAAGCTATCTATGCAATATATAAAACTAAATATGTAGTACATTATACCCAATTATACAAAATGTCATACTACTATGCAACAAAAATCAACTAATTATGCATTGTCTAGAAGTAATCTATGCAATGTGTAAAAACTAAATATGCGCAAGACATTATACCCGCTTATGCAATAAATATCATAAAAATAATGCAACAAAAATAACTAATTATGCGTTATCTAATAGCTATTTAAGCAATAAAATAACACTACCTATGATTGATCCCAAAAAAACTAATATTGGAAAAATAAACGCCCTAAAATCACGCCAAGGCGATTATAATTATATCCCACAAATCTGTTACAAAAAGTCAAACGATTCCAAACAAAAATACGTTCTTTTAGACAATAACTATTATACCCTTAATTGGATTAAAAAAAAGGAAAAACTACCTAAAATACTGAAATAATCCAAACCATCAAAAAAATTAAATCAACAGCTCAGAAGTGTCCCTACGATCTCACCTAAGGAGATTGGTCTCATTTGAAGCAATCCATCTATATATAATACTGTAATTTCTTTTATCTAATTGTCTTCTAATAACCAACAATTACTTTTCTATTTCCTTAAGTTTTTTTATTTAAATTTGTCATATATATAATCATTTATCTTCTTTATCAACAAATTGAAAAAAAAAATAGGATTTTGTTTTTTATATTTTGGGTTAAAACATCGATATTAGTTTTGTTTGTAACTAATTTTAATTCCTGGCACCAACGTATGGGCAAACTCGGTCTTTGCTTAATGAGATTGCATTACTAACTACAAACATAAAATAAATGTTAATAACATTAGAAAAAGATCATCCTAAGACTCGTTTTACTTTTTTTCGAACGGTAATTGTATATTAAAACTCAAAAAAAGATAGAAACAATGCTACTTAGCCTAGCGACCTTCTTGGTTACAAGAGATAATCAAGAATGCAATTCAGCTTCCCAAGTTTACGAAAAAGTGAACAAACAACAACTCTAGTCAAAAGTTTACAACAAGACATCCATCTATCAAAAACAAAATTGAAAGAAACAGATTGGAGAAGGGAATTCATAGTGTTGATGTCCTTGGATATTGGTGATCGACCATCCAAAGTGAGGGTCCGATTTGAGGCTATTTTAGAAATATCCTCATCATCAACAAGAATTATAAACTTCGTCCATCCACCTTTGAAAGCATGGAGTTGGGCATACAACAGCTTGCATGTATGCATCAACTGAACCCAAATAGGGATTCCTAGGAATAGCCCAAGCTTTGCACACCCTTCCTTCTTCATCCACAGCCAAACTACCAAATCTAGAGTTACCCAAATGAGAAAAGGTTGCACTGATGTAGACATAACTACATCATATTTCATCATGATAAAAAACCAAAGAACAATTGTTTGTAGATGAAGAAATAGTCCTAGGAAAAGGCTTGGAGGAAGCCAAGAATTCATGTCATTTCCCACAAGTTGCAATCTGGTGTATCCTTTTCATTTTTCTAAATTTTCTCATACACCCATTAATTTCTAGTTTTTTCATATCCACCAAAAAGGATATGTGGTCAGCTGGATTTTCTCTTGATATAAAGAAAGTTTTCCTGATTCAGAAATTTATTACCACCATGATATGAAAGAAAGGCTAGAATCCAAATTTTTCTTCGAACAAATTGGAGCCAATTTCCAAATAAGTCGGGCTCTCTCACAATAGAAAAAATATGATGAATTGATTCTTTCTCTTCTTCACACATGTGGCAAATGGAATCAATTTGAAGCCCCTTTTTACATAGATTAGAACTTATAGGTAGGATATCTTTATAATATCTCCAAAGAAATAATTTTATTTTACTTTTTATAATCAATCTCCAAGTTTGCTTTCACATATTTTGTAAAGAAGAAGATTTTCCCTCTTCTTGGCATTCAAAAATAATTATTAAGCTAAGTTAACAATGAAGATAACATCTTTATGAAAGTTTCAAATGAGTCTATCTTTCCTCCTAGGCAAGGAACTAGTATTTTAAGGATATTAGCAACATCTGTGACATGGAAGCAGTTTTTGATAAGATTCAAATTCGACTTTTGGCATCTTCATTGAGTAATTTAGTGGCCCATAATGAATTGAATTTTGAAGGCCAAAGCTTCAACAATCTAGGGAATCTCTAGATTCTTACAAGATACCTTCCCAAACTAAAATCTCAACCCCATTCCAAGAACATACATGGCTTCAAGCCGACCTTCTCCCGAACCAAGATGTTGATTGGTTGGCTTTGGCATCCAAGAGTGAGCAAGTAAGAAAGTATTTAGCTTTAAATATCTTGCTCATAAGAAGATTTGGTTTTGTGATTATTCTCCAAAGTTGTTTTGCAAGTAATGCATCATTGAAACAATACAAATCATGGAAGCCCACCCACCTTCATTCTTCAACCCGACCAATTTGTCCCATGAAGTCCAATGAATTTAGTTGGCACAATTCTTTTTCTTACCCCACCATGATGATGCAAGAAGCTTTGTAGATATAATTGCACAATCCAATAGATAATTTAAAGAATGACATTACATAGACTAATAAGGCATCAATGATGGCATTAATCAATACTCTACCGCTCAAAAATAAGAGAAATTTATTTTTTCAATTGCAAAATCTAGAGTAGAAATATTCGAAACATATTAAAAGACTTATCTTTTTGTTTTCCAATCACCATAGGAAGTCTCGGTATTTGTCACTTTTTTGTTCAACAATAGAATCAATAATCTCACAAATGACGCACCTACTCTCAAAAGGAGTATTCTTACTAAACAATTGGAGATTTATCCAGGTTGATCAATTGGCCAAAAGTTGTTCTATATTCTTCAAGAATATTTTTGAGGTTATGGGTCTGGATGGTGCTAGCTTCACCAAATAAGAGGGATTCATCAGCAAAAAAGAGATGTGTGATGGTGGGGTTGTTTTTGCAAATTCTAAGTCCAGAAAAATTGTTCTTACTCTTGGCAATGTTGATCAAAGATGTGAAAATTCAGAGATGATATATGAGGAAAAGATAGGGGGAAATAGGGTCTCCTTGCCTTTTACTTCTAGATAGTATGACAAAATCCTATGAAGTTCCAACCAAATTAAAAGAAAAACAAACTGAAGAGATGCATTCAACAGTCCAAGATAGAAAAATATGAAAAAAGCCCATTCTATTCCTCACTTGTTTCACACAACTCCACTTCCTTCTACCATTGGCCTTACACATATCAGGTTTTATGGACATATATCATTTTCTTCATGTCCTGGGACCATTTAAGAAATGAAGTTATTAATGGGAAACAACAATATTATCAAGAATTTGTCTCTTAGGTAGAAAGACTGATTGGTGCTCACTAATACAATGTTTCAGACAATATTTTAATATTTTAACATGGATTTTGGAAATGATTTTGAATACTGAGCATAAATTGATAAGCCTAAAGTGGGTCATGGAAAAAGGGTGTTTGATTTTAGGGATGAATATGATTAGTGTATAATTAACACTTCTAAGCATTCTACCAGAAAGAAAAGAATTATTAACAATAGTACACACATCAAGATGCACAAACTCTAAAAGCATTGAAATAAAAAATGTGTCATACCATCCATCCATGGGGCTTTGTTTCGATTCATTGCAAAGAGGAAGAGTTTGATGTCTGCATCCTCCACTGAGTTCACCAAACCCAGTGCCTCTACGATGGAGATGGCGATACTTTTAAGAATGTTTTAAGATATGACAAGCTTTGATGATGTGAATAGCTGGGAGTAGAAGTTGGAAACAATAGGTTTAATCTCTTCCACAAAATTACATTGGGTGCCATTAGGTTTGTTGACATTAAAAAGGTTATTTGTTTTGAGCTTTTGGATGAAAGTAGCATGGAAAAAGTTTGTATTTCTCTCTCATTCCTTCGACCATTGCACCATGGCCTTCTATTTCCAATACTATCGATCTTCAATAAAAGTTTTAGACAATGATCTTTTGACGATATACCAGATAAACCCATTTCTATCTCCTCTTTGTTGTTTAAGGCTTTCCATGACTTTCTTGATAGACTGAATCCTCTTAAAGGAATTATGCTCTTAATCTTTATACCAATTAAGAAACTAAGCTCCGTAGTTCTTTATTTTTTATTAAACTTGGAAAAAATGAGTTTCCCTAGATTGGAAGGTGTTTTGCATGTTTTGTGTATTTTGTGTGATGATTTATACATATTTTTGGCGTGTTTTATTTACATTTGCATGTTTTAGTGTTATGTTGTGTTATTTTATTGAATTTTTAGGTCTTGGTGGAAAAAACAAGTTTTGGAGCAAACAACGTTAAAAAGTCATTTCGCGCAACTGCGCCAGTCATCGTATTTTGGGCGTAACGTTCGCATCTGAAGCCCAATTGATATGATTCATGTACCATTAGAAATATAATTCAAAATTCTACAATGTTTATCTCTTGTACTAAATGCGAATGAAGACATTAAGATGGTTAAAATCATATACAAGTCAAAATAATATGTCAAAATCTCGGAAATGACACATCTTGGTATTTTGGCCATAACTCTCTCTGGAAATTTGATATTGAGGTGATTCAAGTGGCTATGGAAAGCTAAGAGATAGATCTACAATTCATAAGAAGACATCAAGACGAAATGCCGATGTTTAGAGGTCGCGTGGCCATAATTCGTCTTTTTAATTGTTTTCTTTAAGTTTATTTAAATCCAACAAATCTGGTTTGAGGGTTTAGGATTTATTTTCTGTTTATTGTGATACATAATAATTATTTGTCGGCTAAGTCTTCCTCGAGAGACGACTTGTGGTTAACTTGTTACCCTACAATTGATCTCGTTTTCTTGCAAGGATTGTTAGATTTTTATAGGTGTTTAGCGGTGGAACAAAATTTTGGCGCCGTTGTCGGGGAAGGCTTTAGGTGTAATAATTATTGTGTTTATTTTCCGTGTTTATAGATTAGGATTCTTTTTGTTTTTTTTAGTTTAGGACTTTTTTGTTTCTTTTGATTTTTACTTTATTCCACTGGTACGTTTGATGTATTTTTCTGTGTTGTTTATGCAAGGACGTAGAAATCTCAACCGGGACCTTGTGCCTTTCGTGGACGATATCGATCGAGTTGCGAGACGAATAAGGAAATAAGGGGACGATTCTACGGATAGCAGCGAGGATTCTCGCGATCACGTTCCTAAAGAAGAACAAACAGACGAATTAGAGATGGGTGATAATCAAAACGGAAACAACGTGGAGGCACGCTGGCCTTTGATGCGTGAGTTTGCACGCCTTTCATTAGGACCGCGACCTCTTGCATCACATTGGGACAAGCAGCACGGAACTACGAGCTCAAAACAATACACTTTAATCAGTTGCCATCATTCTATGGGATGCCCAATGAAGATCCTCTTAACTTCATTCGAGAATTCTATTCAGTCATCCAAACTTTTCCTTAACAAGGTTTGGATGAGGATCAGCTTAGGATGCGCTGTTTTCCTTACACTCTGAAGGACCGGGCAAAAACTTGGCTTATGTCTCTACCTCCTAACTCTCTTACTGATTGGGAGGCGGTGTACAATAAGTTCATGGGCAGGTACTACTCTCATCAGAAAACTTCAGATCTGCGAGGTAAGATAGCTAGTTTTAGTCAGATGGAAGGCGAGCCTTTTCATGAGGCATGGGATCGCTTTAAGGATTTACAGATTAAATGCCCACATCATCACTACCCATTGGAATTGTTAAACCAATTTTTCTATGATGGATTATCGCATAATTATCAATATATGGTTGACAATTCCGCTGGGGGTGACATGGGTGTACATACGGCCCAGGAAATCTATGATATGATGAGCGATAATTCACAACAAAAGAGTGCCAGAGGAAAACGGGTTGTCGTGAATGAAGTAGCCCTGAGCTACGATGTTACAAAACAATTGGTTGAATTGACTAATCACGTACAATTGTTGGCTACAAAGGGGGCATCCAACTATCCCCCCTTCTGCCGAGTCTTGCGGGATTTGTGGCAAATTTGATCATGGGGCTAACGTTGTAATGCTATCTCTCAGACGTACAATTCAGGTTGGCGGAACCATCTGAACTTTAGTTGGGGCAATTCACAAAATCCCTTTCATATCTATCCGAGACCACCGCAAACACAACGCCAACCAATCAACCAGCCAAGGGCCCCATCTATTGAAGAAAGCTTGAAATCGTTTATTTAGGTCAGTCAGCAAACATGAGAAGGTAACAATAGGCGGTTTGAATCTATGGAAGCTTCTTTTAAGCGTCTTGAGACTCAAGTTGGTCAATTGGCGACTCAAGTTGGTGAGATAACTCGACATGTCTTCAAGCACACATCCTCCTAGTCAACCAAATAAGAAGCTCAATCCATCACCATTCTAGAATTTGGTGAAATTTCTGATCATGAAAGTGAGATTCCTCTTTCTATTGTCTCATCTAACCCTGCAGGTATCGCAGACATAGAAAAGGAAGTTGTTGCAGGTGAAGAAGACATGAATATGGAGGCAAACACGGGATCGCCTTCCCATGAACTTTCTATTATGTCCCTAAGTCCATGCCCAAAACACGATCCGGTAGTTTCACTATCAATATTTCTTTTGGGAATGGTAAGGAAGCTACATGTATGATTGATCTTAGAGTCGAATTAACCTTATGCCTTACTCTACCTTTAAACAATTAGATTTAGGGAATTGAAGTTCACCGAGTTACGTGCGCAACTTCTTCGATAGGTCCATTTGGTATCCTACATGCATTATTGAAAATATTTTAGTCCAAGTTGGTGGTCTTAAAATTCTCACTGATTTTGTTGTTTTGGATATGGAAAATGATAAAGGTGATCTTAAAGATCATACTATATTGTTGGGTAGACCATTCATGGCAACCACTAATACTTTGATCAATGTCAAAAATAGAAAACTCAGTATGAATGTCTTGGGCGAATCTGTAATGTTTTCAATTTTTGATAGAGCTCGTAATCTTGCATGTGTTTTGAATGATTATCTAATCAAGACTCGACGATCCCCGCCATGAAAGATGTCCTATGGTAGGAACACAATATGCTTAGAAGTGGAAAACAACCAGATAAAAATTACAAGGTGGTAAATAGGGTTTTGCTCGATGATCCGCCTTGACTCTCTCCGTTGACACCTTCAAGCTAATAACGTTAAAAGAGCGCTTCCTGGGAGGCAACCCAAATATTTTCACTGCTTTATAAAAAAAATATTTGTGTGTGTGTGTGCTTTCATATTTGCATGTGCGTGGTGTTATTATTTTGTCCTCTTCACATGGCTTTTGCATATTTGTAGGCGGATATGACTATGGTGCCATTTATCGATCTTCACATTTTTCATGGATGTATCTTTTTTTTCTCTTTTTACGCATTGAGGTCATTGCGTGTTTAAGTGTGGGGGGGATATGATTAGTTATTGATAAAATATGATGATTGCATGTGGCTATGTTTTTACTTTGCCTAGTGATTATCCCAAGTTTAATAATAGTGTTGTTTAGTCAACTTGAAATAAATGTATTAATTTGAGTTCAAACATGAAATGACTTTGTGAACTTAATACATAGGATTTGACTAAGTCGTGAATTAGCCTT
Source organism: Rehmannia glutinosa (assembly GCA_016081115.2). Lineage (NCBI taxonomy): Eukaryota > Viridiplantae > Streptophyta > Magnoliopsida > Lamiales > Orobanchaceae > Rehmannia > Rehmannia glutinosa. The sequence continues at coordinate 46,497,003 of CM071926.1, read as the reverse complement.
TGTGGTGAACGAATTAGGTGATGGTTAAACAATAGTCCGAGTTGTGGGGCTTGAATTACGAGATTTCATTGATGTGAATTAAGTTAAAATCTTATTTTGATTTGTGTGCACACAAAATTGCTAGCCTTGCGGAAAAAAAATGCATTATATAGCTATTAGAAAAAAGCATTATAGAGCTATATAAAAAAACAAGCATTTCATCCCCTTCATGTGCCATAGTCACTTGTCCTAATGATATTACCTTGGTAATGCTTTTGAGGCTCTAGCCATGGAAGATGATTCTTCAGACCAGCATCCTATGGATTCATCTCCGATTCTCCCGACTCGGCAAATGGTTCCCAAGGCTCTGACACATAACACGGATTCTCTCCCTACAAGTCTGCCTCTTACTATTCAGCACCCGTTAGAAAAGCCCGTCCGTGCTCTTAGTCATGCTTTCCGATATAGCTCCATTGATGTGGACAAATCCAGGTTACTTCAGAATGTGGTGCAAGGTCCCTCTCCGGCCATCTACGTTATCACTATTAAGTCAGATCCCTCAGGGACCAATGAATTAGATTTTGCGACTTTGAAAAGATAGGCGGATTATGCTGATGAGGTCGCCAATGCTCAATCATCAGATTCTGCGACACACCACACTCATGTCTTTACCGTGCGCTCAACACGGGCAGCCCCCCCTCCGTCTCAATATATTGCATCTTCTGGAATATCCGGGGGATTGGGAACATTACTTCTCGTAATGTTTTTAAGGCTTTATGTCAGAAGCATAAACCTTCTATTTTGGCTATCTATGAACCGAAGGTGGACATTTCTTCAATTTTGGTTTCCTATTGGAATAGTCTGGGTTTGAATTTTGTCACTCAAAACTTTTGTGCTAACGGTCGGGCTGATATTTGGGTTTTCTGTGATTCGGGCATCTCCGTTTTGCAACAGGTTTGGTCTTCTTCTCAGTGTATTGTTCTGCAGGTTCAGTTGGGGTTTATGATTTTTCATATTGGCTTTGCTCATAGTTTATGTAATCATATTGCTCGGCGCACCCTTTAGTTGGATTTGAGAAATTTGGGTCTTGATGATTCTGACTTATTGGGGATTTCAATGTTGTCTTTGGTCATCACGGCGTTTAGCGATGTATTCTATCCCGGCTTCTTTGTCGATTTCGGGGACTTTGTGGAGGATCTTTGGTTTGTTTCTTTGTCTTGACTACGGGTAACACGTTCACTTGGTGCTCTCCCCTTATGCCACTATCATTTTCTTCAGGCTAAATTAGATCGAGCCCTAGCAACGTGTCGATTTTTCTCTCTTTTGCAAGTTGTCAAGGGTTTGGTCCTCCCTCGCATTGGCTCGGATCACCATCCCATTTTTTGTTTCTTGTTCATCTTCTGTCAGTAGGGGTCCGGTTTTGTTTCGTTTCCAGCGTATGTGGATTTATCATGACTCGTTTTGGGGTCTCGTTGCTTGTTCTTGGGCCCTTCCATTTGCATCGCCTAACCCTCTGCTGCGTGTCATATGGAAGCTTAAGAGGTTGCAGCAGACTTTTAAAGTTTGGAATAAGGACATCTTTGGGGATGTTAATAGTCAGGTGGATTGCCATATGGAGAAAGTACATCAGATTCAGGCGGATATTGAGGCTCTAGGTTTCTCTGCTGCTCATCGCGATTTGGAATTTGAGGCCCAAAAGGAGTTGTCCCACACATTATTATTGCAGTCCGAGTTCATGAGGCAGAAAGCTCGGTCGGCTTGGCTGTTATGTCCTGCATCTGGATCATTTGGCATATCCGGAATGAGCTGGTCTTTAACAACAAGCTTTAGACGCTGGATGCTGCAATTCTCCATCTTCGGGTTCTTATCGTTGAATCATCTTCATTAGATCGGGGCTGCATGCAAAATGATCAACAAGACCTTCTTATCCTGCGTAGGCTGTGTGTTCTTGGGCGGGCTAGACAAGCTCCAAAGATCATCGAAGTTAATTGGCAAAAATCCTTGCCGGGCTAGATCAAGGTGAATACGGATCGCGATTAGCTTGGGGCACCGGGTAGTCTTACAGACCTCGCGGTCTTCCTGGAATTGCATGGGATTCTTTCGGGGTTATTTTGTGAACCGTTGCGGATCGGGATATGCGTTTGAAGCTGAGTTGGTGGCAGCAATGTGGGTCATTCATCATGCGTTTGCTAAAGGTTGGACACAACTTTGGCTTGAGTCGGATCGGTTTATGTGGTGAACCTGCTTAATAAGAGATCCGTTGAGGTCCCATGGCGTCATCTTAGCACTTAGCGTTACACTCTTCATGTGCTTTCGCAGATGGAGCTTGTGGTCTCTCATATTTCACGGGAAGGCAATCGAGTGGCAGACATGCTGAGTAAGAAGACGAATTATGGGATTTGGTGGGGCGTCCCTCCTGAGGACCTTGTACCTTTTCATCGATGACTATGTTGGTCAGCCCAACTATAGGTTTGTTAGCTAATGCATCCGGGATTCTTTTTCTGTATGTTTGGACGTTTTTTTCTCTTATGGGGGGTACTCTTTTACCTGCCAAGGGTTTTCCCCACAAGGGTGGGTTTTACCTTGGGAGGTTTTAACGAGCTCAACCATTCACCCTTTTAATTAGGCTTGTGATCACCCCGTTTTGTTTCGTTCTTTTTACATGCTTACTTCTTTGGCTACCTGATCAGTCTGTGATCGGGATAACTCTCTTTTTCTTTTTTATATATATTCTTCGATTCATTCAAAAAAAAAACACATTGGAAAACTAGTCTTGACGGAAAGAAAATGAAGCTCATTCACTCTGTTTAAAATTGAAATTTTAGCAAATCCTTTTTTTTATTTCTTATTCGGTTTGACTGAAAAACCGAAGAGGAAAACCAAAAAAAAATTCGGTTTGTACCGAACCGAACTGTTTAAATACGGTTCGGTTTCGGTTTTGTATTTTGACCAACCGAAATTTTGGTTCGGTTGGGTTCGGTTTGACCGAATGAACACCCATATGTAAGAGGATAATTGTAACACTTTTACAAATATAAAGGGGATGTTCGAAATGTTATTTCTTATTAAGAGAATAAAGTGTAATACAAAATTGAATTTGAAGTGATTTATTTCAAATCCTTTAATTTTTTTTTTGTAATTGCCGCAAATCTCATAGATATTTTTGTAATTATCCATTTTAATAATAGATAAAGAAAAAAAGAAAAGTGATTCCACGAATAGAATCAAAAGAAAGCATGAAACAAAAATTTGATTCCACATCACCTAATCAATTTTTTTTTTTTTTTTTTTTTTTTTGATGATAACTCTCAAACTGAATAGGAATCAAAAGAAAGCATGAAACAAGTTGCATCAATTTGACATTCTGAAAAGAGAACCCAATAATTCATCACCTAATCAATTTTGTATTACCACAAATTGATCATTCACTTGTTTCTTTTTAACTATTTCCTTGAATTATTGCTTATATCAAATGTAGGAGTAGTGTCAATTTTGAATTTTTTATTTTAAATAATGTTTCATAACGTATTTTAGTATTATTATTACACGTATAAAGTGTATAAAAAGACATTATCACATATATAATCGGATTATGTTAATTGCGTTGCGGATTACACATTCACAAATAAGTAGCCAAATATATAAATATCTCTCTATATACTATATACTAATATAAATATATGTATATTGGGATAATTTCAATTTTAGTACCTAAAATATACCGTGTTTTCATTTTTAGTACCTCACTTTCTGGCCGTATCAATTTTGATACACAAGTTTCATTGTTTCATCACTTTCGCCACATTTAATCAAATGTTCGTCAATTTCGGTACCTCATGTTTTAAGTTTAATCACTTCATACTTAACATAAAGTGATTAAAAAGTTAAACACGGGTACCAAAATTGACATGGCATAAAAGTGAGTTACTAAAAGTGAACATATGACATAGTTTGAGCACTAAAACTGAAATTATTATCCTATGTATATTTATACATTGACAAAAATATCTCACCAACTCAGCCTTAGCCACTAAGCAAACACATTAATATGCCTTTTGAAGCATTAATTCACTTGCAAAATTAATGCATCACATTCAACTTAATACACTTTCCTAAGCAAAACAAAAAAAAAGTACAAACATAAAAGCACAAATATATTTTCATTTTCTCATTTATAACCCGAAAATAACTTTTCTCGGTAAAAAAAAAAATACAAAAAAAAAAAAAAACTCTAGTTTGAAATCTCAAGCTCCAAAGTTTGAAATGAATTAATAAAAACAGGACAAAAATAAAGAAATGTCAATAGTAAAGAAAGGGACCATGAAATATTTAAAAGAAAAAGGGGTTACATATTCGAGAACGAATATAGCCTACCATCAGAAAAATATATAATTTTTCTTTTTCCTTGAAATTCTAAAATAGAGTAGAATTTTCCATTTCCCCCCTTTATTGTTTCTTACACATTCGGACTCCAAAGACTCCATAAACGCGAACTGAATATCCCCATGACGTCCGGCAACACTTTCCTAGCCAAACCCTTGTGGTTGCGCACCACCACCGCCGGCGCGTCCACCGCCGCCAAGTCATCCTCCGGCGCCCCCACAACTTCAACTCCCTTACTCTCTCTCTCCACCTCATTAACCTCCTCCGCCGTCACCTCATTACTCTCCGGCATCAAAACAAGATTTCTTTCATTTTCCGGTGACTCAATGGCCGGAAAATCAAGAACTGGACCGTCGCTCCTTATTTCCTCAGTTTTCCGGCGACCCATTTTCTCCTTTCTCTTATTCTTTCCATTTCCAGCAGCCTTCTTGAACTGCTCCCCGTTGTTCAAATGCTCCTCGAAAGCTTCAATGGCTTGGTGAATAAGCTCTCGGTTGGACGAAGAGTCCCACCTGAACCAGAAGCTAGTGTAACAGTGAAAGCAGTCACAGTCAAATAGGGCGGGTGATTTATGGCCGTGACCATCAAAACACTGTTTCTTGGAGATTTTTTTCTTGTCATCGGCAGGAAAAATGGAAGGGTTTGTGGATTTGAGGGATCTTGTGATCATATAAGCAAGAACTTCACGGTCTTCAAGTGAGAGAACTGAGATTAGAGTGAAAATGGCGGCGGGCAAGAGTTTTAGCACAGAGAAATAATCTTTGTTTGGAGGGTAAGAAGATGAAGATGAAGAAGAAGTAAAGGGATGGACTTTGCCTTTGTTTCTCATCTTCATTCTTTGTTTTTGTTGGAGAAAAATGAGGTTGAGAAAGTTGTCTTACAAATTAAAGCTTAGGGTAATAGGAGAAATTACTTTCTTTCCTTTTTCTTTTTATATAATTATGGTTTTATTTTTTTGCCAAAAAAAAAAAAGAAAGAAAAGAAGAAAACTAAAAGGACAAATAGGTGAAAAAAAATGGTAGGCGGAGGTAGGGCTAAAGAGGAATGAAGAGGTGGAAGTATCTCATTCTCATATATTATGACAGGATTCGGAATTTTTAATTAAATTTTGGGTTGAGAAAAACATTTCTTAATTTATATGAAAATGTAATTTTGTAAAGTGGTCAAAATATGATTAATTGAGCTAAAATGGTCTAAAAACCTTTTTCTTTTCACTTTTTCTTTTTCTTGTTTTTGGTTGTTTTTAGAGGTTCGAATAGTATGTGGTGTTGGTTGATAATTATATAAAATGTTTGGAGATGGGCCCAATTTGTGGGCGATCATGCGTAGCACAAAAACTCTTGGACCATATACAATAACCATATATATCAACAACATTCATGCCTTGAACTTCATTTATAGTCTAGGATTATCCAAATATTTCGTTGAGGTACACAGTACACTTCTTATATTTTTAGCCTAGCTTTCTACAAGTCATTGTCTCTTTCTATTGGTAAATTTATTGAATCCGACATACTCCATAATACTTGAAGTTTTTATGAAGAAATTAGTCTCTTGTCAAACCTGATGCTGACGAATTAATTCATCAGACGGAACCCCAACAACCTACCCGTCCCGTACCAATCTGATCCAACCCCCAAAAAAAGAAACACACACAAAAATTACATAAAATTCGTTTTCTTTTCTGAGGTTGGCAATCCGCAATCAAGCCAAGGATCTCCGGTAAATTCTCCGCTTCGCCGTGGTTAGACTTCTCAAATTTCCTCTCAATCCCCTATGGCCCGCACAATGTTCTTTCTGTCTCTGACATGTCATCAAATCAGCCATCACAATTGTTGCCCCCCTTCATCTGTGTCGTGCATCTGTTGAAAAAAGAATTCCTTCAATTCATCATTTACAAACCAGGCTAAAAGATTTTGAAGTCATTGGCAATAGGATTTTCTTCAATTTAAGCTTACTACAGTGCAGTGCAGTGCAGTGGAAGCAAATTAAGTGAAGTTGTGTTGGATCGCCATTTCAAATTGTTTTCATTTTACTTTCAAAAAAGTGGTGAAGTTTGTTTCCGATGGGTTTGGTGAACGGGGAAAGGTTCTAATATGATTGACTCCAACCTGCTGAAATGGCAAAGATTAATTTGTCCACTGAAATTTGGGGGACTACTTAATATTTTGATAGCAGGAGAGATGCCACAAGACAAACTTCTCTCGGAAAAATTCAATAAGAATATTGAAGCAAGTCGCAGGCTGATGATCTATTCATACGTTTCAGTGAGACTACTAATACTTTTTAGAGATCATTATTAATACTTTTTGGGGAAAAACTAATATTCCTTTGGGGCTTTCTAAATACTTTTTAGGACTCCTAATACTTTTTGGGGTAAACTAATATTTTTAGGGAAACTAGTGATAATTTTTATGAGAAACCCCAATATTTTTAAGGAGAAAATACTAAAATACTTTAAGCAAAGAATCTAATACTTTTAAAGGAACTATTAATACATTTTATGTTTTTGAATAATTGAAAAATATATAAAAATAAAGGAAAAGAATCTTGATCACAAGCCGATCAGGTAGCTTAAATATGGGCCTACCAAGGTAAAACTCACCCTCGGAGAAAACCTCGACGAAAAAAAAGAATACCCCTGAAAAAGCCAAAACGTTCACATAAAAATGCATTGAAAACGTCCACCAAAATGCATAAAAGTATCACTAATCATGAGTTTTATGAGGATTACTAATATTTTTGTGCGAAAAAATTAATACCTTTCATGTAGACTACTAAAAGTATTGTTCAAGAAACTACTAATACTTTTCTGATGGACTGCTAATACTTTACAGAGGAAAAACTAATACATTTCAGTGTCTTAGAGATTATATGTCACTGTCTAATATTGCAAAAATACTACTGAGTCAATTTTGGGATCCGTCTAACAGATTTTGTCTTAGAGTTTTTGTCTTAATATTACTAATTTTACTTAGTAATGTGCCTCCCACATAAAATAATATGGATACACATGAGTTTTTCAACCAAAGCTAATAAAATGTTTTTTATTTCTCTGTAATGGGGGGCATCACACTTGATGTTAATCATATCCACATGATCAGACGTATGCCATAGTTTGGGAAACTTTAATGTAACTCTGTATCTTATCTTAAACTAGTCTTTTATCCTTATGATGCACGGGGTGTATATTCATGAGACCTCTATTTTGTACTGTTACATATATATTTTTCTAATAGTTCTATGAATTATATTTCATGTATTTCGGGATGACAACGTCTCGCAGAGAACCAACCCCATTGGTAACCGAGTAGATTGGGACGGGAAATCCCTAAACTAATTCAGGGATGGGCATTTCCCACTACTCTAGAACCGGTAATGGGATAGGGACAATATTTATATCCCCGTCCCACTTTTCATTCCGATTAGATAAAATGTGATTTTCCATTCTCATCCCATTCGCCGAATATCAGAATATGTATATTGAATTTATCTATTAGTAATATTAATTCTATTTATAATTTCTTTTTTTATTCTAAAAATTAAACTTAAGATTCTTTATAATTTTACTTGTTCCCGCTCTTTATTTTACAAATTATGGATTTATGTTATCTATGTTTAGAAAAAATAATAATTGAAAAAAGTTTAAAATTTCAAAAATTATTTAAAACATACAGATAATTAATTTGATTATAAATCATACGGTTAAACAATAAAAAATATTATAAACGTAAAAAATCTCTTTAAATGTGAAATGTTTTGTTGTGTGAATGTGAATTGTATCAATTTATAGAATATGTTTATTTATAACAAAGTAAAAGTTTGATAAATAATTTAGCTATTGCCCAATGTTTTTTTTTACTACCCTAATGTTTGAATATTTAATAAATTATATTTTCAATATAATCATTTCAAATTCTAATATTTTTGAGGTTTAGAAAGCAGAACAATTGTCAAAATTATTAAAAAATTAAACAAAAACCATTTTTATATTTATCGACGTATTTTAAAGGGAAAATAAACTATTTCAAAAAAATACTTTATATTTATATATACATTTATCAAAATATTTATCAAATAAATAAATTTATATCTAGTTCCAAATGTACAACTTTAAAACTTGAATATCAAAATATATTAATAAATATAAATAATTTCTATTAATATAAAAAAGTACGTTAATATATAAAAAATATCTATATATAAAATACTACTACGAATATAATTTCCTATTAAATAAACTTTAAATTTTCCTTACATAAACATATAATGCTATTTACGGATATATGTGATATATAAAATTTGGATGCATATTTTGAGACATTTTCTTCAAATAAAATAAGTATTTTTTAATTCAATTTAATAAATTTCAATATAAATGTATATAATTATAAAGAAATGGGCTAAGCCCAAATAACAACTATATATATCATAAATAGCTAATGCAAATTGATGTCTAATAGCCCGAATGCATAATTTTAAAATTCCATTACAAATTACAATAAAATGAGTAAATATTTATTATGTTTTTGTAGGTCCCAAGGGGTGTCAGTTAAGTCTAGATTTTTTTTTTTTTTTTTTGGGGGTGTGTGTGAATAAACTTAACCAATTTTTCGATTTAAACTTTAAATCAGAGTTTTACCAGTAAACAACTTAGTCATTTCAAAGACAACTAGGTTTAACCTCAACAGGAGAGTAAACCACTCAACAAACTCAACTAAGCTGTTGATAGAGTAACTCAACTAAGTGAAGTCAGCTCTTTTAAAAGTTCAGTTTACTTGATTTTGCAGCGAAAGTCTTACACCCTTTTTGGAATGGTTTTCAACACTTGTTTTTAGGTTAAATTATTATCAGTTGAGTGAGCAAATATAAATCAACAGAATAAATATGCAGAAATAAAATGCTGAAAGTAAAATGACACAGAGCAATTTCATAGTGGTTCGAGGATGGGTAATTCCTCTACTCCACTCTTCTCCAACTCATGGAGGTAATCCACTAATGTAATAGCTATTACAAAACGGATACAACAGTCTAAGTAGGCTTTGATCTTACGACCACTCTACTACGGGATTCGAACTTCTTCTTCGTAAGCAACGCCTCACTACTTCAGACTCCTTCAAACCCTTCGGACTTGATCACTTGGCCCTCCGTTGGATTCAAAGCCGGTTCTAGCTTGAACCTTGCTGCACGTCCTTCACCACGTGAATGTGCAAACCCCTTGTTCTTCAAAAATAATTTTCCTCTTCAACTGGTTGAAGCTTTCTTCCTTCCTTCACTGAATGTGTTGGTTAGAATCACTTCGAAAGTAGGCTTGAGGGCTTGAATGAATAGCTTGAAAGTGCTTTGCAGTTTCTTGCTTTGAATGCTTAGATTTTCTCTTGTGTCATACGTGCTTCTCTCAGATTTTTCCTCAGCCTTTTATACTAATAGTTTGAAAAAGTGTCCGCTGAAGAGATAGACATTTTTCAAACTTTAGTTCTTGATCGTTGGCTTGTCTCGTTGTGCAGCTTTTGATGTTGACCTTGCCTTAAATTAATGCTTTGTAGGTTGCCTGAAACACAACAGGTCTCTGCGAACATTCCATTGGTTCCCAGCTACTTGCACTCTTTCAGCAAGATAACTTTTTGGGTAAGTCTTTGACTTGTCTTTGCAATGGACTTCTTTAACTTTCTCCGAGTCCTTAAGCTGCTTTACCCCTATATTGAGTCTTCTCCATGAACCTTGGATGACTCAGCTGTCAGTCTAGTGAAAGACACAACTTTTTCACTTGATTGAGATGCTTCTTCGATACTCAGCTTCAGCACAGCTGAATCTTCACTGCAATTCTCCACTCAGTCTTCTGCGATCTTCAACTCTGCTGCTTCACGACTCAGTTTATATCCTATCTATTACATAGTTGAAATACAACATAAAATGGGGTGCCAACTTTCTAAACTAAGTTTTCTATGCATCATCAAAATCTATACAAATAAATTTCCCAACAATTTTCCCCTTTTGATGATGCCAAATCTTAAATAAAATTCAACATAAAGTGCTAAAGAGAATGATTGAAAGAATGTGACATTTTATTAAATGTATCATTTATTTACATGTACTTACATTGTTTTTGTGTATTTACAAGTAATTTAAAACTACAACAAAAGTTTGCACTAACTCAACGCCTCTGTTGCGTCCTTCTTTTTCTCCATCTTCATCTCGCTTTCTTGATCTCTTCGTCTTTCCTCCTATTCTCTTCATCTTCTCTCTCTTTTTCCTATCATAATATCTTCTCAACTTCTTCTCATACTCTCTTTCCTTCCCTACATTGCCTTCTTTATATTTTCGTGCAAGCTCATCTAAACAATGGGAAACTTTTCTATTTGCAATTTCTCTAAAGCCTAGTCAGTATTCTTTGTTCTTTTTCATAGGATTTACACACATGATTCTAGAAGGTCTTCTTGGTGGAGAGCTTTTACCTTTCCCACTAGACCTAGAATCTCTTCCTCTAGCTGGGTCAGCTCTTCTAGAAATATGGTAATTTGAGCGTTTGAAGTCTGCTGACTCTTTGATGATTGAGTTGACCGCTTCTTGGCTAAATCGACAACTGCAAGTCCTTTTTCCCAGTATAGTTCTCATGCTCGTTCCAAATCCATTCCCTCGAAATATCCTTCTGATCGAAGAGTATCAAATTCTTCGACAGATCTTTCCACTAACTGCCTAGCGGGAATGACATCTTCACTTGCAACTAGGAGCTTGCCTGCTGGCGGACCTCCGAAGTGAGCTTTGATATTTTCAACTCTCTTGACTTTCCTTTTTTCAATATTTTCAATTTTTGGTCCCAAGGGGTTAGTAAATGTTAGAAGGGGGGTTGAATAAACCTTAAATTTTTGATTTAGTCATTCTAAAGAAATTACAGAGTTAACACAAACAGCTAAGTCCATAAGGGACAACTAAGTTGGTTATTCAGCAGAGTTAGCCACTCAACAGACTCGATAGAGCTGTTGATAGAATAACTCAACTATTTAACCTGAAACTTAACTTGGCTGTGTTGGTTTTATCAGCGAAAGAATTAACACCCTTTGATTTGTTTTACACTTGTTTTAACACATGATTTTAGCACTTAGTTATTAATCAGTTTGGATAGCAAATTAAGTTTATCAGCAGGTATAAAATGGATATGCAGAAATGTAAATATGCTGAAAAATAAATGACACAATTAATTTTTATAGAGGTTCGAAGATGGGATAATTCTTCTAATCCTCTCTTCTCTAACTCCTGGAGGAATCCACTAAGTAATGATCAGTTCACAAAGTGGTTCTTAGTTTAGAGACAAGTCTTGATCACACAGCTGACTTGCTCCTTGGACTCAGTCTAGAGATGCCTTGGTCACACAGCTGGCTTCTCTTCCGACTCAGCTTCTTCACAGGGCATCTGATTTGCTACTTCAACTCACTTTCTCAAGCTTCTTGGATTTGATCACTAAGCCCTCCAATAACTTGATACTAGTTTGACCTTGAACATTCCTATAATCCTCCTTGGAAAGTAGACCCCTTTTGATTCTTCAAAAGTTCCCTCTTCAACAGTTTGAAGTTGTCTTTCCTTCACAACTTTGTGTTGGATTGATTTCCTTCGAGTTTCAGGCTTGAGGATTTGCTTGAATATCTTTGAGAATATTTGCAGGTTAATAGCTTGAATAATGCTTGATTTCTCAGGTGTGCAAGGTAACCTTTTCTCAATGAATTACCTCAGCCTTTTATAGTGAACTTTCGAAAATCTACCCGTTGAAGAGATAGACTGATTTTTAAAAGACACTAGTGTTCGTTGGCTTGTCTTTTCTTGGTCTTCAATCTTGAGATATAGACCTTTCCTCGTTTTAAATGAATGTTCAGCTTTTCAGGTTCTGACACGGTGTGTAGTGCTTCCCATTGCTTTATTCCTTTTGCACGCTTTTGGGACGAGCACTTTAAGACCTGGCAGCATGGAAGTATTACTTATTTAAGTAATGTTCTTGACTTACCCACAAATTCCTTTCGATTGACTTCTCTTGTCAGCCGCCTATTTCCCCAGTGACTTGAGCTGCTCCAATCATTTGAAGACTCAACTGTCACTTTCAAATTGTGACTTGGCTTCTTGAGTTGACTTTGACTGACACTTCACACACCTGTTCCTCAGCTGATACATCTTCAGTCAAGTTCTTGATCTTCCTTCTTTGCCGTACTCAATTGCTTCCACAATGAGTCTTCACGTCATTCTTGATTGACTTCTTGTATTTCCAAGCATAGTGACTTGACTCAGTTTTTCCATCCCTATCTATTACAATGAAAATTACAAGGAAAATGGGGTGCCAACTTTCTAGTTTAAGTTTTATATGACATTCATCAAAATCTATAAAATAAATTTCCCAACAATTTTCTCCTTTTTGATGATGCCAAAACTTAAAAATATTAAACAACATGTAAACAACAAAGATACATACGATAATGCGAAACAAAAAGAATGTATGCGTAGAATCAATCATTTTATTGATCATAGCATTCTTGCCCTTTACAAAGTCAAGCTGTTTACAAAGTGTATCAGAGCATACTCATATCTAAGCAAATTACAAGCATCTATGCTAGGATACAAATACGAAGAGAGAAATTACAAAAACACTTTATTGAATATAAAGATGACTTACTCAAAAATGTATTTACGGGAGTAAAATACATGAAAGGTTCGCAAACAACACTTCATCGCCTTAGTCATTCATTCTTTCCTCTTGACTCTGTCATCATCGGCTCTCTTTCTTTTTCTTTCATCTTGACCGCTTTCTTCTTTTCATAAGCTCTCTTCACAAAGACAACTTTTCGCTTCCTTTCTTCCCATTCTTTGGTCTTGTCTTCTTTTCCTCTTCTAGTCTCTTCACATATTGAAAGATTCTTCCTAGCCGATTCAGTTAGCTACTTAATCATACCCGGCCCGGTAGATCCTTCCCTTCATTCTAGGATCTACATATTCGATATTTTTGGGTAGTGGTCTAGGTCGAAAACCTCATCCTCCACCACTTCTTCCTCCTCCTCTAGGTGTATACTGTACATGAGACTTCTGTTTACCAACTGAATGGCTCTTTGGTAGTTTTCTTTGCCTATCGCCTTCTTCACAACTTAAGACTTAAGACCCTTCTCCCGATAGATCCCGTGGCTTGGGCTACATACATCTTAAAATAACCTTCGGATTCGAGTGTCTTAAATTCTTCAACTGATCTTGGCTCGGATCCATTATCTGGAATATCATCTTGATCCTTCCCTGCCGGAATGCCACCAAATTGTTTCATCACTGCTTCAATGCGAGCATCTGTATTTTTATCGAACTCTAACTGATCTGCTTCTACAATCTTTCTTTTCTCTGGCATGGGAACAACAGAGTGTTCGATTGGCAGTGTCACTGGAAGTTTGCTGATTATTGAGGCTGTGACATGACCTGACCGAGGGTTTCAAAGAATCATTAAAGTCGGGTTCTTGAATGTTCCCCTCAATCGCCTTTCCCTTCTTTTTCAAAGAATCGCTTCTTCTTTTTTCAATTCCTTAGGTACTCCTCTTCCCCATTTTTGGAATTATCAAAGGAGAGAGGAACCCCTGGGAACATTCCTGCGAGCATGAAGTCGAGTCTGCTGAGAGCTGAGTTCTGCTTGGAGTCTGCTGCGGCATGTGCTGTTCGAAATTCTGAATGAGTGGCCTTTGACTCACCGCTTTGCCACCGAGTTTCATTTCGGCCATGAGAAGGCTGAACTTCGCATTCATGGTCTCCTCAAGAAGCATAATTTCTTTTCAATGGAATTCACGCAGGAGCTCCATTTCTGTTGTGTGGGAGGCATGCAATCTCTCCATATACGCCTGCATCCTCTGCTTCATATTAGCCATGTCAGCACTCCAAACAAGCATCTTATTGTACAATGCCTTGAAATAGTGAACTTGTTCATATCGCATTGCACTCTGCTGCTGACACCACTCCCTAATCCTTACCACTATCCCTCTCAAATTTGCTGTGAGGGTGGAATCTCTATTGTCCAGGCGTAAATCTAGTGAGGCCTGGTGCCGTTCGATCTTCTCAATCTATGCACGATCTTCTTGAAGACTTCACGGATCTCATTGTCACACACCTTGATTCAATTTGTCGGCCATTCAAAGATCGAAATCAAAGTTTGTTGGCACAATACAATCAGTAGGGATTATAGGATCTTCTTGAACGGTGAAACGTCGCTGCTCTTTAGCGGTCTCTTCCTCCAGCTCAGGCAGTTCGATGGAAAAGGGAAATAATTGCTCAAAAGTATTATCTCGTACATAAGGGATTGAAATTGCGGTCTTGATGCATACTGTGATGTTTTTACGTGGAGTCGATCTGCTAGCTGCCCGGTGTGGGAGCTGCGCGAATGACTTCGATTCTGGTGGGCCTTGTTGAGTGGGTTGGCGGTGGACGAGCCTCAATGTCTTAATGCCTTCTTCGGCCTCGATGGATTTTTCTAAGTGAAGTACACGGGTCCCATTTGCAACATCAGAATGTCGGATGATGATGAAACCTGGGGGCTTGGTTCATCATCAAAGTTGAAAGTTTGACGAGCAGCTTTAAAACTCGACTAACTCGTCTGCGGGAGAACATCCTCAGTTGGGTCCTTTTGATGTGCAACTGGTGTGGACTCAGCTTTATCTTCAGACCCCAGAAATGATATGTCAGGATTTTCCTGGGAGTCATGAAGTGCACTAATCTCCTTCTCAAATTCAGCACTAAGAATATGAGGGATGTTTTGAACTTCTTGAGCTTTACCCATGGAGGTCTCAACTTCCCTTGGGCCTTCAATACCTCCAGCAGTCTCAACTGCAGAGAGGCCTTCTACATTCCCTTCGACAGTCGCAGCTGTCTTAGGGTCTTGGACCATGGCATCCGAAGGAGTCTCAACCCCTTGGATTGCACTTTCACTGCCCAAAGTGTTAACTCCTGGGGCATTTCCATCTTGTGCCTTGACTGCAACAGCAGTGTCATCAGCCTTCAAAGCAGCTGACACTTCAGGTAGGACAGACTCAACTGTCCGAGCTTCGTCGATGTCAATCTGCTGTGGTTCTATCTCAGTTTCCTCTTCGCCTGCTTTCTTTAATATGGAGTCATCTGCAACATCCTCCGACCCTGCTGCAGTGGAGTGAGTTTCCCCCTCAGCTGGCACACCAGCTGAGTGACTGATGATGGGTTCACTCTTCTCCAGACTCGCGGCTGCTTCCGTTGAGTGCTCAACCGTTGGGGCAGGTGGTATAACACCTTCAGTAGGGGTTGGCTCAACTTGGGTGCCCAAAGTCCCAATTTCATCGCCAATTCCCTTGGAACCATCCTCAGACTGGACAGGGGACGTAGCTGCAGCAACGACTGAGGCAATGTGTTGTGCTACTCCCAAAGGATCGGTCTGTAGGAGAGATTGAGACGACTCTCCTGGTCCTTCGAATAGTTGCTGCTCATGCATCTCCCTTGATTCCCTTAAAGCTTTCTGCATTTCTGACTTTTCTGTTGCAGCAACGGGATCCATATCTTCATCACTCTCTGAGAACACATCCAGATAAGTGTGAGTGTGTTCTAGAGTTCCGGTAAGCGTGCATATCTTGGCTTTCTCTTGGGCTTCTGCTTTCTCGACGGCTTTGGCTTTTTCCTTCTTCTTGCAGATGTGTAGAATATTCAGGAAATTATCATCATCCATGCCTGAAGCACAATGCCGACTTCAAGAAATTGCAGCAATTCCTCATCTTCTTTGATGAACTCAGGGCGTTCAAACTGCACCCTTGAGTGACTTAGCTTCAACGCCCTCCATTCACGTAGACGGCGCTGAATGTCGGGGTATACAGGAGAATACATGATGACATCATCATTGTCATCTTCTTCTTGTCCTTCCTTTTCTGGGATGGAAGGCAGAATGCTCTGCTGCTCTTCACTTTCAACGGGGTCCGTAGCGAGTGGAGAGACAACTTTTTCAACTGAAAGGTCAGTTGTCTCATTTATACAGTATCCTCGGTTGTCCTCTCCCACAGTAGGGTCTTACGTAGGCCTCTGCTGATCACCCTCAGCAGACTTGGCGGTTTCATCAATTACTTCAGGAGACTGCACTTCCTGAGTGTCAGCAGTCTCAGATGCTTTTTCCAGCTGAGTGGATGATTCAACTATCTTTTCACGCTCTGAAAGATTGATGATCCTTCTTCTTTTGGGTCTTACCAGAGGAATTTCTGGTTCTTTTTCCTCTTCGGATTCTTTGGCGGCGGGGGGGCATCATACGGACGGGAGCGCTTCCGCGGGCTTGGCAGTCCTTTTCTTGCGTATGGATGGAGAAGGGATTTGGGCTTCCTTCTCATCCTCGGTTGTAGGGGAAGGAGACACGGTTGATCGGGTAGGTGACTCGGCTGCAGGGATAGGTGCATCCTGTTTCTTTGCTGCAGGGGCAACCTTCTTCTTCGCAGCTGCAGGGGCAACTTTCTTCTTGGGAGGAGAAGTAACAGCTGTGTCCTCGGGGTTAGCTGATTCCCCCTCACTAGTGTCCGCCCTCTTCACGTGGGCTCTCTTCTGGGCTCCTGAGAGATTAGCCCACATGGAAGGATTTTCCATGTTGAAGGGGAATGCCCTTCACTTCCATCAGGTGGCCAATCACCAGGCCATAACCGAGAGATCCTTCAAAGGATCCATCTTCCTTGTATGATTTAATTACAACGATTCACGGGCAGAGTCTGCTGTACGAACTTCGGCCATTGACTTTCTTGCCTGCATGATCGCGGCCATGACGATCGGCTTAGTCTTTGTGATTGGTTGAAGCCAAAACTTCATGTCTACACACTTAGAGACGACATACATCAACTTTTGATAGTCGTCCTTCAGCAATTTCTTCTTAGCTGTGTAGACCACCTTAGCAGCACACTCTGGTTTGGCTATCTCTTTCCATGCAGCAGCCAAATCAACGTCTGCTTCATAAATCTCATTCATGCCCTCAGACGACAACAAACAGTGCTCCGCAAGGTCCTTAGATATTATCATTATGTCCTTACGGTGGGAAAAGGACTTGATTCCCTTGTCCTGTACCTCCGCATTAACGTAGAACTGCGCCACCTCTTCAATATAGGTGTGCGAGTACTCCAAAGTAAGAAAAGCCTTAAGACCAGACTTTTCCAATATTTCTGCAATCTTTTTCACTAGGGTTTCATCCGAACCCTGCTTCACCATGCCTTCAAAATCCACGGATGATCCTGAGTGGATTTGCTTTGATAACTTGACGAAATTAAACTTCGGTGCCATTTTTAGGAGTTTTTACCGATTAAAACTTGAAGAACTGGTTGGAGGACACTTAGGGTTTTTGAGAGAGAAAATAGCTTACTTGCCTTTGATTTGAAAGATGAATAGTTTCAGTAAAGTGTGAGAGAGAAGACTGAAAACCGTATATAAGGGTTATGAAAGGACATGTATTTTGATTTTTTGAAATTTGATCAAGATCAACGGCTCAGTTGCTACGTCAAACCGCATTTAATTCCTCACATTTAATGCGGCAACATTTATATCAATCATATGTTTCTTTGTAGCTTTTGATGCCGTCATTATTATCTATGATGTCATCCTTAAAAATATTCCGCTCATTTAAAAGCGACCGCGTTTTTGTCACTTAGCTCATAAATGACTCTAACTTATCTCAAAAATGACTTTCTTCTTCTCTTTTCATTAAGTGACCCGTTTTCAGCTAACTCGTCTGGTGACTTTCCGATATGGCTTATCTCACTGTCTACATCTAACTCTATTTTCCATCTCTTGATTGAGTCTTACGAGTGTCAACTCAACTCAATTAACCCTAGCTCATGCTTAAGCTCTTCAAATCTTGATTCACATAAGGGCTTGGTGAATATGTCGACTAATCGCTTATCGGTTGAGATATATTCCAATGTGATGTCTTTCTTTTCAACATGATCTCTTATAAAATGATATCTCGACATCAATGTTCTTTGTTCTTGAATGCAACACGGGATTATGAGTGATTGCAATAGCAACTTGTGTTATCACACATAATTGGAATCTCTTTTTCTTCAATTTCATAATCTCTCATTCTTTGTCTCATCCATAATACTTGGGCTAACAATTTGCCATGACTATATACTCTGCTTGTGTGGATGTGGCTATAGAGTTTTGCTTCTTACTGAACTAGGAAACCAATATGTTTCCAAGCATTTGACATGTACCTGCAATACTCTCCTTTGGTGCAGATTGCAATCTTGCACATACACCTCTTTTGCGCAAAGGTGATGTCCGGGTCAGTGCTGGTTGTTAAATAGAGCGATGATCCAATACGTGCTCTGTATCTTGTTTGATCTACAGCTTTACCATCTGCATCCATGTCCATCTTGACTGATGTGTTCATTGGTATTTTCACAGAAGACTTCTCTTTCATACCAAATTTCTTCATTAAATCTCTGGTGTACTTTGTTTGACTTATGAAAGTTCCTTCCTTCAATTGCTTAACTTGAAGTCCTAGGAAGAAAGTCAGCTCTCCCATCATGCTCATTTCAAATTTGCCTTGCATGAGGTTTGAGAACTTATCACACAGCTCTTTCTTTGTGGATCCAAAAATGATATCATCCACATATATTTGAACAAGCAATATACTCTCTCCATCTTGATTTCTGAAGAGTGTTCTATCCACTTTGCCTTTGGTGAATCCATTATCAGTTAGAAATTGAGATAATGCATCATACCATGCTCTTGGTGCCTGTTGCAATCCATATAAAACTTTCTTGAGCTTGTACACCTTATCACCAATGGTCTTCTGCTCAAAACCTAGAGGTTGTTCAACATAGACTTCTTCCTCCAACAGTCCATTTAAGAATGCACTTTTTACATCCATTTGATAAACAGTGAAGTTCTTGTGAGCAACATAGGCAAGAAACATCCTTATTGCTTATAACCTTGCAACAGGAGCAAAGGTTTCATCAAAATCTATTACCTCTTCTTGGCAATACCCTTTGGCTACCAATCTTGCTTTGTTTCTTACCACAGATCCTTCCTCATTCATCTTGTTTCTGAAAACCCATTTTATGCCAATAACATTCTGATGGGTTGGTCTCTGCACCAATTCCCATACTTTGTTCCTTTCAAATTGATTCAGCTCTTCTTGCATGGCTTGAATCCAATGTGTATCATCCAGTGCTTGAGACACATCTTTTGGCTCTATTTGGGCAATAAAACAAGTGAACATTGCTTCTTACTGAGCTCTGGATCTGGTTCTTACACCATCTCTAACATCTCCAATGACTAGCTCTGGTGGTGGTCTCTCAGCCATTTCACATCAGGTTGAAGTAAGTCAGTTGGGTTCAGCTATCTCGCAACTGCGTTGTCTTGAGCAGCTCTTTCATCATTATTCAGCTGCAGACTTTCCAGTTGTCTTTGAGATTCAGGTGTCTCATCTTCATCTTGGTTAATTACTCTTACTTCAGTTTCAACATAAGGACTCTTTTGCATAGTTGGCTGATTCAGCTTATCAGCTATCTCTTCAATGTCTTCCCCATTCACATTAGGTTCATCAAAAACCACATGAATAGACTCTTCTGTGACCATAGTCCTCTTGTTCATCACTCTATAGGCTTTGCTCTCAGCTGAGTATCCCAAAAAGATACCTTCATCAGCTTTAGCATCAAAAGCATTTAGATTATCCCTGCCATTGTTGTGGATGAAGATTTTACATCCAAATATTCTAAAACATGCAACATTTGGCTTTCTCCCTGTCCATATCTCATAGGGAGTTTTGGTCAATTGCATGTTTATCATGCATCTATTTTGAGTATAGCATGCAGTGATGATGGCTTCACCCCAAAATCTCTTAGGCAAACCAGCTTCAGCTAACATGGTTCTTGTAGCTTCTTTGAGAGTTCTGTTCCTCCTTTCAGATACTCCATTCTGCTGTGGAGTTCTTGCTGTAGATAACTCATGAGCAATACCATTTTCAACACAATACTGAGTTATTATCCCATTGACAAACTCAGTTCCTCTATTAGACCTTATCTTTATAATGGTTTGGCTCTTTTCATTTTGAACTCTTTTTATCAGCTGAGGTAACTTTTGCAAGGTTTCCTTCTTTTTGCACATGAAGATTGTCCATGTATATCTTGAATAATCATCTACCACCACTAAGGTGTATTTCTTTCCACTTATGCTTTGGTTGGTTCAACTGGACCAAATAAATCCATATGCAACGATCTTGATATCCTTGTTGAAGAAGGACTGGGCTTCTCCTTGAATGAAGATTTAATCTGCTTTCCCATCTGGTATGAATCACATACACTTTCCTTCTTGTACACTAAATCTGGAAATCCTTCTATAAGGTGACTCCTTGCAAGCTTGTTGATTGTCTTGAAGTTCAGATGACTCAGCTTCTTGTGCCACAGCCAACTTGATTCGGCTGTGCTCTTTGCTAACAGGCAAGTGCTTGGTGTGGCTGTAGACCAGTCTACCACATACATTTTCTTCTTTCTTGATCCTTGCAGTACTATTTCATTTGATTCAACATCTTTAATCTGGTATACTCCCATATTGAATCCAACATTGTAGCCCGTGTCACAAAGTTTGCTGATGCTTAACAGGTTGAAGTTTACACCTTCAACATAAGCAACATCTGTGATTTCCAATCCATTTTTCTTGATAGATCCTGTGCCTTTGATTTACCCTGGAGCTTCATTTCTTCCAAATATGACTATTGCACCTCTAATCTCCATGAATCTTGATAGATTTTTCTTGTTTCCTGTCATATGTCTGGAACAGCCACTATCCATGTACCAGGTTCCTTGGCACTCACTTCCTTGAACTCCGCAATCAAGGAAATTAGTTTTTAGGTACCCATACTTGCCTGGGTCCTGAGGGGTTAGTGCTGTAAGATGATCCAACCAACCTATAGCCAAATGATTTGACTCTAAGAGGTTGCCATCTATCTGTGACATAATCATAATTCACTTTGGCAAATTGCTTGGGGGCTTTAGGTTCATACAACTGTCTCTTTTGTCTGTATGCATGTGTGTGTGTTTTAGCAATTGCCTTCTTTGGGTAGTTGTGATATGTTTGGGTGTAGTGCCTGGGTGCATACGTGTGCTGATAATGGCTCTTTTGCCTTTGGAATGACCTTTGCTGAGGTCTAGGTCTTTGCCATCCAGGCTTGTATTCCATTGGTCTTGGCTGATTTTTCACATTATTCCAATCAGCTTGGCTTGGGTAGTTTCTACCATTCCCATCATATGTGTTTCTTTGGTAAAACTTCTGGGGTTTTTGGTAGCTCTGTTTATTCTTCACATAGTACTTTCTATTTGGAGTTTGCTGAGGAACTCTGCTGGATTTCTTCGCAGCTCTCCTCTCAAGCATACTTAATCTTTTTTTTCCTTTCCCTTTATATCCAAGGCCAGTTTGTTTGTGATTGTGCTTTGGAATGAATGTGAGTGCAACATTTGGTGTTTTGGATTTTTGAGATGCTTCATTACTCGAAGATCCATTTTCCAAAATCACTCTAGGAGTTTGAGTGTGCACAAAGGAATTGAATCCTATCCCTGTCTTATCTTCACATTCTTTTTGACTCATGATAAGGTCATCCAATGATTTGGATGCCTTTGTGAATGAGGTAATTACATTTTTAAGATCATTTTGTCTCTTTTCTATAGCAGCTATCTCTACTATTAGTTTGGCATTTTCAGCCTTCAGCTCTTTGTTCTCACCAGCTATGTGACTTAGAGTACTCAGCTCCTTAGTCAGCTATGAGTTTTGGCTTTTGAGCTGGCTGTTTTCCTCATTTATAAGTGTGTGTGAGGATTTTATGTGCTCAAAGTCTTTCATCATTTTGCCTAATGTATCATAAAGATCAATGGGTGATGAAGTGTGTGTCACAATCACTATCACTTGAATCTAAATGAGATGAGTTAGAGTGTACCTCATCTTCTTGGTCTGGTTGGTCTTGTTCTTTAGCCATAAGACAGATCATTGCTTCTTCTTCAGAATCACTTGAGTAGTCGGCTTTACTACTCTCTGAGTCTGCTGCTTCTTTAGACTTAGTTGTCTCAGCAGTCTTAGCAGCCAACATAGCTTTCTTCTTTTCCTATCTTCTTTCTCTGAAGACTTTTCTTTCTTCTTTATTCCTGTATTTTTTAACTGGTGGATAGGAGCAGTCAATTGCCAAATGTCCTGGTTGTCTGCAATTCCATCACAGGTTCTCAGCTCTTTGATTAGCTCTTTCTGTTCTTGGGTTATCAACTCTCTGATACTCAAACCTTTGATGCTCAGCTCTCTTGGGTGGCCTATCTTCCTTTGACTTGGAGGGAGCTGAATGTCTCTTGGAGGATTCACCCTTGTTTCTTTTATAATTCTTATTGAAGAACTTGTTGAATCTTTTAACCATCAGGGCAATTTCCTCCTGGTCTATGGCTTCCTTGACTTCAGCTCTCTTTCCATCCTTGACTATAAGTGCAGCTGTCTTAGGTACATCTATCTCCTCTTGCTCTTTTCTTCTCATCTCAAACTCATAAGCTTTGAGATCTGAGAACAACTCATGGTTGGATGTTGTTGTGAGGTTCATTGAATGTCTCAGGGCCATGACCTTCATTTTGTTAGATAAATGTTTTTATCATGATTTTGATGATTTTGTTCAAATGAGTTTTTAAACCAAAACAATGTCCCTAAATGTTGTCTAAATACTTCCGATCGATTTAAAATGTTTTCACTATTTTTTGGAGTATTTCTTGGAGTTTATTTTCGATAAAAAATTGGACAACACATTTGTTTCAGGCTCGACCGGTCGCCCCTATAGGGCAACCCGTACCTGAGTTGAGTTTTGAAACAGAAAAAAGGACGTAGGAGAAATTATGGAGGGTGACCGGTCGACCGGGTGCCGACGGTCGACCCCTGGGCGACCGGTACCTGGGTGCCCTCCTGAAGATGCTTTGTCTTCTCTGTTTCGAATTTTGAACAACCCCAACCGATCAAGATCAAGGGCGACCGGTCGAACCCCCCTCCGACCGGTACCCCTGTGTAAAAATTGCAGAAAACCTATTTCAAACTTATCTCTGCGCGACCAGTCGAACCCCTGTTTTATCAGCAAACTATCCATTGCATTTTTTCGAACTGACTTTTCCCTAATTTGTGGGATTGATTTCTAATAGCTATATTGATGATTTTAAATGGTTTCTTTTGCAGAAAATCACTCCCCAAGGAGGAGCCTATGTCTGGAAATCAAAGCCAAGACCTCTCCAATAAATAGAGGCTTCATTCAAGCAACAAGACACAACACATCACACAAGCAAAGAGCAAACAAGCAAACACTTTCATATATCTTGTTGTATTAGCCTTAACACTTTCACTTGCACACATTTGAGGTCTAGGCTTTCAATTCTTGATTACACTTGTACTCATATTGTATCATTCATTATTGAGTTGTAATCTTAATTTTGGTCATCATTCAACACAAGACATCCTTGTGAGTATTCTTGTGGTAAGAATACACTTGGGTGATCTAGGTGATAGGTATTTGGAGAGTGTGGTACTCTTCAAAGGTGGTGAAGGAAGATTGTGGTAATCTCCTTGTAGGTGTTGTAAGAGGGTTGTGGTAATCCTCAAGGTGTTGTAATAATTTTGGTAATTAATAAAATTTCTTTTTCTTTTTCGAAACCCATCCCGGATATACTGGGGCGGTAGAGCACGTAGTCCCTAGGTGGGGTAAAGCTCTTTAAATCAACGTGTGTTGTTTATTTTCCGCATTTAGCTTTCATCTTTGCTTGATTATTCGAAAAAGAGGGCAAAATCTGAAAAACCGAGATAATCTATTCACCCCCTCTAGATTATCGTAGCCACTTGGACTAACAAGTGGTATCAAAGCCAAACTCTTTGGCTAGCTCATTCCGAGTAAAGAGGAAAGATCCATGGCTACGAATGATGCTCATCTCACCACCGGCGCCTCCACCAACAAGCCACCACTATTCGACGCCAACAACTACACATTTTGGAAAGACCGTATGGAGTGCTTCCTCTGGGTGCGGGTTCGACATTTGGAATGTGGTTGTTGAAGAAGTTGATCAACCAACCAAGAAATTGGAGGATGGCACCTCGGCTCCTAAGCCTTTCAAGGAGTTCGATGAAAACGACAAAAAGGCTTTCTCTCTAAACAGTAAGGTCTTAAATATTTTTCATTGTTCTCTTACCGCCACTTAGTATAATCGCATAAGAGGCATAAGGTCGGCACATGAGGTTTGGGAAAAATTGGAGACCATATATGAAGGGACAAAGAAGGTCAAACAAGCAAGAAAGACCATGCTTGTTAAAGATTTCGAAAACTTTAACATGTATGATGGTGAAAGCATCTCTAAGATGGTGGAAAGGCTTGACAACATTGTCAATCCTCTCGTGGCCCTCGGTAAAGTCATCTCCGAAGAAGACAAGGTGACTAAGGTATTGAATGCTCTTCCCGGCTCATGGTCCGAAAAGGTGACGGCAATCACGGAGGCACAAAATCTTGAGACACTCAAATTTGATGAGCTCATCGGGAACCTCCTCATCTATGAAGTCTATCTCAAGAAGAGGAAAAATTTCAAACCAACCATCAATCAATCGGGTATGCAAAATATTCCTAAAGGTCTTGCTTCTTCTTCTAATAATGCATATTATGATAATGATGATGATAATGAGGAGACGGTCGCACTTGTTCGAAAATTTGCAAAATTTGTGAATAAAAATAAGGCAAGAAAACCAATAGATAATGCTTGCTTTAAATGCGAAAAACCCGGGCACTTCATTGCCGATTGCCCGAAACTCGATGAGGAGAAACAAAAGAAAAGGAAGCATTTTTCGAAAAAGAAGGCTTTAAATGCGGAGGTCAAAATTTGGGATGAATTACTTGAAACAACCGACGAGGAAGGAGAAACCGAACATGGTCTTATGGCCATAGACGATGAAAATAATGAGTGCGCTCTAACTCTTCTACCTCCTCCTTAGTTGATGAATTGCAATGTGATTTTGATGAATTGCAAATTGAATTTCAAAATTTGATTGTTAAATACAAGACCTTCAAAAAGGAGCATAAAGAGCTTAAAATTGAAAAGGATAAATTATTTACTTCTTATGAATCTCTTGATAAAGCTCATGCTATTACTCTTACTCAAGTTCATACTCTTGAAACCGAAAAGGAATTGCTCACAAAAGATCTTGAATGTTTGAAAAATGATGTGCATCATTCTAACATAAGCACGGATAAAGTTACAAAAATTTTAGATGCACAAAGAGGTGAGCATTCCAAATTGGGACTTGGTTATAAACCATTTCAAAGTGCTTTTAAGAAAAATAACCAAGGTCCGACTTTTGTACGTGCTAGTAGCTCTAATACTCCTACTTGTTTTTATTGTGGCAAAGTTGGACATTATGCTAATAATTGCAAATTGAGAAATAGCTCTAGTCATGCTTGGAGACCCAAAGGTCTCAAGACTAACCCCCATGGACCCCAAAATTATAGGGTACCTAAACGAAATTCTTTTGTAGGTAATAGGGGTTATAACAACAATGGAAGATTCAAAATGGCTCGTGGACAGCGGATGTTCACGCCATATGACCGGGAGGAGAGAACTTTTTACCAACATCAAGCTCCAAGAAGAGGGTATGGTCATGTTCGGCAATGGCAAAGGAAGAATTCTTGGAAATGGAGAAATTGGTAACTCTTCTTTCTCTCTTAGTAATGTTCTTTTAGTAGAAGGGCTTAAGTTTAATTTGATAAGTGTTAGCCAACTCTGTGATTCAAATTATGATGTTTCTTTCAATAAAGAAAAATGCCTTATACTTAAAAATGGTAAAATTATTTGTGAAGCAAATAGAAAAGGCAATCTTTACAAAATTTGTACAAGTGATTTGGTTAGTCAAAATGTTTCTTGTTTAGTCGCCAATAATGATTTAACTAGTTTATGGAATAGGCGACTTGGACATGTTGGATACAAGAATTTGAAAAATATTTACAAAAACCAACATGTGAAAGGACTACCCAAATTGAATTTTGAAAATCTTGGCTTATGTGACACTTGTCAAAAGAACAAATTAGTTAAAAGTAGTTTTAAGCCCAAAAATGAAATTTCCACAACCAAATCCCTACAATTGCTTCACCTTGATTTGTATGGGGATATTGGTACGACAAGTCTAAGTGGAAAACATTACACTTTTGTTATTGTCGATGATTTTTCTAGATATACTTGGGCTCTTTTTCTTACCAATAAAAGCGAT
The DNA here is from genome assembly GCA_016081115.2 of Rehmannia glutinosa. NCBI lineage: Eukaryota > Viridiplantae > Streptophyta > Magnoliopsida > Lamiales > Orobanchaceae > Rehmannia > Rehmannia glutinosa. Next base: position 46,470,399 of record CM071926.1, on the reverse strand, counting down.
GCCGTTAATGAGTTTGTTAAGTTGTGTAGACTTATTGAGAATGAAAAGGAAGATACTATTAAGTCTATTCGAAGTGATCGAGGTGGAGAATTTGATGGTGAATTTAGAGTCTTTTGTGAAACTAAGGGATATGCTCATAATTTTTTGGCTCCAAGGACACCTCAACAAAATGGAGTAGCCGAAAGGAAAAATCGGACACTACAAGAGATGAGTCGGTCCATGCTCAATGAATTTTCACTTCCAAAATATTTTTAGGCCAAAGCCGTAAGTACCGCTTGTTATGTCATTAATCGAGTTTACATTCGTCCTAAAATGAATAAAACTCCATATGAGCTTTGGAAAGGAAGAACTCCAAATATTAGTTATTTCAAGATATTTGGTTGTAAGTGCTTTATTTTGAATACCAAAGATCAATTGGACAAACTTGATCCTAAGGACGATGAATGGATATTTATGGGATATTAAACAAAGAGCAAAGCATATCGGGTTTACAATAAGACTAGTGGGGTTGTTGAAGAATCCATCCATGTCAAATTCAATGAAGCTTCGGGTGTTGAAAGAATACCCAATGATGAAAGTGATGAAGAGGATATTATTGAACCCATTGTTCAAAATGATGCTCAAAATGATCAACCTACTACATCAAATGATCAACCATCCACTTCAAGTGTTCCCCAAGAAGACAAAGGTGATACTTCGGATCTTCGTGTGGCATTAAAATTTAAAGGAGATCCTCCAAAAGATCTTATTATTGGTGATCCCCTTGATAAAGTGATGACCCGAAGAAAATTTGCCGAAAAAGCTCTTATATCTCAAAAAGAGCCTAAAAATGCTAAGGAGGCTATTGAGGATGAGGATTGGTTTTTGGAGATGCAAGAGGAATTGAATCAATTTGAAAGAAATGATGTATGGGAATTGGTACCTTGTCCTCATTCTCAAACTATTATTGGTACAAAATGGGTATTCCGGAATAAGCTTGATGATCAAGGCAACATTGTTCGAAACAAGGCAAGGTTAGTAGCTCAAGGGTATTGTCAAGAAGAAGGTATTGATTATGATGAAACTTTTGCACCCGTAGCACGTTTAGAAGCTATTTGTATTTTACTTGACTATTCTTGTTATAAAAATTTCAAACTTTACCAAATGGATGTTAAATCCGCTTTTTTAAATGGAGTTATTCAAGAAGTCTATGTAAAACAACCTCCGGGGTTTGAAAATTTTTCTAGGCCTAATGACGTTTATAAACTTAAAAGGCCTTGTATGGTTTAAAGCAAGCACCCCGTGCATGGTATGATAGACTTAGCTCTTTTCTTTTGCAAAATGGTTTTACCAGGGGTAAAGTTGATACAACTCTCTTTGTTTTTGAAAAAGGGCAAGATTGTCTACTTATGCAAATTTATGTTGATGATATTATCTTTGGTGCTACTAATGAATCTTTGTGCAAGAAATTTTCTAAGTTAATGCAAGGAGAATTCGAGATGAGTATGATGGGGGAGCTCAACTTCTTCCTTGGGCTTCAAATTAAACAATGCCAAGAAGGTATATACATTTCACAATCAAAATATATAAAGGAACTTTTGAAAAAGTTCGGCATTGAAGAAGGAAGAACCGTGTCTACCCCTATGGCCACTAATGTCAAAATTGACAAAGATGAAAAAGGCAAGTCCGTGGATGAATCAAAATATCGAGGTATGATTTGTAGTTTACTTTATTTAACCGCGAGTAGACCGGACATTCTTCATGCCGTATGCCTATGTGCTTGTTTTCAAAGTAATCCCAAAGAATCTCATATGAGCGTCGTTAAAAGAATTTTTAGATATTTGAAAGTCACCATTCAATATGGTTTATTCTATCCAAAGAATGAAAATTTTTCTCTTAAAGGTTATCGTGATTCGGATTATGCGGGAAATATTGATGATCGGAAAAGTACTTTCGGATCATGTCGGTTTTAAGGCGATTGTCTAGTTTCTTGGTTTTCAAAGAAGCAAAATTGTGTTTCACTTTCAACGGCGGCCGAATATATTTCTGCAGCTTTTTGTTGTACTCAACTTCTTTGGATGAAACAAACCTTAGCGGATTACAAATGTTCTTTTGAAAATGTTCCTATCTTTTGTGATAATATATCCGCTATAAATATTGCTCAAAACCCGGTTCATCATAACCGTACTAAACATATTGAGATTCGACATCATTTTCTAAGGGATTGTGTTTCTAAAAGAAAAATTGAGATATCTTTTGTACCATCTCAAGATCAATTGGCGGACATTTTTACAAAACTGCTATCTTCCGAGACCTTTGCGTCAATACGAGCTCGGTAGGCATAATGCATATTGAATGAGGTTTACGTTTGCATTTTGCACGTTTTTAAAACTTAGGGGCGAAAAATCGGATTTTTGATTGAAAATTCGGATTCTGAAAAAAATTGGCAAGACAGTGGGCGGATGAGGTTGAGGGCAACCGGTCGCCCTCAACGTCGACTGGTCGCCCTCAACGATGACCAGTCGCCCTTAGCTATTTTTTGGATTAAAACCGTTCTGTCTCCTGCCTTAGTCATATTACCTCATTTTTGCCATTTTTCGTCCCCTTTGCCAAATTCACACAAATTTCACTCAAAATTTATTTTCATGCATTCAATTCATATCTTGGACCTAATATAGCATGTTTATCATCATCATCGCTCATCTGTACCGATCGAATGGTAAGAATTTTCCTTTCTTTGCTCAATTGGGTTGAACCCTTGAGTTTGTGGCTTTCTTGTATATTTCTTGATGAAATTATCTTATGATCATGATGAGCTTAGTTGTTATGTTGTATTGTATGATGTTTGGTATGATTTGGTGATGAATTGTTTTGGCTTGATTCATTTACAAGGGCTCTATACAACTTCTTTTAATTTTTACGCCCACAAAGTGTTCGATGAAATGTCACAATGAAAATTTCAACTTCTACATGATTCTCTTGCTTTCAAAAGTCTTAAATACTTATTGAGATCATGTCTTGGCAACCAAAACGAGCTTATGGATTTTTCATGATACATTTCTCCCATTTCTTCGGATTCTAAGCCTAACTTCTTTCAATGGTTGATAAATCGTATTCTAGGCGCACTTTGATATACTTGTATAATGTTTTTATCATCCTAACATTCTTTTTGATGATTCCAAAGGGGGAGAAACAGAAATTGGCTCGTTAGCTCAAAGAAGCTAATAAAAGCTCGCAATAAAAGCTATAAGCTATGGCTTCCTAAAGCCAAGTATACCTAGTCCATGGCTTGTATTATGGACTTAATTGCAATAGATTATAAGTATTTTGACAGGGGGAGCTTATTAGCTCATGATGTTTATGTGTATCTTGTAAAAGCTTGTTATAGCTTGTGCTTCTAGCTTATGCTTATGCAATATTTCTTGTTGATGTGCTTATGATAGGGTGAGCTTTTTATAAAATGTTTTTAAACGAATAGTTCACTCGTAAAACCGAAAAATTATTTTTGTTTTCAAAATCGTCCTTGTGAAAATTGTTTTGGTTTGTAATCATCAAAAAGGGAGAGTTTGTTAGATAAATGTTTTTATCATGATTTTGATGATTTTGTTCAAATGAGTTTTTAAACCAAAACAATGTCCCTAAATGTTGTCTAAATACTTCCGATCGATTTAAAATGTTTTTACTATTTTTTGGAGTATTTCTTGGATTTTATTTTCGATAAAAATTGGACAACACATTTGTTTCAGGCTCGACCGGTCGCCCTATAGGGCTACCCGTACCTGAGTTGAGTTTTGAAACAGAAAAAGGGACGTAGGAGAAATTATGGAGGGTGACCGGTCGACCGGGTGGTCGACCGGTACCTGGGCGCCCTTCTGAAGATGTTGTCTTCTCTATTTCACTATTTTTCGGAGTATTTCTTGGAGTTTATTTTCGATAAAAAATTGGACAACACAATTGTTTCAGGCTCGACCGGTCGCCCTATAGGGCAACCCGTACCTGAGTTGAGTTTTGAAACAGAAAAAGGGACGTAGGAGAAATTATGGAGGGCAACCGGTCGACCGGGTGGTCGACCGGTAGGGGCGACGGTAGACCCAGGCGGCCGTGCACAGGCGCCCTCACGAAGATCTTTGTCTTCTGCTTCGAATTTTGAACAACCCCAACCGGTCAAGATCAAGGGCGACCGGTCGAACCTCCCTCCGACCAGTCCCCCTGTGTAAAAATCGCAGAAAACCTATTTCAAACTTATCTCTGCACGACCGGTCGAACCCCTATTTTATCAGCAAACTATCCGTTGCATTTTCAGACAGCTCTTCCCTAATTTGTGGGATTGATTTCTAACAGCTATATTGATGATTTTAAATGGTTTCTTTTGCAGCAAATCACTCCCCAAGGAGGAGCCTATGTCTGGAAATCAAAGCCAAGACCTCTCCTATAAATACAGGCTTCATTCAAGCAACAAGACACAACACATCACACAAGCAAAGAGCAAAAAAGCAAACACTTTCAAATATCTTGTTGTATTAGCCTTAGCACTTTCACTTGCACACATTTGAGGTCTAGGCTTTCAATTCTTGATTACACTTGTACTCATATTGTATCATTCATTATTGAGTTGTAATCTTAATTTTGGTCATCATTCAACACAAGACATCCTTGTGAGTATTCTTGTGGTAAGAATACATTTGGGTGATCTAGATGATAGGTGTTTGGAGAGTGTGGTACTCTTCAAAGGTGGTGAAGGAAGATTGTGGTAATCTCCTTGTATGTGTTGTAAGAGGGTTGTGGTAATCCTCAAGGTGTTGTATTAATTTTGGTAATTAATAAAATTTCTTTTTCTTTTTCAAACCTATCCGGATATCTTTGGGGTGGTAGAGCACGTAGTCCCTAGGTGGGGTGAAGCTCTTTAAATCAACGTGTGTTGTTTATTTTCCGCTTTTAGCTTTCATCTTTGCTTGATTATTTGAAAAAGAGGGCAAAATCTGAAAAACCGAGATAATCTATTCACCCCCTCTAGATTATCGTAGCCAGTTGGACTAACACATTTCCCATTCAGCTGGGAGGCTTCTCAGAATCTTCATACACATTTCCTTTTGTGTATATTCTTTCCCAAGTGCTGATAGCTCATTTGTGATTTCAGTGAATCTAGCATCCAGCTGATCCAAGGTTTCAATTGCAAGCATTTTAAAATTTTCAAATTTTTGTACAGGAAAAGATTATTTTCTTTAGTTTGCTCAGATCCTCCACAAATTAAAGTTAATTTACCCCAGATTTCTTTTGCAGATTTGCAAGATTTGACTTTATTGAACATTGCTTTGTCCAATGTCTTGTAGAGAATGTCCTTGGTCACATTATCCAAGTTGTATCTCTTTCTGTCATCATTGGTCCACTCAGTCCTTGGCTTTTCAACCATGACTGGTCTGTCTTCTTCTGCTTCTGCTACTACAACTGCTATTCTTACAGTTGTGTTCACCTTAAGTATTTGGAATGGCCCATCCTCTATCACAAGCCACATTTCATCATGTAAAGCAGATAGATGAGCCTGCATACGAATTTTCCAGTCATCAAACTCCTCAACAGTGAACATAGGAATGCGTGTCAGATTTGCTTCCATGATAATAACTTTTGCTAAGAGTGAAAGATTTTTGAAAATACAAGTGTTAAAAATCTTTTAGAAAATATAGAGATCTAGTTCAGTAACCAGTGCGGAAGGCTCAATGAACCAACCGCTCTGATACCACTTGTAGGTCCCAAGGGGTGTGAGTAAGGTTTAGAGGGGGGAGGGGTTGAATAAACCTCACCAAATTTTCGATTTAGTCCTTTTAAAGAAATTACAGAGTTAACACAAACAACTAAGCCCTTGAGGGACAAGTAAGTTGGTTATTCAGCAGAGTTAGCCACTCAACAGACTCGATAGAGCTGCTGATAGAATAACTCAACTGTTTAACCTGAAACTTAACTTGGTGTTGGTTTTTTATCGTGAAGACTTAACACCCTTTGATTTGTTTTAAACTTGTTTTAACACTTGATTTTAGCACTTAGTTATTAATCAGTTTGGATAGCAAATCAAGTTTATCAGCAGGTATAAAATGGATATGCAGAAATGTAAATATGCTGAAAAATAAATGACACAGTTAATCTTTATAGATGTTCGAAGATGAGGTAATTCTTCTAATCCTCTCTTCTCCAACTCCTGGAGGAATCCACTAAGTAATGATCAACTCACAAAGTGGTTCTCAGTCTAGAGACAAGTCTTGATCACACAACTGACTTTCTCCTTGGACTCAGTCTAGAGATGCCTTGGTCACACAACTGGCTTCTCTTCCAACTCAGCTTCTTCACGGGGGCGGCCGCTTGCTCACTTGACTCACTTTCTCAAGCTTCTTGGATTTGATCACTAAGCCCTCCAATAACTTGATACTGGTTCGACCTTGAACCTTCCTACAATCCTACTTGGAAAGTAGACCCCTTTTGATTCTTCAAAAGTTTTCTCTTCAATAGTCTGAAGTTGTCTTTCCTTCACAACTTTGTGTTGGATTGATTTCCTTTGAGTTTCAGGCTTGAGGATTTGCTTGAATATCTTTGAGAATATTTGCAGGTTAATAGCTTTGAATAATGCTTGATTTCTCAGCTGTGCAAGGTAACCTTTTCTAAATGAATTTCCACAACCATTTATAGTGAACTTTAAAAAATCTGCCCATTGAAGAGATAGGCTGATTTTCAAAAGACACCAGTGTTCGTTGGCTTGTCTTTTCTTGGTCTTCAATCTTGAAATGTAGACCTTTCCTCATATTAAATGAATGTTCAACTTTTCAGGTTGTGACACGAGTGCAGTTCTTCCCATTGGTTTATTCCTTTTGCACGCTTCTGGGACGGGCACTTTAAGACCTGGCAGCATGGAAGTATTACTTATTTAAGTAATGTTCTTGACTTCTGTGCAACGGATTCCTTTTAGTTGACTTCTCTTGGCTGCTGCCTATTTCCCCAGGTGACTTGAGTCTGCTCCAATCATTTGAAGACTCAACTGTCACTTTCAACTTGTGACTTGGCTTCTTGAGATGACTTTGACTGACACTTCACACAACTGTTCCTCAGCTTATACATCTTCAGTCAAGTTCTTGATCTCCCTTCTTGGCCGTACTCAGCTGTTCCACAGTGGAGTCTTCACATCATTCTTCAGTTGACTTCTTGTATTTCCAGGCATAGCTGACTTGACTCAGCTTTTCCAGCCCTATATATTACAATGAGAATTACAAGGAAAATGGGGTGCCAACTTTCTAGTTTAAGTTTTATATGGCATTCATCAAAATCTATAAAATAAATTTCCCAACATCAATCTCAACTTGATTTTTCTTGAAGGCAAGTTCAGCTTTCACTTCAGCTGACAACTCTAGTGGCAGCTGAGAATAGAGAGAGGTGGATATGCCTTGGGTTTTAAAGATTAATGTTGGGAAATATATTGTTTAAATTTTGATGAATGTCATGTAAAACTTAGATTAGAATGTTGGCAGCTCATTTTCCTTTTAATTCTTATTGTAATAGATAGGGCTAAATAAGCTGAGTCAAGTCAGCTATGCCTGGGAATACAAGAAGTCAACTGAAGAAGTGAAGTGAAGAGTCCGCTGAGGAATAGCTGAGTATGGCCAAGAAAGAAGATCAAGGACTCGATTGAAGACGTAACAGCTGAAGGACAACTGTGTGAAGAGTCAGTTAAGTCAACCCAAGAAGCCATGTCACAAGTTGAAGTGACAGATGAGTCTCTCAATCATTGGGGCAGACTCAAGTCACCTGGGGAAAAGGTAGCTGCAAAGAGGAATTAACTGAAAAGAATCCGTTGCACAAAAGTCGAGAATATTACTTAAATAAGTAATACTTCCATGCTGCCATGTCTTAAAGTGCTCAGTCCCAGAAGCGTGCAAAAGGAATAAACCAATGGGAAGCACTTGCACACCTCGTGTCGAACCTCGAAAAGTGGACATTCATTTAATACGAGGAAAGGTCTATATCTCAAGATTGAAGACCAAGAAAAGACAAGCCAATGAACACAAGTGACTTTTGAAAATCAGCCTATCTCTTCAACGGGCAGATTTTTGAAAGTTCACTACAAAAGGCTAAGGAATCACATTGAGAAAAGGTTACCTTGCACACCTGAGATATCAAGCAATATTCAAATCAGAACTGCAAAATATTCTCAAGTTATTCAAGCAATATCCTCAAGCATAAATCTCGAAGGAAATCGATCCAACACCAAGCTGTGAAGGAAAAACAACTTCAAACTGTTGAATAGGAAACCTTTGAATAATCAAAAGGGGTCTACTTTCCAAGGAGGATTGTAGGAAGGTTCAAGGTCGAACCAATCTCAAGTTATTGGAAGGCTTTGTGATCAAATCCAAGAAGATTGAGAAAGTGAGCTGAAGTAGCAAGACAGTTGCCCTGTGAAGAAGCTGAGTCGGACGAGAAACCAACTGTGTGACCAAGGCATCTCTAGACTGAGTCCAAGGAGCAAGTCAGCTGCGTGATCAAGACTTGTCTCTAGACTGATAACCACTTTGTACTCTGATCATTACTTAGTGGATTCCTCCAGGAGTTGGAGAAGAGAGGAGTAGAAGAATTACCCCATCTTCGAACCTCTATAAAATTTACTTGTGTCATTTACATTTCAGCATATTTACATTCCTGCACACATATTTTATATCTGCTGATAATTTGCTATCCAACTGATAAAATAACGAGTGCTAAAATCAAGTGTTAAAACAATGTTAAATCAAATTCAAGGGTGTTAAGTCTTTCGCTGAAAAACTTATCACAACCAAGTTAAGGTTTAGACTAAACAACTGAGTTATTCTATCAACAGCTCTATCGAGTCTGTTGAGTGGCTAACTCTACTGATTAACTAACTTAGCTATCCCTCAAGGACTTAGCTGTGTATTAACTCTGTAATATTTTAAAAGGACTAAAATCGAAAAGTTGGTAAGGTTTATTCAACCCCCTTCTAAACCTTACTTACACCCCTTGGGACCTACAAGTGGTATCAGAGCGGTTGGTTCATTGAGCTATCCGCACTGGTTACTGAACTAGATCTCCAATCTTTCAAAGGAACTTTTAACACTTGCTCTTTCAAAAGATATTTTTATTCAGCAAAGTTATTATCATGGAAGCAATTTGACACGCATTCCCATGTTCACTATTGAGGAATTTGATGAATGGAAAATTCGTATGCAGGCGCAGGCTCATCTATCTGCTTTACATGAGGAAATATGGATAGTGATAGAGGATGGGCCACTGCAAATATTGAAAGTAAACACAACAGTAAGGAGAGCAGCCGCAGCTGAAGGAGAAGAAGCTGTTGCTGAGGCAAGACCAGCCCTAGTTGAGAAACCAAGGACTGAGTGGACAAACGAGGACATAAAAAGATACAACTTGGACAATGTATCCAAGGACATACTTTACAAAACCTTGGACAAAGTAATGTTCAACAAATTCAAAACTTGCCAAACTGCAAAACAAATCTGGGATAAATTAACTTTAATTTGTGAAGGATCTGAGCAAATTAAAGAAAACAAATTGTCTGTTGATGTACAAAAATTTGAAAATTTTAAAATGCTTGCAGGTGAAACCTTGGATCACCGGATGCTTTAGATTCACTGAAATCACAAATGAGCTTAGAAGATTATGAGAAGCCTCCCAGCTGAATGGGAAATGAAGGTCATGGCCCTGAGACATTCAATGAACCTCACAACAACATCCAATCATGAGCTATTCTTAGACCTCAAAGCCTATGAGTTTGAGCTTAGAAGAAAAGATCAAGAGGAGACAAACAGTACCCCAAAACAATTGCACTTATAGTCAAGGATGGAAAAGGAGCTGAAGTAAAGGAAGTCATAGACCAGGAGGAGATTGCCCTGATGGTTAAAAGATTCAACAAGTTCTTCAACAAGAACTATAAAAGAAACAAGGGTGAATCCTTCAGGAGACATTCAACTCCCTCCAAGTCAAGGGAAGATAGGCCACCCAAGAGAGTTGAGCACCAAAGGTTGAATATCGGAGCGATAACCCAAGAACGAAAAAGGCGATCAAAGAGCCGAGAACTGTGTTGGAACTGAGACAACCAGGACACTTCGCTATTGACTGTCCATATCCAGTAGTCAATAAATACAGGAATGAAGAAGAAAGAAGAGTCTTTAGAGAAAGAAGACAGGAAAAGAAAAAGGCTATGTTGGTTGCGACCTTCTTGAGACAGGCTAAGTCGAAAGAAAAAATGGACTCGAGAGAGTAGTGAAGTGACTACTCAAGTGATTCTGAAGAAGAAGCAATGATCTGTCTAATGGCTAAAGAACAAGATCAACCTGACCAAGAAGATGAGGTACACTCTAACTCATCATACTCAGATTCTAGTGATAGTGATTGTGACACACACATACTTCATCACCCACTGATCTTTATGATTCATTAGGAAAAATGATGAAAGACTTTGAGCACATTAAATCCTCACACACACTATTAAATGAGGAAAACAGCCAGCTCAAAAGCCAAAACTCACAGCTGACTAAGGAGATGAGTACTATGAGTCACATAGCTGATGAGAACAAAGAGCTGAAGGCTGAGAATGCTAAACTAACAGCAGAGATATCTGCTATAGAAAATAGGGAAAATGATCTCAAAAATGTGATTGCATCATTTACAAAGGCATCTGAATCATTGGATGGCCTTATTATGAGCCAAAAAGAGTGTGGAGATAAGACATGCATAAGATTCAATTCCTTTGTGCATAGTCAAACTCCCAGAGTGATTTTGGAAAAAGGATCTTCAAGTAATGAAGCATCTCAAAAATCCAAGACACCAAATATTGCATCCACATTCACTCCAAAGCACAATCACAAACAAACTGGCCTTGGATATAAAGGAAAAGGAAAACAACCAGTTGAGTATGTTGAGAGGACAGCTGAGAAGAAATCCAGCAGAGTTCCTCAACAAACTCCAAATAGAAAGTACTCTATAAAGAATAAACAAATCTACCAAAAACCCCAGAAGTTTTATCAAAGAAACACATATGATGGGAATGGTAGAAACTACCCAAGCCAAGCTAATTGGAAATATCAGCAAAGACCTACGGAATACAAGCCTAAATGGCAAAGACCTAGAACTCAGCAAAGGTCATTCCAAAGGCAAAAGTGCTATCATCATCACACATATGCACCCAAGCACTAAACTCAGAAATATCACAACTACCCAAAGAAGGCAATTGCTAAAACACACACACAGGCTTACAGACAAAATAGACAGCTGTATGAACCTAAAGCCCCAAAGCAATTTGCCAAAGTGAGTTATGATTATGGCACAGATAGATGGCAACCTCTTAAAGTCAAATCATTTGGCTATAGGTTGGTTGGATCATCTTACATCACTAACCCCTCAGGAGCCAGACAAGTATGGGTACCTAAAAACTAATTTCCTTGATTGCAGGTTCAAGAAACAGCTGAGTGCCAAGGAACCTGGTACATGGATAGTGGCTGTTCCAGACACATGACAGGGAACAAGAAAAATCTGTCAAAATTCAAAGAGATTAGAGGCGCAAAAGTCATATTTGGAGGAAATGAAGCTCCAGGGGAAATAAGAGGCACTGGATCCATCAAGAAAAATGGATTAGAAATCACAGATGTTGCATATGTTGAAGGCCTGAACTTCAACCTGTTAAGCATAAGCCAACTCTGTGACAAGGGCTATAATGTTGGATTCAATATGTGAGTGTGTCAAATTAAAGATACTGAATCAAATGAAATAGAGTTGCAAGGATCTAGACAAAAGAAAATGTATGTGGTAGACTGGTCTACAACCACACCAAGCACTTGCCTGTTAGCAAAGAGTACAACAGAATCAAGTTGGTTGTGGCACAAGAAGCTGAGTCATCTGAATTTCAAGACAATCAACAAGCTTGCAAGGAGTCATCTTGTGGAAGGATTGCCAGACTCAATATACAAGAAGGAAAGTGTTTGTGATGCATGCCAGATGGGAAAGCAGATCAAATCATCTGTTGCATATTGATTTATTTGGTCCTGTTGAACTAGTCAACATAAGTGGAAAGGAATACACTTTAGTGTGTAAGTCCAAGCGGCTACGATAATCTAGAGGAGGGGTTGAATAGATTATCTCCATCTTTTCGATTATGACCTTTTTTTCGAACCAAATACGCCAAGACAATAATAAAGGTGCGGAATGTAAATAACACGCGTCGATTTATAGTAGTTCAACCCACCTAGGGTCTAATCTACTACCACCCCAGTATATCCGGGATGGGTTTTGAAAAAGAAAAATAATTTTATTAATTACCACAATTAATACAAATTCAACTTACAACACCTTGAAGAGCACCACACTCTTCTTCAACACCACCTTTGGAGATTACCACAATCTCCATTTGAAGATTACCACAATCTTCCTTCAACGGCACCTGTGAAGATCACCACAATCTTCAATCTTGAAGAATACCAAATTCTTTAACACCTCAAGAGCACCACACTCTTGAAACACCTATCACCTAGATCACCCAAGTGTATTCTTTCCACAAGAATACTCACAAGGATGTCTTGTGTTGAATGATGACTAAAATCAAGATTACAACTCAATAATGAATAATACAATTTGAGTGCAAGTGTAACCAAGAAATGAAAGCCTAGACCTTAAGATGTGAAAGTGATAAGCTAGGCAAATTACAACAAGAATGAAAACAATGAAGAGCTAAAGACTTTGCTTGAATGTATCTTGTTGTGTTGTATCTCAAGTATTGTGTAGGTTGCTCCAAAACTTCCTCTATTTATAGGAGATGATTGATCAAGCATAGGCTCCTCTTGGGGATTGAAAATCTACAGAAAAATACAATTAAAATCAAGAATATAGCTGTTAGAAATCAATCCCACAAAATAAGGAAAGTTTGTCTGCTGCACAACAGTTAGAAATTTGCTGTCAAACTTAAGGGCGACCGGTCGCGCACAAATAAACATTTGAAGAATACACTGAAAAATAACATAGGGCGACCGGTCCAGGGGGTCTTCGACCGGTCGACCCCTACCTCAGCCGATCGTCCTCCCTCAAAAATCAAATCAGGGTGTTCTGTTTCAAAACCAAACCAGTGCGGTCGACAGGGGTGTCGACCGGTCGACGCCACCGGTCGACACCCTGGTCGACCGGTCGACCTGGTCAAAATCCTTCCGTCTTTTGTTTTGTTCAAAAATTATCTTCAGGTACGGGTTGCCCTATATGGCGACCGGTCGACCAAGAGACAGAAATGTTGTCCAATTTTTGTCGAAAATAAATCTCAAGAAATACTCCGAAAATTAAGTAAAAACATTTTAAACCGATCGGAAGTATTTAGACAACATTTAGAAACCTTGTTTTGATGTAAAAACTTATTAACATAAAATCATTAAAAGTGTTGTCCAATTTTATCTAAAATAAAACTTGAAGAAATACTCCGAATAAATAGTAAAAATATTTCAAATCATTTAGGAGTATTTGGACAACAATTAAAAACATTATTTTGGTGTAAAAATAAAATCATCAAAATTAAGATAAAAACATGTATCAAACAATCTCCCCCTTTTTGATGATTACAAACCAAAACAATTTTTAGAAATATTAGGAGGATAATTTTTTAAAACGATTTTCCGGTAAAAACATCTAACCGTTTAGAAGCGACCAAAATTTCTAAAGTAACATAAGCAACCAAAAGGGAGTAAATATTATCCAAGTATAGCACAAGCTCCCCCTATCAACAAGCACATCAAAAGCAATCAACCACAAGCTAAAAGCTTAACTTTTCCATATTGATCTTAAGTACAAGAGCTTATAAGCTCCCCCTGTCAACAAAACATCATTAGACAAGTATATAAGTCCATCATGCAACAATTGGACTAAGTATAGTCCACAACTTATGGCTTTAAGAAGCCATAGCTTATAGCTTTTATATCGAGCTTTTATTAGCTTCTTTGAGCTAACGAGCCAATTTCCTGTTTCTCCCCCTTTGGAATCATAAAAAAGAATGTTAGGATGATAAAAACATCATACAAGTATATAAAAGTGCGCCAAAGATACGATTTATCAACCATTGAAAAAATTAGGCTTAGAATCCGAACAAATGGGAGAAATGTATCATGAAAAAAATCCATAAGCTCGTTTTGTTTGTCAGGATATGATCTCAATAAGTATTCAAGACATTTGAAAATGAGAGAATCATGTAGGTGATGAATCTTTCATTGAGACATCTTATCGAACACTTGGCGGGCGTCAAAAATTGAAGAGAATATATATAGCCCTTGTAAAAGATATTAAGCCAAGTTTTTCATACCATCACCAAAAGCAAATTTTCAACATATATCCAGCAAATAAGAGGCCCAACAAAATAAGTTCTCAAGGGTTCAACCCAATTGAGATAATTTTAGCCAAATGCCATCAAGAAAAATTTAAGAACCATCAAGTAACTCATATCATACATCAAGCAATGCATATAAGACATTACATATGTCTCAATTTAAACAAAATGATCAAGGCATCACAAATGCTTTTAAGCAAAAATTAAAAGAAGCACTTTTACCATCAAGTACTTCATACCAATTATCAAACAATGCAAATAGAGTATTTTTACCATCAAATACTCCAATAATACCATAACCAAGATCAACCAAAAGCCACTTTCAACTTGCTATTTTATCCCCTTCAAGAAAACAAGCAAATCTCATTAGTGCAATAGAAGTGTACAAGATTGTTCATAAAACTACAAAACAACAAGGACAAGGTAAAAATTCTAAGATAATAAAGATAAACACGGGGTAGGGACATCAATCCTCATCCGAAGAGAAGCAAGCCGAGGGGATAAGATCTTTGATGAATTTCTTCAATTTTCCCATAGACTTTTTCAATCTAGAATTTTCTTCCTTCACAACTCGGAGCTCTTTTCTAAGAGAGGAAACATCCCTAAATGTATCTCTTTCCACTTTGTCCATTCTCTCATTGATACTCAATTCCGAGTTCATTTTCATCTTCTCCATTGTCTCCTTCATTGAAGTGTTCTTCCTCATTTCCTTCATTCTCTTCCTCCCTATCTTCTTGTTCCTCTTCTTCATTCCCCACATTCTCTTCTTCCTCTTGTTCCTCTTCTTGTTCTTCGACATTACCTCTTCCAATATTTTCAACCTCATTGTCATTAAAGAAGTCATCCCGAGGTTGTTGTGGATTTTGAGCACATCCCCTAGCGGCTTTGGTGGGAACCTGTGGTAAAGTTCATCGCATTCTTACCATTTGTAGAATGTTGGCATTATCATTGTCATTGTGACAAATTTTGGTATTCATCTCATTTTCCGGGTAGCCCGATAGGTATAGTAGTCGACAAATCAAATTTCCCAACGTATATTTTTTCTTAGTAAGCCTTCTTGATTCCGACAAACAATACACAAAAATAGCCCCATCATTTACTCTTTCTCCTCGAATAATCTTATAGGTAAGAAAGAGTTCGAGATTACTCGGAAGTTTCACTTCTTTACCATAAACACAATAGGAGCAAATAATAGATACAATCCGATAATTTGGCGGCATTGCCGAAAAGGTTACTTCCGGAAACACTCCTAAAACTGTTTTTACCTCATTTAGTGAAACACCAAAATGATCATCATCCCAATGAGTGCAATCCACATTTACAACTCCATCATTCGGCACATTAAAATGATTACAAATATCAGCCAATGTCCACGAAAAATGCCTACCATTAACGAATGAGTGAAGTTCCAAAGGATTATCTTCCATAGCATCAACAATCCACATATTTGCATAAAAAAGTTTTATAAGCTTGCCATCATAATTCAAACACGGATTATCCCATAATGAAACCCAACCTTGAATTTCAAAGTAAGCCCTACGGATATTCATCATGAAATGCTAAAAATCAAACCATACGAGTGCAAGCAATTTTCTTGTCGTTCAATCCAATATTTTCATAGTGCTCCTCCGCAAGTTTATTTAGAAACCGAAATCTATTAGCTCTAGAGGGAGGCTCGTAAAGAAGTGATAACTTACTTGAGTCCCAATGAATATTCGATTTTGAAATCCCGGCTCTCAATTCAACAATCTCCTCTTCCGTAAGCCGGTTTTGATTATGTCCTTGTGGAATATCATCTTGTTGGGAGTTGGAGGAAGATTCTCCCCTTTGCTTTCTTCTCCTCTTTTGAGGGTTTCGTCCGGTGAATTGACGGGGTGCCATGAAAAACAAGATGAATTTGAGTGATATAAACTCAAGGATGGAACAATTTTGAGAAGTAATGAGAGATTTTGTGAGAATTTTGAAGAAACTAAAGCTAGGGTTCGAAGTTTGTGAAGGTTGAAAATGAAAGAAGAAGTCAGTCCCCTATTTTAAAACCTTTCTGCCCGACTTTACTAACCCAGTCGACCGGTCGACGGGGCTGTCGACCGGTATGGTCAACCGGTCGACCCCCTCACTACAAGAAAAAGTATATCTAGTGACAAAAAATTTAGTGACGACAGTAATATTGTCACTAAACGTGTGTTTGTTGCCACAATATTTTGATATATCACTAGTAATTTGAAGTAATGATAATTAGTGATATTTTAAATTTTTGTCACTAAATATTGTCACTAGACAATTGGCGCCATATTTGGTGTTGGCGGGAAATAAAAGTTGTCACAATTACTATATCATATAGTGACAACATGTGCACTCATCACTAATTATAAGAAAAATATGTGACAATATTTTCTAGCATCACTAACGAGTGGAAGCATTAAGTATTAGTGACCATTTTATTATTGTCAGTAAATTTTGTCACAGGACATTTGAGGTCATCTTCAAGTATTGACATAAAATAAAAATTGTCACTATTACTATGCGAATTAATGACAACATTTAATGTCATCACTAAATGGAAGAAAAATTTGTGATTAGATTTCCGGATGTCACTATTTATTAGAATTGTCAAGTATTTGTGACAATTATTTATGCTATCAGTATGTTTTGGTAACAGAAAATTTCATGTCATTTTTTTTGTTGGTGGGAAACAAAATTTGTCACTATTTCTAATTAAAATAGTGACAACATTTGAAATCAACACTAATTAATATTGAATTTTGTGACAACATTATTTGATATCACTATAACTCGGATGTGTTGAGCATTCACTACAAGAATTCCGCTATTACACAATGGATATAATCTGTTGTGTATTACAATAATCAGCCATTGTCGTAGATGGTGTTTTAAAAGAAGTCCGCTCAATGACAACGGTTTAAATCCATTGTCGTTAATAATAAGACAACGGTTATAATCCGTTGTCATTGAGCGGACTTTTTTTACAACACCATCTACGACAACAACTGATTATTGTAATACACAATAGATTATATCCATTGTGGTTTTGAAGCATTACAACAGTTTTACAAGCCATAATAACCATTGTAATTTTGGACCGCGGCTAATGCATTTTCTATTTGGTGTCTATTATTTTTTCACCTGTGGTAATATAACTTTTTATTTCATATATGCAAAAAACAAAACACAATACAAGAAAGCAACATATAACTAATTAAAACAAAGCATAACATTCGAATGATTATATCTAGTACATGTCTGCAAATGTTTAACAAAACAATATCCGGTATTTAACGAAACGTATCTAACAAGTGTTTAACAAAATGTCTAACAAGTGTTCTCAAAGCTACACTAATTCTTTCATTGAGGGCAGCTACAAAGCACTCCAATATTATGTTCACATGACTCAAATGCAAAAAACAAAAGAGATGTCGCAAACAAGATCTGCAATATCTCACTGTTTATCTGCTAGCTAGAGACCCAACAATGGTTCCGAACAACATTGAAGACCCAAATCCCGCAATTAAGAGCTGTCCGATTTCACCTTTCCCAAAACCATAAGTACTGTAAAGGTTGTAAAGGTAGTAGACATATGGACCTTGCAACCAGTCACCAGCTGTTTACCACACCCACATAGAAAACAACTATCAGCAAAAGCAAAATTTGCTATAACGAATCTCTCGAATTTAGAGAAAATTGCAAAAGCTCTCTATAAAAGTTAAAAAGACAAGGGATGTAGTACCATTCTCTCGTAGCATTTGAGGCACATGGCATGATTACAGTTTGGCAAGACTATCTTACTATTCATCTCCATGCAAATCCCACATTCTTCTTCCCTTTCAATATCCAATTCTGAGCAATGCCTATGTTCTTCTTCATCCTTTCTCCTGAAATCTCTCCAGGCATAGAGCTTTCTGCTTTTTATCTTCCGAATCTGTCACACCTCTTTCAAGTTGCAGTAAAGAGGGATAAATTACAGCTGGCCACAAGATAAATTATCAACGGTTTAAATCCAAGTTTCAGTTTTTCAGAACCATTAATTATTCGTTTCCTAGGAAAAACTACAATCTATTAGAATCCAAGAATTTTACCATAGAAATCTCTAATGCTTGCTTTTCTCTCATGAGTGGACATAGTGGTGGTGTCATCAACATATACCTGTGAATATACCTGTGAATTGACAAAGTTAGATTGCATTAGTCAATTGGACAAAAGTTCAATGGTGAATTGCATCAAGTAGAATAAGAACTAAAGCCCATATTGTCAATGTCAAAGACAGAAAGTAAAATGCTTCATGTTTACCAGAGCAGTGTAGCCGCTTATGAACTGATACATGGTTTGAGCCAAGCTCAGTTTGCTGACAGGGGGTAGCACGCCAAAGGCATCACAGGCCAGAAGAATGACATTTTTGGGATGCGGACCAACGCAAGGTATCTTAGCATTTGGAATGAATTCTATGGGATATGCAGCCCGAGTGTTTTATGAAATAAAAAATGAACGGGGTAATGCATTAATACAGTTCGCAATTCAATATATATTTACTAAATATCATCACTTTTTTTTCCGTGGGGGTCGGGAAGTGCTTAAATTTTCCAATTTGAATAAAAAGAACACTAGATTTCCGGTTTTCATTTATTTATTTATTTTGATACATTTTTTGAGTATTTTTTGAAGGCTTTTCGCTTAAGCGACTTTGCTCGCTCAATGCAATAGTTGTTACAGAATTTACTATGTGATAAGACATTTTGCAATCATATGCATCTAATATGCTTCAGTCATGCTAGTAGTAGTCTGCACTGGTTAATTGACATAAGAGTAGAGGTGTATTTATCAGTCTTAAGGCATTTTTTCATCACACCAATCTTCATCAGAATAGTCTTTAATTCCCACTTTAAAGTTACAACATTTCTTTTTTCCCAAAATAAAGTTTCACTATTATCAACTCACAAAGCACCAAGCCCAGGCTGCAAGACTTCAAGATTAAGGTCCAATTTACAAAACTTACACAGAAACATGATTAATCAAAACAATCTAAAGCAAAAACTTTATTGATTTCTAACTCAATGAACTATACCAAACATGGACAACCCAATGAAACCAGAAAACATTTCACCCAAATCTTGATGAACTTCAAACAAAACAAAACCAAATAGAAAAAGAAAAGAAAACTTACTTGTTTCCCTTAATCTTGAACCAAGCCTCAGTACATTGTTTCCCAAAAAGATAGTTTGTGCACAGGCAAGATGATGCCGCGTCTGTTGGAGATGAGGCAAGTACTAATTCGGATTCCATTTTTAACCCGATGTGTCTGTTAATAGTTTCTTCGATAGTTCACAGTGTTTTCAAAACGGCGGGAAATAAAACTTTAAACTTGCGGAGCAGAAGGACGGTTGTGATCGGTCGAGTGGCTTAACTATGACGGACAGAGGCAGACAGTGGCGCCGGTGGGGCGGTGAGCTCTATCACTTCTGGTGTATCAAAAGTGGAGAACAAGAGTTCAATGGGCTCTAGGCAGCAACAGTGTCAAGGTAAACTTAAAAAAAAAAAAAAAAAAAGGAAACAAATTCTTGTGATGTGTTAGCTGCTCAAAAAAATTATAACCTTCTTGTGAACAGTCTCTTTAAACTTTTCCTCATACAAGAACTATAAGACCAGGAACACCAATTCTCTACACCAATTCTCTACTAAGAGAAGACATTCCAACCAACTCTTGTTTAACCCCAGGGGAAATAATTTCAAAAGCAAATATAATAGCAGATATGTGAAACGCACAAGGAAGATTGTAAGAAAGATAATAAAAAATTCAAGACAAAACTCATAAACACACAAATAATAAGTAAAAACTAGATTATTTCTCACCTAAACCTTGTCAGCACACATACTTAATAAGTGGACAAGATGATTATGAAATTGGACGGAAAATATTCAAATTCATCTAATCAGTGTCATAATCATCCTCACTTTCATTAGCATTATCTTCTTCATCATTTTCTTCTTGATATTCACCTAATGTGTAATCTTCTTCTTCGTCATCTTCATCATCAATAAATGTGAGAGCTTGCCCTTCCATTGGTGTCGCTACGTTTGCCTTGACAGTTACTGCTCAGTTCTTTGCCACTCCATACGATCTTCATTTTGTTGGTATGATCCATCAGCCATTATGCATTCATCATCCGTGTTCTCAAGCACATTCCATTTTGTGTCTCAATCACAACTTTCCAATCATTGCCCAATTGGATATCATCAACATAGAACACTTTTGTGCTTGAGATGCTAATACATATGGTTCATTGGTCTTCCAAGGTTTTGATATATTGACACTCGTGAAATTGTACTTATCTTTCCGTTTTTCATACCAATCACATTAAACAACACAACTTCATGATTTCCCAAGTAATCAAATTGGATTATATCTATTAACACACCATAGTAATGCAAATCACAACTTTTACCATTCATTTTTGAGTTTTTTGTTCATCTCACGATTTGATATCAATCATTCACTATAAGCATCATAATGAGTCACTTATCGTTGTGCTCCTCATTGTTATTGATTTTCTAATACCTCTATACTGGTTCATTGAGTCTTTTCTAGCGCTTTTGTCCTCACTTGATCACCCATCCCATGTCTATTGACAAGCACGCTTAACCTCGGAGTTTCTATGTAATGGGCACCGAGAAAAGAAGATGCATCTTAGTAGTCCAAATCATATCCTTTAAGCTATCCCTTAACTATGCAATCCAAATCACGAGTTCGAATTACCTTTTAAAGCCCATTGCGGGCGGATGCTGACCAAATCCCAACAATCCCCTCCCAAAGACTACCAATCCATCTTCTCAACTCAACTTCAACCTCCTTTCCCAAGTAATCAAATTGGATTATATCTATTAACACACCATTCGATCTAATTCGCCTGGTCCAAAACCTACACCTTGATTCGAATTCTCCTCACACCTTTTACCATTTTACCTCGATTACCATCCGCAACCTACCTTGATTCACGTCCGTTTTTTTTTCCACCGCTCCTAGTTCATCTCAACTGCGATGCTTCCAGTGTGAAATATCAATCATTCACTATGCAAAACATCATAATGAAAACTTCCCGTCACCCATCCCATTATCGGTCAAGGCTAACCGTTTCTATGTAATGGGCACAGAAAAGAAGATGCAAGGTAGAAATCATTTCCTTTAAGATCCTCTATGCAATCCGGCTCACGAGTTGATTTTCTTTTAAAGCCCATTGCGATTTTGGACCAAATCCCAACACGCATGTCATCTGTTAATATTATTGGTTTAAGATGTGATATATGAACATAAACATTGTGAAAATATAGTAATAATTTTTGGAGCATAATGACCAACATGCATAGGGACTTGATTTCTTTTCACATAATTAACAACACTAGGCTTATGATCAAGTCCTTGTTTCAATTTATCACAACCATGAATATCAACAATATCGGTCATTTTAACGGTACTCAAGTTGGATTTAGATAAATCCTTTTTCATGCAATTAAAATTCTCAACAAGAGTACTATTTTCTTTTTCAAGGTTTCTAACCTTATCAAGTGTGGTGGTGTGAGCACATGATAGTGATTCATAGGAAGTAAATAAACTATCCTTATCATTTTTCAAAACATTGAATTCCTTTTTCAAATTTTTGTACTTAACAAGTAAACTTTGGAATTCATTTTGAAGGTCATCAAAATCATTTTGCAAATCACTATAATCATTTTGTATAACAATATCATAGGAAATAGAGGGTTTAAGACATACCTCGTTTTCTTCTTCGATGCCCATAAAACATTGTTCGGCTACTTAATAGTTGGAAGTTGTAAAAGGCTTGTTTCTTAGATTTGACCTTGTATCCCTTTGAGAAGTAGATGCTTTTGAGTTGCTCCTATCATTTGCATATACTTCATGAATGGCTTCTAATTTTTGCCATACTCCATGAGCCGATCGAATTCCTACGATATGATCAAATTCCAAATTGGTAAATGAACAATATAAAATATTGAGAGCTTTACCATTTAAGGAGATGATTTTCTTTTCTTCATCATTGGGCTCCTTGAGAGCTTTGTAGGTGTATGGTGTGTATTTCATCGGAATGGATTCTCCATTGTTGACGATGTTCCAAATATCGAACCCACAACCTTGAAAATTGCATTCCATTCTTTCTTTCCAAAATGTAAAATTTTTGGAATCAAATCGAGGTGGCTTGGTGGTGGAGGTGCCAGAAAGGTGAGCTTCATTCGTAGCCGATGATCGTTCCTCTTCACTCGCGATGTGAAACGAGGTTGCCAAAGAGTTTGGCTCTGATACCACTTGTAAGTCCAAGCGGCTACGATAATCTAGAGGGGGGGTGAATAGATTATCTCCATCTTTTCGATTATGCCCTCTTTTTCGAACCAAATACGCCAAGACAATAATAAAAGTGCAGAATGTAAATAACACGCGTCGATTTATAGTAGTTCAACCCACCTAGGGCCTCTACTACCACCCCATTATATCCGGGATGGGTTTTGAAATAGAAAAAGAATTTTATTAATTACCACAATTAATACAAATTTAACTTACAACACCTTGAAGAGCACCACACTCTTCTTCAACACCACCTTTGGAGATTACCACAATCTCCCTTTGAAGATTACCACAATCTTCCTTCAACGGCACCTATGAAGATCACCACATCTTAAATCTTGAAGAATACCAAATTCTTCAACACCTCAAGAGCACCACACTCTTGAAACACCTATCACCTAGATCACCGAAGTGTATTCATTCCACAAAAATACTCACAAGGATGTCTTGTGTTGAATGATGACCAAAATCAAGATTACAACTCAATAATGAATAATACAATTTGAGTGCAAGTGTAATCAAGAAATGAAAGCCTAGACCTTAAGATGTGAAAGTGATAAGTTAGGCAAATTACAACAAGAATGAAAACAATGAAGAGCTAAAGACTTTGCTTGAATGTATCTTGTTGTGTTGTATCTCAAGTGTTGTGTAGGTTGCTCCAAAACTTCCTCTATTTATAGGAGATGATTGATCAAGCATAGGCTCCTCTTGGGGATTGAAAATCTACAGAAAAATACAATTAAAATCAAGAATATAACTGTTAGAAATCAATCCCACAAAATAAGGAAAGTTTGTCTGCTACACAACGGTTAGAAATTTACTGTCAAACTTGAGGGCGACCGGTCACGCACAAATAGACGTTTGAAGAATACACTGAAAAATAACATAGGGCGACCGGTCCAGGGGGTCTTCGACCGGTCGACCCCTACCTCAGCCGGTCGTCCTAGAGACATAAATGTTGTCCAATTTTTGTCGAAAATAAACCTCAAGAAATAGTCCGAAAATTTAGTAAAAACATTTTAAACCGATCGGGAGTATTTAGATAACATTTAGGAACCTTGTTTTGATGTAAAAACTTATTAACATAAAATCATTAAAAGTGTTGTCCAATTTTATCTAAAATAAAACTTGAAGAAATACTCCGAATAAATAGTAAAAACATTTCAAATCATTTAGGAGTATTAGGACAACAATTAAAAACATTGTTTTGGTGTAAAAATAAAATCATCAAAATTAAGATAAAAACATGTATCAAACATAGTGGTGGTGGATGATTATTCAAGATACACATGGACAATCTTTATGTGCAAAAAGAAGGAAACCTTGCAAAGATTACCTCAGAGTCAAACTATTATCAAGATAAGATCTGATAGAGGAACTGAGTTTGTTAATGGAATAATCACTCAGTATTGTGTTGAAAATGGTATTGTTCATGAACTATCTGCAGCAAGAACTCCACAGCAGAATGGAGTATCTGAAAGAAGGAACATAACTCTGAAGGAAGCTGCAAGGACCATGTTAGCTGAAGCTGGATTGCCTAAAAGATTTTGGGCTGAAGCCATAAACACTGCATGCTATACTCAAAATAGATGCATGATTAATAGAAAGCTGACAAAGACTCCCTATGAAATCTGGACAGGGAGAAAGCCAAACGTTGGGTACTTCAGAATATTTGGATGTAAATGCTTCATCCACAACAATGGCAAGGACAATTTAAAGGCTTTTGATGCTAAAGCTGAGGAAGGTATATTTTTGGGATACTCAGCTGAAAGTAAGCCTATAGAGTGTTGAACAAGAGGACTATGGTCACAAAAGAGTCTATTCATGTGGTTTTTGATGAACCTAATGTAAATGGAGAAGATATTGAAGAGTTAGCTAATAAGTTGAATCAGCCATCTATGCAGAAGAGTCCTTATGTTGAAGCTGAAGAAAGAGTTATCAACAAGGATGAAGATGAGATAGCTGAATCTCAAAGACAGCTGGAAAATCTGCAGCTGAATGATGATGAAAGAGCTGCTCAAGATAACACAACTGCGAGACAGCTGAACCCAGAGCTCAACAAGAAGCAATGTTTACCTGCTTTATTTCTCAAATAGAACCAAAAGGTGTGTCTCAAGCCTTAGATGACACACATTGGATTCAAGCCATGCAAGAAGAGCTGAATCAACTTGAAAGAAACAAAGTATGAGAATTGGTGCAAAGACCAACCCATCAAAATGTTACTGGCACAAAATGGGTCTTCAGAAACAAGATGAATGAGGAAGCTTCTGTTGTAAGAAACAAAGCAAGATTGGTAGCCAAAGGGTATTACCAAGAAGAGGGAATAGATTTTGATGAAACATTTATTCCTCTTGCAAGACTAGAAGCTATAAGGATGTTTCTCGCCTACGCTGCACACAAGAACTTCATTGTAAATTATTGGGATGTGAAAAGTGCATTTTTAAATGGATTGTTAGAAGAAGAAGTCTATGTTGAGCAACCTCCAGGCTTTGAGCAGAAGACCATTGGAGATAAGGTGTACAAACTCAAGAAAGCTCCACATGGATTGAAACAAGCACCTAGAGCATGGTATGACACATTGTCTCAATTTCTAACTGACAATGGATTTACTAAAGGCAAAGTAGACAGAACACTCTTCAGAATTGAAGATGGAGAGAGTATACTGCTTATTCAAATATATGTGGATAACATCATCTTTGGATCCACAAACAAAGAGTCGTGTGATAAGTTCTCAAACCTCATGCAAGGCAAATTTGAAATGAGCATGATGGGAGAGCTGACATTCTTCTTAGGACTTCAAGTTAAACAGCTGAAGGATGGAACCTTCATAAGTCAAACAAAGTACACCAGAGATTTAATGAAGAAATTTGGTATGGAGGAGAAGTCTTCTTTGAAAATACCAATGAATACATCAGTCAAGATGGACATGGATGCAAATGGTAAAACTGTAGATCAAACAAGATACATAGCACATATTAGATCATTGCTCTACTTAACAACAAACAGGCCAGACATCACCTTTGCAGTATGTGTATGTGCAAGATTCCAATCTGCACCAAAAGAAAGCCATATGACTGCAACTAAGAGAATCCTAAGATATTTGAAAGGATGACAAGAAGTTGGCTTATGGTATCTAAAGGAAGGTGGATTCAAGCTTATTGGTTACTCAGACTCTGACTATGCTGGATGTAGGGTTGATAGGAAGAGTACTTCAGGTACATGTCAAATGTTTCGAAATAGATTAGTTTCCTGGTTTAGCAAGAAGCAAAACTCAATGGCCACATCCACAGTTGAAGCAGAGTACATAGCGCGGGAAGCTGTTGTGCCCAAGTTTTATGGATGAGACAACAACTGAGAGACTATGAAATTGAAGAAAGAGAGATTCCAATTATGTGTGGTAACATAAGTGCTATTGCAATCACTCAGAATCCTGTGTTGCATTCAAGAACAAAGCACCTTGATGTCAGATATCATTTTATAAGAGATTATGTTGAAAAGAAAGACATCACTTTGGAATATATCTCAACTGATAAACAATTAGTTGATATATTCACCAAACCCTTATGTGAATCAAGATTTGAAGAGCTTAAGCATGAGCTAGGGTTAATTAAGCTGAGTTAATACTCAGAAGATTCAATCAGAAGAGATGGAAGATAGAAAATAAGAGAAGAACAAGTTTTTTACATCAGCCAAGTGAAACAGCCATATCGGAAAGTCAGTTGTATCGAGTTAGCTGACAGCTGAGTTGCTTAATGAAAGGAGAGAATAAGAGTTGAGTCATTTGTGGAGTAAGCTGAGTCATTTATGAGCTAAATGACAAAAACGCAGTCGTTTTAATGAGCGGGAATGTTTTTAAGGATGACGTCAGCGTAATAATGACGGGTACAGTCAAAAACTTCACAATAAGCATATGATTGGATATAAATGCTGCCGCATTAAATGCGAGCAATTAAATGCAATGTGACGTGCTAAATCTGAGCCGTTGATCTAGATCAAAATTCAAAAACTGAAAACATGTCCTTTCATAACCCTTATATACTCATTCTTTCAGTTTTTCTCTCTCACACTTAAAACTGTTCATCTTCAAACATTCGAAAGCAAGTCTATTTTTCTCTCGAAAACCCTACAAGTTCTCAAGCAAGTTCATCAAGATTTAATCGGTAGAAACTTCTAAAAATGGCACCAAAGATTGATTTCGTCAAGTTATCGAAGCAAATCCACTCTAGTTTGACTGTGGATTTCGAAGGCATGGTTAAGCAGGGTTCGGATGCAACCCTTGTGAAGAAAATCGTTGATATGTTGGAAAAATCTAGGCTCAAAGCCTTTTTGGCGATAGAATACTCACAAACCTACCTGGAAGCGGTGGCGCAGTTCTATGTGAATGCCGAGGTGCAGGACGAAGGTATCAAGTCCTCCGTCCACCACAAGGATATCTTGATAACTGCTAAAGACCTTGCAGAGCATTGTTTATTACCGTCCGAGGGTATGCCGGAAATATACGAAGCTGATGTGGAATTGGCTGCTGCATGGAAAGAAGTAGCCAAACTCGAGTGTGCTGCGAAGGTGGTCTACACACCTGACAAGAAATTGCTGAAAGACGACTACCATAAGCTGATGGATGTCGTCTACAAATGTGTGGACATGAAGTTTGGTAGCTTTAACCAGCTATCAAAGACTAAGCTAATCGCCATGGCTGCGATCATGCAAGGAAAGAAAGTTAACTGGGCTGAGTTCGTGTACAGCAGACTCTGCCAGAACGTTGTGAATAAATCTTTTTAAGAAGATGGATCCTTTGGAGGATCACTTGGCTATGGCCTAGTTATTGGGCATTTAATGGAAGTGAAGGGCATTCCCTTTCAACATGGAAAGCCCTTCCATGTAAACAAGAGGATGTTCAGGGCTAACCTTTCAGGAGCCCAGAAGAGAGCCCATGCGAAGAGGGCGGACACAAGTGATGGGGAATCAACTGAACTCGAGGAAAAAACTGTTGCCTCCCATCCCAAGAAGAAAGTTGCCCCTGCAGCAAAGAAGAAGGACGCACCTGCCCCTGCAGCCGAATCACCTGCCCGAGCAGCCGTGTCTCCTGCCCACGTCGCCAAGGCGAAGAAAGAAGCCCAAATACCTTCTCCGGCCATCAGAAAGAAGAGGACTGTTAAGCCAAGAAAGGCAGCTCCTCAATCCAAGAAAAATGCTCCGACCCCCACCACCCAAGAACCTGAAGAAGAGGAATCCGAACCAGAAATTCCTTTGGTGAGGACAAAGAGAAGAAAGAGAATCTTCAAACTTTCAGAGCTTGAGAAGACAGCTGAATCTGCAACTCAGCTGGAAAAGGTTTTCGAGACTGCTGGTACAGAAGAAGTGCAGTCTCCAGAAGTTGTTATTGAAATAGCCAAGTCTGCTGAGGGTGATCAGCAGAGGAAATTAGAAGACCCAACTGTGGACAAAACAGCTGAGGAGGAAGAAGCAGCGGAGATTGCAGAATCCCCTGCTGAAAGGGTTGTGTCTCCACCTGCCTCAGATGCTGCTGAAGGTGAAGAGCAGCAGAGTATGCTACCTTCCATTCCCGGAAAGGAAGGACAAGAACAAGATGACGATGATGATGTCATCATGTATTCTCCAATATACCCAGACATCCAGCGCCGTCTACGCGAATGGAGGGCGTGGAAACTGAGTCACTCAAGGGTGCAATTTGAATGCCCTGAGTTCATCGAAGAAGAGGAGGAATTGTTCGAATTTCTCGGCATCACCAAGGTGATTCAGACCCTTGATGAAGAAAATTGCTTGAATATCTTACAAATCTTCAAGGAGAATGAACAAGCCAAAGCAGCTGAAGAAGCTGAAGCTCGTGAGAAGGCAAATGTGTGCCCACTCACTGGAACTTTGGAGCACACTCATCCTCACATCGATGCACTCTCGGAAACTGATGAAGACATGGATCCCATTGCTGCGAAGGAGAAGTTGGATATGCAGCAAGCCATGCGGGAATCCAGGATGATGCACGAACAATAGTTGATGGAAGGACCAGGAGAGTCCTCAAAATCTCTCCTAGAGATAGACCCTTTGGGAGTAGTGCAACACATTGCCACAATTATAGCTGAAACTACATCCCCAGTTCACTCCGAAAATGGGTCTAAGGGTCTTGGCGATGAGAATGGGACATTGGGCACCCAAGTTGAGCCAACCCCTATTGAAGGTGTTTCACCACCTGCCCCCACGGCTGAGCACTCATTGGAAGCAGCCGGGAGTTTGGAGCAGAGTGACCCCACCATCAGTCACTCAGCTGGTGCGCCAACTGAGGGGGAAACTCACTCCACTGCAGCAAGGTCAGAGGATGCTGCAAATGACTCCATTATGACGGAAGGAGGCGAAGTGGAGAAAGAAAAAAAAAAAGAAAAGAACAACAGCAAGTTGACACTGACGAAGCTCGGACAGTTGAGTCTGTCCCAGCTAAAGTGTCGAATGCTTCGCAGGCTGAGGACGCTGCTGATGCAGTCGAGGCATAGGTTGGAAATGCCCTGGGAGTTAACACTCTGGGCACTGAAAGTGCAATCCAAAGGGTTGAGACTCCTTCGAATGCCAATGTCCAAGACCCTAAGACAACTGCGTCTATCGAAAGGATTGCCGAAGACCACGCTACAGTTGAGACTACTGGAGGTATTGAAGGCCCAAGGGAGGTTGAGACTTCCCTGGGTAAAAATCAAGGAGATAAGAACATTCCTCAAGTCATCATTGCTGAATCAGAAGAGGAAATTAGTGCTCTTCATGATTCCCAAGACAATCCTGACACAACATTTCTGGGATCTGAAGACAAAGCTGAGTCCACCCCTGCTGCACAGGACTCAGCTGTGGATGTTCTTCCACGGACAAGTAAGCCAGACTTCAAAGCTGCTCGTCAAACTTATAACTTCGATGATGAACCAAACCCCCAGGCCCAGCTGAGACCGAGTTATCTGTGCAGGCTCCCAAAGCGCTGGAGGCTCGACTCAACTAGGATCATCAAAGGCATGAACATCTGTTCAATCGATCCCATATGTGCGCGATGATGCATTCGAAGAACGTTCCCTTTCTTGATTGAGTTGCCCGACCTTGAAGAAGAAACAACTCAAGAGCAGCGACGTTTCAACATCCGAGCAGATCCAGTATTTCCCACCGACTCCATTGTTCCAGCAGACTTTGACTTTGATGCTGCAAGGCCGCCCGCTGAATCCAAAGTGATAGCTGAGATCCGTGAAGTCTTCAAGAAAATCTATGAAGAGATTGAGAAGATCAAACGGCACCAGGCCTCACTCGATATGCGACTGGACAATAGAGATGCCACCCTCACAACTGACTTACGAGGGATTGTGGTACGGATTAGGGAATGGTGTCAGCAGCAGAGTACAATGCGATACGAGCAAGTCCGATGTTTTAAGGCATTGTGCAACAAGATATTAGTTTGGAGTGCTGACAATGCTGATATGAAGAAGAGGATGCAGGCCAATATTGACAGAATGCATGCCTCTCACACAACTAAAATGGAGCTACTGCGTGAATTTCATCGAAAAGAAATTCTGCGTGTCGAGGAGAACATGGATGCTAAGTTCAGCCTTCTCATGGCTGAAATGAAACTAGTGGCAGCTGAATCGAAAGCCACTCGCTCAGAATTTCGCACAGCACATGCCGCAGCAGACTCCAAGCAAAACTCAGCTCTCAGCCGACTAGATTTCATGCTCGCATGGATGTTTCCAGGGTTCCTCTCTCTTTCGATGATGCCAAAAAGAGGGAAGAGGAATACCTAAGGAAGCTGAAGGAAGAGACATCTGTTGAAAAGAAGAAGAGAAGGAACAAACAGTTGTTGAAAAGAAAAAGGAAAAGGGAAAACTTTTTGAGCGGGAAAGGTCAAAGGATATGACCTTAATGCTTGCTGAAACCCCTCAGCAAGGTCATGTCACAACATTGATAATCAGCAAACTTCCTGTGACTCTGCCGCTCCAACACTCTGTTGTGCCTATGTCTGAGAAAAGAAAAATTGTGGAAGCAGGGATGAAGGAGGTTGAAAGAAAGACGGATGCCCGTGTTCTGTTGAAGAATTCAAAATGCTCGAGTCTTAAGGTTATTTCAAAAACATGTCCATAGCCCAAGCCTGGGATTTGTACTGGGAGAAGGGCCTGAAGCTGTGCGAAGAAGCTGATAGGCAGCAGACTACCAGCAGCCATTCAACTGGTAAGAAGAAGACTCCATTACAATATACGCCCAGAGGAGGAGGAAGTAGTGGTGGAGGAAGAGGTTTTCAACCTAGACCTCTACCCAAAAACATTGAATATGTAGATCCAGGCAAGGAGGGAATGATCTACTGGGCTGGGTATGATGAAGTAGCCAATCGGGAAGTGGCTAGGAATAATGCTGAATATGTGAAAAGAATTGAAGAAGAAAACAAAAGGCAAGATCAGCTGTGGCAAGGAAAAAAAAGAAAAGATGAAGCTGCGAAGAGAGCTTATGAAAAGAAGAAAGCAGCTGAAGAAGAAAAGAAGGGAAAGAGAGCTGATGATGACAGAGCTGAAGAGGAAAGAAGGAGGCAACGAAGGAGATGAAGTGCTAATATCAACCCCTTCGTGTATCTTACTTTTGTAAATACATATGTGTGTAAGCCATCTGTACATTCAATAAAGCATTGCTGTATTTTCTCTCTATTGTTGTATCTTAACATAGATATGTGTAGTTTGATAGATATGAGTATGCTCTGATACACCTTGTAAACAACTGTGTAAAGAACAAGAATGATATGATCAATAAAATGATCTATTCAACACATACATTTTTGTTTCTGCATTGTCTGTATGTATCTGTGCTGTTTACATTTTATTTAATCTTGTTAAGTTTTGGCATCATCAAAAAGGGGAAAATTGTTGGGAAATTTATTGTTTAGATTTTGATGAATGCCATGTAAAACTTAGATTAGAATGTTGGCACCCCATTTTCCTTGTAATTATTATTGTAATATATAGGGATGAATAAGCTAAGTCAAGTCAGCTATGCCTGGGAATACAAGAAGTCAACTGAAGAAGTGAAGTGAAGACTCCACTGAGGAACAACTGAGTATGGCCAAGAAAGAAGATCAAGGACTCGACTGAAGACGTAACAGCTGAAGGACAGTTGTGTGAAGAGTCAGTTAAGTCAACCCAAGAAGCCATGTCACAAGCTGAAGTGACAGATGAGTCTCTCAATCATAGGGGCAGACTCAAGTCACCTGGGGAAAAGGCAGCTGCAAAGAGGAATTAACTGAAAAGAATCCATTGCACAAAAGTCAAGAATATTACTTAAATAAGTAATACTTCCATGCTGCCATGTCTTAAAGTGCTCAGTACCAGAAGCGTGCAAAAGGAATAAACCAATGGGAAGCACTGCACCTCGTGTCAGAACCTGAAAAGCTGGACATTCATTTAATAGGAGAAAAGCTCTACATCTCTAGACTGAAGACCAAGAAAAGACAAGCCAACGAACACAAGTGACTTTTGAAAATCAGCCTATCTCTTCAATGGGCAGATTTTTGAATGTTCACCATAAAAGGCTGAGGAATCGCATTGAGAAAAGGTTACCTTGCACACCTGAGATATCAAGCAATATTCAAACTGTAACCTGCAAAATATTCTCAAGTTATTCAAGCAATATCCTCAAGCCTAAATCTCGAAGGAAATCGATCCAACACCAAGCTGTGAAGGAAAGACAACTTCAAACTATTGAAGAGAAAACTTTTGAATAATCAAAAGGGGTCTACTTTCCAAGAAGGATTGTAGGAAGGTTCAAGGTCGAACAAATCTCAAGTTATTGGAGGGCTTCGTGATCAAATCCAAGAAGCTTGAGAAAGTGAGCTGAAGTAGCAAGGCAGCTGTCCTGTGAAGAAGCTGAGTCGGATGAGAAGCCAGCTGTGCGACCAAAGCATCTCTAGACTGAGTCCAAGGAGCAAGTCAGCTGCGTGATCAAGACTTGTCTCTAGACTGATAACCACTTTGTACTCTGATCATTACTTAGTGGATTCCTCCAGGAGTTGGAGAAGAGAGGAGTAGAAGAATTACCCCATCTTCGAACCTCTATAAAATTTACTTGTGTCATTTACATTTTAGCATATTTACATTCCTGCACACATATTTTATATCTGCTAATAATTTGCTATCCAACTGATAAAATAACGAGTGCTAAAATCAAGTGTTAAAACAAAGTTAAATCAAATTCAAGGGTGTTAAGTCTTCCGTTGAAAAACATATCACAACCAAGTTAAGGTTTAGACTAAACAACTGAGTTATTCTATCAACAGCTCTATCGAGTCTATTGAGTGGCTAACTCTGCTGATTAACGAACTTAGCTGTCCCTCAAGGACTTAGCTGTGTATTAACTCTGTAATATTTTAAAAGGACTAAAATCGAAAAGTTGGTAAGGTTTATTCAACCCCCCCTTCTAAACCTTACTTACACCCTTGGGACCTACAATTATTTTCATGGGAGTCTTCTCAGTTGTATCTTCCCCCTTTTTGGCATCATCACCTTTTGAGAGAATGGGTTTGGACTGTAGGAGAGAGTCCAACTTCTTATGAGTGATGGAGTCTACTTCCTTTTGTTTAGAGTGGAGTGCAAACAATTGTTCCTTCATGTCAAGAATTTTAGCTCTTAGGGATGCCTCCGTGTGCTCTATTTGCTTCTAAAATTGTACTTTTAGCATCTCCATGTCAGTAAGATGACTTCGTTCCAAACGATCAATATTGTCCCTCTCCCTCTGCTAAAATTGGACTTGTTCACCACCTCAGATTACCAATTTTGAGAACAGTGATCTAAAGTAGCCAACTTATTTCCTGAAAAGTGCCTTTGTCTGTGTAGCCCATTCCTTAATTCTTAGCACAACTTCTTTTATATCCCCAAATATTATGGCGTCATGATTATCAATCCTCTGATTAAGTGCAGCAAACCCACTTTCGACTGCCTCCATTTTCTCGCACATAGCTCGGAATGCTTTTTGTCTGCTTCGGGAGATGAATCCTCGGGAAGGAGTGATTCAAAATCATGGCCAAATGGGACTATTTTTAAGTGATCTAGAGCCTGGAAATCGGTTAGGTCCACTTGGACATTGAATCTTGCAGCTTTTTCCGCAGTTTCAGCTTCATAGAACTTTATCAATGTAAGGGAACTCCTGCATCACAAATATGCCAATAGGTTTAGAGGAGGTTCCCACTTCTCCTTCTAGAACACCTCTCTCTTCACCCTGGCTTACAACTCTGTTTGCCTCAGCTGTTTGAGCTTCATTGACAGTGGCAGTTATGGAAGCCTATCGAGCTGACTGTGCCTCAACTATCTCAACATCTTCATTGGCAACAGCAGAGTCATCCTTTTGAGTTATCTATGCCTCAGCAACATCACGGGCAGGTGATGGAACCATAAGGGGTGGCCCATCAATAAGAACAAGTTTCATTGAGGCTTTCACCGTAACTTCCCTCATCTTTTACTCCAAGCCCTTTTCTTTTTGATCTGACTCAGTTGATGCATTAGAATCTACAAAGTCAAGGATCTCATCGTCTAAGCCAATCAGGGCTTCAATCATCTGTGGTTCAGCTTCAATGTACTTGGGTTCTGGCAATTTTGGAATACCCTCAGAAATAGAAATATTTCCCTTGGCAGTCTCAACCGCCATGTGGTCTTCAACAACATTAGCAGCAGTGTCAACCGCAACAAGGCCTTGGATATTCCCTGCTACAGACTGAGTTGCAACTGGGTCTTCATTTGTGGCATCCTTCGAGGCCTCAACCTCTAGGATTGAACTTTCAAGACCAGGAGTCTCAATTGCCATGGTCCTCCTACTTCCATCCTGTGCCTCAGTTACAGGAATTTGGACATCTGTAACTTCATTGGCCTTTAGTGTTGTCAACTCCTCAGCTGAAATAGTCTTAACCATTTCAACTTCTTTGGTGGCGATAATATCTTCAGTAGACTCACCATCGCCTCCAAACACCAATTTTTCTTTGTCCCTTGCCGCATCCTCCGACCTGGCTGCAGTGTGATAAACTTCCCCCTCAGCTGGCTAACCAGTTGATTTTTTTTCAATGGGGTCAGCTGTCACCGGAGACTTAGTTGTTTTGCTAGAATGTTCTGCCAATACTATAATTGTCTCAATTGCTTCCGTAGGGCGTGGCTCCATTGGGTTACCCTCTTCAACTCTCCTTTCCCAACATCATCGCCATCTTTCCTATTTACTTGTCCATCTGAGTGAGCTGGTGAGGTGGTTGCATCTAGATCCCTTGCAACGTCGATGATTGCAGGGGTTGGATAGATAGAGATAGAAGTTTCTCCAACACCTTTGAGCATAGATTGCTCATGTAGCTCACGGGACTCCTTCAGGGAGACTTCTCAATAGGGTCAACTCCTTCAATGAGCTCTACATCGCTGCTGTTGCCACTGACTGAGAGCCTCTTCTCGAATATTCGGATATGTGGCTTGGGTCCCTTAGCTTTTTCCAGGGCCTTAGCCTTTGCAGCATCCTTCTTCTCATAGAGAACTATTGTGTAGTAGAGTTCATCAAGACCAAGAGTCACACTGGCATTGTCTAGGAAGCCAATGAGATCTTCTTTCTCTTTTATCATATCCTGGTCTCATGAATTGGACACGCCGGGCACTCGGCCGATAGCCTCCATGCACGCAACTGAGCTATTTTGAGCTTCTTCATCAATAATTTTTTGTTAACCCATTTTCGTCCCTTTGATATCCTTGGAATTAACCTTTTTACCTTCCTCGGATACTGGGGGCTAGGTGGCTTCAACTGTGACTATTGCAACTGATTCAACAGTTTCTGTCGCAACAAATTTCTTCACAAGCTGTCTCCTGGAGTGCCTCTCCAGGGGGCTTCTGCCTCCTCCCTGCCGGATCGTTCAGCTATATCCTGGATACCCGACTCTTCTGCAGGAGACTCAGTTGTAGGCTCTTCAGCAGCCTTGGAAACTGACTCTTCTTCTTCATCTCTCAGACATGCAGTGGCCTTAGTCTTTTGCTTCTTTGCGGCTGCCTTACGGGAAGCAATTGTCCTCCTTTTCTTTGTTACATTGGTAGCAACGACAACATGTTCTGGAGAGGGGCTGGGATGGGGGCAGCTGTGTCCTCGGGAACATGCTCAGCTGATTCACCCTCAGAAGCGCTAATCTTCTTTGCATGCGCCCTTTTCTGAGTAGCTGACTGGTTCGCCTTGACCATCCTCTTGTTCTCATGGAAGGTCTTCCCTTTGCGAAGCTGCACACCCTTCTTCTCTATCAAATATCCCAGGACTAGCCCATATCCCAGGGAATGAACAAACATCCTTTCCTCCAACTTCACATTATGGACATTCTGGCACAACTTCTCGACGATGAACGCACTTCAGTTCACATCCAACTCCTCCATTATCGCAATCATTACAGTCAGCTGGGACAGCTGATTTTATGACCCAAACTTCATATCCACGCATTTTGCCATCACACCCATAAGCTTGTGGTATTCTTCCTTAATAACCTTCTTGGTGGCTGAGGGATTCAACTTTTTAGCCACATTATTCTTGGCTATCCCATTCCAGGTACTAATGAGGTCGAACTCATGACCACTCAGATCCTTGAGTCCGCTATTTGGAAGGTACATGTACTTTTTCAAGTGGTCGGCTGCCCCAAACTTGATCTCCTTGCCATTCAAAGAGGAGTGAATGCCATCATCATGAACAGAAGCATTCACATAAAACATCGCAACCTCCTCCTGAAAGGTTTGCAACATCTCCAGCGATAGAAACTTCTTAAGCTCAGACTTCTCCAGGTGTCCAGCTTTCTTCTTGGCCAACTCCCTATCTTCGGATTGCTTGACAAGGCCTTCAAAGTCAACCAAGGAACCAGTGTGGACCTTCTCTCTGAGTTTTGTGAAGTTAAGTGTGGATTGCTTCAGTGCCATTTGAGATTTCTTAAAGTTTTCTCGAAGAACTTGAAAGGGTTATGCTGCTGAGAGAGTTTTAGGAATTTTTAAAGTTTGAAGTGAAAGTGAGAGGAGAGAGAAACCAATTTTGGATATATATGATACGTGAAAGGACATTTTTAGAATATCAAAGGTTTTAAAGTTGATCAATTGCCAGGATTAAACCGTGCAAAAAACATTCACGTCGCAATTAATGCGGCAACAATTATATCCAATCATGAGTTACTGTGTGCAACTTTTACTGGCTGCATTTAATGATGCTAACATCATGTGTCAAACATTCCCGCTTAATTACAAACGACCTTGTTTTGTCACTTAGCTCATAAATGAGTCAACTTTCTTTATTTATGACTTGACACTGCTTCTCTCTTGCTTTTATTCTGCAGAATAAGATTCAGTTGTTCAGCTAACTCGATTCTGCTGAACGAATACAAAGGTTGTTTTACTCTGCTAGATCAGTAAAAGTGTTCTAAAATACAATTCTCCTATCTCTAACTCTGCTGAATGAGTCCTCTGAGCATATTAACTTAGCTCAGTCAAACCAAACTTATTATTAAGCTCTTCAAATCTTGATTCACATAAGGGCTCTGTGAATATACCAGCTAACTGTTTTTCAGTTGATACATATTCCAATGTGATATCTTTCTTTTCAACATGATCTCTTATAAAATGATACCTGACATCAATGTGTTTTGTTTTTGAATGCAATACCGGATTTTGAGTAATTTCAATGGAACTTATGTTATCACACATAATTGGAATTTCTTTCTCTTCAATGTCATAATCTCTCAGCTATTGCTTTATCCGTAGAACTTGGACAGAACAGCTGCCTGCAACAATATATTCTGCTTTAGTTGTGGATGTAGCTATTGAATTATATTTCTTGCTGAACCAAGAAACTAATCTATTTCCAAGCAGTTGACATGTATCAGATGTACTCTTCCTGTCAACTCTACATCCAGCATAGTCCGAGTCTGAGTATACAATAAACTTGAATACACCCTCCTTTGGATACCATAGACCAACTTCCTGGCTACCTTTCAAATATCTCAGAATTCTCTTAGCTGCAGTCATATGACTTTCTTTAGGAGCAGACTGAAATCTAGTACATACACCTACTGCAAATGTCATGTCTGGTCTGCTTGCAGTCCAGTAGAGCAATGATCCAATGAGTGCTCGTTATCTTGTCTGATCTACTGGCTTTCCTTCTGCATCCATATTCATCTTGACAAAAGTGTTCATGGGAATCACCATTGATGATTTCTCTTCCATACCAAATTTCTTGATTAAATCTCTGGTATGTTTGGTTTGACTTATGAAGTGTCCATCCTTCATTTCATTGACTTGGAGACCTAGGAAGAAAGTCAACTCTCCCATCATACTCATCTAAAACTTCCCTTGCGTAAGGTTTGAGAAGTTGTCACACAACTATTTGTTTGTTGATCCAAAGATGATGTCATCCAAATATATTTGAACAAGTAATATACGCTCTCCATTTTGAATTCTGATGAGTGTTCTATCAAATTTGCCTTTGGTGAATCCATTGTCATTAAGAAACTGAGACATTGTATCATACCAAGCTCTTGGTGCTTGCTTCAAACAATACAATGCTTTCTTGAGCTTGTTGACCTTGTCTCCAATAGTTTTCTGCTAAAAACCTGGAAATTGTTCCACATAAACTTCTTCTTCCAAAAGTCCATTAAAAATGCACTATTCACATCTATTTGATAAACTGCGAAGTTCTTGTGTGCAACATAAGCAAGACACATCATTATTGCTTTCAATCTGGCAACAGGAGCAAATGTTCTATCAAAATCTATACCTTCTTCTTGGCAATACCCTTTGGCTACCAATCTTGCTTTGTTTCTCACAACAGATCCTTCCTCATTCTTCTTGTTTCTGAATACCCACTTGTACCAATAACATTTTAGTGAGTAGGTCTTTGAACCAATTCCCAAACTTTGTTCCTTTCAAAGTGATTCAGTTCTTCCTGCATAGCTAGAATCCAATGAGTGTCATTTAATGCTTGTGACACATCCTTTGGCTCAATTTGAGAAATGAAACAAGTAAACATAGCTTCATGTTGTGCCCTGGATTTGGTTCTTACTCCATCTCTTACATCTCCAATCACTAGCTCAGGTGGATTATCTCTCAGACATCTCACATTTGGTTGGAGTAAGTCTGTCGGGTTGAATCTTCGTGCAGCTAGGTTATCTTGAACAACTTCTTATTGATCTTCATCATTCAGCTGCAAAACTTCCAGCTGTCTCTGAGATTTAGACATCTCATCCTCATCAGGGTCGAGTCTTCTTATATCTGCTTCAGTAAAGGGACTCTTCTAAATGGTTGGCTGATTCATCTTCTCAGCTAACTCATCAATGTCTTCTCCATTCACATTAGGTTCATCGAAAACCACATGGATAGACTCTTGTGTGACCATAGTTCTTTTATTCAGCACTCTAAAAGCTTTACTCTCAGTTGAGTATCCTAAGAAGATACCTTCATCAGCCTTAGCATCAAAACCTTTCAAATTGTCCTTGCCATTATTATGAATATACACTTGCTTCCAAAGATATGATATCCCACATTAGGCTTTCATCAAGTCTAAATTTCACAAGGGGTTTAGGATAGCTGCCTATTTATCATACACCTATTCTGAGTGTAACAAGCAATGTTAATGGGTTCAGTCCATCTTAGGAAATCTAGCTTCAGCTAATATGGTCCTTGTACATTCCTTGAGAGTTTTGTTCCTTCTTTCAGCTACTCCATTATGTTGTGGAGTTTTCGCAGCTGATAACTCATGAGCAATACCATTCTCTGTGCAATACCGAGTTACAATCCCATTGACAAAATCAGTTCCTCTATCATACCTTATCTTGATAATGGTTTGGCTCTTCTCATTTTTAACTTTCTTCGTTAGTTGTGCAAGCTTCTGCAAAGTTTCATTTTTCTTACACATAAAGATGGTCCATGTGTATCTTGAATAATCATCCACCACTACTAAGGTGTATTTTTTTCCACTTATGCTTGCTGGTTCAACATGATCAAATAAATCCATATGCAATAAATGCAAGATCCTTGTTGAAGAAGGACTTGGCTTGTCCTTGAAAGACTTGATCTGCTTTCCTTTCTGGCATGCATCACATATGCTCTCTTTCTTGTACACTGAGTCTGGTAATCTTTCAACTAAATGACTCCTTGCAAGTTTGTTGATTTTACTGAATTTTGGTGACTCAACTTCTTGTGCCACAACCAGCTTGACTCGACTGTGCTTTTTGCTAACAAACACGTGTTTGGTGTAGCAGTAGACCAATCCACTACATACATATATTTCTTTCTCATTCCAGATAGCACAACTTCATTTGCTTTAACATCCTTGATTTGGCAGATACCCACGTTGAATACAACATTGTAGTCTTTATCACATAGTTGGCTGATACTCAACAAATTGAAATTCCACCCTTCAACATAAGTTACATCTGTGATTTCTAGTCCATTTTTCTTCATGGATCCAATACCTTTGATTTTCTGTGGAGCTTGATTTCCTCCAAATATGACTTTGGCTCCGCATGATTCCTTGAAATTTGATAGATTCTCTTTGTTTCTTGCCATGTGTCTGGAACAGACACTATCCATGTACCAGGTTCCTTGGCACTCTGTTGTTCCTTGAACCTGCAATCAAGGAAATTAAGTTTTAGGTACCCAAACCTATCTGGGTCTTGAGGGGTTTGCACCATAAGGTGATCTAACCAACCTATAGCCAAATGATCTGGCTCTAAGGGGTTGCCACCTATCAGTTCCATAATCATAATGAATTTTAGCAAATTGCTTTGGAACTTTAGAAACATACAACTGTCTCTTTTGTCTGTATGCATGTGTCTGAGCTTATGCATTTGTTTTCTTTGGATAATATGAAAACTTTTGTGCATTGTAGGCATTATGCTTGGGTGAATATATGTATTGATTTCTTTGTCTTGGGAATGACCTATAATGAGTCTGAGGTCTTTGCCACTTGGGCTTATATCCCATAGGACATTGCTGATATTTCATTTGATGCTTCCAGTCAGCCTATGTTGGGTAGTTTCTACCATTCCCTTCATATGGTTTCTTTTGGTGAAACCTCTGGGGCCTTTGGTAGTTTTGCTTGGATTTCACAGAATATGTCCTATTTGGAGTCTGTTGATGAACTCTTCTGAATTTAGTTTTAGCAGCTCTCTCAACAAACTCAGCTGGCTTCTTACCATTGCCTTTATAACATAAGCCAACATGTGAGTGTTTTTGATTGTGTGTGGGTGTAACATATGGTGCTTTTGGTTTTTGGATTTCCCCATAACTTGAGGACCTTTTTTCAATACCACTCTTGGAGTTTGTGCATTAACAAAGGAATTAAATCCTAAGCCTGCTTTGTCTCCTATCTCTTTTTGAATCATCATCAATTTATACAATGTTTTAGATGACTTGCTAAGATGATATAATCACATTTTTTAGTTCTTTTTCCCTCTTTTCTCTTTCAGCTATGTCTTGCTTTGACCTTAGCAATCTTGGCCTTCAACTCTTTGTTCTCAATAGCTATGTGACTAAGAGTACTCATCTCTTCAGTCAACTGTGAGTTTTGGCACTTGAGTTTGTTGTTTTTCTCATGTAAAAGTGTGTGTGAGGATTTCATGTGCTCAAAATCTTTCATCATTTTGCCTATTGAATCATAAAGACCCATGGGTGATGAAGTGTTTGTGTCATTGTCACTATCATCAGAATTTGAGCTAGATGGGTTAGAGTTTAGAACATCTTCATGTTCCTTAGCCATGAGACATGTCAATGCCTCTTATTCAGTGTCTGAGGAGTAGTCAGCTTCACTGCTATCTGATTCAGCAGCCTGCTTACACTTGGTTGTATCTAGTTCAACATCCACCATGACTTTCTTTCTTTCCTGTCTTCTTTCTCTGAAGATTTTCATATCCTCTTTATTTTTGTATTTGTTGACTGGTGGACAAGAGCAGTCAACTGCAAAGTGACATGGCTATCTGCAGTTCTATCACAGATCTTCAGCTCTCTTGTTTTCAGCTCTCTGGGGGGATCTTTCTTTCTTGCCTTTGGAAGGAGCTCAGTGTCTTCTGGAGGATTCACCCTTGTTTCTCTTGTAGTTCTTATTGAAGAACTTGTTGAATATTTTAACCATCAGAGCTATTTTTTCTTTGTCTATGATATCTTTGGAGTTTCCACTTTTTGATTCTCCCGCCACTAGAACAGCTGTCTTGGGCACAACTATCTCATATTGCTCATTTCTTCTGAGCTCGAATTCATAAGCCTTGAGATCTGAGAATAGCTCATTGTTGGAAATCCTTGTTAAGTCCATAGAGTGCCTAAGGGCCATCACCTTCATTTCCCACTCAGCTGGGAGAGATCTAAGAATTTTCATACATATTTTCTTTTGTGTATACTATTCGCCAAGAGCTTAGAGCTCATTTGCGATCTCTGTAAATCTGGATCCAACTGATCCAGTGATACGTCAACTAACATATTGAAGTTTTCAAACTTCTATACAACAACTGTCAACTTGTTTTCCCTAATCTGCTCTGAGCCTTCGCAGGTTAGAATCAACTTTTCTCATAAATCACGAGCAGTCCTGCAAGATTTAACTTTATTAATCATTGCTTTATCAAAAGTTATGTAAAGAATATCCTTGGCCACATTGTCCAAGTTATATTTCTTGGCCACATTGTCCAAGTTATATTTCTTTCAATCTTCATTGGTCCACTCGTTTCTGGGTTTTTCAACAAATGCTTGTCTTTCAACAAATGCTTGTCTTTCAGCAGCATCATACTCAGCAGCTCTTACAGTTGTGTTCATCTTGGTGATTCTTATGGGTCCATCTTCTATAACAAGCCACATTTCATCATGTAACGTAAGAGATGTGTCTGTATACGAATTTTCAAGTCATCAAACTCTTCTACAGTAAACATGGGATTGCGAGATAGATTTGCTTCCATGATAATAACTTTCTTTTGAAGGAAAATTTGAAAAACTCTAAAGTCTTGATCTTTTTGAAAACATTGAGATCTAGTTCAGTAACCAGTGTGGAAGGTTCTTTGAACCAACTGCTCTGATACCACTTATAGATCCCAAGAGGTGTCAGTTAAGTCTAGAGGGGGGGTTTAAATAGACTTAACCAGTTTTTCAATTTTAACTTTAAATCAGAGTTTTACCAGTAAACAACTTAGTCCTTCGAAAGACAGTTAGATTCAACCTCAATAGGAGAGTTAACCACTCAACATACTCAATTGAGCTTTTCCTAGAGTAACTCATCTAAGTGAAGTGAGCTCTTTTAAAAATTCAATTTACTTGGTTTTACAGCGGAAGTCTTACACCCTTTTGGAATGGTTTTCAACACTTGTTTTTAGGTTAAGTTATTATCAAATGAGTGAGCAAATATAAATCTGCAGAAATAAAATGATGAAAGTAAAATGA
Organism: Rehmannia glutinosa; assembly: GCA_016081115.2. Lineage (NCBI taxonomy): Eukaryota > Viridiplantae > Streptophyta > Magnoliopsida > Lamiales > Orobanchaceae > Rehmannia > Rehmannia glutinosa. The sequence goes on along the minus strand of CM071926.1, from coordinate 46,427,285 downwards.
CATAAAATAATTTTATATTGGTTCGAGGATGGGGTAATTCCTCTACTCCACTCTTCTCCAACTCTTGGACGTAATCCACTAATGTAACAACTGTTACAAAATGGATATAATAGTCCAAGTAGGCTTTGATCACACAACCAGCTCTACTCCTAGGACTCAACTTCTTTGTAAGGCAGTTGTCTCAGTATTTCAGCTCCTTCAAACCCTTCAGACTTGATCACTTAGCCCTCTGTTGGATTCGAAACAGGCTCTAACTTGAATCTTGTTACATGTCCTTCACCACGTGAAAGTGCAGAACCCTTGTTCTTCAGAAATAATTTTCCACTTCAACTGGTTGAAGCTTTCTTCCTTCCCTTCACTGATTGTGTTGGTTAGAATCACTTCAAAAGTAATCTTGAGGATTTGAATGAATAGCTTGAGAGTGTTTTTCAGTTTCTTACTTTGAATGTTAAGATTTTCTTCCTTCCCTTCACTGATTATGTACTTCTCTCAGATTTTTCCTCAGCCTTTTATACTGATATTTTGAAAAAGTATCCGTTGAAGAGATATACATTTTTCAAACTTCACTTCTTGATCGTTGACTTGTCTTGTTGTGCAACTTTTGACGTTGACCTTTCCTTAAATTAATGCTCTGCAGGTTGCCTGAAACACAACAGGTCTCTGTGAACATTCCCTTGGTTCCTAGCTACTTGCAGTCTTTCAGCAAGACAGCTTTAAGGTTGCAAGTTTGTCCCATTGCCATTTTGGGTAAGTCTTTGACTTGTCTTTGCAACGGACTTCTTCAACTTTTTTCGAGTCCTTAAGCTGCTTTTACCCCTTATTGAGTCTTCTTCATGAATCTTGGATGACTCAGCTGTCAGTGTACTGAAAGACACATCTTTTTCACTTGGCTGAGATTCTTCTTAAATACTCAGTTGTGACACAGTTGAATCTTCACTGCAATTCTTCAGTCAGTCTTCTGCGATATTCAACTATGCTGCTTCGTGACTCAACTTATATCCTATCTATTACATAGTTGAAATATAACAGAAAATGAGGTACCAACTTTCTAATTTAAGTTTTCTATGCATCATCAAAATCTATCCAAAAATATTTCCCAACAGTTTTTCATCTATTATATTTTTTTATTTTATATATACAATATGGGTGTCAAATTGAAGATCATGAAAATAATTATTTTGATATATTATACCTCAAAAACGGTCTCTTATAGGACTGTCTTACAAATCCTTATCCGTAAGACGGATCCCATGACCCGGATGATCTGTTATAAAAAAAAAGGAAAAAGAATGTTGTTCTATCTCTCTCTCTCTCTTTTTTTTTTTTTCCTCTCTTTTCCATTCTCATCTCCTACGCTGCCTTTCTCTTTCTCCATTTTAATTAATTTTCTCTTTCCTTCCTCAACTAACCCTCGTAGAAACAAGTCTTCCGCAGGTCTACAAATCCAGTATGTCTACAACTCTCGTAGGCATGAAAATCTCCATTGTTGCCTCCATATAAACCATAATCACCCATCCACTGCAAAAAAATCTTAACCACTACCCTTGGATTTTGGATTCTCTATTGATACGAAATTGTAGAAAAATATTGTTTGATAAATGGTTTTATCATGATTTTGATGATTTTGTTTTTATACCAAAACAATGTTTTTGAAGGTTGTCCAAATACTCCTAAATGATTTAAAATGGTTTTAATATTTTCCGGAGTATTTTTTCAAGTTTATTTTCGATATAAATTGGACAACACTTTTGATGATTTTGTGTTAATGTATTTTTACACCAAAACAATGTTTCTAAAATGTTGTCCTAATACTCCCGATCGGTCTAAAATATTTTTACTATTTTTCGGAGTATTTCTTGAAGTTTATTTTCGATATAAAATTGGACAACACTTTTGTTTTGAGGCCAATCGGTCGCCCTATAGGGCAACCCGTACCTGAAGATGATTTTTGAAACAGAAAATGAGACGGAAGTAAAATCGGTCGACGTCGGCCAAGGCGCCGACGGCGTCGGCCGTCGCCGACCGCCGCCAGGGGTCAACCGGTACCTGCATGTTTTGTTTTGAAACAGAACAAATCTTCTTCGATTTTTCATTAAGGTGGACCGGTTGAGATAGGGGTCGACCGGTCGAAGCCTATGTCGACCGGTCGCCCTGTTGTAATTTCCAAAGTGTTCTTCAAATCTCTTATTTATGTGCGACCGGTCGCCCTGTGCATTGACAGCAAAAATATGACCGTTTGACAGCAGACACATTTCCTTAAATTGTGGGATTGATTTCTAACAGCTATATTCTTGATTTTAATTGTATTTTTCTGTAGATTTTCAATCCCCAAGAGGAGCCTATGCTTGATCAATCATCTCCTATAAATAGAGGAAGTTTTGGAGCAACCAAGACAACAATTGAGATACAACACAACAAGATACACTTCAAGCAAATACTTGGTCTTTCATTGTTATTATTCTTGTTGTAAATTTGCCTAGCTTATCACTTTCACATCCTTGAGGTCTAGGCTATTCTTGATTACACTTTGCACTCAAATTGTAATATTCATTATTGAGTTGTAATCTTGATTTTTGGTTATCATTCAAACACAAGATATCCTTGTGAGTGTTCTTGTGGTAAGAGCACACTTGGATGATCTAGGTGATAGGTGCAAGAAGATTGTGGTGATCTTCTTATTGAGGTGTTGAAGAATTTGGTATTCTTCAAGATTGAAGATTGTGGTAATCTTCACAAGGTGCCGTTGAAGGAAGATTGTGGTAATCTTCAAAGGGAGATTGTGGTAATCTCCAAAGGTGTTGTTGAAAAAGAGTGTGGTGCTCTTCAAGGTGTTGTAAGTTGAATTTGTATTAATTTTGGTAATTAATAAAATTCTTTTTCTTTTTGAAATCCATCCCGGATATCTTTGGGGTGGTAGAGGATTAGGCCCTAGGTGGGTTGAACTCTTTAAATCAACGTGTGTTGTTTACATTCCGCACCTTTATTATTGTGTTTGAGCATTCGGTTATAAAAAGAGGGCGAAATCGAAAAGATGGAGATAATCTATTCACCCCCCCTTCTAGATTATCGTAGCCGCTTGGACTAACAAGTGGTATCAGAGCCAACTCTTTGGCAAGCTCGTTTCACATCGCGAGTGAAGAGAAACGATCGTCGGCTACGAACGAAGCTCATCTTTCCGGCACCTCCACCACCAAGCCACCTCGGTTTGATTCCAAAAATTTTATATTTTGGAAAGAAAGAATGGAATGCTATTTACAAGGTTGCGGGTTTGATATTTGGAACACCGTCATAAATGGAGAATCCATTCCAACGAAGAATACACCACACACCTCTAAAGGCTTCAAAGAGCTCAATGATGAAGAGAAGAAAATCATCTCCTTAAATGGTAAAGCTCTTAGTATTTTGTATTGTTCACTTACTACTTTGGAATTTGATCATGTTGTAGGTATTCGATCGGCACATGAAGTATGGCAAAAATTAGAAGCCATCTATGAAGTGTATGCAAATGAAAGGAGTAACTCAAAAGCATCTACTTCATAAATGGATACAACATCAAATCCAACAACATGGGATGAGCCTTCTACAACCTCCCATGATGAAGAAGTTGAACAATGCCTCATAGGCATCGAAGAAGAAAACGAGGTAAGTTCTAAACCCTCTACTTTCTATGATAATGATTATAGTGATTTGCAAAATGATTTTGATGAACTACAAGATGAATTCCAAAACTTACTTGTTAAATACAAATATTTGAAAAAGGAATTCATTGTTTTAAAAAATGATAAGGATAGTTTATTTACTTCCTATGAATCACTATCATGTGCTCACACCACCACTCTTGACAAGGTTAGAAACCTTGAGAAAGAAAATAGTACTCTTGTTGAGGATATAAATTGCTTGAAAAATGATTTATCTAAATCCAACTTGAGTGCCGATAAAATGACCAATATTGTTGATTGTTGTGATAATTCGAAACTAGAACTTGATCATAAGCCTAAGGGTGTCAATCACATGAAAAAGAATCAAGTCTCTAAGCACGTTGGTCATTATGCTCCTAGAATTATTACATGCTTTTATTGCGGTAAAAGGGGTCATACGGTAAATACTTGTCGGGCTAGAAATAGCTCTAATTATTGTTGGAGACCTAAAAGTCTCAAGACTAATCCCAAAGGACCCAAACACATGAGGGTACCACAAAACAATGTCATATTAGGTACCCAGCGAAATAATGATCGAAGAAAATTTATTTCGCCAAAAAGACATCAAATGACCGTTTCATTTGATCAAAGAAGGAGAAAACATTTTCAACAAAGCCAATTTCCAAGAAGAGGATTAATCAAAAATGGGAAAAACACAATCCTTGGAAATGGCAAAAACATCATCAACAAGATGATTTTTCAAGAGAAAGACACTTTCAAAAATGGGAAGGCCACAATGCTTGGAAATGGAGAAATTGGAGAAACTATCATCAACAAGAAGATTTTCAAAAGGGAAGATACCATCAACAATGGGAACGGCACAACCCATGGAAATGGCGTAATTGGTAACCCGTATCTCCCTAGTTAAATATGCATTGTATTTTATTATTATGCATGTTTTTCTTTTTTGTGTCTTTATTACAACATGAGTTTTCAAGTATTATTCTTTTTTTAAATTAAGGTCTTCAATATATATGTGTGTTTTTAAAATTCTTTGAAAAGAAGACCTTATATGATGTTTTTAAAACTCTTGTGCATTTTTGTAGACTAAAGTGTGTTATCATCTCCTATGGATTTTTATGGCATGAGCTTACTTGCGATATCTCTTAGCCTACACTTTTATCATTATGATTTGTGCTAGATTTGTTTTAAGAATTGTGTAGGATTTACATATTTTCACAAATGGCCATTTACGTCATTATTTGTCAAAAAAGGCATAAATTATCGAGGTACGTTTACTTGTGTTATTCTTACTCTTATAGACTCGATATATGTATTGCCATGTGCCTATGTGCTTGCTTTTCATAGTATTTCATACAAGTGCCATTAAGAGGATTTTTAGATTTTTTTTAAAGGCACTATTCGATATTTGATTACACATATTTGCTTTGTCAACTCTTGTTCAAATACTTCTTTTAAATAAGGTCTCTACTATATGCTATCGGATTTTCAAATTTCAAAAGAGACCTTTTGTAGCTTTCTTAAGCTTATTTGAACTTGCATGATTTATTAGACTCTTAATGATCTTCTAAATGCATAGTATGTGTTTCTTGCTTCATGGTCTATATATATATAGTGTCTATTCCTACTATGCTCTTTTGCAAGATATTTTGTGATTGATGATTGAGGCATGTTTTTACACTTGGGCTACTTTTTTCTTGCTTATATAAACGATGCCGTTAATGAGTTTGTTAAGTTGTGTAGATGAGAAATGAAGTACTCCAAATATTAGTTACCTCAAAATATTTGGATGTAAATATTCTACTATGAACACCTTAGATCAATTGGATGCCCTATGATGATAGTGATGAAGAAGACAAAAAGGGTATTCCTGAACAAACTCGATGACCAAGGCAACATTGGTCGAACTAAGACGAGGTTAGTAGTTCGAAGGTATTTTCAAGAAGAAGGTAATTGATTTTGGTGTAACATTTGCACTCATAGCACATTTTGTAGCTATTTGCATTTTACTTGCCCATTCTTGTTTTAAGAAAATTTCAAGCTTTACCAAATGGATGTTGAATCCAATTTTCTAAATGATTTTATTCAAGTAGAAGTCTATCGGGGTTTAAATTTTTCTAGGCCAAATGATCTTTATAAAAGGCCTTGTATGGTTTCAAACTAGTACCCCATGTATGGTATGATAGACTTAGCTATTTTTGCTAAATGATTTTACAAAAGGTAAAGTTGATACTACTCTCCTTGTTTTTTGAAAAAGGGCAAGATTGTTTGCTTGTGCATATTTATGAGAATATTTTTGGTGCTACTAATGAATATTTTGTGCAAGAGATTCTCCTAAGTTGATGTAGGTGAACTTGAGATGAACATGGTATCACATGATGGGGGAGATCAAATTTCATCATTGGACTTCAAGTTAATCAATGCCAAGTAGATGGTTATATTTCAAAAGAACTCTTGAAGGAGTTAGGCATTGAAGAAGGAAGAATCATCTCAAACTCTATGGCTACCAATGAAGAAATTGACAAAGGTTGAGAAAGGCATGTCGGTTGACAAACAAATTCGAGGTATGTTTTCTTATATTATTCCTATAGACCCGACATTCCATATGCCTTATGTCTATATGCTCGACTTCAAAAACTATCCCAAAGAATCTCATTAAAGTGCCGTTAAAAGAAATTTTCAAATATTTGTAAGGCACTTCTTCTTATGACTTGTTTATCCAAAGCTTTAAAACGTTCTTATTTTTCGGATAACAAGTCCGGTGAAAATTATTCAAAATATAGTTCGTCATAATCGAACTAAACATATTGAGATTCAAAAACTTTCTAAGGGATTGCGTTTTTAACAAAAACTTGAGATGTGTTTAATTCCGTCTCAAGGATAACTCATGGATTTTTTTACCGCCGAGTATTTTACCTCATTTCGAGCTTGATTATAACATAATGTATATTGAATGAGGTCTCCGTTTGCATTTTGCACGCTTTTAAAACTTAGGGGCGAAAAATCGGATTTTAGGATCAAACATCGCAAAACAGAAAAGAAGCGGTTTGAAGGGGCTTTGGGTCGACGGGCCCTCGAGGTCGACCGGCCGCCCTAGCCTCCGACCGGCCCCAGACCTCAACCGTCGCCCCTGTTTGTGTTTTTCGGATATATTGCTTTCTGTTTCCAGAATTTGGCATTTTGGCCTTTTTCTTCTCTATTTCGTCCCCTTTGTCATTTGCACGCACATTTCACTTCAAATGTGTTTGGTTGCATGTATTACATAGTTTGGGGATTATTTAGCTCGACTATCATCATCATTGCTCGTCTTTACCGACCGAATGGTAAGAATTTCACTCTCTTTAGCTCAATTGGGTTGAACCCTTGAGTTTGTGGCTTATATGTATTGTTTTTTAAATTCATATATTTTTGTGATGAGCTTATTGATTGTTGATGAATGATATTTGTTAAATTGCATTTGGTGATGAAAAACTTGGCTTAATTTTATTTACAAGGGCTATATATATCTTTTTAAATTTTTGACGCCCGCCAAGTGTTCGATAAAACGTTTCAATGAAAAATTCATCACCTACATGATTCTCTCGATTTCAAAAGTCTCATATATTTATAGAGATCATGTTTTTACAAATCAAATGATTTTTTCATAAGCATCTACAAGTCGTATGATTCGACGTTTCCCTCCTATTTGGTTTATAAGCTTCAATGTTCAAATAGCTCGGTACATCGGTTTAGTTGCGCACTTTGATATGAATATATGATGTATTTATCGTGCTAACATTCTTTTTGATGATTCCAAAGGGGGAGAAACAGGTTATGAGCTCTTTAGCTCAAAGAAGCTAAGATAAGCTCAAACGAAAAGAAACTATAAGCTATGGCTTCATAAAGTCATAAGTTGTGGATCATATTTAGTCCACTTGGTGCATTATGGTTATGTATGAATCATGGTCCATTGGTTGTAGTATGGACTTATATACGGTTCTAATGATGTATCTTTGACAGGGGAGTTTTTAAGTTTTTGATACTTAAGCTCAATATCGATAAGCTAAGATTTTAGCTTATGTTGAAGTTGCTTCTATATTACTCTTGTTGTGCATGTTGATAGGGGAGCATTTGCTATATGTGTTTGAATATCTCTACTCCCATCCTTGTGTTTTTATTGCATGGAATGTTGTCACTCACAACGGATAGTTCTTTTTAACCGGTAAAAATGTTTTGTTTTCAGAATCGACCTCGTTAAAATTGTTTTGGTTTGTAATCATCAAAAATGGGGAGATTGTTTGATAAATGGTTTTATCATGATTTTGATGATTTTGTTTTTATACCAAAACAATGTTTTTGAAGGTTGTCCAAATACTCCTAAATGATTTAAAATGGTTTTAATATTTTCCGGAGTATTTTTTCAAGTTTATTTTCGATATAAATTGGACAACACTTTTGATGATTTTGTGTTAATGTATTTTTACACCAAAACAATGTTTCTAAAATGTTGTCCTAATACTCCCGATCGGTCTAAAATATTTTTACTATTTTTCGGAGTATTTCTTGAAGTTTATTTTCGATATAAAATTGGACAACACTTTTGTTTTGAGGCCAATCGGTCGCCCTATAGGGCAACCCGTACCTGAAGATGATTTTTGAAACAGAAAATGAGACGGAAGTAAAATCAGGCAGGTCGACCGGTCGCCCTGGGCGTCGACCGCTACCTGCATGTTTTGTTTTGAAACAGAACAAATCTTCTTCGATTTTTCATTAAGGTGGACCGGTTGAGACAGGGGTCGACCGGTCGAAGCCTATGTCGACCGGTCGCCCTGTTGTAATTTCCAAAGTGTTCTTCAAATCTCTTATTTAAATGCGGCCGCCTGCACGTGCATTGACAAAAAAATATGACCGTTTGACAAATGAGCAGACACATTTCCTTAAATTGTGGGATTGATTTCTAACAGCTATATTCTTGATTTTAATTGTATTTTTCTGTAGATTTTCAATCCCCAAGAGGAGCCTATGCTTGATCAATCATCTCCTATAAATAGAGGAAGTTTTGGAGCAACCAAGACAACAATTGAGATACAACACAACAAGATACACTTCAAGCAAATACTTGGTCTTTCATTGTTATTATTCTTGTTGTAAATTTGCCTAGCTTATCACTTTCACATCCTTGAGGTCTAGGCTATTCTTGATTACACTTTGCACTCAAATTGTAATATTCATTATTGAGTTGTAATCTTGATTTTTGGTTATCATTCAAACACAAGATATCCTTGTGAGTGTTCTTGTGGTAAGAGCACACTTGGATGATCTAGGTGATAGGTGCAAGAAGATTGTGGTGATCTTCTTATTGAGGTGTTGAAGAATTTGGTATTCTTCAAGATTGAAGATTGTGGTAATCTTCACAAGGTGCCGTTGAAGGAAGATTGTGGTAATCTTCAAAGGGAGATTGTGGTAATCTCCAAAGGTGTTGTTGAAAAAGAGTGTGGTGCTCTTCAAGGTGTTGTAAGTTGAATTTGTATTAATTTTGGTAATTAATAAAATTCTTTTTCTTTTTGAAATCCATCCCGGATATACTGGGGTGGTAGAGGATTAGGCCCTAGGTGGGTTGAACCTCTTTAAATCAACGTGTGTTGTTTACATTTCGCACCTTTATTATTGTGTTTGAGCATTCGGTTATAAAAAGAGGGCGAAATCGAAAAGATGGAGATAATCTATTCACCCCCCCTTCTAGATTATCGTAGCCGCTTGGACTTACAAATATTACTTACAAACATATTCAACAACAACAATAGTTAGAAGAGGATTTGTGCAATCAAAAAATACAGATAAGAATGATTCATTGATGAATGATGTAATTTACTCATTCAATTTCATAAATAATACTTTTCACTATGAAAAGTGATACTTTTCAGTAAATGATACTTTTGATATTAAAGATAATACATTTTTTATGAACATTGATACTCAACATTTTAAATTTTGTGAAACAAAGGTGATACTTTTAACTGTGAAAAGTGATACATTAAAGATAATTTCTGATACTTTTAAGTATTAGAAATACAATGATATAAAACTGATACTTTTAAGATAATTTCTGATACTTTTATGGCAATTTATGATACTTTCAAGCATTAAAGATATAATATGCATAGTGATATAATATATGTTCAATGTTGAAATACAGTGACATAAAACTGAGACTTTTAACTTTTAAGGCAATTTATGATACTTTCAATTATTAAAGATCTAACATGCAGAGTGATATAATATATATTCAATGTTGAAATACAGTGGCAAAAAAATGATACTTTTGAGGCAATTTCTGATACTTTAAGGCAGTTTTTTATACTTTCCAGCATCAAAGATTTAACATCTAGAGTGATATAATATATATTCAATGTTGAAATACAATGACATAAAACTGATACTTTTAGGACAAATTATGATACGTTTAAGGTACTTTCTGATACTTTCAAGGATCAATGTCCACAGATTTGTACACACAAACTTTATTACAAACTGACACTTTAGTACAATTTATGATACTTTTAAGACGATTTATGATACTTTAAGCATCAAAGATCTGACATGCAGAGTGATATAATGTTGAAATGCAATGACATAAAACTAATACTTTTACGTTGATTTTGATACTTTTAAGTCAATTTCTGATACTTTCAAGCATCAATGTTCACAGATTTGTACACAGATTTTATTACAAATTGATAATTTATTACAAACTGGTACAGTACTTCGGAAGTGACGAAACGAGGAGAAACCCCAAAAAAAAGAACAATAAACACACATAGTAAGAAGAAGCGAGAGGAAACGAGAAGAAATTTTGTCGACGACTAAGAAGAATCGAGAAGAAGAATAGAAGAAGAAGAATAAGAATAGGAAGAAGAATAAGAAGAATAAGAAGAAGAGCAACATCAGAAAAAGAAGAGCAACATCAGGAGAAGAAGAAGAAAAAAAAGAGCAGCAGCACGAGAAGAAGAAGAAGACGATGAAAAAAACGAGAAAAGGGAAAAAAACCTAGTTTAAACCGAAAAAGAAAAAAAAATAAAAAAAACTGAATTTGGGCGAGTATGGGAAGTGGGTCGGTAGCCAAGACCACTTGTAAATAGGGGCCGTGATAATAAACAAAAGATCACATATGTGTATACATTCAAGATAATAAAGTTTAAATATATTATATTTGTATCAAAAGAATATATTAATATTCATTAGTAAATATTACAAAATACATCATTAAATTCTTAATTTTTTCTAGAGTGTCTTTTTTGTATATCACGAAAATCATCCATAATTTAATTAATCCTTTTTTTTGTGATCTTCTTTTCAATATACACTAGCAAAAATTATGAGAACCTCATCTTTTGATGAATAGAAAATATATTTTTAAGATGATAATAAGAAAAAAAAAAGACTCACAAAATCTCTAATTTAACTTGCTGAAATTCATGGAATACATTTTATCCAACAAAATTACGAGGGGCCAAGGTACTAAAATAATATATATATATATATATATATATATATATATATATATATATATATAGCTCTATATAAATATATGTGTGTGTGGGTAGTAAAAAAAAAAGTTAGGGGGGCCGGGCCCCCCCTGAGCAACTATGTGGCTCCACCACTGGGTATGTAGGATCTGTCTTACGAATTTAGACCGGTAAGATGATTTTATACAAATTTTTGCCTTTTATTTAACACATATACACTATATATTTGACATTGATAACATAAACATAGCATGCACTTGGGACATTTTATTTTAATTTGAATGTTTGATCTAATGTTCTATTTTTGCACAAGAGTGACAATTTTTGTTTTGGACACAGGTGTAAAATATTTTTCAAGATATATACTATACATTGATCATATACTACATGTGACATACACGCCAATTATAAATATTTTATATTATATATCATTTAACACATACAGACTATCAGAGTAATTTTTTTTTTCTACATTAATCATATACAAAGTGATAATATATGTATATCATAATTGGGAAATACAATCAATAATCTCGTTATGTCTTGTTATGTATCTCCTACATTTATTGAAGCTTTGCAATTGGGGAAATTCAAGACATTTGGTCCACATTCCACGGGGTTTCATGGTCATGTAGATACTATATCTGATGTACATACATTTGGTGTAGATCCACCATACAAGTGTACCACTTCTTATGAATAATACACTTGTCATTCATCCATGTAAAAAGTGGGATATTTGTCATGCATCCATGCACCTAGTGTACTACCAGCGGCGGATCTATGTGGTAGGATGGGGGACACTTGTATCCCCAATTTGTAAAAATTCCAATAATAACCTTTAGTTAAAAGAATAATTATGAAAATTTGTACCCTCATTATTACAAAAATAATTAGAAAATTCAAATAATACAACACAATCCCCACAATACAATTTTTAAAAATTTTAAAATTGACTTAATAACGTAAATAAAAAAACATAGCAAAATCTGCTAAAATTAAAAATATCCCCAAAAAGTAAATCTAATAAAACCAATAATTTTATCAAAAATATGTTTTTGTGTCTCCTATATATTTTGTTAATTACTCTAATTAGTTTTAATATATTGTTATTAATTTAATGTATTGTTACAATAAGCTTTTGCAAAAATTTAAACAGTGTTTTGTTTTATGATTTTAAATATTAAATAATGTTTATGTGCATTTTTTTTATAAATATCTACGTATCCTGATTTTCAAAATTTTGGATCCGCCACTATGTACTACACCTGGTGTAGCATGGATAATACCGGGCTTTATCATAACCTATTTTTCCTCTTATTTCTTACAGAATGAAGTCCACATTGCTTCATCATAGCCTTTTTTTCCTCTATATGTTATATATGCTGTTTTTCTTATTACGAAAAAGAAAAATAATTTTATTAAAATTCAAACTACCAATACATCAATAGTAGACAAAAACAAATTTGTTAAGAACCATGGAAGATTAATTATGAAAAGACTCATATTATCTAGGTTAATAACAAAAACCGACTTAAAGCCTACAATTTTGAAAATTCTGTAATGTCTAGAATACCTATGATTCCAGATCTGCAACCTGTTGAAGATAATAATTTGATTTATTATATATCTCTGTCCGCCGGATCAAAAACTTGCTTGTCTGAATCGTACACATAAGAAAAACACCACACCAAGACGGTGATAAACCAAGCGCCGCACCAGACGACAAAATCAAAAACAACAAAAATAAACAAACAATCCAGATCTATGTGGGAAACCACTTATTTAGTAGATAAATTGTCAATAAGATGTAGATGGGGTGATTTCCGGCCAAAAATGTGCAAAAATCACCCCTTAACAATGAGGAACAACCGTTCCTCATTGTGTTTCTTTCATATTTTTTTTTGACAACCTGCCATAATTTATATTACAATATATATGCTGTAATGCAAATGTTTTGCCAATATCAGAATATGTTACGGTAGAACGTTTGTATACACAATGAAAAATTAATATTTTCGAGTACTCTCTAGCATCATTGGATTTTCATATCAGAGTGTCGAGGTACAAATATAAGAAGGGAGGTCTCTTGTGGAGACCGTCTCTCTCTTCCCGGCTTTCTTCCAAAATGCCTTTTCTCCCGATGTAGATGCATGCTCTTTACAGTTTAATCATAAGGTCAATATTTTTAATTAAATAAGCTCCATTGTACTCTAAATGAGATTTTTATACACCTCATTGCAGTTTATCTTTTTTTTTCAATTGGGAGGGGGGGGTCTTTACAGACATTGATTTTTTGGTGTCTTCGAGATAATTCTAAATTGGGAAAATAATTCTTTTGGTCTTGAAACTTGGACTATTTTGAGTTTTAGTCCTCTAAAAAGTGATAGTCACCGTTAAATTTTAGTTTTTAGATTATCTTTTAAAAAAAATGATACTTTTCTACGGTAATATTATGCGACATTTAATCCTATTTTGAAAAGAAATTGTGTAATTTTATTAGAAATTGCAAATAGATAATGACTATGACCGTAAAACAAAATATCGATACTACAAAACGTGTCAATATCAAGATTGATTTTGGTGATTTGGTGCAAAAATATAATTGCCATCAAATATTAAGATTCCCAAATTTTTTTTTAATGTCAATTTTTGGTGATTGGGCGTGGCAATTTTTGCACCAAAATGACCAAATCTTTAATTTTCTTAGACACATTATCGGATACATCGGTCCTTGTTAGCAATTACAACTAGAAATTTACATAATTTTAGTCAAAATATGACTAAATGACCAATTTTGTTTTTGACAGATATTAGACCAAAATTTAATGTGACTACTTAGAGGACTAAATCTCCAAGTAGTCCAAGTTAGATGACCAAAAAACCTATTTACCCTTCTAAATTTTGAGCATAGCTTTTAGAATTGATCCTACATTCAAATTACCCCATAATTATTTATTGCATCATCAGTTATAGTTTGGCGATGTGTTTTATTTGTTAAATCAAATTCTGTTTTCTAAGTACTATTTCTATTACATCATATTTCACATCTATGTTTGGTGAATAAATATTCATCACTATCAGAAACAGAACTACAGTTAATTAGGGAAGTTATGTTTTCTTTTACAAACAATGTCCAAAGACTACAGTTAGGTGAGACAGGTCCACCCCAATTCCTCTGAAAAGCCCACTTTTGTTTAACAATATCTTAGACCTTATAACTTAATCAAGGATGAAATCTAGTATATTTTTTCATTTATTTTTTATGGAAAAACATGAGAAGATAGTTACTCATTTTTTAAGTGTAAATTAGAGATCCTACATTCAATTTAAACCCGACTGTGTTTTATTTGTTAAATCAAATTCTGTTTTCTAAGTTATTTCTATTACATCATATTTCACATCTATGTTTGGTGAATAAATATTCATCACTATCAGAAACAGAACTACATAAAGCATGTTTTCTTTTACCATCAATTTGACTACAGTTAGCCCAATTCCTCTGAAAGAACTAGGTCTATTTAGCCCAATCAAGGATAAATCGGGCATTTATTTTTTATGGTCCATGAGAAGATAGTTACTCATTTTTTAAGACCAAGCAAAATACATTACCTAGGCTAGATCTATGAAAATCGTGGCCCGAGCGAATTCGACTCGGCTCGGCCCATTCTAGCCCGATATCTCTCTTTCGCTGGCCCATTCTAGGTGGGCTAGTGCTAGTACGAGCCATCCGGTCTGGCCTAATTGCCACCTCTAGTATAAATCCATACTATTACAAAGGGATTGTAGGGGAGTGACAGTGGTAGAGCTACAAGGTGGCTCAAGGGGCCCTCCCCACCTCAACTTTTTTCTTTATTCTTTTCACTACCTATATATGCATATAGGGATGGGATCTCGTGTGGCAGCCTCTTACCGTGTGGTAGTGTGGATTGATCCAATCCATTCACACATTTGATTCAATGGTCCAAATTGCTATTAAAAATAATTGATTTATCAATTAATTAATAGGTGGAAAGGGCTTAATAGTAACTAACAAAATGCCATAAATCACGTCCCTATAATTAAGGGATTGATTAATATCACGTTTCCATTACTGAAATTGTGCACTATTTTAATAGTTGAACTATACACCATTCAATAATTGATTGTACACCATTTTATATCTAATAGTGCATCATTGTATAACTAATTGTACATCATATAAAGGAACTATAAAGACAAAATGGTGTAACCATCTTCCTATTTAATAACTTAACTGTGTACCATTTTATATCTAATAGTGCATCATTGCATAACTAATTGTACATCATCTAAAAACTCTATAAATATAAAATAGTGTAACCACCTTCCCATAATGACGCCCTACAATCATGGATGTGATAAAGATCACGTTTCCATAACTGAAATTTGCAACATTTTAATAGTTGAATTGTGCACCATTTAATAACTGACTGTGCACCATTTTTTATCTAAATGTGCATCATTGTATAACTAATTATACATCATTGTGAGTAAACCACAATTGAATGAAAAGCGGGAACAATCATAAAATCAAATCCCATAAAAATCGTTGGGATTGGATGGTGTACAATTAGTTATACAATGATGCACTGTTAGATATAAAATAATGTACAGTCAGTTATTAAATGATGTACAATTCAGCTATTAAAATGGTGCACAATTCAGTTATGGAAACGTGATATTAATCAATCCCTTATAGGGGCGTGATTTATGGCATTTTGCTAGTTACTATTACGTCCTTTCCACCTATTAATTAATGGATAAATCAGTTATTTTTAATAGCAATCTGGACTATTAAATAAAAGGTGTGGGTGGATTGGATTAATCCACAATGCCACACGGTAAGCCCCCAACCACATTTGATCCTAACCCTATGCATATATTTATATTTTAGTCCCTTAGGGCTTTCCACAATTTTGTTGGATACAATTTATTATGTGCTACATAGCCATGTTTAGTAAGTTAAATTAGACATTTTGTGGGCCTTATTTTTTCTTATTTTCATCTAAAAAATATCTTTTCTATTCCTCGAAAGAAAGAAATGAAAATGGATGATGAGTTTCTTAAAATCGTTTGCTTGTCTATATGAAAAGAAATTGCAAAAATGAAAATAGTATAGATTCAATTGTAAAAGATTTTCATGATATGCAAGAGAGATGTTCTAAGTTTTAATAGAATAAGGATTTAATGATGTATTTTGTAAATACATACTAATGAATATTAATATATTTTTTAATGCAATTATAATATATTTAAACTTTATTATCTTGTGATTATGTATATATATGTATATAGGAAGGGGGTTATACAAGGACACCTTATAGAGTAAGTCCGTAGGGACGAATTTGAGCCACAGATCTACTATTTTCAATGGTCAATAAATCACAAGGCATCCAATTGTATTTTTTTTTATTCAAAATGTATGGGGTAAATCAGTCCAAATTGAAACTCCATCATCCCATTAATGTTGAGGGCAGTTATCATGCAGATTTGGATGAAAATATGTTCAATCAAACAAATCTGTTCCAAAACCCAAAAACCAATCATCGACAAAACCATAGAAATCGTCCTACAAAACCCAAAAAAAACAATTTTGCGATTTTTGTCAAATTCATTAATCTCCTCATCAGATTGTATATGCTGCTCTGCATAACTAATCTCATTGTGTTGCATACACAAGACAAGGCTTGCAAATTTCAGAAGAAAAACATTCATGGAAGATTTTCTTGAAAATGCATACGCTACGCCGATAGATGAAGGTATTTGCAAATTACCGTTATATATTATTTTTAACAAAAAAAAATCGAATAGAAAATAAGCATTAATGATTCTCCATTCTAATTTCTGAGTTCCAGGCACCTATTAAAATTTGTACATAAAAACTTGTTGTCGATGATTTGGTAATTGCATATGTAAGGGTTTGTCCTTGAAGGATGATTTGAACTGCTTTCCTATCTGGCATGCATCACAAATGCTTTCTTTCTTGTATACTGAGTTTGGCAATCCTTCCACGAGATGTCTCCTTGCAAGCTTGTTGATTGTCTTGAAATTCAGATGACTTAGCTTATTGTGCCACATCCAACTTGATTCGACTGTACTCTTTGCTAGTAGATACGTGCTTGGTGTAGCAGTTGACCAGTCCACTACATACATGTTCTTCTGCATTGATCCTTGAAGCACAATTTTATTTGTTTCACCATCCTTGATTTGGCAAACTCTAATGTTGAATCCCACATTGTAGCCTTTGTCACAGAGTTGACTGATGCTCAGTAGATTGAAGTTGAGACCTTCAACATATGCAACATCTGTGATTTTCAATCCATTTTTCCTTATGGATCCTGTGCCTTTGATTTCCCCTGTAGCTTCATTTCCTCCAAATATGACTTTTGCGCCTTTGATTTCCTTGAATTTTAACAGATTTCTCTTGTTTCCTATCATATGTTTGGAACAACCACTATCCATGTACCAGGTTCCTTGGCACTCAGCTGTTCCCTGAACCTGCAATTAAGGAAATTAGTTTTTTGGTACTTATACTTGCCTGGGTCCTAGGGGTTAGTGCTATAAGATGTTCCAACCAAAATATAGCCAGATGATTTGAACCTAAGGGGTTGCCATCTATCAGTTCCATAATTTCTGGTTATTCCAATCAGCTGGGCTTGGATAATTTCTACCATTCCCATCATATGATTTACTTCGATGAAGTCTCTGGGGCTTTTGGTAGCTCTGTTTAGCTTTCACAAAGTATTTCCTATTTGGAGTCTGCTGGTGGACCTTTCTGAATTTGGTTTCAGCTGTCCTGTCAGCATACTAAACTGGCTTCTTGCCTTTTCCCTTATATCCAAGGCCATTATGGTTGTGATTGTGTTTTTAAGTGTGTGTAGGTGCAACATCTGGTGCTTTAATTTGGATTTTTGGATTCCTTCATTACTTGAGGATCCTTTTTCCATAACCACTCTTGGGACTTGGGCATGCACATAGGAATTGAATCCAATGCTTGTCTTGTCCCCACTTTCTTTTTGTGTCATTATAAGTTCATCCAATGATTTGGATGCCTTGGTGAATGCAGCAATTACATTTTTAAGATCCTTTTTCCTCTTTTCTATAGCAGCTAAGTCTGCTTGGATCTTGGCATTTTCTGCCTTCAGCTTAGTATTCTCATCAGCTGTGTGACTTAGAGTACTCAGCTCTTTAGTCATATGAGAGTTTTGGCATTTAAGCTGGCTATTTTCCTCATTTAATAGTGTGTGAGAGACTTTTATGTGCTCAAAATCTTTCATTATTTTGCCAATTGAATCATAAAGATCTGTCGGTGATGAAGTGTTTGTGTCACAATCACTATCACTAGAATCTGAATGGGATGAGTTAGTGTGTTCTTCCTCTTATTGATCGTTTGAATCTTGTTCTTTGGCCATGAGGCATATCAAAGTCTCTTCCTCTGTATCACTTGAGTAGTCTGCTTTACTACTATCTGAGTCTGCTGGTTCATTGCACTTGACTGTTTCAACAGTCTCAGTAGCCAACATGGCTTTCTTCTTTTCTTGTCTCCTTTCTCTGTAGACCTTTCTATCCTCTTCATTTTTTGTATTTGTTGACTGGTGGATAAGGACAATCAACAGCAAAATGTCCTGGTTGTCTGCAGTTCCAACACTGGTTCTCAACTCTCGGCGAGTCAGCTCTATCAGTCCTCTAATTATCAACTCTCTGATACTCATTTCTTTGATGTTCAACTCTCTTGGATGGCCTATCCTCCCTTGCTTTGGAGGGTGCTGAGTGTCTTCTTGAGGATTCACCCTTGTTCCTTTTGTAGTTCTTATTAAGGAACTTATTGAACCTTTTTACCATTAGGGCAATCTCCTCTTGATCTATTGTCTCCTTTGACTCAATTTTCTTTCCTTCAATGGCTATGAGTGCAGATGGGCACAACTGTCTCCTCTTGTTCCTTTCTTCTTAGCTCAAACTCATATGCTTTGGGGTCAGAGAATTGCTCATGGTTAGATGTTTTGGAGAGGTCCATGGAATGTCTCAGGCCATGACCTTCATTTCCCACTCGGCCAGGAGAGATCTTAGGATCTTCATACACATCTCCTTTTGTGTGTACTCCTTTCCCAGAGCTGAAAGCTCATTGGTGATTTCTATAAATCTGGCATCCAGCTGGTCCAAACTTTCAGTTGCAATCATTTTAAAATTTTCAAATTTTTGGACTGCCACAGTTAATTTGTTTTCTTTGATTTGATCAGACCCTTCACAAATCAAAGTGAGTTTCTCCCAAATTTCTTTGGCTGTTTTGCAAGATTTGACTTTATTGAACATAACCTTATCCAAGGTTTTATAAAGAATGTCCTTGGCAACATTGTCAAGATTATATCTCTTTCTATATTCGTTGGTCCATTTACAACGAGGCTTTTCAACCATAGCAGGTATGGGCTCTGCTGCATCATCGTTTCCTTCAGCAGGAGGTGCTCTTCTTACATCAGTGCTGACCTTTAGAATTTGCAATGGTCCATCCTCAATCACTAGCCACATCTCATCGCGCAAGGCTGATAGATGAGCCTGCATACGAATTTTTCAGTCATCAAACTCTTCCACAGTAAACATGAGAATGTGAGTTAGATTCGCATCCATGATAATAACTTTGCTTTTGAAATAAAATCTTTAAAAGCTCAAGTTTTGATTCATTTAAAAAGAATGAGATCTAGTTCAGTGACCAGTGCGGAAGACTCAATGAACCAACCACTCTGATACCACTTGTAGGTCCCAAGGGGTGAGTAGTAAGATTTAGAAGGGGGGTTGAATAATCCTTACCAAATTTTCGATTTAGTCCTTTTAAATATTTTCAGAGTTTCACACAATTCAGCTTAGTCCTTGAGAGACAACTAGGTTGGCTTACTCAGCAAAGTTACCCACTCAACAGACTCGACTGAGCGGTTGATAGTATAACTTATCTGCTTTCAGCTAACACTTGGAATGACAGTTGATTTGGTTTTAGTTCAGCGAAAGACTTTTCACCCTTGTTGTTTTAAACCTGTTTTGCAACACTTGTTTTAACAATTGTTATTATCAGTTGATTTCAGCAATTATAACTTAACAACAAATATAAAATATATGCAAGAATTAAAACTGATGTAAGTAAATAGGACACAAGCGATTTTTATAGCGGCTCGAGGATGGGGTAATTCCTCTAATTCACTCTTCTCCAACTCTTGGAGGAATCCACTAGGTAACAAGATATTAATTACAAAGCAGTCAACAATCCGAGTCAGCTTCGATCACACAACCAGCTGCTCTTGGGACTCAGCTTCTTCACAAAACAGTTGTCTTGCTACTTCAGCTCCTTCGAACTCTTGGATTTGATCACACAACCTTCCAACGAGTCCAAAGCCTTTGATTTGAACTTGAACCTTACTACTTCTCCTTCAACCTTGGAGAGTAGACCCCTTTGTTCTTTAAACGGAATTTCCTCTTCAACTGGTGAGTAATCTTTCCTTCACTGAATGTGTTGGATTGGGTTCCTTCGAATTTTGGCTTGAGGATATCTTTGAAAGCTTAAGAGTATTTGCATGTTTTGCTTGCTTGAATGCTTGCTAGTCTTATGAAATTCGTAATTGGTAACCTTCTCTCACTTGCTTCCTCAACCTTTTATAGTGTAGATTTGAAATTATGTTCGTTGAAGAGATACGCATGCATTTCAAATCTCACTCGTAGGTTGTTGGCTTGTCTTGTCCTTGCATCATTAATGAGGATTGTACCATGAATTCAATGCTCTGCAACCCTTCCTTCGTCTCTGTAGTTTTTCAGGTACATCCCATTTGTTCCTTGCTTTTTGCACTCTTTCAGCAAAACAACTTTATTGTTGGCAGCCTAACACAGGCCTATTTCCAGCAAAACCTTGACTTGTATTGACAACGGATCTGTTTCAGCTTTCTCCAAGTTTTGTCTATTGCATACGCCTTTGGCATTCGATTCCAATCATTTTGGAATGACTTAGTTGTCAGTCAGCTGACTGAGACAACTTTTCTATCACTTAACTGAACCTTCTCTTGGCTTCACACAACTAACACACAGCTGAGTCTTCTCTTCGATCTTCAGTCGACTCTTGTAATCTTCAAATTAGTGACTTCGATTCAGCTTATTCAGCCCTATCTATTACAAGTTGAATTACATAGAAAATGAGGTGCCAATTTCCAAATCATAAAAATAAGCATGGATTGCTTGTGAAAATATCAACGTTTGCATATGATAAACAATTTTCTTGTGATAATACAACTATCTGCTTATGATACTACAACACAATGCATGTATACACATGATATGATGCTTATGAATGCTATATACATTGGTTGTTATGGAAAATTCCCTCATGTCAAAAAGCTTCTGATACTATACAACGTTTCATATTTACGCATTATGATTTGCTTATGAAGACTACATGCATTGCTTCAAACAGGGACAGGTAGCAAATGGCCTAACCAACAACTTGAAATAATGGATGATTCAACAGAGTATTGGATGCCAGAATGCGATATAGTTCACGTCACAAAAGGGACAAGAGTTTGGATGTTTGGAAGAAGGAGTGCAATTCTACAAAAATTATGGGCGCATCACTGGTTTTGATATACGGATAAGTACAACAAAGCAATATCAAAGTGAGCTTATACGATTGCAATATATTAAGTGCAACAAGGAAGGGTTCAAGAATGTAAGGGGTTCAGTTAAAGAGAAAGGCAATGAAATTGACAAAACTGACAGTAAAACTAAAGAAAGGATATCAGCACGGATTGGTTGCAAAGCACGTTGCGTGTTTGAACATGCTGGAAATGGTACTTACGCAATAAGAAGTTTTGAGTTGCGACACACACATAGTTTGACTTCTGGAATACAATGATATTTTTTGAAAGTACACCAGAACATAAATTTCGGGCACCAACAGTTCATTACAAAATGCCTGCAAGCAAATGTCGGGACATCAAAATCTCTTCAGTTGTACAAGGAGATGGTCGGAGGTACTCTAATGTTGGTGCCCTACAAATTGATTTCAAAAACTTTAAGAGGGAGTTAAAAGCGTACATATGTGGAGCTGATGCACAACTTGTGATAGACAACTTCTTCCGAAAAATTGATGTGTGCCCATAAATGTCATTTGACTACGACGTTGATGAAAATGAACAACTAACCAGGTTGTTTTGGGATGATCCACTGTCCAAAATGAACTGTGCAATGTTCGGGAATGTAATCTCATTCGACGCAACATACAACACTAATAGGTGAAAACTTTTCTTAATGTATTCTTAATATTGTGTTGCATGTTAAGTACTAATTTGGTGCATACATAACTATCAAGAATTGCATAGGTAATAATGTTACACTGTTTATTTATAACAAAAATATGATGCATTCATAACTCTATTATTATGCATACAATGTAATAAACTAATGCATATTATTAATAAACGTTATGCCAGGTAGAAAATGGTGTTCACTCCCTTCACATGAGTAGACAACCATAAAGATACGTTACATTTGCATTGGGACTGCTATTAAAGGAAGACGAGGAATCATATGTTTGGTTGTTCAAGAATTTTCTGAAAGCAATGGGCCATGAACCGAACTTCGTTATCACCGACCAAGATCCAACCATGAAAAATGCAATAAGGATAGTTTTCAAAGACATCATGCACCGTTTGTGTATGTGACACATAATGGAAAAGGTGAGTGTGAAGGTTGGCAGCACACTACCCAGTGATAGTCAGTTCATGCAACAACTGAATAGCATCGTGTGGAGTAACTTTTTCGAACCAACGGAGTTTGAGGAAAAATGGAACGAGCTAATGTGAGAGTATGAGCTTACATCACATACATGGTTCGCGAATACGTTTGAGACTAGGAGTTCTTGGATTCCTGCATATTTTAAGTATATCATGTTGGGAGGGCTACTCAGGACCACTTCAAGATCAAAAAGTGCTAACAACTGGTTTGGAAGTTTCACCAACCCACAAGTTAACTTGGTTGAGTTTTTTATGCACTATGACAGTGCAATGGAAGCTCAAAGACATGATGTGGATAAATTGAACAATGAAAGTGCGATTCACAACCCCAGCTGCAATACACGTTTAGGAATCGAAAAACATGCAACATTAGTTTTCACACGGAGGGTTTTTTCAGACGTTAGTAAAGAGATTGATGCTTCTCGTTACAATTGCATAATGGTGAAAATCAACGATGAAACTAAAAAGTGCTCATATCAGATTAAAGACATCGATGTAGGTGTGTTTACAGTTGTTTTCAACAAATCATAAGACAATATGAAATGCAGTTGCAACATGTTCCAGGTGAAAAATCATATATTCATGCTATTCAAGGAACATAGTTTCCACGTTTGAGTTACCCCGCTCCATGACCGGGATGGAGTGCTTTAGTAAAGAGATTGATGCTTCTCGTTACAATTGCATAATGGTGAAAATCATGAAACTAAAAAGTGCTCATTCAAAAGATATCGATGTAGGTGTGTTTATAACAAATCATAAGACAATATGAAATGCGGTTGCAACATGTTCCACCAGATCGGCCTACTATGTCGTCATATATTCATGCTATTCAAGGATAGGGATAGAAATTTCGACCCAACCCGTGGGTACCTGCCACGTTTGGGTTGCCCCGCTCCATGACCGGGATGGGTCTGGGTATTACTTTCGTCCCGTTGATACCCTCCCCGCCCCGTCTTGCCTATAATTTGTTTTTTAAAATACATTCTAATATATATTTTGCATATATAATATATATTATAATATAATTTTTATGTACTTATATTATATCTAAAATTTATAAATTAATAATATTAACTTCGGTAAATAATACTTAATAAATATATTATAAAGATATTTTTTTCATATTTTTATGTTTTTTGAATTTAATTTATTTTAAAACGAGGCAGGTATGGGTCTTCTCCTCCCCACCCCGTTCTAGGCACGGGGCAGGTATGGGTCTTCTCCGACCCACCCCATTGCCATCCCTATTCAAGGAACTTAATGAAATTCCCGGCAAGTATATATTCAAATGCTGGACGAAAAGTGCATCCATCTCTCCAGCATTACAGATCAGATTAATGTCACAGCTTACAAGCAACAACAATTGTGACACAACCTTACAGAAAATCTTGTCAAACCTCGATTGTTGTGTTGAAATCGCAAAGAGGAGCAAAGAGCAAATGGACGCTCTAGCCCAACTCATCGAAGATCATAAGCAGAAGCTGACATCTCATGATGCAAATAATTCGAACATAATTAGAAAACAGACAATAATTCACAATTTTGGAGGAATTACTGCACATTCTGAAATTACAGTCTTACCGCCACAACAAGTGAAAAACAAGTGGAGCGGAAGTCGGGTCAAAAGCCGACTACAAAGTCAAAAGGAAAAGACTTTGCGTGCAAGCCAGACACTAAAGAGGCGCTGTGGAAAATGTGGGGACATCGGAAACCACAATAGCGGACATGCAAGAAGTTATCTTAAAAATGTTGGTCGATTGAACATTTGCATTTTTTTCTTCAAAACTATGTTTTATGAGGATTTTTTTCAATATTCACATGTGTGAAAGACATTGACCATTACAACATAGAAAGCTGCAAATAAAATCAAAATTTAATCATTATAAATGCATACTCAATAATTACCACATGCAAAATTATATGTTTATGTATATAAACCTATATTAACTTACATAAGCAACAGTCCACTACTATACAAGCAAAATTTAAACACTACAAATGCATATTTACGAATTACCATATGCCAAATGCAAATGTCCACCACTATACAAGAAACTTTGATCAGTATGAATGCAATCACTACAAATGCATATATACAACTATATTAATTTACATAAGCAACAGTTCAAAGCAAAATTTAATCAGTATAAATGCATATTTAAGAATGGCATGCCCAAATGCAAAATGTAATGATTATATATTTACAACTATATTAACTTATATAAGCAACATTCCAATGCTATAAAAGTAAAATTTAATCATTATAAATGCATATTTAGGAATTACCACATGCAAAAATTACTAGTTCATATATGTACAACTATATTAATTTACATAAGCAACAACCCACTACTATAAAAGCAAGTTTAATCAGTATAACTGCATATTAAACTTACATAAGCAACAATCCAATGCTATATAAACAACAATTCAGTGCTATAGAAGCAAAATGTAATCATCATAAATGCATATTTAGGAATTACCACATGCAACAATCCAATGCTATAGAAGTAAAATGTAAGCAAAAAATTACCACATGCAACAATCCAATGCTATATAAGGAAAAATTAATGTAATCATTATAAATGCTATATAAGCAAAAATCCAATGCTATATAAGCAAAAATTAATGTAATCATTATAAATGCATATATAGAATATACACAAGCGAAAATAGTGACTAAAACTGCACAAAAACTGGTAATAAACATTACTTAGAAAAGTCGTTACGTAAAATCTATTCCATCAACTAAAAAGTGATCCATACGAGCAGCTAGGCGAAACCCAAAACTTGCTTCTTAATAGACAACCAGTAATAAAATCTGCTTATATAGGTAAACCAAAAACATTTATCAACATCAATTTACAACTTCAAATCCATCACAATTCACCAAAACAACTCTATTATGAACTAGTGAACTTCTTTGCCTTCTCCAAATTTGAGGCTCTTCGTTCGTTCTTCTCGTCGAGAACAATTGCAGCACAATACTTTATCCTTAAAGTCGAGATCTGAGCATCGTTCCCTTTCTCAAGACCACAATCTCAATCTTTAACACCGCCACCCTTGTAAGTCTCCATGTGATGCATGGCAAAAATGGCGCAATCCACCTTGTTTATGTATCCCTCCAAGGTATACGCAATCGAGTCATTGATGAATTTTGAATTAATCGAGCTTTCAACATTGCTCCCTTCGACAAAACATGCTGAGAGAATATCTGCCTCAAAATGAATAAAAAGGCCAACCATTAATTTCATAACAAATTACCATATTATATATAAAACTATATTAACTAACTTAAGCAACATTCTACTACAATAAAAGTAAAATTTAATCATTATAAATGCATACTCAATAATTACCATAAGCAAAATTATCAGTTTATGTATATACACCTATATTAATTTACATAAGCAACAGTCCACTACTATACAAGCAATATTTAATTAGTATAAAAGCATATTTAAGAATGACTACATGCCCAAATGCAAATTGTAATGATTATATATTTACAACTATATTAACTTATATAAGCAACATTCCAATGCCATAGAATCAAAATTTAATCATCATAAATGCGTATTTAGGAATTACCACATGCAAAAATTACTAGTTCATATATGTACAACTATATTAATTTACACAAGCAACAACCCACTATATTATCCTCGTACTCGTCTTTTATGGAATTCTCGGCCATGATCGACCATAATCATAATTTGCTCTCCATTCCTCCCCTACATCTAGTTTTTTTTTTTTGCTTTCTTTTCTCCCCTCCCCATTTTCTGCGTATAAAGTGTGAGGCCCCGACTTTTTACCAACATAAATACAAGGTTGTGTATTGATGAAATTGGGGTTAAGCATCACAATACCTATTAGAAATAAAATGTGACACTCATTTAATTATTCCTTCCAACGTTAATAACTCATTCTTTATTTTCGAGCATACCGATTTTTATTTCCTCCTAAAGTATTAATACTTGATCGATTATTTATGACTTTAGAAATAGAGATAAATACACTTTACCATCCAAACTTTACCGATTTTTATACTTTACCCTCCAAACATTAATTCATGACACTTTGTCCATTGGACTATGAAAATCCTTAACTCTACCCTATATTGACAATTTTGCCCCCATGGTTTTATTCTTTTATAACAATAGTTTTATTATCCTGTTAAACTCTAATTTGTGGCAGATTACTACATAATTAAAATTTTATTGCATTATTCAATAAACATAAAATTTTGCTCCGTAATCAATTTATTTTTCGGATTTTTTGAGAAATGAAAGCCTTTATTTTCTGTCACTTGTTTTGTTCGTGGCATTGTTACATCTACTTAGATCCAGTCTCTATTTAAAATATTTTAAATGGATCATGTCAGGTTTCCAACCTACAAACTCAACAGGACATACTTTTATCAAAGATCTCATTTCAAGTATATATCCGTATACAAATTGGGTCTGAAAATGAAAATAGTCCATTACGACAATATTAGGCCCAACATGCTTCCGTAAAATTAATAAATCCCTTAAACTTCATACTTTCTTTGACCGAAACAGCACCAGGTGGGATGGCTCGCAACACCATCAGTCGGAAAATTACTGCCCCTAGACCTTTTGACAAATAATTCACATTATTAACTTCAACCAATAAGGAAGATGATCTACAAGTTATCCAACTCCTTTAGTAACTGCTCAGCATAACCTTGGTTTGTTTCCTACTCCAGACGTATAAGATAATTCTCAAAATGAATGGATTAATAGAAAATTATGAACACATGTTGAAGCAAAAATCTCTTTTTATTAAGAACTTACGAAATATTTATTACATCAGTAATCTCCTTTTGGGAGGAGAATACCTGTTTAGCCTCTCATTAATGATGCTTGCACTCGAAAATACATAAACTTGAAAACTAAGCACTCAACTAATGCAAATGTTTACTCAGAATTTTATTATAAGAAAACTAAGGGAAATATTCGATGTCCTCAGCTTCCTTCAACTCCTGCAATTTATAGAGATAAGTCCGGACTTCAAAGGCGGACTTCAAATCATGTTGAAATGTAAGACATCACTACTTACGTCATACTCCTGAATTATTGCCTCGCCAGCTGTCTTCTTTTTCTTTTCGCGTGACTCAGCCCATGTGATGGTTGTCGGGGAATCTTTTTAAAAATTTGATTTGCGTGGTCCCCAAGGATAATGCGTCTTATGCGCTGGGCCCTTGTCCTTTCCAGCTGCATGGTCTTGTCGGTCGGGTTTGGGTCTGAATCCTTTCCCAAACTCGGCTTCTTTCTGTTCAGGGCATGCCTGACAGATCCGATCGATCCAACGGCCAACATGTGCCATATTATAAAATTTTTGGTAAGTTTCTTTGCTCGCTGAAATCTTGTTCTCGCAGAGATTTCTTCTCTTTGTCTCGAAAAGTTCCTTTGCAAACCCTGTTATTGAACCTGTCATTAAATTCAGAAGGAAAGATCCATTTGCTGAATTCTGGAAAAACTTGAATGGATATTTGACTTTGTCGATTTCAGTTAGACAAAACCAAAATCCCTATGCTCGTCGTGTAGAAGCTTCGTCTTCTGAGATTGCTCCTATCACTAATGGTACTTCTTTCGGTGAAGCTGCCGTAATATTTTTCAAAGCATTTCCATCCGGTCTTCTAAGATTGATAAAATGAAAAGCTTCATTAAAACCTCTCTTTGCTGGTTCTGGAGCTGCACTGATAAAATACAGTTCCAAAATATCTCCCCTGGCCAAATGTGGATTATTGGCCCAAGTCTCATAAACTGCCTCCCCAATTTATTTTGGTAATTTTGAAAATTTCTGGGAATCCTGGTGATACAGTATATATTGAAGCTAAAGCTCCAAAAGTATACCATTCTTGTACTTCATTTGGATGACTTCCTGGTTTCATCCAAACTCTTGGATACTTGCCTGAGATATCAACCATTGTTTTTTCTGGGTTAATACCTCTTTTTGTAACTAATTTCTCCTATTGTCATTGATAAACATGCATTGGAGAAATCTTGATCTCGTCATTTTGAACCTTAGATTTGCCTGTCTGTGGCCTAAGATTCAACTCTCCCTCTTTAACCCTAGAGGTGCTGGGTAGACTTGAAAACTCAGGTTGTAACACCAGAGCTTCAACATTCGTTTCAGTTTGTTACACCCTCAAGGGATGCATCACCTGCAACGCTTATGATTATGGTATTTGAATCAATATCCTCCAGGTTAGAGCCCCGTTCTCTGATCGCCCCTTTTTGCATCGTAGGAGATGCATCCTGGAGGAGAGGGCCTTGCAGCGCTAAGAATAATTGTCCTTGAGCGAACTGGCATGCTCATATTTGACTAGAAACGAATTTCTGGTCAACCTGTTGAAGTCGTCCATCAACTTCTGCATTGAGACATAATGTCCCAAAATCTCGTTCTAGACTTTTCAGGTCTTCTCTGAGATGTCTTACTTATTTAAGGACCTCGTCAGCAACGCGTCCTTCCATCTCTTGTCAAAAAATCTGCAAGAATATTTTTATGAGATTTTATAATGACAATATCATAATTATAATATTGACATTCAGCTTGCCATCTAAGTAATTTAGCCTTTTCTGGTTTTGATTCAATTTTATTTTTCAGAAAAGCCTTGACACTTGAATTATCAATTTTTATAGTAAACGTTTTTGCCAATAAAAATAGAGGCCATTTTTTGAAAACCTTTTTGACTGCAAAGAATTCTTTCTCGTTGATATGCCACTGATTTGTTTCACTAGGTGTAAATAAACCACTGCAATATCTGCATGGCACTACTTCATTTGGTATGACCTTCGTAAGAACTGCTGCCCACCAATCATCACTAGCATCCATGTATAGAACCAATTTGTAGGTCCCAAGGGGTGTGAGTGTAAGGTTTAGAAGGGGGGGTTGAATAAACCTTACCAACTTTTCGATTTAGTCCTTTTAAAAATGTTCAGAGTTAATACTTCACAGCTGAGTCCTTGATGGACAGCTAAGTTAGTTAATCAGTAGAGTTAGTCACTCAATAAACTCGACTGAGTTGTTGATAGAATAACTCAGCTGTTTTGACTAAAGACTTAACTTTGACTGTGATATGTTTTCAGTGGAAGACTTAACACCCTTGAATTTGGTTAAGCTTATTTTAATACTTGGTTTTAGCACTCGATTGATTATCAATTGGATAGCAAATTTATCAAATGAGATATAAAAATAAGATGCACGAAATTAAAGTCTTTGAAATGTAAATGACACAATAAGTTTTTATAGAGGTTCGAAGATGGGGTAATTCTTCTACTCCTCTCTTCTCCAACTCCTGGAGGAATCCACTAAGTATTGATCAATATACGAGTGGTTAACATCCGAGATACAAGTCTTGATCACACATTGACTTGATCCTTTGGGACTCGATCCGAGATGCCTTGGTCACACAAATGGCTTCTCGTGCGACTCGGCTTCTTCACAGGCGCACTTGCTTGCTACTACAGACCCACTTGCTTAAGTTCCTTGGATTTGATCACGAAGCCCTCCAAATAGCTTAAGCCTGGTTCGACCTTGAATCTTTCTACAATCCTTCGTGGAATGTAGACCCCTTGATTCTTCAAATGTTTCCTCTTCAACTGATTGAAGTTGTCTTTCCTTCACAGGTGAGTGTTGGATTGATTTCCTTCGTAATGTAGGCTTGAGGATTGATCTTGAAAGACTTGAGAGTATTCTTGGTTCTGATTCAAATGTTATCTTGAATGTTCGTGGTTCAGGTCGGTAACCTTCTCTCAGAGTGATTCCTCAGCCTTTTATAGTGATCTTTCAAAAATCTGCCCGTTGAAGAGATAGGCTTATTTTTTAAAGTCACTTGTGGTCGTTGGCTTGTCTTGTTGCAGTCCTTGGAATTTACGTTTCCTCGTATGAATGATTTTTCAGCTTTTCAGAGTTCTGACACGGTGCAATGCTTCCCATTGGTTTATTCCTTTTGCATGCTTCTGGGTGAGCACTTAAAAAAGGTAGTATGGAAGTATTACTTGTTTAAGTAATTCTCTTGATTTACGTGGCAACGGATCTCTTTCGATTATCTCGACTTGACTGCATTTCCTTGCCTTCCCCAAGTGACTTAGAGTCAGCTTCCAATCATTGGATGACTCTTCTGTCACTTCAATTTGAACTTGGTTATCTTGAGTTGACTTGACTGATACTTCACTCTGCTGCATCTTAGTTGCACCTTCAGTCGAGTTCCTGTCTTCTCTTCTTTGCCACACTCAAATTGTCTCACACAATGTGAGTCTTCCTTTTAGTCTCCATTGTCTTCTTGCATGTTCAGGCATAGCGACTTGACTCGGCTCTACCAAATTTATCTATTACAATGCAATTTATAACAAGAATGGGGTGCCAACTTCCTATTCTAAGTTTTACATGGCATTCATCAAAATCTACAAAATAATTTCCCAACAATTTCCCCCTTTTTGATGATGCCAAAACTTAAAACATTCATACAATAATTAAATAGCAAAGATACATACAGACAAATGTAGAATCACAGAATGTATGCTTAGAATCGATCTTTTATTGATCATAACATTCTTGTTCATTACATAGCTGTTTACAAAGTGTATCAGAGCTTGAACCAAAAGAAAATGTATCAGAGCTTAAATGGAACTTAAAGTAAAATACATGAAGGAGTGGACAGCAACACTTCATCTCCTTCGCTGCCTTCTTCTTTCATCTCCTTCAGCTCTGTCATCTTCTGACCTCTTTCTCTTCTTCTCATCTTCAACTGCCTTCTTTTTCTCATACGCCTTCCTGGGCGACTTCATCTCTTCTCGGTCTTTCTTGTCTTTCCTCCCATAGTGAGTTTGTCTCTTATTTTCCTCTTCAATTCTCTTCACATACTCGGATTATTCTTAGCCACTTGCGGGTTGGCTATTTCATCAAATCCATTAATAGATCCCTCTTTTCTTTCCCTGGATCTATATACTCAATGTTTTTGGGCGAGATCTAGGTCCAAAACCTCTTCCTCCACCACTTCTTCTTCCTCTGCCTCTGTTGTCTTGGGGTCTTTTTTTCCCACCGTGAGTGACTAGCAGAGCGACCGCCGATGTCTGCTCTGTCGGCTTCTTCACATAGTTTGAGACCCTTTTCCCAAGAAAATCCGTGCTTGAGCCATGGACATGTTTGCGAAGTAACCTTGAGATGCGGCGTCTTGAATTCATCAACAATCTTGGCTCGGTTCCGCATCCGAAATGGCATAGGTGTCTCTGTCATTGGAATGCCTCCATGTTGTTTTAGAATATCCATAACTCGGGCATTCATCTTTCCTTCCACTTCCTTCATCCCCTGCTTCAATCGCTTTTTTTTCTCTTTTCGGCCATCTAGAGTGTTGGAGTGGTAGAGTCATCGGGAGTTTCTTTGATGATATCACCGTGTGACAAGACCTTGTTGGGGGTTTTAGCAATCATCAAGGTCACATCTTTCGAACCTTTCCCCTCAACAGATTTTCCTTTCTTCTCTCTTATTACTTCCTCAGCTGTCTTTCCCTTCACAGCTGCATCCTCCTTCTCAGTTTCAGATCCCTTAAGCGCCTTTAGGTATTCCTCTTCCCCCTTTTTGGCATCATCAAATGAGAGAGAAACCCCGAAATAAGCTAGCAAGCAAGAAGTCTAGTCTTAGCCAAGTTCTTGTCAATCTGGCTGCGGAGTATCTTGCACGGAACTCGGAGCGGGTGGCGTTAGATTCAATGCTACCAACTTCATCTCAAATGCTATGAGAAGACTGAATTTTCGATCCATGTTCTCTTCCACGCGCAGGAGCTCGTTCTTATTATGTTCACGCAGCAGCTTTATCTCTGAGGTGTGAGATTCATGCATTTGTTCGATGTGCTCTTGCAATTTTGTCTTTGCATCATCATTCTCACCCGCCAGGACTAGCAACTTGTTGAACAATGTCCTGAAATATCGAGCTTGTTCCACACGCATTGTCCTTCTTTGTTGCCACCATTCCCGGATCCCGACTATTATGCCTCGCAAATCGCCAGAGGTTGGCGTCTCTTTATCCAACCTCATGTACAAAGTGAGGCCTGGTGCCTCTCCATCTTTTCTATCTCGGCAAATAAGGCTTTGAAGACTTCCCGAACTTGATTTGTCACCTCTTTTGGTGACGGCCAAGCAAGCGTCAAAGTCATAGTCACCGGAACAATGGTGCATGATGGAATAACAGGATCGGGTTTGTGGAAGCACTCGTGATCTCTTCCGATTCTTCGGGGATGTCGGTACCTCCAAAGAGAAGGGAAATGATTCTACAAAAGATCATCACGGGCAATCGAATTGCTTCAATGATAATTGGTGCTCGTGAAGTCCCCCATGGAGTCGAATCTGCTGCAGACTTGGGGAGCTGCGCGATGGACTCTGTTTTTACGTGGTCTTGTGAAGTCGACCTAGCTTGGCCGAGCCTCGTTCGGTCTCATCACCGGTTTTTCCAAATGAGTTGACCGGTCCTCGGCCATATCGTGTTGCGTCATCGGACGATGATGAGATTTCCATGGGTGGCTCATCATCAAAGTTGAATGTTTGGTGAGTAGTCTTGAGGTCGACTTACTCGTGGTTGGAACATCCTCACCGAGACTTTTGGATCTGCAATAGGGAATGACTTCGGCTTCATCTTCACCTTCGGATGGATCAATGATAGTAGGAGAGATGTTACGTGCTTGATCTCTTTACCCCGGGAAGTCTCAACCTTCCGTTGGCCTTCATTACCCCCTGCTTTTTCTGATGGTCCCTTCGACGATGTCACTATCTTGGGGTCTTCGAGGTGGCATCCGCCGAGTCTCAACTCCGTGGATTGCACTTTCATTGCCCGAGTGTTAACTCCCGGGCGCGTTCCTTCATGTGCCTCGACCGCATCAGCGGTGTCATTGGCTCGCGAGCGGTTGCACACTTGAGACAGTCTCAACTGTCGAGCCTCGTCAAGTGACAACTGATGTGTATTCACTTGTTGTTCCTTCTCCACTTCGCCTCCGAGATGCATTGTGGAGTCAATCGGCATCCTCCGACCTTGCGCACTTTGGAGGAGGAGTTTCCCCCTCGGTGGCACACACCGGTGAGTGACTTGAATGGGGTCACTCATCTCCGGACTCCCGGCTATTCTCACCGAGTATTCGGTCGTTGGGGCGGGTGGTAAGACACCTTCATTATGGTTTGGCTCGACCGGGGTCCCCATAATCCCGGTTTCATCGCCATTTCCCTTAACACCTTCCTCCGAATGAGCCGGGAAGTGGTGGCGGCGACAACGATGGCAATATCTTTCGCACCACTCCCATAGGATCTATCTCGGCTATGATTTGGATGACTCCCCTGGTCCCTCCATCATTCTTTGCTCATGTAGGATTCTCGGATTCTTGCATTGCTTGCTGCATTTGCAACTCTTCTCGTGGCAAAGAACAGGTTCCGGATCCTAATCACTTTCTCGATAGAATGTCGAGGTGAGGATGTGTATGTTACGTGGTGCCGGTGAGAGGTGGCCTTCTCACGTGCCTCGCCTTCTTCTCGCCAATCTTTCGTTCTCCTTCTCTTTAAAGATATTTAGAATGTCCAAACAATTTTCTTCATCAAGAGCTTGCACCACATTGGTCAATCCAAGGAAGTTCATCGATTCGTCTTCTTCTTCAATGAATTCCGGTCTTTGGAATTGTTCCTGGATCGACTCGGCTTCCATTTCCTCCATTCTTGCAGGCGATTTTGAATGTCCGGGTATGGTGGGGATAGGATCATCACATCATTATCCCTTCATCTCCCTGTTGTCCTCGAGCTCGGGGATTGAGGGTAGCAAACTTTGCTTTTCTTGATAGCCTCCGTTAGAAAAGAGACACAACCCTATCAATACGTGATTCGGTTGTCTCGGCTATTCCTTGTTCCTCGGCTATTCTCGTCTTCTCACACTGGGTCTTGAGTTGCCTCTGTTGATCGGCCTCGAGACTTAGTCGTTTCATCAATAACTTCCGGAGACTATACTTCTCCAGCGAGTCTCGGGTATCTTTTCCATTGAGTGGCGGTCGATCGTCTTCTCAAGCTCGGAGAGCTTGGAAATTCTTCTTCTTCTTTTTGTTTTTACCGAGAGGAACATCCGGTTCCACTTTCTCGGGTCGTTGAAGGTAAATGCCTTCAGATTGTCTTAGAGGCAATCTTCCTTCCTTGTTGTGGCGATCCTCTTTTTCTTGATCACCGGAGAAGGGATTAATGGTTCCTTCTCCATCTGCGGCAGGGCGAGACACCTTGCGGGGGGCGGTGACTCGGCTGCGGGCAAAGCGGATTTCTTTTTCTTTGTTGTCGGGGCAGCAATATTCTTAGCAGCAGTCTTCTTGGGAGGTGAGGAGGCGGTGAATCTTGAGGGTCACCGATTCCCCTCACTCGTGATCGCCCTCTTGGCGTAGTTCTCTTTGTGCCGTGCCGAGGTTTGATCGAAACATCCTCTTGTTAACATGGAACGCCTTTCCATGCCGAAGAGGGACTCCTTTCACTTCCATCATTCGGCCAATCACCAGGCCATATCCTAGGGAACCTCCAAACGTACCATCCTCCTTGAAGGATTTGTTCCCAATATTCTGGCAGAGTCTGTTGTATACAAACTCAGCCCAATTCACCTTCTTTTCTTCAATGATCGCAACCATTACGATCAATTTAGCTTTGGACAACTGGTCAAAGCTGCCAAATTTAATGTCTATGCATTTGACAACAATGTCCATTAATTTGTGGTAGTCCTCCTTCAGCAGCTTCTTATTAGCTATATAGACCACTTTCGCAGCACATTCGGACTTGGCTACTTCCTTCCAAGCGGCCGATCGGTCAACATCGCCTTCATGAATCTCCTAGCACTCTTCCACCGCAAGAACAAGCGATGTTCGCGGATCCTTGGCAATAATGGTGAACTCCTTACCATGAACAGAGGACTTGATGCCCTCATCGTGAACCTCAGCGTTCACGTAGAACTGTGCGACCTCTTCTACGTAGGTCATTGGGAACTCCATCGTCAAAAATGGTTTTAATCCAGATTTTTCCGACTTCTCGGAATCTTCTTCACGAGGTGTCGTCGGACCCTGTTTAACCATACCATCGAAATCCACAGTAGACCCAGTGTGGATTTGCTTTCCTAGCTTGACAAAATCATGAGTAGGTGTTTCTCAATGTTTTACCGAACGAATCTTAGAAAATGATTTTGAGGAGTTGTAGGGTTTTGAGAGAAAGTTTCTTTCTTTTGCCTTTGAGAGAGATGAACAGTTTTGGTAAAGTGAGAGAAAATCGGACGAAATGGTATAAGTATGGTTTATGAAAGGACGTGCGGGTGGTTTTTGAAATTTGATCAAGATCAACGGCTTAGATCTTGCACGCCGATTAGCATTTAAGTTCTCGCATTTAATGCGGCAGCATTTATATCCAATCATAAGCTTGGTGTGCGACTTTTGATGAGTACACGCGTCATAATTATCTTTGGCGTCATTCTTAAAAACATTCCCGCTTAGTAAAAATGACCGCATTTTTGTCACTTTGCTCATAAATAACTCAGCTTACTCCTTAGCTGATTCAATCCTTCTTCTCACTTCTCTCCTTGTGACTCGGCTGTCAGCTAACTCGGTACAGCTGACTTTCCGATACGGCTGATTCACTTAGCTGAATTAAGAGTTCAGCTCTTTTCCTTTTTTCGTGTTTCATCTCTTTTCTTGAGTCTTCTGAGTGTTAACTCAGCTCAATTAACCCTAACTCATGCTTGAGTTCTTCAAATCTTGATTCACATAATGGTTTTGTGAATATGTCAGCTAACTGCTTATCAGTTGAGATATATTCTAAGGTGATGTCCTTCTTTTCAACATGGTCTCTTATGAAGTGATATCTGACATCGATGTGCTTTGTTCTTGAGTGCAACACAGGATTTTTAGTGATTGCAATTGCACTTGTATTATCAAACATAATAGGAATTTCCTTTTCTTCAACTTCATAGTCTCTCAACTATTGTCTCATCCATAAGACTTGGGCACAATAATTTGCCAGCCTATGTATTCCTTCACTCTAGAGGTGGCTATTGAATTTTGCTTCTTGCTAAACCAGGAAATTAGCCTATTTCCAAGCATTTGACATGTGCCTGAGGTGCTTTTCATGTCAACTCTACAACCAGCATAGTCAGAGTTTGAATAACCAATTAGCTTGAATCCACCTTCCTTAGGATACCACAAGCCAACTTCTTGGCTTCCTTTCAAATATCTCAAGATCCTCTTGGCTGCAGTCATGTGGCTTTCTTTTGGAGCATATTGAAATCTTGCACATACATCTACAGCAAATGTGATGTCTGGCCTGCTTGTTGTGAGATAGAGCAATGATCCAATAAGTGCTCTGTATCTTGTTTGATCTACAGGCTTGCTATCTGCATCCATGTCCATTTTGACTGATGTATTCATTGGGATTTTCACAGAAGACTTCTCTTCCATACCAAATTTCTTCATTAAATCTCTGGTGTATTTTGTCCGACTTATGAAGGTTCCATCCTTCACTTTGTTTCACTTGGAGTCCAAGGAAGAATTTCAGCTCTCCCATCATGCTCATTTCGAATTTGCTTTGCATGAGATTTGAGAATTTATCACACAGCTCTTTGTTTGTGGATCCAAAGATGATGTTATCCACATATATTTGAACAAGTAGTATACTCTTCCCATCTTGAATTCTGAAGAGCATTCTATCCACTTTGCCTTTTGTGAATCCGTTCTCAGTTAGGAATTGTGATAATGTATCATACCATGCTCTGGGTGCCTGTTTCAATCCATATAAAGCCTTCTTGAGTTTGTTTACCTTATCTCCAAGAGTCTTCTGCTCAAATCCTGGAGGTTGTTCAACATACACTTCTTCTTCCAATAAACCATTAAGAAATGCACTCTTTACATCCATTTGATATACAATAAAGTTCTTGTGAGCTGCATAGGCTAGAAACATCCTTATGGCTTCCAATCTTGCCACAGGGGCAAAAGTTTCATCAAAATCTATTCCTTCTTCTTGACAATACCCTTTGGCTACCAATCTTGCTTTGTTTCTTACCACAGAGCCTTCCTCATTCATCTTATTTCTGAACACCCATTTAATGCCAATAACATTTTGATGGGTAGGTCTTTGAACCAATTCCCACACTTTGTTCCTTTCAAACTGATTTAGCTCTTCTTGCATGGCTTGAATCCAATGTGTGTCATCCAATGCTTGTGACACATCTTTTGGTTCTATTTGTGAGATGAAGCAAGTGAACATTGCTTCTTGTTGAGTTCTGGATCTAGTTTTTAGACCTTTTCTTACATCTCCAATGATTAGTTCTGGTGGATGATCTTTCAGCCATCTTACATCAGGTTGGAGTAAGTTAGCTGGATTCAGTCGTCTTGCAGCTGTGTTATTTTGATTAGCTCTCTCATCATCACTTAGCTGCAGATTTTCCAGCTGTCTTTGAGACTCAGCTATCTCATCTTCATCTGGATTGATTATTCCAGCTTCAGCTTCAACATAGGGACTCTTATGCATGGTTGGTTGATTCAGCTTATCAACTGATTCTTCAATGTCTTCTCCATTTTGTATTCTCTTCATCAGCTGAGGTAGTTTCTGCAGAGTTTCTTTCTTTTTACACATTAATATTGTCCATGTATATCTTGAGTAGTCATCTACTACCACCAAGGTGTATTTCTTCCCACTTATGCTAGCTAGTTCCACTGGACCAAACAGATCCATATGTAGCAGGTGCAATATTCTTGTTGAAGATGAACATGTCTTTTCTTTGAATGATGATTTGATTTGCTTTCCCATCTGGCATGCATCACATATACTCTCCTTCTTGTATACTGAGTCTGGAAGTCCTTCTACAAGATTACTCCTGGCAAGTTTGTTAATTGTTTTGAATTTCAGGTGACTCAGCTTCTTATGCCACAGCCAACTTGATTCAGCTGTGCTTTTCGCTAACAGACAGGTGCTTGGTGTTGCAGTTGACCAATCTACCACATACATGTTCTTTTGTCTGCATCCTTGCAAAGACAACTTCATTGGATTCATGTCTTTGATTTGGCATATACCCATGTTAAATCCAACATTGTAGCCTTTGTCACAGAGTTGACTTATGCTTAGCAGGCTGAAGTTGAGTCCTTCAACATAAGCAACATCTGTGATTTCTAATCCATTTTTCTTGATAGATCCAATGCCTCTTATTTCTCTTGGAGCTTCATTCCCTCCAAATATGACTTTTGCACCTCTGACTTCCTTGAATTTTGATAGATTTTTCTTGTTTCCTGTCATGTGTCTGGAACAACCACTATCCATGTACCAGGTTCCTTGGCACTCACCGCTCCCGAACCTGCAATCAATCAAGGAATTAGGTTTTAGGTACCCATACTTGTCGGTCCTGGGGGTTAGTATTGTAAGATGATCCAACCAACCTATAGCCAAATGATTTGACTCTAAGGGGTTGCCATCTATCAGTGCCATAATCATAATTAATTTTAGCAAATTGCTTGGGGGTTCTAGGTTCATACAGCTATCTCTTTTGTCTGTATGCCTGTGTATGTGTTTTAGCAATTGCCTTCTTTGGGTAGTTGTGATATCCCTGAGTGTAGTGCTTGGGTGCATATGAGTGCTGATGAAAGCTCTTATGCCTTTGGAATGGCCTTTGCTGAGTTCTAGGTCTTTGCCATTTAGGCTTGTATTCCATAGGTCTTTGCTGATAGTTCACATTATTCCAATCAGCTTGGCTTGGGTATTTTTACCCTTTCCCTCCTATGTGTTTTTTTTTTAGAAATTTTGGGGTTTTTGGTAGCTCTGTTTCTTCTTTACAGAGTATCTCCTGTTTGGAGTTTGCTGAGGAACTCTGCTGGATTTCTTCTCAGTTGTCCTCTCAGTATACTCAACTGGTTGTTTTCCTTTTCCTTTATAACCAAGGACAGTTTGCTTGTGATTGTGCTTTGGAATAAATGTGTGTGCATCATTTGGAGTTTTGGATTTTAGAGATACTTCATTGCTTGAAGATCCCTTTTCCAAAATCACTTTTGGAACTTGACATAGCATAGAGGAATTAAATCTTAAGCCTGTCTTGTCTCCACATTCTCTTTGACTCATAATAAGATCATCCAATGATTTGGATGCCTTAGTGAATGAGGTTATCACATTTTTGAGATCATTCTCCCTCTTTTCTATAGCAGCTATCTCTGCTATTAGCTTAGCATTTTCAGCCTTTAGACTTTTATTCTCATCAGCTATTTGACTTAGAGTACTCAACTCCTTAGTCAGCTGTGAGTTTTGGCTCTTAAGTAGGTTGTTCTCCTCATTTAGTAGTGTGTGTGATGATTTAATGTGTTCAAAATCTTTCATCATTTTGCCTAATGAATCATAAAGATCAGTGGGTGATGAAGTGTGTGTGTCACAATCACTATCACTAGTATCTGAGTGTGATGAGTTAGAGTGTACCTCATCTTCTTGGTCAAGTTGGTTTTGTTCTTTAGCCATTAGACGGATCAAGGCTTCTTCATCGTAGTCACTTGAGTAGTCGACTTCACTACTCTCGAGTCAACTTGTGTTTTTGACTTGATCAGATCGCAGCTCTGCGGCCAACATTGCCTTTCTCTTTTCTGTCTTCTTTCTCTCAAGACTTTTCTTTCCTCTTCATTCCTGTATTTGTTGACTACGGGATATGGGCATTCAATGGCATAGTGACCAGGTTGCCTAGTTCAAAGATATAGATTTTCAACTTTTTGATCGATTCTTCTTTCCATCCTTGGATTGTCGGCTCTTTGATATTCAACTTTTTGATGCTCGCTCTCTTGGGTGGTCTGTCTTCCCTTGACTTGGAGGGAGTTGAGTGTCTTCTGGAGGATTCACCTTTGCTTCTTGGTCAATGACCTCTTTGACCTCAGCTCTCTTGCCATCCTTAACAATCAGAGCAGCTATTTTGGGCACAACTGTCTCCTCTTGGTCTTTTCTTCTCAGCTCAAATTCGTAGGCTTTGAGATCTGAGAATAACTCATGGTTGGATGTTTTTGATAGGTCCATGGAATGTCTCATGGCCATGACTTTCATATCCCACTCAGTTGGGAGACTTCTTAGAATCTTCATACATATTTCCTTCTGTGTATATTTCTTTCCAAGTGCAGATAGTTCATTGGTAATTTCCGTGAACCGAGCATCCAGCTGATCCAAGGTTTCTCCTGCAAGCATCTTAAAATGTTCAAATTTTTGTACAACAACAGATAGTTTATTTTCTTTTATTTGTTCTGATCCTTCGCAAATCAAGGTTAGCTTGTCCCAGATTTCTTTTGCCGTTTTGCATGATTTGACTTTGTTGAACATGGCTTTGTC
This sequence comes from Rehmannia glutinosa, assembly GCA_016081115.2. Taxonomy (NCBI): domain Eukaryota; kingdom Viridiplantae; phylum Streptophyta; class Magnoliopsida; order Lamiales; family Orobanchaceae; genus Rehmannia; species Rehmannia glutinosa. The sequence goes on along the minus strand of CM071926.1, from coordinate 46,385,985 downwards.
CAAAGTTTTGTAAAGAATGTCCTTGGCCACATTGTCCAGGTTATATCTTTTTCTGTCATCATTTGTCCATTCAGCTCTTGGTTTTTCAACCATAATCGTCCGGGAGCAAAGATCATCCTCTTCTCCTTCACCGCAGCGACTCTAGCTGGCTTGTGTGTTCACTTTTAAGATTTGGAGTGGCCCATCTTCTATCACTATCCACATCTCATCGTGTAATGATGATAGATGAGCCTGTATACGAATTTTCCAATCATCAAATTCTTCAATTGTGAACATAGGGATGCGTGTCAAATTTGCTTCCATGATAGTAACTTTGCTGAATAAAAGAGTTTTGAAATATCAAGTGCTAAAGCAAGCTTTGAAAAATTTGGAGATCTAGTTTAGTAACCAGTGCGGAAGGCTCAATGAACCAACCGCTCTGATACCACTTGTAGGTCCCAAGGGGTGTGAGTGTAAGGTTTAGAAGGGGGGGTTGAATAAACCTTACCAACTTTTCGATTTAGTCCTTTTAACAATGTTCAGAGTTAATACTTCACAGCTGAGTCCTTGATGGACAGCTAAGTTAGTTAATCAACAGAGTTAGTCACTCAACATGCACTGATCGAGCCGTTGATAGAATAACTCACTTTGTTTTGACTAAAGACTTAACTTGACTGTGATATGTTTTCAGCGGAAGACTTAACACCCTTGAATTTGGTTAAGTTTGTTTTAATACTTGGTTTTAGCACTCAGTTGATTATCAATTGGATAGAAAATTTATCAGTAGATATAAAAATAAGATGCGAGAAATTAAAGTCTTTGAAATGTAAATGACACAATAAGTTTTTATAGAGGTTCAAGATGGGGTAATTCTTCTACTCCTCTCTTCTCCAACTCTGGAGAAATCCACTAAGTATTGATCAATATACGAGTGGTTAACGATCGAGATACGATCTTGGTCACACAAATGATTTGATCCTTTGGGACTCGATCGAGATGCCTTGGTCACACAAACGCTTCTCGTGCGACTCGGCTTCTTCACAGGCGGCGGGTTGCATTGCTACTACTACCCACTTGCTTAAGTTCCTTGGATTTGATCACGAAGCCCTCCAAATAGCTTAAGCCTGGTTCGACCTTGAACCTTTCTACAATCCTTCGTGGAATGTAGACCCTTGATTCTTCAAATGTTTCCTCTTCAACCGATTGAAGTTGTCTTTCCTTCACAGTGAGTGTTGGATTGATTTCCTTCGTAATGTAGGCTTGAGGATTGATCTTGAATGACTTGAGAGTATTCTTGGTTGCGCTTCAAATGTTAGCTTGAATGTTCGTGGTTCGTGCCTGGAACCTTCTCTCGAGTGATTCCTCGGCCTTTTATAGTGATCTTTCAAAAATCGCCCGTTGAAGAGATAGGCTTATTTTTGAAAGTCACTTGTGGTCGTTGGCTTGTCTTGTTGCGATCCTTGGAATTTACGTTTCCTCGTATGAACGATTCTTGACTTTTTCGAGTTCGACACGGTGCATTACTTCCCATTGGTTTATTCCTTTTGCATGCTTCTCGGGACTGAGCACTTCAAGAAAGGTAGTATGGAAGTATTACTTGTTTAAGTAATTCTCTTGATTTACGTACAACGGATCTCTTTCGATTATCTCGACTTGACCGCATTTCCTTGCCTTCCCCGAGGTGACTTAGAGTCGACTTCCAATCATTGGATGACTCTTCTTCGTCACTTCAATTTGAGACTTGGCTATCTTGAGTTGACTTGATCGATACTTCACTCACCGCATCTTAGTTGCACCTTCATCGAGTTCATGTCTTCTCTTCTTTTTCCACACTCAAATGTCTCACAAATGAGTCTTCCTTTTAGTCTCCGATTATCTTCTTGCATGTTCAGGCATAGCTGACTTGACTCAGCTCTACCAGCCCTATCTATTACAATGCAATTTATAACAAGAATGGGGTGCCAACTTCCTATTCTAAGTTTTACATGGCATTCATCAAAATCTACAAAATAATTTCCCAACACAATTCATCCTCGTCTTGTGGAATTGCAAGCTTTGGAAGCTTTTTACAAACTTTTTTGAGTTGTTTTATCCTTTCTTGATGTTCATCCTCCCATTTGAATGTAACATCTTTCTTGAGTAATGGGCTAAACACCTTTCTGTAATATGTCAGATTGTTTATGAACATTCCAGCAAAATTAACAACTCCGAGAAAGGTTTGAAGTTGTTTCTTGTCTTTAACGTATCTAGAAATCCTTGTATCTTTTCCACAATGTGGCTTTGTAGGATGACTCGAGATTCGTCTATTTCAATTCCGAGGAATTAAATTTGTCTCGTCGTGATCACCGCCTTTTTCTCTGAAAGCACTAATCCTTCCTTGTGGCAAACATCTGAAAATATTTCCAAGTGTTTGAGATGCTCTTTCATGTTCTTTGATGCGATAAGAATATCATCGATATAAACGAACATGAAACTGAAATAATCCTTGAAGATATTATCCATCTTCCTTTGATATATCTAGGATGCGTTAGCCAATCCCATAGGCATTACGTAACAAATATAGTGTCCTTGTGGTGTGGAGAAAGTTGTGAACTTCTTACTTTCTTCTTCCATTCTAATATGGTAAAATCAGACTTACAATCGAACTTTGAGAATATCTTGGCATCTTTGATGCAGTTAACTAGATGCCCTCTACTTGGGATGTAGTATCCATCGAATTTCAAAATGTTATTAATCCCTTTGTAATTAATAACAAGCCTTGGCTTTCCTCTTTTGATTTCTCCATAATTTCTTACCAAGAATCTTGGACTGCTGTATGGAGAAATTCCTGGTGAAATCAACTTAAGGTCAAGGTGTTCCTTAAGTATCTTTTGCATATCCTCAAAATCCTCCTGGTTCATAAGGATTGGTTTGAATCTAACGAACTCATACTCCTTTCCTGGTTTAACCTTTAAGGATGCTTTGAGCTCGTTCTTATCCCACCATGCCAAAGGGTTTTCATTAAAATTCCTTTGGATCTTCTTATTGATATCCTCGAGTGATATTTGTTCTTCAATAGTTACACCACTCTGTGGATTTTCCGTTAGGCTCATCATCAATTCAACAATAACCTCTGGAGGTACTCGGTCTTCTCCTTGTATTCTGAATGCATACAAGTCATTATCCCATCATTTTGTATCTTTCTGCTTCGATCCATATTGTCAAAAGGATAATAATGCGTCACCAAATCTTCTTTTATCCGCCATTTTTGGATTTCGAAGTTTGGCTTCATCACCACGCTTGCTGCGAAAAGTAATAGGCCTTTTTCGATAAAAAGCTTCCCGCAGTCTTTGGACAATAATCTTATGATCACATAATATTGTGAAAATAAGTCTTCTTGTCTCATTTTCTTGTGTAAATCGCTTAAATGTTTGTAGGAAGTTGTTTCCCAGCAAAACATCTGCTCCTGTATCATGGAAATATATTGGTGTCGTCTTCACTTTGTACCATGGGGTACCGCCTGCCCCTCCGATCATGATTTCCGCTTGTTTAATTCCTCTATTAAGGATAAGAATCTTTTTAGAGAAATCTCTTCCTGCAATAGCTGGTAAATCTTCTCCAATTTATTTAGGAAAAACATCCGACTTTGCAGTACATATTCCGGCACCCGAATCAATATAGGCGGCAAAATACTAAGCTTTATATTCGGCATATAACATTCCAATAGAAATGTATATGGAGAATGGGCTAGTGGTCATTTGATTCTGTATCTCTTATCAGCCACCGTGAACTCCATTCCATCCTGTAATTTTTCCCAAGGTTTATGATCCTCAAGAAATTCAATTCCCAGTATTAACTGCTCTGGGATTTTTCATGTTGTCTCTGTGATAATCAGCTCAATTTCACACGTTTTTAGGCTTCCTTGATATCTTCCAACTATAGGTTGTTGGAGATAATATAGGACATTACATGGAAAAATGTTATCCTTTTGAGTGATGTCAAATATTACTTCAACTTCTCTCCATCCTTTTGGGCATTTCAGCTCTCCTTGTGTTTTGAAAACATTTGGGATGCGCTGAACTATAATCGGTCTCTTTTCTTCCCAACGGCTACTGCTTATCATTCTGTCTTGTTGGAAAGACATCCTTCTTGGCTCAACTCTGAGACTTCAACTTTTGTTGAAAACTGGTTGATTTGGAATTTTCATATCAATCTTCTTTATAGTTGGAGACTCAATAATTTCTGGTAGAACCACCCTGGCAAAGTCCTCAAAGATTTTTGGGACTTCAATAAATTCCTTTCTCAAGAATACTTCTGAATGATGTATATTTGAGAGAGCATAGAAAATCTCGTGTGTAATCGAGTAAGGTCTATTCCCTTATTTCATCAAATCAACTCTTTTGAAATCTTGATGAAGGGTTAGGACTCTGTTGAAATCTCGATCTCCCAGATTGTATGCAATTCTATGATAGACATTAAATGCCAATTTTCCTGCATACAAATTTCCTGTAACCGCTCCAAGGTATGAATCCTTGAGATTTGAGATTCGCTTATCAAAGATAGCAAGATTGAGTGGCAAATCTATTCCTTCCTTGAATGTCGCCTTAATAATAACTCTTATGGCTCCAATATGAATCCATGAAAGTGTATTGGCAACTTCTCTCTTGACTGTGCTTTTGATCTCCTGGACTTCTCTGTAAGGGACCAACTACATCTCGACCAGGTTACCAGTGAACTCCATTGGGATGGCAAATTCTCCAGTAGTTACTCTGTGGATAATTTGTTGCTTTCTGTAACGAAACCCAATTTTATCCAAAGCCTTTTCCATAGCCCCAATTGTAAATTCATCGTATATCTGAAGCTTTGGATCTTCCTTCATAATTCTCATAAGAGTCTTATGAGAAAATGTAGTGTGGGAGAGGAATCCTAACATATCCCCCCTGACTATCTGTTGAAGAATTTCTTCTTCACTCTGATTCTGAACTAGATTCACTTCCATCGTCAGAATAGATCTCTTCTTCGTAGTTGCATCTGAAGGTAGATCCTCAAATTGATACACCTGGATCAAGTCTTGATAATAGACAACTTCTTTGAATTCTGGTGTAGCTTCAAACTGTCTGATTCCTCGCTTTTGATTTTCTGGGCAATCAGTTGAGATATGCCCTCTTGCTCCGTATGTCCAGCAATTACAATCTTTAAAACTTTCATTAGCTCTAGTGTGAGCTCACCTGAAAGTTCTTCTTCCTGAGGTTCTACTGGTACTTCCTTGATTAGAACCTGATGAAGAGGCTCTACTCCTGTTTGGTGCTGGCCTTTGCCCTGATTTGTAACTTTGGGCCTTTTGTTTTGACCAAAACCTTCTAGGTCTCCATGAAGACCTACTTCTTTTGCTGCTACCTCGACGGTTGTATGAATGGCTTCTCTCCTTCTTTTTCTTATGCCATCGTGGTTGACCTCCCACAACTGTTGGGATGTCATCGGCTACGCAACATAGAGGAATTGTTTTGTTAATTCCTCGTAATCTCTTATAAATCCTGCAAAGTGTTGTCTGACGGCACCATTCAGATAGTTTGGCCTTCAGGAATGACATTCTTCTAGCCACCGCATCCAAATCTGCTGCACTCTTGTATTCCCTGATAAGCATTTCTCCTCAGGGGCTCAGTATCTTTGCAAAGAATAATTGCAAAGCTTCTTTGTCTTCCATGTTAGACTTTCATCGATACTTGGTGAATAACTTGATATATTCGTCAATATGACAAATATCATGTAACTCGAGGCAGTAGAGGGCTTGCTTATATCTTTTTCTTTTTTCTTCTTCCAATCCCTCAAAATAACTTGTGCCGATAAAATGGATTTTGAATAATTTGGCCATATTATCGACAATCCCATTCAATGATTCTCCAGATGTCACCGTGCTTTTCATATCTGTTTTGATCATATCCCATGCAATCTTTATAGATCCTTCAAGACTCATCTCAAGGAGTAAGATGAATCCGTCTTTTGTAAGATCGAGGGTACCTGCTGCAATCCTCATTGCTGACGCCCAATCATCAATAAGGACTTCTCAATTTTTAAAATCTAGGATATCCAGATTTAGCATCAATCCATACGGATGTATCAGGTCGAGCTACAATTTTCCATGAGGCATATTATAAAGATTTGGTCTCCTGGAACATTGTCGAGTTCCTGAAATAACCGAAACTCCTCTTGTGGTAAAATCTCAAGCGTGTGGCATTGTTTCATCTCCATGATTTGAACCCGAACTTTCTGCAACATTGGGATTTACTAGTGGTGGTGGAGGTGGTCTTCCATGTTGGTCAAGAGTAACCAAAGTTGATCCATCTCCTGCGTTCATCTTTAAATCTACAATCCATAATCCTGCGAAGGATTCTGCAAGGTCATGAAGATCTTTAAGATTAATCTTCTCCATATCCATCACTTTTTAGTATATGATGGATTTTTCTTTGATGATAGCAATGAGCTTTTCATCGTCTGTCATCTTTCGTACAACTTCGGTTGGTTTCCCATTTTGGTGTAAATAGGGTATTGTTCCAAAATCAATACGCTTCTTTCCTCCGGAATTACCTGGTCTTTCCTCCAGATTCTTAAGTCGTTTCTGAATATCATGAAGGATTTCAAGAGTCTCCTTCTGATATTTCACCATCATCTCCATTTGGTTTTGGATTTGATGAACTTGGGTTGGTAGATGATTAAGGCGGTTGCCATAATTCTACATCGTCTTCTGGACCTCTCTAAGATCTTTTGAGAACTTAGATGTGTCTGGAAGTATCTCGTTCTATTCAGGTTCTCTATCAGTAATCATTATTTTGATGGGCATTTTCATGGACTGCTTCCTGACGATTCATCAGATTGACATATAATATCTGATTTACTGTAAAGAAACTCAGATAATATGCCGCTTGTCTTTCGCAGTGTCTCAAGGTTTCCTTATCCGCTCCTGCAAGTTCATTTTCAACATATTGCTTGTTCAATAATGCTATCTTGTCCTGGTGTTCTTGTCCATACATCGTCAAAATTTGATTATATGTCCTGTACGGTAGACATCTTGGACAATTGTCCAGATCCATTTTCTTGGAGAAATTCTTCTCACCATTTTCGAGGATCAAAAGAATATAAGTAGTAGATGTAGAAAATACAATAAAATTGATAGCTTAGGTGGTAAAGTGTAACAACTTTAAAGTTTAGAGGGTAAACTGAAAACCAACTTTGATAATAATAGAGGGAAAACTGGAATTTCAGGCAAAGTGTAGAATTTCGCAAAGTTGAGGGGGTTAAGTGTAACGTTTTAAAGTTCGTATGGCTAAGTGTGAAATCTCGAATAGTTTGGGGGGTTAAATTTTTTATCCCTTAGAAATATTGGACCCCTTGATAATTTAAGATTACACTTCAATCTTTATACAAATATTTCACCTTATTCAAAAATACCCATTTTGTTATTTCATACACTTAATTTTTATCCACCTATAATTGTTTTTTTACCTATACATTTTTTACCCAACTTTAACAAAAAAAAAATTAATTAAATATAATCCCTTACATGATATTCGGCCATATCACTTCCTAGGGTGGAATCAACTTAATTTTTTTATTTTATCTCCCAACAAGATCAAATTATTGGACAAAGAAAAAACAAAATTTTGTCATCCTCCCACATGGGGAAGGGTTAGTTCCACTCTTTTTTGGGCAATTGACAAAAATACCCACATTTGTTAAGTCAATGTCAGCCTTTTACGCTTCCCGGTGTAATTTTACCTAAATTTACGCTTCCCGACGCAATTTTACCTAAATTTACGCTTCCCACTCTTTTCTTACACAACAATACGCTCCAGCAAAGATTCCCGGAAAATTTTACGCTTTGTTTCAACATTGTTTCTAACATGTTTCAAAGATGTTTCTGTGTTTCAACAATTGTTTCTAACATGTTTCAAACATGTTTCTGTGTTTCAACATTGTTTCTAACATGTTTCTTTTAATAAAAACAGGTAAAAAGTTGTATTTGAACATCGAAAACTTCATTAAAACAACAAAGAAATATCAGAACAACATTAAAAATGGTATGGAAACAACCCAGAAACAACGTAAAAAATATTTAAAACACAACATGAATAAAAAGATATTAAAAATAGGTAACAATTGTATTTACACATTGAATACTACATGAAAACAACAAAAAAAATTATTAGAACAACATTAAAAATATTATAGAACAACACCAAACAATAGAAACAATGTACAAAATAATATATGAATAAAACACATCATAAAAATTAGGTTAAAGTTATTTTGAAACATCGAAACAACAAAGAAACAACACAGAAACAATAAAGAAACAAATTTAAACAACCTCGAAAGAACTTATATAACATATAAAACAATGCAGGAACAAAAAAAAATGAAAAAAAAAATAAAAATAATTAAAAATAGCAAGGAGAGTAAAAAAAAAAAAGGTACAAAAGTAAAAAAATAGGCACAAGAGTAATTAGAGCGTATTGTGTGGTAATGGTACAAAAATCAGCGTATTGTATGTAATTTCCCCTTCTTTTTTCTAGCCTACAACATTTAAAAACTATACCCTAAAAATTCAACTACCATATATAATCACCCAAAACAAAAAAAATATAATCCCCTATCCCCTTAATTCGGCCGTACCAACTTTTAGGGAGGAATCCCACTTTTGTTTTTTGTCCTACAACATTCATATTTACACCTAAGAAACCTATTACCATAATTAAACACCAAAAACACAAAAATAATCTCATAATCTTTCTAAATTTCGGCCACTAGAGTAATAGGGGGAAATCAAATTTTTCTTTCATCTAATCAAACTCCTAACCTTCCCTCATTTACACTCTTAAACAAGAACACACAAAATTATCTTCCATTATTCTCTAAGGGGGCTGAAAATCTCCAAGTAAAAGGTGAGAAATTCTTCTTTCTTTTTTTTTTCTCCATTTTTTATTTCAAGACTCCTCTTTCATCTCCTAACCTTGATGAATCACCCCTCTTGAAGCATCTATAGGGGACAAAAATGAAAGTGGAGTAGAAGAAGAGGAAGCTTTGATTTTTAAGAGATTCTAGAGCTTCAAACCATTAAGTATTAAGGTAATCATTTAAGTTTGAGTGCACATTCTTACTAAGTTTGAAACCTCCAACTTTTAACACCAAACAAATATGGTTTGGATGCCATATAGGGGCTGACCTTCAAGAGCTTGAGTTAAGAAGTGATACAAGAAAGAAGATTTCATTTTAGATCACAACCCGAAAAGCTACTATGAGGTGGGTGAAATATTTTTCAAAAATAGGCAAATAATTATGATAAAATGCATGTAGTACATGAAAATATCTTTAATTACTATATATACATATATATATATATTACATGTATTTTTTTGATATGTATCAAGTTCAAGAAGTTTCACAAAAATGAGCATGATTTTGATTTTTTGCACAATATGGACATACTTGCATATATGTATTGATTTCTTGTTTATTCTCTTGATTAATGTGTTAATGAATGTGTTATATGCGCAAAATTATGTTCTATGCTTTATATATATTCTGGAAAAATTGACCTTGTGATCGAAATTGAACAAGTATGCCATTTATGCAATTTTATAAAGTTGAGGATTAAACCATAATTTTGAAAACTACCCAAGGACCAATCTATAAATTCCAAAACTATGGACTGTATTAATTGTAATATTTAATATTTTAAGTTAATAATAATATTTTAAAGGTTTTTAGATGAGAAACCCATCCTTAGAATTTTAGGGACTCAAATGTGGAAACTTTAAAATTTAAGGGCCAAAAATTGAATTTTTAAAAGTGTCCCAGGACCCCTCTGAAAATTTCGAAATTTTGACTTCCTCAAACTGGAAACTTATATTTTGGGAAATTTTAAAAAGTTAAAGTGGTTTGGGTTGAGAAAACCGATTTTTTTAAACTTTAAGTACTAAAGTGTAAAAATTCCAATTTCAAATGACCAAAATTAAATTTCCAGAAAAGGTGCATCCCAGACATCTGAAAATTTACATAACCTTAATTTTATAACAGTTTGAACTCATGGTTAAAGTTTCATAACAAGCGAACACCAAATAAGCCCTTAAGGACAAAAATTGAATTTTGGACTAGAAATAGAATTTGTGAAAGTTAAGGGACTTAAACCGAACCTTTTTCAAAATTGTTTTTGTCCCAACATCCTACTATTATATGTGATATTCTAAAATTAGAATCACATCAAAATCCCTCCCGGATTGTGAGATTCAAAATTTTAAAGTTAGGTACGAAAATGACAATTTTAACAAATGAAGGGACCAAACTGAAATTTTCCTATAACTCGACCCAAAATCTTGGAAAAACTGAATCTTTAGATAATTTGGAGATTTTATAAACTAACCTTATATTTTTCCGATGTCGAGACCATGACTTATTCAATTTCAAACTCGATAAGTACTATTTTTCTAAACATGGACTACTTATAAAAATATTTTTTCATCAAGGACCCAAAAATAAATTATTTTTGTTCTCTATAGTCCTGAATCTGATGTAATTATGTTTTATATATACATCAATAATCTTCTTGAAAATCTTCGGACCTTGACGGATCTCATATCTGGACCATACGCACTACGCGTAGAGACTTCCTCGCCTAAAGACGATTTAACTTAACAAAAGAGTTAAAAACTCACGCTAAAATCTCAAGTCCACTAAATCATTGAAGTAAAGATTATCCTTCCGAAAATTAGCTTCATTAACCTTATTTATTCCGCCAATGATACCCCACACTCGCGTGATGTAAACTTGACTTGTTGATATCTTGTACTGTTCTTGTATGTATTGCCATGCTTTTATTTGACTGCCTTGTTCACATGATTCGTGAACCTACTTGTGCTTGAGTCAACTTGGTGTGTCGAGCTCACAGTCGGAGTAGACTAGTCGTGTTTCGGAACCGAGCAGTACGGCTACGATTTCTTACCGGCCCCACCATCCTAATCCCTTAACTGCGGATGGAGCATCCAGGGAAGTGGGTCGTAGTATGGGTATAATCATGATTATGACACTTTGGGCCTTGCAAGCCATACTTGTTGGAGTTGTCGTATTCGGGTAGTAATAAGGTAGGCATGGATATGTGCCAAACGTGTTTGGGGAGTCATAAGGTAGAATAGAGGAATCGCTGTCTGATCCACACAGTTCCAGTGTTACGTACTTGGGTTGGCGTTACACTCTGTGCGCAACTATTACTTGTTTGGGTTGGCATTACACTCCGTGGGCAACCATTACTTGCTTAGGTTGGTGTTACACTCCGTACGCAACCATTACTTGTTTGGGTTGGTGTTACACCCTGTACACAACCACTACTTGAACTACTTGCAACGCATTCATAGTGTTTGAGGTTCATGAACTATTTTCATCAAATTATATAAAACTGTATTATTTTGAATGGAGAACTGGCATAAGTTAACTGTTGTGTTGCGACTCCACTTTTGAGGCGTGACAGTTATGGTATCAGAGCCTCGGCTAGTAAGAAGGAAACTTACACCGAGCTGACCCAGGATAGGACCCTCTGCCTGTGATGGGAACTACCACTATTAAATCGTTTAATATAAAACAATTCCATGATAATTGGAAACCTATAGAACTAATTAGGCTATATTAGTAATTATCCACTTGTAATAATACCACACTTAGAAGACCTGACTGAGTGATTAATTTTTTACTAAATATTCCACCTTAATTAGTGATGAGTGTAAAATATACGTGCATTTGAGGGTTTAAAATAATATATATTTGATGCATTTGCACGCATATTTTGTGTATTTTACTTGGTTTCCCTTGTTGGGCGTGATACTGAGTACTCTTGTGAATTTTGCAGAAAATGGAACTAAATTGGATAAAAGATGATATCAAGTTTCAAATGATATGTAAAAATACAAGGTACGAGCAAAAATATGAAGGAAAGAAGCATGGACGGTCAAAGAAAAGAGAATTTCGCTCAAAAACATCAAAACGCGCTAACAGTTTCCAACACTAGCAGGGTTTAGAATTTTGGCCATAACTTCTTCTAGAAAATTGATATCGGGTTGATTCAAATGGCCATGGAAAGCTAAAAGAAAGATGTACAACGTTCATGAAGACCCCGATATCAAATTCCGATCGCACGACCCGGCCGTGTGGGTTGACACGGTCGTGCGATGTAACTGGGGCTGAATTGGTCTCCTTTTCCTACTCAAACTCTGCAAGTGATCTCTCCAAGCATCTATAAAAAGGACCCAAGACTTGCACGAAAATATATCATTCCATACAGAAAAAACACATCAAATAATACAGGAACCAAAGAATCGAAGAGCTTCTGAGAGCAAAAGTCTAGGTCACGAAGAACACCACAAGACTTTCGAATCTAGGGAGAACAAGAGCTTCGAGGGCTTGGAAGGAGAATCCATCCTGACAAGAAGGGGTTTTGTTTCTATGTCTAAGAACTCTTGTCTGTGCTTAAACGATGTCTTAATATTGATTCGAATTTGTCTATGAGTTTGTAATCAATGTTTGGCATATTTTTCGGATCTTAGGGGCATAATCGAAACTGGTTCTTTATGTTAAATATGATTATTTGTTTTCTTAATTAATTCATGAGTTCTATTTTATGAATTCGAGTGCTTATTCTTAATTACTTTTTATCTGATCAATAATTTGCATGTCCTACTTCTAGTCCATAATCCGGGAGGTGAGTTCTAGTAAGACGACAATCGAATTCAGACATAAATAGAGTAATGTATCGGGAGACTACTTCTATTTGTTGGGAGTACTTCAATTTAAAGATCTTTTGGGAGTTAGTAATAATTGTGATGGATCAGGAGACCTCAATTATTATTAATCTATTGTTTATGCGCATAATAAACTATTTTAGGAATTGAACTCATAGAATTGCATGAATTGGTTTTTAAAACTTTAATTGCATTTAATATTGAAGAAACATGTTGAGATTATGTGTCAAGGTTGCTCCTAATGATGTTGAAAATACTTGTGGGGTTCACAAATTTATTTTATTTATTTTTCTTAATTTTTGATTTTTAGTTATTAAAATACTTGATATTTGGTCGCTTCAACAAAATTGAAATACGAAGTTATTATAGCCTAAGTGTTTCAAGATTCAATCCCTGAGGAATACGACCTTATTTGCCATTATCCGATAAACTGCACTGTACACTTGCAGTTGTATGAACCAAAATAATTTTTGGCGAACAATTAGATATCATACATCATTGCTCGCTGCACCACGGCTCATAAGTTTTATGTTAAGTGGATGCTAATTATTCTAAACACCGATGGTTGGACAAAGAGGTAGAGAGTGACCACACAATATGGATACGGAAAACCTTAACCCTCCACAAGAGAGGACACCGTTGCCGGAACTATCACCACATCCCCAAGCTGTGAGGACCGATTTGACAGCATAGGCCCTTCAGCAAATCTTGCTATTCATGCAACAACAGATAAGGCCGAACAAGAATGTGCAAGAACCTCCCCGAGAGGCTCATGATAGGACCCTCGAACAGGTTCTGCGATTTGATCCACCCTCCTTCCATTGTGAGTTGGATGACGTTATGGCCGAGGAATTTCTTGAAAGGATGGAGATCATATTTTTCGCCCTGCACTACACTGATGAACGATAGGTTACTCTAACGGTTTTTCGGCTTGAATCTGCTGCAAGAGACTGGTGGAAGTCAATTGACAAAAAATGGAGACAAGATAGGAGGATGCGGACATCGGCAAATTTTGCATGTGTCAGGATTCATAAACCAATACATCCCCCAAGTTGTTAGAGAGGCGCAGAGGGACGAATTTCATCGTCTAAGGCAAGGGAACATGATGGGCGCCCAATATGAGTCCAAATTTTATAGACTGTTTAAGTATGCCTTAGGCTCCATCAGCACTGAAGTTGAAAAATTGTACAAATTCACTAGAGGTTTGACGCTTGAGTTACAGAAACAATTACTAATGGTGGATCTAGACATTTACTATGTCGCAGTCAATGCAGCTGCCCACCTTGAGAGTGGTCGGAACCGTATTGGACAGTTACAACAGAACAAGAATGTTAACAAATGGCCAACTAACGGCTTCAAGAGGCTAATTGTGGGACAAACATCTGCGCCGCCTACTAAATTCTAGAAGGATAACGTTGGAAGAATGGGTAAGGGAAAGAAGCCGATAGAAGGTAAACTATGTGCTTATTGTCATAATACAGGAAATATTGTTGATGAGTGCAGGTGGAAATAGGGAAAATGTTTGAGGTGTGGGAGTGCAGAGCACAAGTATAAAGATTATTCGTCAACTGTTAATGGTGGGAACAGGCCAGCTCAACCACAAAAACCAGGGAATGGGCAATAAAATAGGGCAAGGATGCCAGCCTGAGTATTTGCCTTGTCGGGACATGAGGCTCCCAATGTAACCAATATGGTGGAAGGTACGCTTCTAGTATCCAACCACTATGCTAAAGTGTTATTTGACCGTGGATCATCACAATCATTAATTGCACCGCATTTCGTACAAAATGTGCATGCATGCATGGAACATATGCCTATATGCTTAGAAGTATCAACCCCCATAGGCGCAAGCCAATTAACTGATGTTATTTATAAGGCATGTGAAATAAGGATTGGTGATATGAACTTTCCTGCTGATTTGATTTTGTTGCATATATCTGAGTATGATGTTATTTTGGGTATGGATTGGTTATCTGCATATCATGCACAAATGAACTGTCACCACAAGTCCATTGAGTTATGTGAACCGGGAAAACCCATAGTGGAAGTGTCGGGAAGAGCACGAGTCAAGATGGTTGCAACAATTTCTGCCATTAAGGCTAGGAAAGCAATCACAAAAGGGGCACATGGATACTTGGCATTTGTAATTAACAAGCCTAAGGTACAAACTCAAATCCACGAAGTACCTATAGTGTCAGAATACCCGAATGTATTTCCGCAAGAACTCACCACCCTTCTTCCCGATAGGGAAGTTGAATTCACCATTGAGGTTTTAGCAGGGACGACACCAATAGCAAGAACCCCATATAGGATGGCTCCCATGGAATTGCAGGATTTGAAAAGTCAGTTGCAGAAACTGATGGAGGTAGGATTCATTTGGCCAAGCACATCCCCGTTGGGAGCTCCAGTGCTCTTTGTCAAGAAAAAGAATGGAACATTGAGACTGTGTATAGATTATCGTGGGCTTAACAACGTGACCATCAAAAACAAGTATCCCTCCCGATGATAGATGAACTATTTGACCAACTTTAGGGAGCCACAGTGTATTCAATGCTTGATTTACAACAAGGATACTATCAGCTGAAAATCCGGGAAGAAGATATCTCTAAAACAGCATTCCAAACTAGATATGGTCACTACAAGTTTGTAGTGATGCCTTTCGGCCTAACAAACACCCCGACAACATTCATGGATCTAATGCACCGAATGTTCTGACCTTATTTGGACCAATTCGTAGTAATATTTGTAAGTCCAAGTGGCTACGATAATCTAGAGAGGGAGGTGAATAGATTATCTCCATCTTTTCGATTATGCCCTCTTTTTCGAACAAAACAAGCCAAGACAATAATAAAGGTGCAGAATGTAAACAACATGCGTCGATTTATAGAGCTTCACCCCTCTTAGGGACTACGTGCTCTACCACCCCAGTATATCCAGGATGGGTTTCGAAAAAGAAAAAAAAATTATTAATTACCAAAATTAATACAAATTCAACTTACAACACCTTGAAGAGCACCACACTCTTCTTCAACACCACCTTTGGAGATTACCACAATCTCCCTTTGAAGATTACCACAATCTTCCTTCAACGGCACCTTTGAAGATCACCACAATCTTCAATCTTGAAGAATACCAAATTCTTCAACACCTCAAGAGCACCACACTCTTGAAACACCTATCACCTAGATCACCCAAGTGTATTGTTTCCACAAGAATACTCACAATGATGTCTTGTGTTGAATGATGACCAAAATCAAGATTACAACTCAATAATGAATAATACAATTTGAGTGCAAGTGTAATCAAGAAAAGAAAGCCTAGACCTCAAGATGTGAAAGTGATAAACTAGGCAAGAATTACAACAAGAATAATAACTCTGAAGAACAAATGGTTGCTTGGAATGTATCTTGTTGTGTTGTATCTCAATTGTTGTATTGGTTGCTCCAAAACTTCCTATATTTATAGGAGATGATTGATCAAGCATAGGCTCCTCTTGGGGATTGAAAATCTACAGAAAAATACAATTAAAATCAAGAATATAGATGTTAGAAATCAATCCCACAATTTAAGGAAAGTTTGTCTGCTGCACAACGGTTAGAATTTTGATGTCAAAACATAGGGTGACCGGTCGCGCACTGATAGAAATAAAACAAGAAACTTTGCACAAATACATGGGGCGACCGGTCGATGAAGGCTTCGACCGGTTGTCCCCCATCTCAGCCGGTCCCCCTCAAGGCATTTCAAGGAAATGAAGTTCTGTTTCAAAAACCAAATATCCAGGTACCGGTCGATAGTCGACGCCCTGGTCGACCGGTCGACCTGGCCAAAATATCCTCCGTCTTATTTTCTGTTCCAAAATACATCTTCAGGTACGGGTTGCCCTATATGGCGACCGGTTGACCTCGAGACAGAAATGTTGTCCAATTTGTCAAAAATAAAACTCAAGAAATACTCAGAAAATTTAGTAAAAACATTTTAAACCGATCGGGAGTATTTAGACAACAATTAAAAACATTGTTTTGGTGTAAAAATAAAATCATCAAAATTAAGATAAAAACATGTATCAAACAATCTCCCCTTTTTGATGATTACAAACCAAAACAATTTTTAGAAATATTAGGAGGACAATTTTTAAAACGATTTTCCGGTAAAAACATCTAACCATTTAGAAGCGACTAATAATTTCCAAATACATAAGCAACCAAATAAGGGAGTGAATATATTCAAGAATAAGCCCAAGCTCCCCCTATCAACAAGCACATCAAGAGTAATGTTCAAATAATCAACCACAAGCTAAAAGCTTAGCTTTTACATATTGTACTTAAGTACAGGAGCTTATAAGCTCCCCCTGTCAACAAAACACCATTAGACAAGTATATAAGTTCATCATACAACAATTTTGACTAAGTAGTCCACAACTTGTGGCTTTAAGAAGCCGTAGCTTATAGCTTTTATATCGAGCTTTTATTAGCTTCTTTGAGCTAACGAGCTAATTTCCTGTTTCTCCCCCTTTGGAATCATAAAAAAGAATGTTAGGATGATAAAAACATCATACAAGTCTATCAAAGTGCACCAAAGATACAATTTATCAACCATTGAAAAAATTAGGCTTAGAATTCGAATAAATGGGAGAAATGTGTCATGAAAAATCCATAAGCTCGTTTTGTTTGCCAAGACATTATCTCAATGAATATTTAAGATATTTGAAAATGTGAGAATCATGTAGGTGATGAGTCTTTCATTGAAACATTTTATCGAACACTTGGCGGGCGTCAAAAATTGAAGAAGATGTATATAGCCCTTGTAAAAGACATTAAGCCAAGTTTTTTTCATCACCAAAAGAAACTTTTCAAGATATATCCAACAAATAAAAGGCCCAACATGGTAATTTCTCAAGGGTTCGACCAAATTGAGATAATTTTAGCCAAAAAGATCAAAGCATTACGAATGCCATCAAGCAAAAAATGTAATAACCATCAAGTAGTACATATCAAGCATCAAGCAATACATATAAGACATTACAAATGTCCCAAATAATCCATCTAAACACAATAATCAAGGCATTACAAATGCTTTTAAGCATAAATTAAAAGAAACACTTTTACCATCAAGTACTTCATGCTAATTATCAAACAATGCCAAATAGAGTAGTTTTACCATCAAATACTCCAATAATACCATAATCAAGATCAACCAAAAGCCACTTTCATATTTGCTATTTTATCCCTTCAACAAACAACAAGCAAATGTCATTAGAATAAGAGAGAGATACAAATAAAGTTCATTACAAGAAAATAAAATGACATAAGAAGAAAAGCAAGAAAAGTGATAGGCTCATCATTCTTCATCGGAAGAAAAACATGTGTTGGGGATGAGTTCTTTAATGAACTTCTTCAATTTGCCGATTGATTTTTGCATCTTTGAGGTCTTTTGCTCCAAAGCCTCATATTTAGCTTCATGATATGCTCTAAGTTCATCAAATTTGGCTTGAGTGTAACTCCTAGATGGTTGAGCACCGGTATTATCCTCCGGATTGCTCGGTCCATCTCCTGCCGCCAATCTTTTGGCCTCGGCATCATTGAAGAAGTCGTTTGGATTTTCGGATGTAGAACCTTGCCCTCTTCCTTTAGCATTTTAGTTGGGCGGATATCCATATTATTGCGCATGTGGACCATTTGTGAGATGTTGTCAATGTCAAAATCATTTTGGAACACCTCCGAATTACATTCCGAAGAAGGTAGCCCTGATTGTATAAGAAGTTTGCAAATCCAATTTCCCATGACAAACTTCTTATTTCCTTGTGTGATAGACTCAATTAAGCATTGAATAAGTATTCCGCCAAAATTAAGCGGTTCCCTTCTAGCAATCTTATAAGTTAAAAAGTAATCCATATTGCTAGGAATTTTGCCCGTTTTACCACAGATACAGTAGGCGACAATAACCGAAATAATCCTGTGCTCAAGAGTCATGGGCAATAACGAGTATTTTGGCCAAACGCCCAAATAGGTCTTAACCTCTTCCATAGAAACACCCAACATATCATCATTCCAAATTGAACAAGCAAAGTAATCCCAACCACCTTCTCGCACATGTAAAAGCCGACAAATGTCATATTCGACCCACATATTGGCATAAAAATGTAGAATCACATCATCATCATATAAACATAAGGGTGCTCCCACAAGTACGTCCACCCTTGCTCTTCAAAAAATCCTCTAATAGTAGGATACTCATTTGAAAATGAATTAAATCGACAAATTTTCGTACGGGCTATCGATTTTGCACCCATGTTCAAATTCTCATAGTACCACTCCGCATATTTGTTGATAAAATCTAAAACATTAGTAGAGCGAGGAGCTAGAGGTATAAAAGATTTCTTACTTCTTGCCCAACGACAATTTTTGAATGAAATCGTCCCGCGGAGTTCGGCAACTTGAGGATTGGAGAGTATAGGGTTTTGAATATCATCACGTTCTTGAGCTACATTCCTTTGGGTAGCTCGAATATTCCGTTGTTCGGCTTCCTCTTGCCGATTTCTCGAAGAACCCTCTCCGCCCTTTCTTCGCTTGGAAGTGGGATTATGACCGGTGGAATTTCTTGGAGGTGCCATATTTGTAAGATTCTTGTAAAATGAAGTGGATTAGCAACAAGAATCACAAAATTTGATGAAGAAATAAAGATTATAGAGAAAGTGGGTGAGGCGCTGCAGAACGAGGGTTTGGGAATTTTTTGTGTTCTGTTTGAAAATGAAGAACAGATCGAATTTAACAAAAAAATTGGCCTGGGCGACCGGTCGAGGTAGGGTGCGACCGATCGACGTGCAGGGCGACCGGTCGGCCCTGCCTTGACCGTCCCAGTGCAATTTTTTTCATTTTCCAGAATTTTCAAAAATTCGATTTTCCCCCAAAAATTTTAAAACTTTGCAAAAAGATAATTATGGACTAAATCCAACAAATATGAGTTTCGAGAAAACATATATTCAAGAAAAACGAGATTTTACGAGTAGTGCCCTTTTGAGAAAAATTCACAAAGTCATTTAGTGGCACTTAAGGGGATGAAATGAAATAGATTGAAAGAGAAGTGCATAATCATGACATGAACAAAGTATCGAGTTCTAAAAATAATACGAGTGAACATACCTCGATGGTTTAATTATTTCGTGATGAAGTAATGGTAGATAACCAATGAATGAGAGATATATAACCTACACAATTCTTTAAACAAATCTTGCACAAGACATAATAGCACAAGTGTAGGCCAAGCAATAAGAGATATCACAATAAAATACTTATGCTATAGAAATCCATAAGAGATAAAAACACATGAGTTTAAGTAAGTCCACAAGAGTTTAAAAACAACATGTAAGGTCTCATTTCCAAAGGATTTTAAAAACACAAATATATATAGAAGACCTTAATTTTAAAAATATAAAAACTCATTTTGCAATTTAGACACAAATAAAAACATGCAAAAAATGCATATTTAAATAGGGAGATACGGTTTACCAATTTCGCCATTTCCATGGGTTGTGCCGTTCCCATTGTTGATGATATCTTTCTCTTTGAAAATCATCTTGTTGATGATGGCTTCTCCAATTGCTCCATCTCCAAGGATTGTATCCTTCCCTTTGTTGATAATATTTCCTTCTTGGAAATTCTTTTTGGTGGTGTCTTCTTCTTTGATCAAATGAGATGGTCATTTGATGTCTTCTAGGCGGTATGAATTTTCCTTGATTATTGTTCCGTCGGGTACCTAATATGACATTGTTTTGTGGTACCCTCAAGTGTTTGGGTCCTTTGGGATTAGTCTTGAGACTTTTAGGTCTCCAAAAATAATTAGAGCTATTTCTAGCCCGACAAGTATTTACCGTATGACCCTTTTTACTTGCAATAAAAACAAGTAACAAATTTAGGAGCATAATGACCAACATACATCGATACTTGATTTTTTTTCACATAATTAACAATACTAGGCTTATGATCAAGTCCTTGTTTCAATTTATCACAACTATCAACAATATTGGTCATTTTATCGGTACTCAAGTTGGATTTTGATAAATCTTTTTTCATGCAATTAATATCCTCAACAAGAGTACTATTTTCTTTTTCAAGGTTTCTAACCTTATCAAGTGTGGTGGTGTGAGCACATGATAGTGATTCATAGGAAGTAAATAAACTATCCTTTTTTCAAAACATTGAATTCATTTTTCAATTTTTGTACTTCACAAGTAAACTTTGGAATTCATTTTGAAGGTCATCAAAATCATTTTGCAAATCACTATAATCATTTTGTATAACAATATCATAGGAAGTAAAGGGTTTAAGACATACCTCGTTTTCTTCTTCGATGCCCATAAAACATTGTTCAACTACTTCATAGTTGGATGTTGTAAAAGGCTTGTTCCTTATATTTGACCTTGTATCCCTTTGAGAAGTAGATGCTTTTGAGTTGCTCCTATCATTTTCATATACTTCATGAATGGCTTCTAATTTTTGCCATACTTCATGAGCCAATCGAATTCCTACAATAAGATCATATTCCAAATTGGTAAGTGAACAATATAAAATATTGAGAGCTTTACCATTTAAGGAGATGATTTTCTTTTTTTCAACATTTAGCTCCTTGAGAGCTTTGGAGGTGTATGGTGTGTCTTTCATCGGAATGGATTCTCCATTGATTACGATGTTCCAAATATCGAACCCGCAACCTTGTAAATAGCATTCCATTTTTTCTTTCCAAAATGTAAAATTTTTGGAATCAAATCGAGGTGGCTTGGTGGTGGAGGTGCCGGAAAGGTGAGCTTCATTCGTAGCCGACGATCGTTCCTCTTCACTCGCGATGTGAAACGAGCTTGCCAAGGAGTTTGGTTCTGATACCACTTGAAAGTCCATGCGGCTACGATAATCTAGAGGGGGTGAATAGATTATCTCCATCTTTTCGATTATGCCCTCTTTTTCGAACAAAACAAGCCAAGACAACAATAAAGGTGCGGAATGTAAACAACACGCATCGATTTATAGAGCTTCACCCCTCCTAGAGGCTACGTGCTCTACCACCCCAGTATATCCGGGATGGGTTTCGAAAAAGAAAAAGAATTTTATTAATTACCAAAATTAATACAAATTCAACTTACAACACCTTGAAGAGCACCACACTCTTCTTCAACACCACCTTTGGAGATTACCACAATCTCCCTTTGAAGATTACCACAATCTTCCTTTGAACATTACCACAATCTTCCTTCAACGGCACCTTTGAAGATCACCACAATCTTCAATCTTGAAGAATACCAAATTCTTCAACACCTCAAGAGCACCACACTCTTGAAACACCTATCACCTAGATCAACCAAGTGTATTCTTTCCACAAGAATACTCACAAGGATGTCTTGTGTTGAATGATGACCAAAATCAAGATTACAACTCAATAATGAATAATACAATTTGAGTGCAAGTGTAATCAAGAAAATAAAGCCTAGACCTCAAGATGTGAAAGTGATAAACTAGGCAAGAATTACAACAAGAATAATAACTATGAAGAACAAGTGGTTTCTTGGAATGTATCTTGTTGTGTTGTATCTCAATTTTTGTATTGGTTGCTCCAAAACTTCCTCTATTTATAGGAGATGATTGATCAATCATAGGCTCCTTTTGGGGATTGAAAATCTACAGAAAAATACAATTAAAATCAAGAATATAGCTGTTAGAAATCAATCCCACAATTTAAGGAAAGTTTGTTTTCTGCACAACGGTTAGAATTTTGCTGTCAAAACATAGGGCGACCGGTCGCACACTGATAGAAATAAAACAAGAAACTTAGCACAAATACATGGGGCGACCGGTCGACGAAGGCTTCGACCGGTCATCCCCCATCTCAGCTGGTCCCCCTCA
This sequence comes from Rehmannia glutinosa, assembly GCA_016081115.2. Classification (NCBI taxonomy): domain Eukaryota; kingdom Viridiplantae; phylum Streptophyta; class Magnoliopsida; order Lamiales; family Orobanchaceae; genus Rehmannia; species Rehmannia glutinosa. The sequence continues at coordinate 46,363,355 of CM071926.1, read as the reverse complement.
AGGCATTTCAAGGAAACGAAGTTCTGTTTCAAAAACCAAGTCTCCAGGTATCGGTCGATAGGGTGGTGACCGGTCGATGCCCTGGTCGGCCGGTCAACCTGGCCAAAATATCCTCCATCTTATTTTCTGTTCTAAAATACATCTTCAGGTACGGGTTGCCCTATATGGCGACCGGTTGACCTCGAGACAGAAATGTTGTCCAATTTGTCGAAAATAAAACTCAAGAAATACTCCGAAAATTTAGTAAAAACATTTTAAACCGATCGGGAGTATTTAGACAACAATTAAAAACATTGTTTTGGTGTAAATAAAATCATCAAAATTAAGATAAAAACATGTATCAAACAATATTCATTGACAACATACTCGTGTACTCTAAAACAAAAGAAGACCACAAACATCACTTGAAGATCATGACGGAGACGCTACGAGAGCATAAAATGTATGCCAAATTCAGAAAGTGCGAGTTTTGGGTCAAAGAAGTCACAATTTTAAGTCATATAATATCTGGAGATGGGATTGTGGTGGACCCATCAAAGGTACAGACAATTGTTGAATGGAAACAACCAGAAATAGTGACCGAGATCCAAAGCTTTTTGGGACTAATCGGATACTACCAAAGATTCATAAAGGATTTCTCTAAGATTGTCGGACCACTCACACGATTGACTCAAAAGCAAGTCAAATTTGAGTGGAGCGACAAATGTGAGTCCAGTTTTCAAGAACTGAAGAGACGACTCACAACTACTCTCCTGTCCTGGCTCTTCCGAATGGAATCGAGGGTTTTGTCATCTATAGTGATGCGTCGAAAGAAGTGCTAGGAGCCGTACTCATGCAGGAGGAAAAGGTAATTGCTTATGGCTCACGAAAACTCAAACCATATGAGGCAAATTACTCTACGTATGACCTTGAACTGGCGGATATCGTGTTCGCCTTTAAGAAATGGAGACACTATTTATACGGAGCAACTTTCAAAATTTTTACGGATCATAAAAGTCTGAAGTATTTATTCTCCCAGAAGAATATCAACCTAAGGCAAAGAAGGTGGATGAAACTAATCGAAGATTACCACTTTGATAATCAATACCACCCTGGAAAAGCCAATGTAGCGGCAGATGCCTTGAGTAGGAAGACTAGCATCACCAGATTGATGATTAGGGAATGGAAATCCCTAGAAGAGTTAAGCGTATGGAATCCGATGAGAACGGACACCAAAATATTTTGCGCTAATATCTCAGTGAGACCTGAGTTGCTAGACGAGATTAAAACAGCACATGAGAGAGACCCAAAGATAAGAGAGCTTATGGAAAAGGTTTCGGCGGGAGATTGCCCAAAATTCTCCTTAGCAGAAGACAAAATCTTGAGGTTTAAGAACATGGTGTGTGTACCAAACAATGAGGAATTGAAAAATAAGATTTTAAGCGAAGCGCATAGTTCGAGGTCACCATACACCCCGGCGGTAATAAGATGTACAAAGATCTGAAACAACACTTTTGGTGGACAAACATGAAGAATCAAGTAGCCGAGTATGTAGCAAGATGTTTGACGTGCCAATGAGTCAAAGGTGAATACCAACTACCGTCCGGGTTATTGCAAATCAAGCTATGATTCCCAATGGAAATGGGAATATACCACTATAGATTTCATAATGGATTTTCCTAGAATCAAAGGATGACACGATACCGTATGGGTTGTAGTGACAGACTCACGAAGTCAGCCCATTCCTTTCCAATTAAAAAGACGGACAGTTTACAAAAACTAGCACATGTGTATATCCGAGAGATCTTGCAACTACATGGAGTACCCGTTGATATTGTTTCAGACAGAGACCCACAATTTGGCTCGAGATTTTGGAAATGCTTACATGAGGAACTAGGAACCTCGTTGAGTTTCAGTACAACAGCGCACCCACAGACCGATGGGCAATCCGAACGGACCATCCAAACTCTCGAAGACATGTTACGGGCATGTACACTAGATTTTCAAAGAAGTTGGGACTCTCATTTATCACTAGCCGAATTTGCTTACAACAGCAGCTATCAGGCCACGATTGGGATGTCGCCTTACAAGGCACTATACGGACGAAAGTGCAGATCACCGCTACATTGGGAAATCAATGATCAGTGGACTCCAAAAGAGAAATGAAAGTCACCAACAATTTCGAAGGTCGACTTAGTCGAGGAGGCCATGGAAAAAGTCAGGATGATCAAAGAGCAAATTTGAACAGATCAAAGTCAATAGAAATGTTATGCGTACAAGAGGAGAAAAGGTTTGCAATTCGAGGTTGGAGATGAAGCATTCCTCATACTTTCACCATCAAAGGGATTAATCCACCCTAAGAAGGGAGAAAAATTGAGCCCTCGAAACATTGGGCCGTATAAGATACTTAAAAGAGTTGGAAAGTTGGCTTATCAATTAGAACTTCCGCCTCCTATCGCTGGTATGTATGACGTGTTCCACGTCTCCAGATTAAGAAAATACTAGCCCGACCTGGAGCACATTATCACAGAAGAAATCCCACCCATAATGGAATACTTGTCTTACACTGAGAAACCGATACGACTCACCGAAAGACAAGTGCGCCAATTGAGAAGAAGAGAGATCCCAATGGTCAAGGTAGTGTGGCAAGTGCATGATCGAGATGAAAATGCCACGTGGGAAATGGAAGACGATATGAGAAGACAATACTTGGAACTATTTTAAGAGGAATTTGGGGATCAAATTCTTTTAAGGAGGGGAGAATGTAGGGCCCCGACTTTTTATCAACATAAATATAATATTGTGTAGTGATGATATTGATGTTAAATGTCACAATATTTGTTATAAATAAAATGTGACACTCATTTTATTATTCCTTCCAATGTCAATCACTCCTTCCTTATTTTCAAGCGTACCGATTTTTATTTCCTTCTCAAGTATTAATACTTGCTCGATTATTTATGACTCTAGAAATATTGGACCCCTTGATAATTTAGGAGTATATTTCAATCCTTATATAAATATTCCACCTTATTCAATAACGCATTCCCAAACAACTTCCTATTTATTTTGAAAAAAATACCCATTTTGTTATTTCATACACTTAATTTTTATCCTCCTATAATTTTTTTTACCTATACATTTTTACTCAACTTTAACAAAAAAAATAAAAATAATAATAATTAAATATAATCCCCTACATGATTTTCAGCCATATCAGTTCCTAGGGAGGAATTAACTCAATTTTTTTTTATCTCCAAACAAGATCAAATTATTGGACAAAAAAAAAACACAATTTTGTTATCCTCCCACATGCCCAAATCGGCAATAGGGTATAGGGAAGGATTAGTTTCATTTTCTTTTTCTAGCCTACAATATTTAAAAATTATACCCTAAAAATCCTACTACCACAAATAATCACCAAAAACAAAAAAAAAAACAAATATAACCCCTACCCCCTTAATTCGGCCATAGCAATTTTTAGGGAGGAATCCCACTTTTTTTTTTATCCTACAACATTCAAAATTACACCTAAGAAACCTATTATCATAATTAAACACCAAAAACACAATAATAATCTCCTAATCCTTCTAACTTTCTGCCACTATAGTAACAGGGGGAAACCAAATTTTACTTTCGTCTAATCAAACTCCCAACATTCCCTAATTTACACTCTTGAACAAGAGCACACAAAATTCCCTTCCATTATTCTCTAAGGGAGCCGAAAATATCCAAGTAAAAGGTGAGAAATTCTTCTTTCATTTTTTTTCTCCATCTTTAATTTCAAGACTCCTCTATCATCTCCTAATCTTGATGAATCACCCCTATTGAAGCATCTATAGGGGACGAAAATGGAAGTAGAGTAGAAGAAGAGGAAGCTTTGATTTTTAATAGATTCTAGAACTTCAAACCATTAAGTATTAAGGTAATTGTTTAAGTTTGAGTGCACCTTCTTACTAAGTTTGAAACCTCCAACTTTTAACACCAAACAAATATGGTTTAGATACCATATAAGGGTTCACCTTCACGAGCTTGAGTCAAGAAGTGATACAAGAAAGAAGACTTCATTTTAGATCACAACCCGAAAAACTACTACGAGGTGGGTGAAAAATCTTTCAAAAATAGGCAAATAATTTTTATAAAATGCATGTAGTACATGAAAATATCTTTAATTTCTATATATATTACATGTATTTTTTTGATATGTATCAAGCTCAAGAAGTTTCACAAAACTTAGCATGAATTTATTTTTTACACAATAGGGACATACTGGCATATATGTCTTGATTTCTTGTTCATTATCTTGATTAATATGTTAATGAATGTGTTTCATGCTCAAAATTATGTTCTATGCTTGATATATATTCTCGAAAATTTGACCTTGTGTTTAAAATTGAACAAGTATGCCAATTATGCAAATTTTTGCAAAGTTGAGGACTAAACCGTAATTTCAAAAACTGCCCAAGGAATAATCTATAAATTTCAAAAATATGGACTGTATTAATTGTAATATTTAATATTGTAAGTTAATAATAATATTTTAAAGGTTTTGAGTTGAGAAAACTCATCCTTGGAATTTTAGGGACTCAAAATGTGGAAACTTTGAAAATTTAAGGGCCAAAAATTGAAATTTTAAAACTGTCCAAGGACCCCTCTGAAAATTTCGAAAATTTGACATTCTCAAACTGAAAAACTTATATTTTGGGAAATTTTAAAAATTTAAAGTGGTTTGGGTTGAGAAAACCATTTTTTTAAACTTTAATACTAAAGTATAAAAATTCCAATTTCAAAGGACCAAAATGAAATTTCCAAAAATGGTACGTCCTAGACACCTGGAAATTTTCATAACCTTAATTTATAACATTTGGAACTCATGGTTCAAGTTTCATAACATACAAACACCAAATAAGCCCTTAAGGACAAAAACCCGAATTTTAGACTACAACTGGAATTTGTGAAAGTTAAGGGACTTCAACCGAACTTTTTTCAAAACTGATTTTGTCCAAACATCCTACTATTACACGTGATATTTTAAATTTAGAATCACATTAAAAGTTCTCCTGGTTTGTGAGATTCAAAACGGGACTACTTACAAAATTCTCCTTTAATCAAGGACCCCAAAATAAATTATTTTTTTTCTCTACAGTCCTGAAACTGATGTAATTATGTTTTAAATATACATCAATAATTTTCTTGAAAATATTCGGACCTTGACGGATCCCATGTCAGTATGCACTACGTGTGGTTGCTTCCTCGCCTAATGACTATTTGAACTTAACAACAGAGTTAAAAACTCATGCTAAAATCTCAATTCCACCAAATCATTGAAGTAAAGATTATCCTTCCAAAAATTATCTTCATTAACCTTATTTATACCGCCAATGATACCCCACACTCGCGTGATATAAACTTGACTTGTTGATATCTTTTATTGTTCTTGTATGTATTGCCATGCTTTTATTCGACTGCCTTGTTCACATGATTCGTGAACCTACTTGTACTTGAGTTAAAATTGTGTGTCGAGCTCATAGTCGGAGTGGACTAGTCGTGTTTTAGAACAGAGCAGCACGACTACAATTTCTTACCGGCCGCACCGTCCTAATCCCACAACTTCGGACGGAGCATCCAAGGAAAATGGGTCGTAGTATGGGTATAATCATGATTATGACACTCTGGGCCTTGCAAGCCATACTTGTTGGATTTGTCGTGTTCGGGTAGTAATAAGGCAGACATGGCTATGTGCCAAACGTGCTTGGGAAGTCATAAGGTAGAATAGAGGAATCGTTGTCTGATCCACACGGTTCCAATGTTAAGTGCTTGGGTTGGCTTTACACTTTGTGCGCAACCATTACTTGTTTGGGTTAGCGTTATACTCTGTGCGCAACCATTACTTGCTTGGGTTGGCGTTACACTCTGTACACAACCATTACTTGTTTGGGTTGGTGTTATACTATGTACACAACCACTACTTGAACTACTTGAAACGCATTCATAGTGCATGAGTATTCATGAACTGTTTTCATCAAATTATATAAAACTGCATTATTTTGAATACCACGCTGCTTGTGAATTGCGTGTGACGCACACATCATAAACCATGCATTCTTCATATAAATGTTTTCCTACATCAATATAAGCCACACTCACACACGATCACCCATCCACTGGGAACTTTTGTCTCACTCCTACCTTTTTCAACGGCCAGTTGTTGATCCACCATTATATGAAGACGTCAACAAAAGAAAACCAAGTGACGGATAATTCCTAGATTTAGTCCGCCGATCTAGATGTAAAATTCTTTTATGTTCTGTTAACGGATAATTTATTAGGCTTGATGTAATAGAGGGGCGTAGGACCCTTCGCATGGATGATTGATTTGTATTAGTATTTCCGATGCGATGATTAATTATGTTTTCGAGAAGTTATGATGAACAATATCTAATTGGGAATTAATGTTGCTAGAATTCTTGGTGGATTATATTATTAGAATGGAGAACTGGCGTAAGTTAACTGTTGTGTCGCAACTCCACTTTTGGGGTGTGACATAAAAGTCGAGATTAATATTGTGAAGCCATTATGCCGAGTTATTAAACTTGAAGAAAAATTCTAAAAATCGCCTCGTCATTCTTAAATATGAATGCCTCCCCGATTTTTGTTTTCATTGCGGAAAAGTGGGGCATATCCTTAAGGAGTACGATGATTATGCTCTCTCTGACACAACTAATCACTCCTTGCTTCAATTTGGTAATTGGATTCTAGCAACTTCGTCCTCGAATCCGTTCTCCTCGAATCGCCAATTTTCTAATGTCCTGGATACCTCTCATAATCAAAACCCCTCTTCAGTTAACCCTACTCCATATCATACTATATCCCAACCCACCCCTCAAGATAACTCTTCTCACTTCCCGGACGCTCCAACACAATCATGTTCCCCTACACTCCTCTCATATCATACGCATGCTGACATTGTTGCTCCCATATACACCTTTGCTATAATTATCCACCCCACCATCCATCCTCTTGTCACAAAAAAATAATCCCCCCAAACCACTATATCCCCCACGTCCATCCTACAACTCTAAAATTGTCCAATCACACACAACCTCATAGAATAACGCCTCCCCCAACTATCTATTTATCCCCCATTCTTCATCAGCCTTCGGACCAAGCCCACTCATCTCCCCTTATTTCCGTCCCTAATAGCCCATTCCTTGTTAATATTTCCATGCTTATGGACACCCCAACCAAAGGGTTTACTCGAAAATTCATTAAAGCCAAAAATCGCCTTTCTCAAAACCGCCTAACTGATATTCCTCTTCCTAAATTGGGAGCTAAACGAAAACTTCATCTATTTAATCAAGATAATCCTGACCTTCAAATTGTTCCAGTTGAATCCCTTGGCAAAAAATCCAAACCATCCGAGATAGCGTTAATTGACTCTGAGATGCTTTCTTCTGATATTCATGGCGAGTCTACACCAATGGCAGAGGCCGATCTTGCGAGCCGGCCCTACCTAGAACAATGAAGCTCCTAAGCTGGAACTGTCGAGGGCTTGGGAACCCTCGAACAGTTCAAGAACTTCGCTATCTCATTTGCGACAAGTCCCCAAATTTGGTTTTTCTCTGTGAAACCAAATTTAGCGCTCGAGGTTTTGAAAAATTCAGAAATTCTTTGGGTTTCTTTGGTGTGTGTGTCCCAGCAAATGGCCGATCCGAAGGCCTTGGTTTCCTTTGACCCCAAAATATTGATATTACACTCTGGGGCTTCAATGACTGCTTTATTGGTGTTAACATGAATTATTGTGGAAAATCATTCCGGGCTACTGGTGTTTATGGGCAACTGGAGGTTGCTCTTCGGCAGACATTTTGGAATAACTTTTAATATCCATACTCCACATCAAATGATCTGTGGATATGTATTGGAGATTTTAATGAAGTCTTAATGCAAAAAAAATTCTCTGGTACCTGCATCCGCGCCCCATGGCAAATATCTCTCTTTCGTGAAGCCATCGATTTCTGTAATCTTAGTGAAGTAGGTTTTACTTGTCGTCGTTTTACATGGAGTCGCCTTTCCATCCATCCTTACACGCTACGTGGGAGGCTCGACCATTCTTTTTGTAACCCATCTTTCCGCTCCTTATTTCCTCACCATAAAATCATGAACATCCCTTCCTTCACCTCCGATCCCTCTTCCCTCCTTGCCCATTTCGATCTGCTTCCTCCACCGCATCAACACCCTCCAAAGAGAAAACCTCCTCGATTTGAATCCTACTGGATTAAGAGTTCTGATTGCCCCAAGCTTATTAAAGTAGAATGGTCGACTTCTATGGGTGATCTTAATTCCAGAATGCACCATTGCCTCATGGGTTTAGTTCGTTGGAACCGTTCTACCTTTGGTGATCTAACTGAGAAAATAAAGAAATTAAGAGCTGATATTTCAACCCTTAAAGTGGGTATTATTTCAGCCACTATCCAGGATCGACTCCGTGATCTGCATAAGCAACTTGACTTGCTTCTTGAATTGAATGATTTGAAATGGATGCAACGTGCGAAGCAACATTGCTACAAAAATGGGAACCCGAATACCTCATATTTTCACGCATATGCCTCTAAATGGAGAAAGGTTAACCATATTGCTTCATTGAAAGACGACCAAGGGCATGAGTTCACGGATTCAACAGATTTGGAGAGATTATTTGTTTAGTACATTGATAATATTTTCTCATCTGCTTCTTCATGGCAACAAGATATCTGACAAGCACTTTTAAGAGTTCGACCTCAAGTAACTACGAAAATGGTGAATTTTTTAACGGCTCAGATACAATGGGAGGTTACAAGAGTCACAAACAAAATGCACCCTACAAATCACCCGGTCCTGACAAAGATGAGTCCTATCTTTTTCCAAATATTTTGGTCGATTGTCGGTAATGATGTTTCAAATTATGTGCTTTCGTTTCTAAATAATAAGAAACTCTTTGCTAATATGAATTTTACCCATGTTGTGCTCATTCCTAAAGTCAATAAGCCAAAGTTAGTGTCCCAATTTTGCCCTATTAGTCTGTGTAATGTTGTCTACCGCATTGCCTCTAAAGCCATCTCTAATCGCATGTGCTATATACTAAACTTAGTCATTTTCAAACCCAATCCTCCTTTCTTCCTAATCGACTTATCTCAGACAATATTCTAGTAGCCTATGAATTGCATCATTCTATGAAAAATCGTAAGATAGGCAAATTGGGACACATATCCCCAAAACTTGATATGAGTAAGGCTTTTGACAGGGTCGAGTGGTCCGTTGTCTATGCGGTTCTTGACGCCTTGGGCTTTCCATCTGATTTTGTGCAGTTAATTAAATATTGCATATCCGCAACCTCTTTCTCCTTCTTACTAAATGGAAACTAATTTGGGTCGGTTACTCCCCACGGGGGGATTCACCAAGGCGATCCCATTCACCTTATATTTTTATAATCTGCGCTGAGGTTTTTTCTTGTATTTTGCAAGATCTTCAGGTTGCCGGAACAATTCATGGCATCAGGATAAATAGGCATGCTCTGAGTATATCACACCTATTTTTCGCCGATGACACATTGCTCTTTGGGAATGCTACCGTTGCAGAACCTCAAAATTTGTGGTTCGCTATTGAATTATTCGAGAGAGCTTTCGGATAAACCATGATAAATCGGAGTTCTCTTCACCCCAATATAAATCTGGTTCTAGCTCAGCAAATGTCAAACATTCTTGGTATCCCCATTGTGGATTCGCATGGAAAATATATCGGCCTTCCATCCATTATTGGTAAGAATAAACGGGGTGTCTTCTCATGTCTCCAAGATCGAGTCTAGAAACGTATTGTGGAGTGGAAAGAAAAATCGTTATCTCAGGCAGGTCATGATATCCTTGTGAAAACGATTATCCAAGCTATTCCTACGTATGCTATGTCTTGCTTCCGAATTCCTGATTCGATTCTTCAAAAAATTCAGTCCATGGCATCAAATTATTTTTGGAGTGGTTCGGGGGGAGAAAAATTCACAGGCTATCGTGGAAACAAACTGCACAAAAAATGGATCATGGTGGTCTTAGTTTTCGACATCTTCGAGCTTTCAACTTAGCGCTCCTTGCAAAATAGGCATGGCGAATAGTTACTCGTCCCACTTCTTTTCTTGATCGACTTCTTCGAGCTAAGTATTTTCGGGTGGGGATTTCTTCCACACTCAACTTGGGTCTCGACCCACGTGGAGCTAGTGCAGTATCCTCGAGAGCCACCCTGTCATCTCTGAGCCCGGCGCCTTACCCGATCTGATACATCCACACGCAAATGGCAAGATCCATGTTTTCCTTGCAGCGGAAATTTTTTTGCTCACCCTTGGCCCCATAAACAACCTCAACGATACAGTGAGCTTGCTCATTGACATTGAGCACTCTTGATGGGAGGGGGATATTATCCGTTTTTTGTTTAACCCGAAAGAGGCGTCTTTTATTCTATCTATGCCTATCAGTGCTTGTCAGGCAGAGGATTTATGGTGCTGGCGTCTGAATAAAAATGGTAGATTTTCTGTAAAATCCGCGTATCACACAATTTTAACATCTTGCTCCTAGTTTTTTGGTATCCAGGTTTCTACTCCATGGGGTTCTTCTCCTAACCAGGTATGGAAGAAAATCTGGAATCTGCAAGTTCCACCCCATTTCAAACTATTTGCTTGGAGATGTTCGTCAGAGGCTCTATCCGCTGTTGATCTCCTTACAAAACACCACATATTTTCGTCGGATCTTTGCCCGTTTTGTTCCTCCATCGAAGATGCCAATGATATTTTCTTCTATTGTAATTTTGTGAATTGGAATTGTTCGGACCTATCTGAGGTTGTTCTCCAATTTTCGCAATCAAGTTTCTCAGCCTGGTACCAGGATATTATTCTTCACTCTCCTCTATAGGTTCAAAATCTTTTTGTCGTGCTCACTTGTTTGATTTGGTACCACCGAAACAAACAATAATTCGAAGGTGCTCCCATAGACCTGATCTCTCTTGTCATGGCCGCAAATAACATAATGCATGACTTTACACTTTCTACTTGCTCCCCCGATGTGCTATCTGCTAATTTACCTCAATCCATGCACCCATCCTTGCCGGATAACTTTCCTCGTGTGTGCTTTAATGGAGCAATTTTCGCTCAGAACCGCTGTTGTGGGTTGGAGTTGTTGTATTTGATGCTCAAGGGAAATTTGTTGAAGAATTCTCACAAAAGCCTATTGGTATCGTCGATCTGGAGATTGCGGAATGTCTAGCAGTTAAAGACGCTCTCCGTCTTGCTACAAAATTGAAGCCCTATCTCAATTTTTGGTGATGCCGCACAAGTGGTTCTCGCTGCCAACAATCAAGCTCTCAGTTTTGCGGCATCCTCAGGCATTATTCAGGATATTATTTCTTTAAAAATTCTAGTGCATATCAAGGGTATTTTTTGGTTTTGTAGGTCTTTTAATTTCATCGGTCATTCCTTAGCAAACTAGGTGGAATTTATGGTGTCGGATTTTCTGCTCTTGGATCTCCCCCATAGCCCCTTTGTCAATCGTTGTTGGACGATTTAACAGCATATTTAAATGATATTATCCTTTTCCCCTAAAACAAATAAAAGAAAGCATAATCTTAACACTTCATAAGTATTAAAAAAATATTCTTACCAGCCTCTCAGGGACTCGTTCGTACTTCTGAAGAGTCGAACCACCCACCGATGAATTGTCAAGTATGTGACACTGCTTCCTCGGAACATCAAAACACACCACATAGAGATGCTCGTGGTGGCAAATTGGGAAAAAGAACTACAAAGAAAAATCAACAATCAAAACACCGATTATAACTCCTAGAAATTCGACTATCTCAACGTAACTCCCGAATCTCTTTGTCTCATTAGAATGAAGTCAACTGACTTAAAAATTATTGCAAGCCTACAAAAAAAATTAAAAGAACAAATTTCAGTGCACAGTTAAAAAATAAAACCCATTAAAACACTCGAAGACAAAGAATTAAAAAAATTTACTTATCCCCAGCTTCATTCTCAAATATTCATTTCGACGCCAAAATCTGCATTTTATTACATTTCATCATTACATCAATCTGTTTCGAAAGAAGAGGGAAAAATTATCACAGAGCTCTTTTCTTATTCCTCGTCTTTTTTTAGAAAGCTCACTAACCCTATCATCAATCTCAATTGTCCCATCAACTTCATTGTCGTCTGCATCACCGCCGTCACTGTCGCTATCCCCGCTAGTGCTGCTCCCATCCTCCTCCTAAAAAAATATGAAAATGAAGAAATTAAACAAAAAATGACTTTATAAATTTTTCAATGATAATAAAATCTAAAACACACAACCAACCTCCGTGTCCACATCATCCGCCAAAATATTTTCACCAGCTACTGGAACATTTTCACGCGAAATACCAATGACATCATCCCAATTGTCTTTTAGTTTTTCTTGAGTAACACCAAGACTGAAGCTTGGCATATCATCCACCACCCTTTTGTACTCATCCCGCCTACCTAGTGCTCGCTCAATTTTTTCAATAACTTCAATTGTTTCAACATACATTACTCCAAAACATTTCATTGAGCTGAGATTCACTAAGACCCACAACTTCGTCTCTATCCCCTCGGTCCACCTGATCGCTCGTACATCCAATCAGCTTCCTAGAAGATTCCTTAATTTTACAGAATTGAGAGTCCCCCATCACTCCTTTGGGTACATTTTCAAGAAGCATAATTAAGTCAATCACATCTGTAGCCACACAAGAGAGCTTCCCCAACACTCTAGATGTATACTCCTCCTGAATAAGCAGCACATATAATAATACATTAAAAGAATAACAACTTCATCAAAAACAAGTATCATATGCAAACACCTAACTCTTGGAATGCAAAAAACTAGACATACATAAGCATGAAGCAACCACACTCTTCAAAATGCAACCAAATAACTCTTAAAAGCGAAAATAAGCAATACATATGCAAAATCTAAATAAACCAAAAGCAACAAGAAAAGAAAAATGTAAACAAGTAAAATTAACAAAAAAGGACTACCAACTAACTATTGGTATGCAAAATACTAGACATGCGTAAGCATAACAACAACCACACACTTCAAATGCAAACAATAACTCAAAAATGCAAAATAATGATCATTACATACACAACAAACTAAATGAACCAAATAGGCAACATTAAAAAACTATGTAAACAATTGAGATTGATAAACATATAGCCTATCAACTAAATGTGCGTCAAAAATCAATCATCAAAACATGTTTCATATGCAAAAGCCTAAGGTATGCAAAATACTAGACGTACATAAGCATAACAAGATGCATAAAAAACAGGTTGCAAATCATGTTGGTAAAATAGGTTCCCTAATCTTTACAAGCAAAACAGGTTCCATACTCTTTATAAGCAAAAACTCTCATCTTAAAAAGCAATAAATCAACAACGTGTAAGCACAAAAAGATGACCCTCATACAAACACATATAGTTCCATGAAGATTGAAAACCAAAGTAAACAACAGACACATACAAAATAAGCTACAAAAACAACACTAAAACCAACAAAAATCAAATTACATGCATAGCCTTAAGCCTTAATTTGCAAATACCCAAAAAACATTAAACCATATTAAAATATGCGTTAATACCTCAAGATTTCTAAGGCCACCATCCAAAGACTTTCTCTTAATTATCATCTTGTCCGCCTACCAAATTCAATCACCGTAGTACCCTCCCATCTCAGGCACAATTAGGCAACAGGTGTCCACGAATCCTCCGCAAACCCACCGTCTTTCAACTCTTTCTTCGTTGTTCTTCTCACAAACTTAGTATTCCATGAGCGCAAACTTGGCAACATCCTCGGAACATCCCGAGTATAAAAAACAACATGATCCATGTACAATACCTACAAAAATAAAAAAGAAATGAACAAACACATAAAAAAATAAAAAAAATGAATGCATAAAAAGGCATAAGCACAAAAAAAGCAAAAAAAAAAAAAACATTTCAACTTACACATAAAAAAAGAAGAGGACCATTGAACTGATGCTTTTCACCCTTGTCCCACTTTGCGCTATTACTAATCAACTTACTCAATGTGTACTCGCACCAATTCAAATTTCGAATATTATTAACATCTTCGAGACACTTCATGATGAGGGGATTCACATATCTATATGGATTATTCCCAATAATCAAACAATAAACAAGAGCAATGAAATGTCTCATAAACCAGATGCCCATGTCTTTGCAACTCAACATCTCCGTGCACACGTCACCAACCTTAATCTTCTTACTAGGTTTCGAAAAAATATTTTGCCACTCCTCAAGCAAACCACGCTCAACTGAACGACACTTCTTCTCAATTTTAACATTACCATTTCAGAATCCTAAGACCCGTTCAACGTCACTCGCGTCTACATGTATTGATTTTCTTGTACCCCAGGCCAACTCACAACTAACAGGTTTGAAATTGTCAACAAGCCAATAGGTTAGTTTTGGAGGGAAATCTTTAATTTTCAATTCCAGCAAGCCTCCAAGTCCCATATTCACAACGACAGCCTTCTGAAAGGGATTAAAACGTCCAATAGCTTTAACTAAAGCCCTAGGAGTGGCTCTTGTATTCATTTGTGGGAAAAAAGTATCCTCTTCCACTTTGACCCCATCACATTACCCTTTCACCCTCTTCACCCCATCATGTTTATCTCGATTGTCATTCTTTTGTATACCAAGACTTTAGCCCTCTCTTAACACACATAAATATTAACCTCGCAATGTGATATACACATCATAAGCATGTATTACGTAAAAATGTAAAAAAAAATTTAATAAATATGCAAAAATAGAAAATAGGGATAATGGGAAGGGATTTATAATTACAACAACCAAATAGCGATATGCATATACATTATATGCAACAACTAAAAAATGCATACATAAAAACTAAAAGCTTGCTCACACTCGTATAAATTCAGAAAGCCCTATTTGTGGATGACCCAAAACTTAGATATTTTCCCCAAACAAAAACCTAACTCAGAAAGCCCTAAAAAGTTTACAATAATCGACAAAAACATGGAAATGTCGAGGATTTCAATCGTCTACTTTTCTTTAACACGCTCATAGAACCGCGGAATCAAGAAAATAAATATCGACGAAAAGAACGAAACCCAAAAAATAAATATATATATAAAAACTCGAAACCCAAAAAACAACTAAAATCGCCAGAAAATAGCCAAAAAAAATACAAATAAGTATAAAAATAAAAAACGAATCTTCTAAGATTAATATCGACGACTTCTTCGTTGTACTTGAACAGGCAAAGGAACACAGCAAAAAACCCACTCCAAAATTTTGCAGAATTGGGTCTTCAAATGGTGGGTTGTGTAGAAGACGAGGAAACATATTGATATCTAAGGAAACCCTGTAAATTCGAACTTACCACTTTCAATAAAAAATACTATTTGATTCCGCTGTGAAAAGAGGGATAGAAATTATACAATTACCCTTAATATTATTTTAAAACAATTAAAAATTGGTAAAGAGTCAATTAAATCATGACCATTAACGTACTCACCCCAAATAGGTGGACTTACAGGATCCAAACCCTATATATATATATATATATATATATATATATATATATATACACACATGTTATCATTTATTTTATTTTTTTACTATTGGCCTACCTATAACTGGTCTTGGCTCCGCCCATAGGGGCTAGGGCTTAAACCCATGGGCTCACCTCTAATAGGAGAGACCAAGTACCATTTTTCCGATTGAGAGATGGTTATTCGGGTTGATAATATGTAAAATGGTGAAACTCATTAAAACAATGTTTTAAGATGGGTATTTATGTTGATAATGTGTGAAATGATATAACGAGAAATTTGATATACCTATATAGGATATTCAAATATCTTTGTTACTCAAAGTTACAAGAAAACCTTTTTTCTATCCTGATAGACCAAATTACCCTTTATTAAATGGAGTCAGTGTATAATCCACCACATCTTTATCCACTCATTGTGAAATTATGCCATATCATTAGATTCGTGGAATTGCACTAAGTGTACTACATTGTGAAATTCATGAAATTACACTAACACGGTCTTATTTTTTGAAATTGCACTAACATGGTCTCATATCGTGAAATTCGTGAAAATTGGTCTTATATTGTGAAAATCATGAAATTACACTAACATTGTCTTATATCGTCAAATTCAACTGTGTGCAAAAATGACAATAGTGGATCTGCATGTGTGTTCATCTACTAGCATGAATTTTGATGTAAAATTTTGTTTTACAATCAAAAAGATTTGAATCGTGATAATTTTTCGTTTGTTATCTGTTTTGGATGTATAATATATTAAATTAATTATCTTTCTGAGATCTATAATTTAAAACCAATATTACATGTATAAAACAAAAGTACATATTCTAAAAATTAAAATGGAAACATTTTGTGAGAAATTACCAAGAAACAAATTAAGAGCATTTTGGACCTCACAAGGGATGGTAATGGGCAGGATATCCACACATTTAAGGTTATCCATACCCGAACTTTGTAATATTTACACTACTAATACTCATCTCAAACCCGATTAAGAAATTACACCTACTACTCGTACCCATCTCAAATTCATTTGCTGATACTCGCATACTACCCATACCTACATAAAACTCGATTATTTTATATAAAAACTTTTGATTATATGAATATTTCAATAAAATTTTAATGGACCACGAGCTTGTAGCTCAAGTGGTATCATTCATCCTTGGTAAGGGTGTTGACCAGGGTTCGAACCCTGTATGTTTCAGTTTCTTTGAAGTTTATCCCCTCCCCTCCAACCACTACTCCCAACTTATTAAAAGAACAATATTTAAATGGACACCCTAACAAAAATTAATTATTATATAATAAATATTTAATATGTTAAATTCTTAATAAACATAACTATTAACCATTTCAATTTTGCAAGCCACTACATGTTATCATCATTCATTAACTAAATCAAAAGCAGCACACATAAATACAAGACAAAAACACTATATAGGACCATCTCACGGGTCGCATTTTGTGAGACGGATCTCCCATTACCCATGCCCCAACCAAAAAACCTGGTGGCAATTTTGTAAATATCAAGCTAATAGACAGTTGTGACGATATTTAAAAAGTATTAGTTTATTTTGCAAAAAGTATCAGTTTTACTATGAAAAGTATTAGTTTTCAAGGTAATTTTTTGGGGGCGCTGAGAAGGCAGTGAAATAGTATTATTAGGGGCAGTGATATTTTGATAATATTAGATGGTGGAATAGTATCACTTCATAATCGAAAAGTATCATGTTTTATTAAAAGAAGTGTCATTTTCTACTGTGAAAATATACATTTTCAATACAACAAAATTGATATTATTACCTGAAAAGCGATTTACAACCTTGTTAAAAGTATCACTTTTTATTAACAAAAGTATCACTTTTATCTAAAAAGTATATACTTTAAAAGTAACAAAATGGATATTAATAATCCTTTGGAAAGTAATAGTTTTTACACTAAAAGTATTAGTAGTTCATACAAAAAGTATTAGTTTTTTCCGTAGTTTCCCTTAATTTTGTCTTCTTGAACTCATTAGTCCTTATTGACATCATTTCCGTATTCCCTTCATCTTCGCCGTTAATCAACATCCCAATCTCCCTCTAGTAAAAACTATATTTTGCAAAAAATGTAATACTTTTCAGGTAAAAGATGTCATATTATCAAAGGTAATACTTTTATGGTAAAAGATGATACTTTTGCAGGAAAAATATAATACCTTCAGCTGTTGCTATTGTATTCTGTTCAATAATGACTACTGAAAACAACAACCAACGTACCCAAATTTTCAACTTCCTTCACCAATGCATTATTTTGAACTTGATTCTCCATTGCAATTGAACAGTGGGAAGTTGTATTCTGTAGATTGTAAATAATGATCTTTTCAAATATTGTATTAATATATGCGTTGCAACAATTCTTATACTCCTTTCTTCACATAGTCAAATCATCAAATACTTTGTGGGTATAATCTTAATAAGTGTACTAGAAATTGGCAAGTTATATCAATGAAGAATTTAAAATTTTCACATAGTAATGTGTATTCTTATTGGAGACAGAGTTACAGAGATTGAAAACTTCAAAATTCATGTGGCTGATTTGCGCACCGTGCGATGGAGGAGGATCAGGTTTTTGCCCTAGCCCATAGAGTTGCAGAACCCGTGTTCTGTGTTTTTTCCCAACAGCTCTAGTGTTTTTTGAAAAATAAGGATCCGCTGATATGATGGATCTGGGTTGGATGATCCGTATCACGGATCTCCTATAAGGACCCACTCTAAACACAAATGCAACAAATACATTCATCAAAACTGCAGAATCAACATTCGTATATGGGTATCTAAAGGGGTAAAACAGTACATTATCTGTATATAAACGGGATATATCATGACAGATGAGAAAATAAGTGGACGTCACCAAAGGGGTAAACGGGTTCAGATAATGGATATCTGAAGGGGTAAAATAGTACCTTATACGTATATACACTACAACATAAATAACATTAGGTAACACAAATTTTGTAGCACTTTTTACATAAGGTACATATGTAACACATGTTTGTAACACTTTTTACATTATAATATTTATGTAACACTTTTGTAGCACTTTATCAATATGTAACGCTTATATGTAACACTTTTAAATAAGTAACACTTTTTAAGTATCACTTTTTTTTGTTATTTATTTTGTAACGCAATTAGGTATCACTTTATTTAAGAAGCACTCTTGGCAACACTATATTTTATTAATTGTAACACTTTTTAGGCTATATTTTAGTAACACAAAATTATATAACTATCATTAAATCATGTCAATGATTTATTTAATTAATTGATGTCACAAAATAGGTGAAGACAAAAAAAAATCACCAAACCTAAAAATTGTATACATCATGTACTCTATTTTTTTTACTGAATTTTTATTTTCTTTTTGTAAAGTATTTTAGTTTTGCTTTTATTTTTTTATTTTTTATGGAGGTAATTAATTTCATCGTAATACCGACGGAAAATGCGCATGTATGTATTTTATTAATATTATTTATAGTTTTTTTTAATTTTTACTAACGGAGACCAATTTCATCGTTAACCTTTTTTTATTTTTGTACTTTTTAAAAAATTTACCAATAAAAATTGATGTTGTCGGTAATTACTTAGGAATTTTTTTCATCGGTAATTATTTTTTGATTATTTATTTATTATATAATTCTTTAATGTTAGAGTTTTTTTATCTGTCGGTAAATTAATTTTATAATTTTTATTTACGGATTGATCAGTCGATAAATTTATTTTATATATTTTTTTGATATTTTTAATTTTTTGTGTCCTTTAATATATAACATAATATGATTTTCAAACTATATACTATATAATATAAAATTTGATATATACAGTGTATAATAAAATTTAATACATATATTATATAACACAATCTTTATTATATAAAATATATTATATATACATATAATATATTTTTTATATAATTTTAATATATATATATATATATATATATGTGTGTGTGTGTGTGTGTGTATATGTGTATATATAAAACAAAGCAAAAGTTGTAATAAGAGTCAACTTAGCTTAGTGGCAAACTGTCACTTCCACACATAACAGTCATGGTTCGAATCTACTTAGTGGCGAAAAATAGTATTTCTACGAAGTGCTACAAAATTAAAAGTGTTACATAAGATTCATATAAACACTTTAGAAGTATTTTTTTTAAAGTGTTACATAAGGGGGGTGTCCCCAATCATAGACTTTGATGGAATTTAGAATTCCATGACATTGTGGGTGTCCTCAATTTGGAATCTTATGGAATCCATAAAATCTTGGGGTCCTCAATTTGGATTTTAAAGGATTCCATGAAAATCCTAGTATCCTCAAATATTCCATTAATCTCATTGATTTCTTATATAAATGGATTTGAATGGATTTAGGTGGAATTATAAACTATATTTGTGAAGGAAAAAATCCACATAAAATCCTACCTTCCCCCTCGGATTTCAAAATCAAATTTTCCACAATAATAAAAAGAAAAGATTGTTTACGGAAAAAAGGAAAAATATAAAAGTCTTCGTATCTTTTCGCGTCATCTTCTACTCTCAAACTTTCTACATAAGTTCAACATCCAGTTCATCCGATATCATCATACGGTGGCGCTTTGATAAGGTATATGCTTTTTATTTATCAAAAGTTTTCATTCATTTATTTGTAATTTTGAATCGATTCAGTCTGTTTCTTCATGGTGATGATAAGTTTTGGTGTGTTTGTTATAATATTTTAATATTTGTTTTATAGTGGCATCTCATACATTGAAGAATGAAAGATTAATCCAAATTTTGGTGTGTTTGTTATAATATTCTCCACAAATTGCTAGGTTATGGAATTTCTGAATCATGATGTACTTCCAGCAATTAGAACCAAAATTGTCTTTGGAATTTATTAAATATTAAAATTTATCTTTCGATCGGTTTGATTTATTTGTTTTATCAAAATCTTCTATTTGCGTGTAATATATTCACGACGAGTGTATATATAATAAAGTTTAAGTATTTATATAATAAAATATTTGATATCATACAAGTGAACATGTATTTTGTTAATCATATACATTATTTATAGAATCACTCAATCTACAAATGATTTAATCGTTAAAATTGATTGACAAATTTATATAAAAGTTGAAAATATTCAAATAATAATAATAATAAATCATATCAATTTCCATTAGATAAAATTGTTGAAGAGTTGTGCTGAGAATATTGGTTTTTTTTGTTTTGTATTTTTTTATAATATTTTTGTTTGGCTTGCCGTCTCAAGTTACAATGATGAATGCTAAGTTGTGAGGCATTTACTATGAGGAAATTGTGATCATTAATGTTGTTGTTTGTTGAATAATAATTTTAATAATAGTTATTTTTGTTAAACATAAAAGTCATCATGGTATGCTTTGTGTATTACTCATATATATTATGTAAGCATGACATTATGTTCCAACTGTAGATTTTTGTGATGCCACATGTCTTGATATATGCCTTTACTTTGGTAGTGATAATACTAATTGGTGATTCGCAAGGGAAAAGTAGAAATGGATATAATTCTTGGACTGTAGAAGAGAGCTCTTTGTTATTAGAGCTTTTGGTTGATGCTGCTAATCGTGGATGGCGTGATAGTAGTGGATTGATAAGTAAACAAACAATTGAAGCCAAAATAGTTCCTGTATTAAATGCAAAGCTTGGATGTCTAAAGACATATACTATGTATCAGAGCCGATGGAAGCATTTTAAGCAAAAATATCAAAAATATGCTGAGCTTATGAGATTTAGCTCAGGTTTTGGGTGGGACTCAGTTAATAAAATGTTCACGGCTACTGATGAAGTGTGGAACAACTACTTTGAGGTAATATTGAGTAAGTTTTTCAAAATAATATTAAATATGTACATAACAAAAAATGACATACTAATTATTGTGTGCTTCTGATTTGTTGTCTCATCCTACTCATAAGAACCTTCGAACTGATATCTTTCCGGACTATGAAGATTTAAGAATAGTTGTTGGCAATGCAACTGCTACAGGGAAAAACTCAATTGGGTTGGGTGATGAATCAGATGCAAGAACATATGGAGTTGAAGAGAATACTCACCCTTCATGAGGCGTACATCTCAACTCAGCAAGCACAATCAAACAATGTTCCACATTATGAAAATTACACCTTTTCCCCACCTATAGTGGAAACTAGTAAGGAAGCTCCATCAGGAAATAATGGTTCAAAAAAATGAACTAGAAATGAATATGAAGATAGTTCAAAGTCAACTAACAATGTGTCTCGAGCTGACTCCCAATTGAAGATTGCTAGTGGCATGGATTCTATTGCTGAAATTGCAACTGATATTCGAGGAATGTTGAAGTTGATGGAAAAAAGGGAAAAAGATAGAGAAAAATATGAAATAGAGAAAAAGGAAGCAGAGGAAAACAATAATATATGGAATGCTATCAAAGAAACTCCAAATTTAGATGACCGTACACGTTATAAAGCATCTGCATTCATCCATAAGTTTGGAATGAAAGAAGCTTTTCTGAAAATGTCACTTCAAGAGCGTCAAGAGTGGATGAAGTTTAATATGGAATAAGTCTTTGTTTCATTTAACATAATTTACCGTCTTTCTTTATCGTCATGAAAAAAATTATTTTTTGAATTCATTGTTGAACCTTGTTTTTAGTTGTCATGGTGGTGTGAAATTTACTTGGAATATTATTATTGTTTTTCTTATGATTGAACAGCTTGATAAATAATACTATTGCATTGTTTATATTCTATGGATGTGTTGGAGTGGTTTTTCGTATTTTTATCATGATAACAACATATAATTGTCTTTCTAGGTTGGAGAAAAATGAAAAGTGAAATAAGACAAGAATATGAAGAAGAATTCTATGAGACTCTCAAGTTAGTTTTATTATCACTTCAAACAAAAAGTGTTAAATGATTGATAGTGTTTATTTATGGGGAAAGTGTATTGAACGCCCTATTCGTAGACCAATAAGTACTATTGGATCTCGATTATATAAACAAAGTATTGAAGGAAGATCCTATACATTTTAGACAAATATATAGGATGTACCCTGAAGTTTTTCTTAAGCTCTGCAACATACTTAAAGAAAAACACACCTCTCTGAGATACCCTGGATATTTGTGTTGAAGAAATGCTTGCCACTTTCTTACTCACGGTTGGTCGAATAATCGGTATTGTGTTACTCGAAAGGCATTTGGTAGAGCACATTCTACTGCTAGCAGAAATTTTAACAAAATTCTGAAGGCTTTAAACACAATTGCATCTATTATGATGGTCAAACCTGGAGTTGTAGTACCAAGCAAAATAAGAGAAAGTACAAGATTTTATCCTTATTTTAAGGTAATTATTCAATATTCTTAAAAATATTTACTTGTTATTAATATTTAATAATAATATCAAAATATTGTGTGAAATATATTTTGGTCACTAGGATGGTATTGGAGCAATTGACGGTACACACGTACCAACTATAGTATACGGGCGAGATGTGAGCTCCTACCGCAATCGCCATGGAATAATATCACAGAATGTATTGGCAGCATGCACTTTTGATTTAGAATTTATTTATATTCTTAGTGGATGGGAAGGTTCCGCTCATGATTCAAAACTATTGAACGATGCATTAACAAGAAGAAATGGGTTAAAAGTTCCACGAGGTAAACATTGTTACTTTTTATTCATTTTGTTTTGTAGTTGAACTGCAAGTTCTTTTTTTAAGGTATGATTTATTTTTCTTGGCTCAAGTTAATATTATATTTGTTGATGTGATTTATATTAGGAAAAACTTTTTTAGTGGATTGCGGATTTCCAAATCGACGTCAATTTTTGGCGCCATTTCGAGGTGTGCAATATCATCTCCAAGATTTTGGTGGGGAGGGTCGTCATCCTGAAAATGCCCGCGAACTATTCAACATGCGCCATGCTTCCTTGAGAAATGTGGTTGAGAGAATATTCGGCATATTCAAATCACGATTTGCAATTTTTAAGTCGGCACCTCCGTTTCCATTCAGAACGCAAGTAGAATTAGTATTGGCTTGTGCGGGACTTCATAATTTTCTTCGTAAAGAGTGTCATTCTGATGAATTTCCTATTGAACCAGATGATGAAGATTCATCTCAGCCATCTTTATTAACCAAAACTGAAGATGAAGTTGATGTTCTCCAAACTCAAGAAGAACAGAGAGAAAATGCAAATGAATGGAGAAATAGCGTAGCTCAAGAAATGTGGAGTGATGTCTTAAATGAAGAGAATAGAGATTGATTCAAAAGACCGTGATTTTTTTTTTTTTTTTTTTTTTTTGCAAATTTAGCAAACTTTTTACCATTTGAAATTATATATTTGTAGATAAGTTTGTAGAACTATTTTATTCTTTTTTTTTCTTGGTAAATGACTTTGTTTGAATATTTATATTTCTTATCATAGTTTTTTTGGTACCATTTCTTTTAAATTTTATTTTATGATCATGAAGTTATGATATTTCCATAAAACCCATTAATTCTATGTTTGAGGACATCCAATAAATTCCATCAAAATCTATTAAAATCCATACAATTCTACGTTATAAAATTCCACTGAATTCCATTAGAATCTGATGGAATCCGTGGAATTCTCTAAAAATCCGCGGAATTCTAACATTTTAAGAATTCTTCAAATTCCACGGTTGGGGACACACCAAATATAAGATTCATAAGTAACACTTTAGAAATATTGCTTCAAAGTGTTACCAATTGAGAACTTAATGTAATACTTAGAAAAAGTGTCACTAAAAGATGATAAAAGTGATACCTTAGACTATAGGTAGCACGGGCAAGTGCAGCACCATAAAAGTGCTACCTATTGTCTATAGCAACATTTTATGGCCATTAGGTAATATTTTTAGGGTGTTACCTAATATCATTTATGTTGTAGTGATAAACGGGATAGTAATTTCTCATTCCATACCCATCTCAAATCCAAAAAATAATTCTCATACCCGTCCCATTAGGGTCTGGGTCGATGGTGTAACACAAATTTCTTATCTGCAAATATTTATAAACAAGAAAAAGTAATACAAATAAAATATATTGAATCAAATGAAGTAAAAGGAGTACAATTCTTAAGAATCCTCTGATTCTTCTCTTTCAAGATGATATTTGAATATTCGAAGGTAGATTCGTCACTTGATTTCCTTCGAGCTTGAATTTGAGCCGGAATAACGTTAATTCGAGGGCTTGATAGCTTAATCCCGAATTAAACGCTGAATTTGAGTCGAATCCGCGATGAACGCCTTGAATCGCGCTTTGAACACCGTGGACTTCTTTGGATTTGGACTTCTTGATTTGAGAGAATTCGCCTTTGCTTGGACTTCTTCTCTAGGATTTTTTTTGGTGTCTTTGAATTATGAAGAGGACCCCTATTTATAGTTGTGGAATAGGAGTTCTTGCCATAATTACTTAGTTGAAGGACACGATTTGATTGGTCCTTGAGGATTTGATTCAATTTGTTGTCATATCCGGAAGATGTGATTTGAGTTACCAAAATGATGGTATTCTCTTCCATAATTGACGAGATATTATCTTGATTCCCAAGATATTGAGATTTGACATTTGGCAACTTTTGATTGGCCAATAAATTATATATTAAAATTATCAAAATTAACTATTTATTTTTAAGAATTAAATTTGAATAGATTCCCAAAATATAAATAGAAAATATAAATTAATTTTTAATATGTTATTTTCCACGTGTCGTCATTTAATTGGACGTGAAATTTAATTATCTATAAATGTCCCATCGAGACTTGTTTACTTTCTGGACGATTTGTCTTGGAGTGAATAAGTCGCGACATATATATATATAATATATATATATATATAGGGTTATATGAGACCACTTCATAAGGTAAGTCCATAGGGACCAATCCTAGCCATATATCTAATTTTTTCAAGGTCACATTTAAGAGGCAAAATTACAAATTACAAGCTAGTTAATTAAACACAGGGGTAAATTAGTCATCCTCTCAAAGCAATATTCATGGGATTCACGTATTCAATTCACGCAATTTCCAAATCTCAAAACAAAATCACGTAACAATCCTCCTCCTTCTTCTTCCTCCTTCTTCTTCAATGCACTACTTTGGGAGAAATTCTTCATCTTTCTTCTTCAACGCATTACCGTGGTGGAAAAAGTTGCGGACAATTCGCCATAGTTGTTAAAACTCGACTACAGTTCGAATGTTGCTTATGAAGATGTAATTTGTTGCTTGTATAGATGTGTCATGGTGCTTTTAAATATATTAACTACATGAGCAAGAAATCCATACTACATAAGCAATAAGTCTATACTACATAAGCAACAAATATATACTATGTATGCACTGTTACATTAACTAAATAAGCAAGTCATAAGCAACAACCCCATATTACATAAGCAACAAGCCTATACTACACAAGCAACGAATATACACTATGTATGCACCACAATTGCATTAACTACATAAGCAAAATCATAAGCAACAAACTCATACTACATAAGCAACAAGTTTATACTACATAAGCAACGAATATACACTACGTATGCACCACAAATACATTAACTACATAAGCAAGTCATAAGCAACAAACTCATACTACATAAGCAATAAGCCTATACTACATAAGCAACGAATATACACTACACACACATGCATCACGATACATTAATCGCATAAGCAAGTCATAAGCAACAATCCTATACTACATAAGCAACAGAGAATTTTTTTTGAAATCAAACGCATCAGAGAGTGTGCGTGAAAAGTGGGTAAAATCACGTGAAAGAGGGAATGAAATCTTAAGAATCGATTAAAGTGCCAAAATACCATCCTACCCTTTTTAATTACAAACAAAAAAATAAACATAAAAAAGCCCTAAAAATTTTCTGACCACCCAAAATTGTTGATCTGGTTAGGATGTGTCTCACGACTTTCTCACCCCAAATCTTAGGACCTTTTTGATTCATATCCTATATATATATATATATATATATATATATATATATATATATTTGGCTTCCAATAATTGGACTTTGTAGACACGCATATAAGCTTTTGGGCTTGATATTGGACCACACATTAGACTTCTAATGCCTTTCTTTTTGCCGGACATTTATTGAGCCCACAAGGGGAGAATCAACTTGCAAATTCGTGACTCGGGGTGTCCACGTGCAAATTAGGATTTGGACTAAAATTCTCACCCCAAATAAAGTCTTTGACTCTTTCCATCTTTTTTGATTTTCTTTTCTTTTTCTCAATGGAAATTCAGCGGGCCCCGCATAGTTAATTAAACAAATTGATGCTCTGTTATTTATCTCCTAGGCTTGAGCAAGTAGGTAGCAAAACTTACGAATTTCCAATTAGAAACCCACCTCTTGTTGCCCAAGTTGCAGATTTTGGAAAATTTCCTTTAAACAAAATTTGGCATGATTTTCTTTCCTTTGGAAGTAAATTTGCATGGTGCAGGGAACTTTTTCTTTTCCATGAATTTTACAAAACTTGAATTGCTATATCCAAATTGCCGACTCGGTGAGGCACTCAGCGACTTATTTCTTCTTCCCTTTTTTTTTTTTTTTTTAATTCATCAAGGCCCAGTTTTACTTGAAGTATACCAACTCGAAGCCCCAACTTAAAAGGAAATATCAATCTGCCTTTGGTTTTTTACGGGCATGAAGGGAACAAAAGATTTTCTTCCGATTTTGAAGCCTCGACTCAGCGTATCGTTTCCGATTTCTCGTGGCAAATCTTACTGATTTTCTTATGAAATCTCCTTTATATATATATATATATATATATATATATATATATATTTTTTAGCCACAAGTTGGAACAAAGAATGATTTCCTTTTGTGCCAAACCAAATTTTTTTCTATATAAGGTGGACACACGGGCACAATTTTACTCCACCATGCAAAGAAGAAATCAGCGACAATTTCTCTTGTTCATCTGCGGCTCTAGAGGAATTCCAGCAATTAGTTTCTTTCGTGCTCTTTGGTTTCATAGTGATTAATTTCTGTGGCTTCAAGGTGCGAAGATGTATCAATCCTCCAAATAATTGTTACAATTTGGATTGCACACCATCTGTTTGTCAAAAACACCCACCCACTTTCTTACTTCTATTTTTTTTTTTTTTTTTTGGTATTCGTACAAAAATTGGATATGCATGCTTAATACTTGAGGTTGTACAAAAGTAGTAATCACCAATTAGTGATTTAGCAAAAGGCTGTAATGCCACCAAACCTTTTTTTTTCTTTTTGTTTTTGCAGAGGCATGTTCCTTGCGTTATTGTGAGAACATAATACTAATCACCAATTAGTTATCCAAATTTATGTCAAACACCAATTGATTGCCTTCTTTTGTTCATCGCAGGAAAACAAATTAAATATCAGTCTTCTTCGCAATCGACTTTGAATATTCCAACAGTAAGATTTAACATATCATTCTGCAATTTTCAATCACGACTCTTATGCTCTTTTTTTTTAATCATTTCTTGTATTTTGATAGATTTCGCGATGGTTTTCTTTAAAGATGATTCTTCACCATCCGGCGTTCAACACTTGATGATTCTCGATGATGAAAGTTAATCCATCGACAAGGGTACTATTTTGGCGGTTTTCGATCCCGTTGTTGGACGATATGCGACGGCATGGCCAAGGTTGACGAATCCGTCTTACTTAGAGGAGTGGTCAAAGGAGATTCGTTCAAGCAAAACTTCCAAAACATGGACTTTGCAAGCAACACATCACCAACAATCGATCGAGTCAACTTCGTTGCCGACATTGGGCCGCCACATCATTATGGTCAAGCCAAATGGGGTGACGACATCAAATTCGCCGGTGAGTTCCACTACATCAAAGGCTATTGGGAGTGGACCGAGGACATCCTTAGTCGTTGCAAGAATAGTCTTCAAAAGGTGAAAATCTATGATGCAGTGTATGCTTCGCTCTTCACGTATGACAACAACTCCAACATAATGAGGGCGTTTAGCGAGGCGTGGTGTCCGTCTACGAATACCTTATTGACTTCCTTCGGAGAGCTCTCCATATCTTTGTGGGACTTGCACACTTTGGCGGGTTTGCCCATAACCGGATCCCTTTACGATGAAGTCGTCCCATGTGCCAAAGAACTCACCGATCTCGATGAGGCGGCAAGTTGATTTCTCCTCGCTCTTTGCGGCTACTTACTCCATGCTTATCATCATCATCGAAAAATTGTAAATGGTGGTCAATCTTCTCAAGTGCCTATCAATGAGTGGGTTAGATTCTCGTCCAAAAATTTGACAAAGTATAACAAACCTCCTCCTCGCACGAGAGAAGAGAGTCGCCGCCCCAAATCGACTTACAACCCACTTGGCAACTTAGACGTCCATGGAGAATGGTCCCGTGCGGAGAAGGCTTCTTTTTCAAAGATCAACATCAAAGAGAGCTTGAGAGAAGAAACATATTTGGCGGCATTCCTCGCGTGTTGGCTCTACGTGTTTGTTCTTCCAAACGATGATATCAATATGATACGCCCCAAAGACACCTTCAAGATAGGCGGGATCATGGCGAAGGGGGCGAACAGTGGGCCTTGCGGTTCTTGTCTTGGCAAGCATCTACAAGGGTTTGAACAAGATTACGGGTTCTCCGAGACCATCTCGCGTATATTCAACATTCCCCGTCCACTTCGTTCATGGTTGGTTGGTGCATTACTTCAAAACTCATCATCAAGTGTGGCAAGAAGTACGCGGCCCTAAGATGACGACTTTTTCTGGTGAAGGAGGCGCAAAGTACTATGATCCTGCAAACACTCGCAAGCGGATTCACAAGGGAGAGCTCGTTTCGTTGACTTGCACCATGATCACCAAGAAGAAGGACTTTACATATGTTGATAATGGGAATGCAGAAGAATTCGAGCGGAACTACTTCCTTGCAATTCGTTCAAACTATCTTCCTTTGCGGCAAGGTGGATATTTCATTGTTGAACCTTATAGTCCCCACAGGTTCAGTCGCCAGTTTGGATTTTATCAAGTGGTGCCCGGAGTGCTTCTCTGGATGAAGGAATTCACTATTGGCGTTTATGCACATTGTCCAAGACCTTTTCTAAGGCGTGTCTGCCTTGTATGCCCCCAAATGCAAAGAAGTTCTCTTCTGAAGGTTACAAAACATGGTGGAACAAAGTCCATGGATGCTATTTTCAAGAAAATATCGCAAGATTGATCAATATGGAGCAAAGTGATGAACTGCCCAGAGGTACAAAGCCCAACAATGCTCCCCCTGCCAACGAGTGTAATGCTCAAGCTAACAAAAGAAAGAGCACTTCTCATCCCGCAGAGGAAAGTAGTAGTAATGTTGATCGTCATTGAAAGAGGTCCAAGAAGGATTATGGATCCTTGCCATCATAGGGTGTTGATGATATTGCAGACCATCCTCTTCAAATTGAGACTTTTGCCGAAGAGGTTATTTTTTTACTTACTTATTTTAATTAAATCTCTCTTTTTCTTTTTATTTTTTTAACTTAAGCACGTAATATTTCGGTTGGAGAATGATCTTGTCAACATTGATGATAATGAGTCACAAGGAAGCCAAAGGTCGATTGTGAGGCTTGACGAATTGGCTAGGAATTCCACGGTTGACGAGACAACACGAGAAGAGACGCGCAACTTGGCTAAAGCTACAAAGACACCTCATTGTGCGGTATTCTCGGTGTTTGAAGGTGGGAAGTTTTTATATAAGCACCAAAAGGAATTCCTTCAGAACATGTGGAGTGATCTTCGTGAGAAGTTAGCCAGTACTTCGATTGACTTCATTTCACCCATTAAAGAAGATGTGTTTCTTGTGCTTGAGTCCATGAAAAGCTTCAAGAGTTTTGACATCTCTCACTTAGAAGGATTGTTGGAAACGCTTTTTGCCCAGACTGCTGCATATGATGAGGCAAGATCAATATCTTCTGAGAAGGGATCCAAAGAACTTCTTGCCCGACAATTAAGTGAAGCTAGAGAACGTTTGCATGATGCGAAGACCAAAGAGAACAAGGAGTTTGCCCAAATTATGTCAACCAGGGATGATTTGGAATCCATCAAAAAGGAGATTGACAGTTTGCAGAAACGGAAGAAGAACTTAACTGCATCATTAAAGCAACAACAAGAACTTCTTCAAAGTGCTCAAGCTGAGATTTTTGATATTGAAGAGGAGATTACTGCCATCGAGAGTATTTCCCCACTGAGTGATGAAGCGGTTGAAAGCTTGAAGGTTTCAGCATTACATTTGGAGGCCGCCAAAGAAGAGTTGAAGAATCTGAATCTCTTTGCTTAGCATTTCCCTTTTTTTTGTAATAAATAACACTATTATTGAGACTACTTAATAGAAATATTGTTTTTCTTTCTACTCTGCAATCTTTCAAGTGCATTTATTTTGCCGTAGCCTTTTCTCATTTTTTTCCCTTTTTTTTCAACTCTTTTTTTTTCTTTTTTTTTCTCTTTTTTTTTACACAACTACTCATGACAACAAAACTCAATTCAATATAACTCATGACTGAACTTAGAATAAATCTAAGTTGCCTACGTACCCCAATAAGGGGATCAAGTCATAACGTAGTTCAAAGAAAAATTATTTTTGAAGGGGGGGTACACGGTTTATATTTAAGCGGGCCAGGAGTATCCATTTCTTAACCACCTTGGACTATGTGGGGTATTTAATTTTTAACCACATAAAATACCTATAGTGGAGTAAATTAACACTTTAGCCACATGTATTTACCTTTGGTGGGGTATTTAACTTTTAACCATTTAAAATACCTTTAGTGGGGTAAATTAACAGTTTAACCACATGTATTTACCTTTGGTGGGAAAGTTAGCAGTTTAACCACATACATTGCCTTTGGTGGTTACCGTTCACAGTTTATACTCATGCGGGTCAGGAGTAACATGTAGTTTAAGCTCGTGCGCCAAGGAGTTTTTTTTTCTTTTTTTTTTATTTTTCTTTTTTTTTACCTCAAGGATAATATCGTTTTAAGAATTTCCCATTTATCGGGCCAATTCTTAATCCATCCTTAGCAACCAATTTATAAGCACCATTTGTGTATGCTTCTTTGATAACATAGGGACCATCCCACTTTGGTGTGAACTTATTTCCAATTCGATGGGTTATAATGATGGGTCTTCTCACCGCAAGAACCCAGTCACCAACTTGAAAGGAGCACGACCGCACTTTCTTGTTGAATGCCTTAGCAAGACGAGCTTGATAACATTCGAGTCTTTGTTGTGCTTCTAACCTTTTCTCATCAAGAGCTTACAACTCTTCAAGGCGTAAGCGTGCATTCTCTTCTTCATTA
Organism: Rehmannia glutinosa; assembly: GCA_016081115.2. Lineage (NCBI taxonomy): Eukaryota > Viridiplantae > Streptophyta > Magnoliopsida > Lamiales > Orobanchaceae > Rehmannia > Rehmannia glutinosa. The sequence goes on along the minus strand of CM071926.1, from coordinate 46,331,374 downwards.
ACCTTTCTTGTATGGCTATTCGCAGTGAAGGAATTTGTTGCTCAAGAGGAATAATAGCTTCAACACCATACACCAATGCATAAGGAGTGTTTTGAGTAGGCGTCCTATAAGTGGTCCTGTACGCCCATAATGCTTCTCTCATTCGTTCGTGCCAATCTCTCTTCGACTTAGCGATCACTTTCTTCAGCAAATTACATAAAGTTTTATTAAATGCTTTGGCAAGGCCATTTGCGAAAGAGCATTGTACATGGATCGACTTTCTTTGCTTGAAGCCAAACTTCTCGCAAAGGTTATCTATCGCAGTGTTGCAAACAGGCTTCCCATTATCAATGATTATATATCTTGGAATCCCATTGCGATAAATGATGTTGATACGAATGAAGTCAGCAACATTTTCTTTCTTGACTTCTTTGAGAGGTATCACTTGACCCATTTAGAAAAGTAGTCGATTCGCGCCAAGATGTACAAATGTCCACCGAGAAGACTTTGTCATTGGTCAAACTACGCCTAAGCCCCAAGCATCAAATGGCCAAGAAGCAACAAGAGGGTGTAACGGCTCGTGGTTGGTGAATAAAATTCTCGTGGAATTGACAAAGCTTGGCATCTTTCCACATAATCCATGCATCCCTCACCGTTGTCGGCCAATAATAGCCCATTCTTTTGATGCGTATGTAACCGGGCCTGACGATGAGCACCACAAACCCCGAGTGAGCTTCTTCCATGGCTTGGATGGCTTTATCATCACCTAAACACCGCAAAAAGACTCCATCAAATAAACGTTTGTAAAGTGTGCCTTTGTAATAGATAAAGCGAGCCGCACAACGTCGGACGTCAACCCTTTGTCGCGGATCATCAGGTAGCTTCTCATACTTCAAATAATCCACAAATATTTGACGCCAATCTTCTTTCTCAATTTCGAATACCTCAACAACATGATTTTCTTCTTCATTACCACAGTCTTCTTCCTCAAAAATTGGAGGCACCACCCAACTTTGGCATATCGGTACGCGAGCTTCAACTTCAGGCTTGAAGATTGTAGAAGCAAGTTTTGCTAAAGCATCAGCTTGTCTATTATCCTTCCTTGGGATATGTTCAATTGTCACATCTCCAAGCCACCCAATGAGTCTCTTAGCATAATTAACGTATGGGAGTAGCTCGGGCTTCTTCACTTCATATATTCCAAGCAATTGATTAACCACCAATTTGGAATCTCCGTACACATCCAACTGTAATTGCTTTATATCAACTGCCATTTCAAGTCCAAGGATGAGAGCTTGATATTCAGCAACATTATTTGAGCAATTTTGAGTTAAGGTGAAGGAGTAGGGCAACACTTCTCCGTCCGATGTAACGAATATGACTCCAGCACCGGCTCCTTCTCTATAGGAAGCTCCATCAAAGTACATCTTCCAAGGGGGAGTAATTTCAACTACAAGTACATCTTCATCAGGTAATTCATCCGACAACTCCCACTCAGCAGGGATGGGATGATCAGCCAAGAAATCCGCCAAAACTTGCCCTTTTACAGCCTTTTGAGGAACATATATGATCTCGAATTATTGCAACTGAAGATACCACCTTGCAAGTCTGTCCGAAAGAACCGGCCTCGTCATGACATACTTTAGTGGGTTTGCTTTTGAAACAAGACGAAAAGTGTGAGCTTGAAATTAATGCTTCAATCTTTGCTTGTAAACTTTTGAGTTCGTGAATATCGCGAGGTCCAGGCATCCTTACTATCGCATCAATCTTTGCTTGCTCAATATCGATACCTCTATGATGAACTACAAACCCAAGAAACTTTCCAGAGTGGACACCGAATGCACACTTCAGTGGGTTCATCTTAAGTTGATATCTCCTTAGTTTGTTCAAAAATTTTTCTCAAATCAAGGAGGTGATCTTTTTGCTTCTTAGATTTCATGACCACATCATCGACATAACACTCAATGTTTTTGTGAAGCATATCATCGAAGATTTTCTGCATGGCTATTTGATATGTAGCCCCAACACTTCAAACCGAATGGCATCACTTTGTAGCAAAGATATACCTTTTGGGGTACGAAAAGGTCATCGAACTCTTCATCTTCCGAGCCATACGTATTTGATTGTATCCAGACAATCCATCCATGAAAGATAGTGCTTCGTGGCCGTAGTGGCATCAATCATGAGTTCGATTATGGCGGTGGAAAATCGTTTTGGGACACGCTTCATTTAAATCTCTAAAGTCAATACAAACTCGATTTGACCATTCTTCTTCCTTACAGGACAATGCTCGAGATCCATGTAGGGTACGTGACTTCTCGAATAAACCCAGCTTCAATGAGTTTGTTTACTTCAGCTTCGATCAATGGAACCAAGTCAGGCCGAAACCGTCATTGAGCTTGCTTAATTGGACGGATCCCTTTCTTAACGGACAAATGATGTACTGCTACTTTTTGATCTAATCCAGGCATTTCTTTGTAGGACCAAGCGAATACATCCTCGTACTCCTGAAGCAGTTCAATATATGAATTTTCTTCATCAATTGTCAACAATTCACTGATGTAGATTGGTCGTGGATTATCAATATCGCCCAAATTGATTTCTTTTAGTTCGTCGACTGTGGCTTTGATCCCTTCTTCAAGTTCGGGAGGAGCATCTTCGGCATCTTCTTCTTCCCCTTCTTCGCTCAATGTGATATGGTATGTTGATGCCACACTTTCTTTATCATCTTCATTGTCTTGAGGCCGTGTGAAAACAACAGTTTGAAATTTGGCTTTCAAGACTTCTTCACAAGATATAAGCAAAGTATTTTGTCGCTTCATGTGAGACGGAATCAAACTTCGAAGCTCTTGAGTAGCCTGTGACTTTCTGGCTCTTTTCCGTTGCTTTGATGTTTTAGAGACGTCCAACCTTTGATGGATGGTTCCTTTTCTCTTCAAGTTTTGAATGGGGCCAAGTCTATCAAAGACTGATATTCATTGCACCTTCTTTCCATTTTTGTCAAAGGCATCCTCCGTCGATGAAAGTTCTCCTTCAGACACATAATTGACGTTGGCTCTTCTAATGGCTATTCGAATGGGAGTTGGTGCCACAAATCCAACACCTGTTCGAATATGTCCACTTTCTTTCGACATCTTTTGGGTCTCCTTAGCTTCAGAAGGGAGCCTACCCAAGGTGGAATTCTCTTGTGGGTTATACCCAACTTTAATGAGAAGATTGTAAGCTTTTGGATCAAAGCACTTCGCATCTCAGAGCTCTTCTCCATGGTCAGTCTTAGGTCCTTCAGTTGGGCGGACAAACTTATCGAGTGGCTGGAGAGATGGTTTCTTGGCATCAAGTTTTGTTAAAGGGAACATTAATTCCTCCAAAGATCCATCGTCATCACGACTTGTAAAAGCACTCTTCACTTTGCTCTCTTTGACTTTATCATCTTGATGCTTCGATGGATTTTCATTAGCCTTGATTGATCAATATCTTCAAGTAGTACTTGCATCGGTAAAATATGACTCGCTTCGTGAAAGGCTTGTCATCTCCAAGAACCTTTCTCACCAGACCATCTTTACAATACTTGAAACATTGATGCCAAGTAGAAGGAACAACCCCAATATCATGTAGCCACGGACGTCCCAGAAGCATATTGTAAGAAGTTTATCATCTATGACGTGAAACAGTGATGTTGAGGCCATGTCACCCATTAATAACTTCAATCTTATAATGTCGAGAGCCATTTGCCCCCCTTGGTTGAAGCCTTGGATCATCAAACGACTATTTGTGAGTTCATCCATGGGGATCTCCAACTCTTTTAGCGTCATTTAACGATAAGATATTTACCACTAAGCCTCCACCAATCAAAATTATATTCACCTTTCGCTCACGAGTATAGCCCACAAACAACAAGTATGTTGTGAGGCTTGGAACTAAGAAGTAGGTCCTCATCAGTGAAGGTAATCATCGACACACAATCTTCAACAATAGTGTTAACCTCCTTCTCGAACAAACATGATTCACTAGATGAAACATGTTGCTCACTCGTCACATTACATGCAACATTTCCATCATTATGCATGTTCTCCATCGCAACATCTATGGATCCAAATGTGATGGTAATAAGATTGATAGTTGCAATATCTTCTTCAAGTGATATATTTCCTTGGCGAGACAACTACATGACTTTATCTTTGAAAATGAAGCAATCATGAATTGGATGGCCTACCAAACGATGATACTTGCAGTACTTGGGGTCATCGACTCGCCCAACTTGTTCGGGACGCTTCATTTCTGGCAACTCAATGAGGTTTGCCTTGATCTGATCATCAAATATCCCAGAGACATCAGAGTCGAGGAACGGATATTACTTTGCTTGCATCTCCTTCAGAGTCAACTTTCTTTGCTCTCTCTTTTGAGGAATATCTTTCTTTTCATTAGTCTTCGCAGTTACATTGCCCTTAAACTTGATAGGTGTTGTGTTAACTGCCATGGATTCCTTATTTGGAGCTTTAGAAGAAAACTTGCCCCCTTTCTTGGCTTCATATCGTTCTTTGGATCTTTGAGACTCTTGGATGGGTGGCCCTTCGACTCCGCTTGCGGCCATGCTTAATTCCATATCATGGGCCCGAGTAGCCAACTCTTCAAATGTCTTTGGTTGGATTCCCTGAAGAATATATCGAAGGCCCCAATGCATTCCTTGGATGCACATCTCAATAGTCGAAGCCTCTGACAATTTGTGTTTACAATTAAGGCTCAAGTTCCTCCACCGATTAATGTAGTCGATGACAGGTTCCTCCTTCTATTGACGTGTATTTGTAAGCTCGATCATGCTAACCATCCATCTCGGTGCTATAAAATCGGTAGAGAAATTCATGCTCTAACTGCTCCCAACTTTCAATTGAGTTTGATTCCAAGTCGATATACCAATCGAATGCATTGTCCTTCAAATATCGGACAAACTGCTTTACTAGGCGATCTCCATAGGTTCTAGCGTCATAGCATGTTTCAGCGAAATGAGCCATATGCTGTTTAGGGTTGCCCTTGCCACAAATTGTTGGAACTTTGGAGGTTGGTAACCAAAGCGAGGCATCTTCATGTTATCAATTCGTTGTGTGTATGGCTTAGCATAGCTCAAGGATGATTTGGCACTTCCGTCGAATTTGTCTTTGATTGTCCCTTGATAAAATCCTTCAGTTGATCAACAGGGATCAAGCCATCGGCTGAAACTTGCAATTCTTTGGATATAGATTTTCCTTTTTTAGCAGATTGCTCTTTCATAGATGTCTCTGCTTCATCACGACCTTCAGTTTGCTTTTCCATCACGTGACTCGTTTTGGCATTGTCTACTTTGTTCATCAACTTTGCGATTTGCGAGTCTTGCTCTTTGACATGATGGGTGAATCCCTCAATAGCCCTCGTCAAACTTGCGATTTTCTCCTCTAATGTCGTGTCATTTGTCACCATAGCAGGCGCCACGTTTGAGGTGAATGAGTAACTTGACGCCGAGTGAGGAGTCGATGAAGCAGACTCGTCGTTCAAATCTTGATCATCTACATTTGTATTTTCGAGAAGTGGCGAATCCTTCTCTACTATTTCGTGCAGGGGGTTCATATCACATGATGCAGTTAACTTCTTGGACATGTTCCTCGTCATGACACCAATGCTTTCGCTAATGGCTTTTGAGGAGTTTTATGTAGCACCTTTGACTACCGTCACCTTGCAATTGGCCATGATACTTGGAGAACTTGGTGAAGAGAAAAGATGGGAGGTAGAAACTGTTCCACCGGGCGTGCCAAAATTTGTAACACAAATTTCTTATCTGCAAATATTTATAAACAAGAAAAAGTAATACAAATAAAATATATGGAATCAAATGAAGTAAAAGGAGTACAATTCCTAAGAATCCTCTGATTCTTCTCTTCAAGATGATATTTGAATATTCGAAGGTAGATTCGTCACTTGATCTCCTTCGAGCTTGAATTTGAGCCGGAATAACGTTAATTGAAGGTTTGGCGGCCTAATCCCGAATTAAATGTTGGATTTGAGTCAAATCCGCGATGAACGGCTTGAATCGCGCTTTGAACACTGTGGGCTTCTTTGGATTTGGACTTCTTGATTTGAGAGAATTCGCCTCTTGCTTGGACTTCTTCTCTAGGATTTTTTTTTTGTGTCTTTGAATTATGAAGAGGACCCCTATTTATAGTTGTGGAATAGGAGTTCTTGCCATAATTACTTAGTTGAAGGACACAATTTGATTGGTCCTTGAGGATTTGATTCAATTTGTTGCAATATCCGGAAGATGCGATTTGAGTTACCAAAATGATGGTATTCTCTTCCATAATTGACGAGATATTATCTTGATTCCCAAGATATTGAGATTTAACATTTGGCAACTTTTGATTGGCCAATAAATTATATATTAAAAATATCAAAATTAACTATTTATTTTTAGGAATTAAATTTGAATAAAATCCCAAAATATAAATAAAAAATATAAATTAATTTTTAATATATTATTTTCCACGTGTCGTCATTTAATTGGACGTGAAATTTAATTGTCTACAGATGGATACTATCGTCTACCCATCTTGCTGCCATTTCTAGTACTCACGCTCATTTTAGTTGTAAAAAAGAGTTTATTATCTGGTCTTGTCAAGCAAGAGTTTGTGTTATCCAAAATGGATAGATGAGAACATTTGCATAATGATATATGTGTCTCACTGTAATTAGATGAAATTGATAATGGTAGGGTAAATATTCTGAATGTAGTGTGTCTCACTATAATATTATTTGAAAATTTGATATTTATATGACGTGAAAGTGTTTTTGGTGAAGAATAAAAATAAAAAATAAAAGGAGACATTTTCAACTAAATTATATAAACATATTTGATTTATATATATATATATATGGGATAATCACCAAAAAAAAAGGAAAAAGAAAAAAACTTTACGCCTTGAAAGTTAAAAACCTCAAATTTCCACTCGACACTATCTCATTAGTCATTAACGATTATCTATTATGGGGCATAAAGTCAAGTTTATGTTCAATATCGACTTAAGTATATAAAATAAAGTACATTATTTATATGGAGAGAGAACCGACCCGAGAGAGGCCTAAATTTGTAAGCAATTATTGAACTGCATAAAGAAAATAAACATCGTCCACAACTCTAGAGTCTAGATAAGTTTAACTTTACCTTTTAAAAAATCCAAACACAAGTATACCACCAAGTTTGACCATTCAGGCCGATTTCAACATAGGATTTAATAGTTATTTAGTTACAGCGCTTCTAACTTTTTACCCAATAAAGATGAGACTGACAACGTATTACATATTTTTTGTGGAAAACTATTATTTAAGATATCTAAAGAAAAAAATATATATAAAGAAACGTATTTGAAACATATGTTACAGTCGTTTGTTTCAATATGAATAGATTTCTGAAATTTAATAGAACTTATAAGTGGACGAATTTTATAAATCTTGAGCCTAAACTTGGAAACCCATGCGTACAAAATCTAATAAAGAGAAATAAACACTGGTGCCGTCACGGCCACACCGACCACTTTTGAGCCCAATTGATTTTTTGTCCGATCGACTTTTAACTAAACACATTCTTTTTTGCAAACGATTTTTCTTTTTATGTCTTTTTTTACAACTGTCATATATTAGTTTTTTTAAACACATTCTACATATCATTTTCATTTTGATTTTCAAGAAATCAGTTTGGCTACTCCATTTGCAATTAATATTAAATTTTAAATTTACATTATTAATCATTTGAGAAATCAGTTTGGCTACTCCCATGTTCGGTTCCTGCCTAACGCGGAGTGTTGGGGTTGGGTTTGTCCCTCCTCCCCCACAGATTAGACCATCCCCGAAAAGGACGGATGCCCCATAGTCCGAATGAAGTGTGGAGTCTGTGCCCTGGCTGGCATGTGGATATTCTGGGTAGACCAAAAGAACAGATTGTGTAAAATATTAATATAAAAAAACATGTGCCGGAATGTGTAACTTAGATTGAGATGCCGTGAAATATAAGACGATACATGATGATATATGATCCAAATACTAATGACGAAATCAATTAAAGAAGCTCGTGTATATAGCCCAAAATTGTACCTAGAAGGATCATATAGTTCATGACCTTATGACACCATAAGAATCCCACCTGTCATAAGTCTATAATACACTTTTAAGGACATTAACTTGGAGAGCCCGAATCATATGAATTTCCTACGAATTTTTAGGTTTTATTTGGATCGATGAATTTGAAGCTTTATATTTCAAATTCATTGTAACAAATTTATTGAACTTGTTTGGATAAGATCATTCTACAATGGATTTAAAATTTTTAGATTATATTTTGTGATATTTTTGGAGTTATTGTGGTGAATTTTAAATTCATACTACGTGGAGTCATTCTAAATCCTTTCTCCAAATTCTCTCATCCAATGCAACGTCGGTGAACTTTGTTTCTCTTCTTCCATTCCACCTGATTCCCAACTTCCTTGTATTCCAGTGATTATTCCAACATAGTCCCATCAATCACATCCTTTTCAAATTTTCTAATTTTTTGAAAAACTCATAAGTTTCTGGTTTTCCATAATCACCACAAAATAAACACCAACTTTATCCCTATGTAAAATAACCTATTAATTTGATCCCACATTTAAATCAAACTTTACCACCAACTTTCAAATGATGAATCTTGAACCTGGATATCACCCCAATCCATTGGACTTAACTTCCAAACCAAGACTGCTATAGAACAGTAAAATATCAGATGCTCAATAGATTCAGCTGCCTCCTCACATGTAGAACAAGTATTATCAACAGAAAGCTTTTTAGACACAAGATTGCGAGCAAGAGGCAAAAGATTATGCATACACTTCCACACAAAGAACTTTAATTTAGTTTTCTTTTAACATTGAGTTTTAAAACCTAATTCTAAATAAAAGGCAAGGCAGTGTCACTGGCACTTGATACAAGGATGTCTTCGAGCAAAGAATTCTTTTGCAAAATAGTGTTGTTTGCTGAGTTAACAGAAAACTTTCCATTAGCAGTGAAGTAACAAATCAATCTATCTCTTTGGCCACATTGAGGGATTGGAATTTTTCAACCTCAACTCAGCATCCTGCTAAAAAAATAAATTAGAAACCAAATTAGCATTCCAACAAGTTCTTACAACGTTCATCAATTCTTTAACTCCAAACACATTTCCATTAACACTTCTACCAGGCATTGGTTTAAAAGTAGGATATTTGGGAATCTAACGAGACTCCCAAATCCTAACAGATTTGCCATCTCCAATTTAATATCGGATTCCCAAAAATAAGCTATCTCTAGCTTTAGCCCAACACTTCCAGAGCCATGAATCATAATCCCTAGCAGAAGCCAAACCATCAGAATGGAAGTATTTTGTTTTGATAATTTTTCTCATCAACAAATTAGTGTGTAATCACTCTTCGCAATTGTTTGGCAACAAGAGTCTAATTAAAAGCTTGGAAGTTTTTAAACCCAAACCACCCTTCTTTTTGACAAAAGACAATTTATCCCACCGCCCAATGGATATTATTCCCTTTATTCCCAAACCGACCCAACCAAAAATTAGAGGAAAGTCGACATAAAATTTTTACAAATACCCATAGGTAAATAAGAAAACATACATGATGTATGTAGGAAGAGCATTCGTTATAAATTTTAGCAAAATTTCTTTTCCTTCAAGGCACAATAAATTAATTTTCCAGTTTGAATTTTTTTCCTAGCCTACCTCAATAACATAATTGAGTACCTCTTTTCTTAGATCTACCAATGACCATAGGAAACCCTAAATCTTTGGCCCTTTTTTGCTCCCCGGATCCCCCCCTAATCGACAAATCTCCACTATACAATTAAGAGTATTCTTAACAAACATGAGGAGTTCTCAAAGTTGATTAATTGACTAGTAGCATAACTATATCTATGGATGATCTCTTTCAAAATTCTAGCTCGAGAAATATTTGTTTCACATCATGAGCAAATAATAAATGAGAGATATCGGGGCTCTTTGCATTTTAATACCATATAAATGAGAGAATTTACGGGCTGTTTAATAAGATTAGTGAAGACCTCATACAAGATGATAAGTAGATAAGGAGAGATAGGAACTCCTTGTCTGATTCCCCTAGAGGATGACACAAAACCATGTTAGCCATTCATATTAAAAGAAAAGGACACATAATTAATACAAGTCATGATCCAATTTACAAACGACCTCTCAAAGCTCGTATTCAACAAAACTAAAACACGGACCCCTACTCCACCCTATCTAAAGCCTAAGCTATATCAAGCTTTAATGCCATAAATTTTTTATATCCCTTCCTATAATTTTTAAGAAAATGTAAACAATCATATCATATAACAACATTATTTGAAATTTACCTCCCCGGGATAAAACATATCTGACATCAATATTACACATGTGGAGAACCCTTTTCAATTTGCTGGTAATTATTTTACAAATAGTTTTATAAACCACATTACACAAACTAAATGGTCCAAAGTGAGAAATCATGGAAGGATTTGTTTATCTTAGTAATTAAAGAAATCAAAGTATGATTAAGAGTTTAAGGGTTCTTGAAAAACTAAAAAGTCCCTAATAGCATGACATATGTCTTTTTCCAAAATAGGCCAAAAAGATTGAAAGGATAGTGGAGTCAAACCATCCAAACATGGTGCCTTATTAGGATTGAATCCAAAGAAGGTTTGCTTAATTTCCTGGTCATCCACAACTCTGGTAACAAACTAATTCATTGTAGAAGTGACTAAGAGTGGAATCTCATCCAAGATAGTATTGTCTTTCACTTTGGATTAGAAGTTTAAAACAATGTTCTATAAGAATTTGTAACTTCGTCCACTGTCTCTTCTAAGAGTGATTTACTTTAAGCGACTTTTCAATTGCATTCATCTTTCTTCTTTGGGCGGTGCGAATGGAAGAACTTAGTGTTTTTATCACCCTCCTTCAACCACTGAAACCTAGACTTTTGCTTCCAAAAGTTTTATTCAAATTTATATGCCTCCTTTAAAGAGAATTTCAGAGCAGCCAATTTCACCCATTTTCTGTTCCCACCTTCTTCCATAAGATCAATCATTTTTTTTTTTTTGCATTGGTCAATAGTTTTAGCAAAATTGGACTTTTGGTTCTGGTTCCATTTCAAAAGAGCAATCCTACAATTCTTAGTTATGTTCTCGAACCAAAAATAGAGTGCCCACCATTTTTCATTTCATGTCATGTTCAATGTATCTCCCACACTTTATCAATATAAAAAAAAATTCTTGGTTTCCATCCAGATATGATTAGTATCAAAGGATAGCATATTATGATCAGATGATTGTTTTAGAACATGAATCACACTTGAATTAGCAAACTTGATCATCAGACTTGGGAAAACAAAAAACCTATCCAGTCTCTCATCAACAAAACCCTTATCTTCCATGTTATTATATCAAGTAAAGGATATCCTTAAAAAGGAAATTCAACCATCCCCATCTCTCCAATGAACTTTCCGATACTCTAACTCAACTCTTCTATTTCCCCCACACTTCTCTTCATGACAAGTAATATCATAAAAATCCCCACCAATCCACCAAAGATCCCCCCTATTTCCATTTTGCAGAGATAAAAAAATTCCAATGTTTTTGTCTCAACTGGTAATCAATACTAGCATACAAAAAATACACCACATTCTAACATCACTTCCCTCCATACAAATTCAATTTCTGTACAAAATTGAGACCATACCAAATTATGGATACAAACCTTATCAGACTAATACACAAACAACCCTCCACTTCTTCTCACTAGATCCATACAAGACCATCTATCACACATCTAAAGGTTTTTACACACTGTTGAGATATTTATTTTTGTTTCTTAGGTTTACAATGAAAGAGAAAATCAAGGAGATATTGTCTAAAAATCTTCTTCAACTAGAAAATTATAGAAGGTCCTCCCAAATTTCTATAATTCCACATACATAGCTTCATAATTCACTTGGGGCCCAATTGTGGCTAGCACCCTCCACCATCTCAACCTCACAATACCCTTCAACAAACACTTCCATTTTGGGCTTCTTATTCTCCACCATTCTAACCACTTGATCAATGTCTCCAATGCTCAGGCTTATCTTATTTCTACTAGCATATTACTTACTACTTCCTAGTTAGTTATTTTTCATTTCTCTCTTTAACTCCTTTTTTCAGGGTTTTGCCAATTCTGGCCCTATTACCCCCCTTTTCCCCAATTCACTGTTATCAAGATATGAAGATAACACTTGTAGAGGAACTCTTTCCATATCCATCGTGGTAGCAACACTAACCATATCCAATCCATCAATAATCCCACAATCTTTTTTATTTTCATCACTCACAGCCAACTTCTCAATTTGGACCTCCCTCTTGGAGAATGTCAAGAGTTACATATTCCTTCTTCCCTTTTCATTCTAACATATTCACACTCATCGCCTTTTCCTCTCCCTAAAACTAATTTTACTCCCCTTCCACTTCATTCTTCTGACCTAAATTAACTTTCCCACGGATAATCTTCACATCTCCCCCACCACATACACCAACTCTAGGCTCGTTCCAGACCCAACCCCTAAATTACCCTTCTCCTTCTGTAACCCATCTTCTACATGTAGTCTACCTTATCCTTATTCCCTTTAACTAAAGAATTAGCTCTCACTTAAGCAGCTTTATTTCACAAATCCCTTCACAGAGTCCAAGTCCCTCAACCGAATCCTAAGCTGACTATCTTTAAAAGAGCCTTTTTGCAAATCCTTCTTTCTCACATCACATCCCTTCTCTGTATGACCCACCATGCCGTAGTAAAAATAAAAGTTAAGAGGATGTTTTTATTTGAAATCCACCCATTTAGACAAACCTCCCAAAGAGATATATGTCCTAGAAATAAAGGTTCATCAAGATTGAGTGAAGCCGAAATCCTAACTCACTCCTATTTCGAGATGCCCATCTCCTAGGAGAACCACATCCAAAGCCCTAGAAAATATTTTACCAATCTTCGCCCCTATTTCCACCAACAACCAATGAAGAGGTAGATTCCATATTTGAATCAACCGATTCACCGTATTAATGATCCCATCCGACCCACAATATCTTTCTCTCACTCTCTCAAGATGAGGTGTTGATTATTGAATGACCACATATTACCTTGAAACACTCTATTTTTATCCTCCACCATCCAAAAACAAATTGAAAAAATAGTTGACACCTAACTTCTTTACCGTGAACGAATCTCGAGCAAGCCAAATAGAATGTATCGTATACTTGAGTCCAGAGTAATTTACCTTCTTGGACCTACCCACAAATCTTACCAAAAAGTCTCTTGGAACATTCAACCCGACTTAAAACATTATATGCATCAACTAATGAGGTATTCCCTTTTTTCTCCGAAGGAAGAATGAGTTTCTGCAATTTTTCCGCAATGTCAAGCACCATCTTGACTCTCCAGAAACAATCACTCCACACGTGAATCAATTCAAACTAACTTTGTAAAAACAAACATAAAGAAGGTCAAATTGCAACGACCACAAAAAAGAAGCACTAACAATAAAGACAAAAAGAAGTGGATAAGAGACAAAAAGAAACCGTAGAAATTGAAGTGGGGCAACCACTATTAAATTATAAGGAAAAACACCAATCAAAGGAAATCAATGAAACCAATAAACCAAGAAAAGCTCGAAAAACAAAGAAGATTTTCAAAATTTTAAAACAAAAGCAACAAAAAAAAGTTCTCTCCACTGCGTGCGGTTAGGCGACTAACTCGGCCTTTTACGCGACTTTCTTAGTATTTGGATTTGCACCTTCTTTCGAAAAATACTAATTTGGATGGTTTTGACTCATAGAAGCCTATCTAATGTTCCAATAATTAGATTTGACTACTGGACCTTAGGATTTGGGTCAAGCAAAACCTTTACTCCATGAGAACAAATACACCTCTCGTTAATATATCTCCTTTAGAATATTAAGAAAATGAAGTGTGTGTATTCACATATCTAACTCCTCTAAGTACACACACTTTCGAAATACACCCACACTTGATATTGTAAAAGTAGGCTATTAACTTAGTACACCTCTCCCCAATATTCTCCAATTTATCCTCCTCGTTAAACTTAATTCTTTCCCACAACATACACCATTCGATTTTACAATCAGAACTCCCATTAATCTATCTCATTTAATTGTTAGATAAATGTTTTTATCGTAATTTTGATGATTTCATATAATTGAGTTTTATACCAAAACAATGACCCTAAATGTTGTCCAAATACTTCAAAACGATTTAAACGATTTTTACTAATTTTTTGAAGTATTTCTTGAATTTTATTTTTGATAAAAATCGGACAACACTTCTGTTTTGAGGCCAATCAGTCGCCCTAGAGAGCAACTTATGCCTAGAAGAAGAAAACTGAAACAGAAACGAAACAGAAGAGAAAACGGGGAAGGCTGACCGGTGGGGCCGACCGATGTCTGGTCTTTGCAAACTTCGCAAAATTTGTTCTGTCTCATAATTTCTTGAGGGGGACCGGTCCAGATAAGGGGAGACCGGTTGGAGGATTGGTCGATCGGTCCAATCACCCATGTACTGGTCCGACCCTCTAATTAACTATGTCCAATCGCATATTAACTTTTTAAACGTTCAAATTTTCAACAGGGCAATCGGTCGACCTATAGTTTTTGATAGCAAGATTCTATCCGTTGTTGAGACATTATCTGATAAGATCTCCTTTACAATTCTTAACCATTTTTGTAGATCTTTTGATCCTTCTTTTGTAGACAAAAGTGAAAATGGATGAGCCTATGTTGGAGATCCAATCTTGAAGACTCTTCTATAAATAGATGAAGGATTTGAAGGATCAAACAAAACACAAGCATTCAAAACAACAAGAAAAAAATCAACAAACTTCTTATTCTTACTTGTCTATATTTTTGTTGTATTTTTAGCCTAAGTTTTACACTTGTACATCTTGAGTATTAGGCTTCCTTCTTGATTACACTTGCACTTTTGAGTTGTAATATTTTCAAACAAAGTGTAATCCTGATGGTAATTCTCAAATCATCCAAAACAAGAAATCCTTGTTAGTGTTCTTGTGGTAAGAACACCCTTGGTTGATTCTAGGTGTTGAAGAGCGCGGTGCTCTTCATTGTTGTAAGAAGATTGTGGTAATCTTCATAGGTGGTGTTGGAAGAAGAGTGTGGTACTCTTCAAGGTAAAGGTTGTAATAGTTTGTGTAGGTCCCAAGAGGGTGTAAGTGTAAGGTTTAGAAGGGGGTTGAATAAACCTTACCAAATTTTCGATTTAGGCCTTTTAAATCTCTGAGAGTTCTACATAGTTTGTGTCCTTGATGGACAAATCGAATTAGTCACTCAAGAGAGTTAATCTCTCAAATGATCACAATTGAGCCAATAATTAATAGAGTAACTCAACTTTGTTGGCTTTAATTTGACTCACTTTGGGTTTTGTTTTCAATGGAAGACTTAACACCCTTAAGTTTGATTAAGCAAGTTTTTATAGTTTGATTTAGTACTTATAGATTATCAATCGGATAGCAAATTTATCACAGATATAAGCAATTAAAAGTGCGAGAAATTTAAATCTTTGAAATGTAAATGACACAATAAAGTTTTTATAGAGGTTCGAAGATGGGGTAATTCTTCTACTCCTCTCTTCTCCAACTCCTGGAGGAATCCACTAAGTAATGATCGGTTTACAAAGTGGTAATGCAGTCCGGATACAAGTCTTGATCACAACCGACTTGATCCTTTGGGACTCGATGAGACGCTTGATCACTCGGTGGCTTCTCGTGCGACTCGGCTTCTTCACAGGGGCCGTTGCGCTTGCTACTACTGACTCACTTGCTTAAGCACCTTGGATTTGATCACGAAGCCCTCCAAAAGCTTAAGACTTGGTTCACCTTGAACCTTTCTACAATCCTTCTTGGAATGTAGACCCCTTGTTTTCGTATTTTCCTCTTCAATCAAGTGGTTGAAGTTGTCTTTCCTTCACGGGTAAGTGTTGGATTGATGTACTTGAGATGTAGGCTTGAGGATTGAGAATGTTTCATTTTTGATAAGCTTGTATATCTCACGTGTGTCATTTTTTTCTTCTCAAACAAACTCCTCACCTTTTATAGTGAACTTTCAAAAATTTGCCCGTTGAAGAGATAGGCTCATTTTTGAAAATCACTTTGCGATCGTTGGTATGCGATTCTTGGAATTGCCATTTCCTCGTATGAAATGTTTTTTCACCTTTTCGCAGTTCGACACGGTGTAGTGCTTCCCATTGGTTCATTTCTTTTGCACGCTTCCGGGGACCGAGCACTCCAAGAAAGGTAGTATGGAGATATTACTTGTTTAAGTAAATCTCTTGATTTACAGGCAACGGTTCTTTTCTGATTATCTCGACTTGACCGCATTTCCTTGCTTCCCCGGTGACTTAGAGTCGACTTCCAATCATTGGATGACTCTTCTCGTCACTTGGCTTGAGACTTGCTTCTCTTGAGTTGACTTGACCGATGTTCCACTCAACAGTATCTCACCGCTTCTTGATCGAGTTCCCCGTCTCTTCTTCTTTGTTGTACTCACTTGTCTCACAAAGAGAGTTTTCCTTCAAGCCTTGATTGTCTCCTTGCAAGTTGGAGCGTAGGCGACTTAACTCGCGGCTTGGCCTTTAATTGTTACAATACATTTCAAAGCAAGAATTTGGGGAGCTAACTTTCTATTCTAAGTTTTTTTTTTTTTTTCTAAGTATTACATGGCATTCATCAAAATCTAAACAATAAAATTCCTAACAATTTCCCCCTTTTTGATGATGCCAAAACTTAACTCATATAAAGATGCAAATAACAAAGATACATACAGATAGTGTATTGACATAGAATGTATGCGCATAATCAATCCCTTTTTTTTTTTTTATTGATCATATCATTCTAGTACTTAACACAATCAATTTACAAGGTGTATCGTAGTATGTAATTGTCTCCAAAAAAAATTTATAGCATTGTTACTGAGAAGACTTACATTGTATGTATTTACATATAAAATACGAAGGGTTGGACAAACAACTTCATCTCCTTTCTTTGTCTCCTTCTTTCATCTTGATCAAGATCTTCTTCTCTTCTTCTCTTCTTCTCGTCATCACCGCCTTCTTTTTCTTCTCATATGCCTTTCTCGCGACTTCATCTTTCCTTATTCTTTCTGTCTCTCCCCGCCATAGCCGAGTTTGTCTCTTGTTTTCTTCTTCTATCCTTTTTGCATACTCGGCGTTGGTTTTAGCCACTTGCAAGTTCGCCACATGGTCAAGCCCGGCCAGTAGATCCCTCCTTTCTTTCCTGGATCTACGTATTCAATGTTCTTGGGCGGAGGCCTGGTCCAAGCTTCTTCCTCCACTCAGCTGCTTTTTCCTCGCCTCTGCGGGCGTATATCTTTATCTTGGGGCCTTCTTCTTTCCAACCGAGTGCCAGGCGGAGGAGTGACCAAAGTGAGGGATCGCGGTTGTCTCATTGCCCGGCTTCTTCACATAATGTGAGACCCTTTTCCCAAGACAGTTCCAAGCTTGAGCCAAGGACATATTTGCAAAATATCCTTCGATTCGGCGTTTTGAATTCGTCAACCGATCTTGGCTCTCCGATCTCGAAATGGCATGCGTGTCTCTAACAATGGAATGCCTCCGTGTTCTTTCAAGATGTTCATCACCCTGGCATCCATTCTTCCTTCCACCTCCTTCATCCCTGCTTCAATTTCTTTTCTCTTCTCGGCCATAGATACAAAGTGTTGGAGTGGCGAGTCACGGGGAGTTTGCTTTGCTTATAATGTCACCGTGACAGGACCTGTTGGGGGTTTGTGCAATCATCAAGGTCATATTTTTGATCCTTCCCCCTCAGATTTTCCTTTCTTCGATTTCAAAATTTCCTCACCGATTTTCCCTTCTCAATTTGTTCCTTTGTCATTGCTCCTTTCTTTTCGAATTGATTTTCTTTGCTTTAAGGTATTCCTCTTCCCCTTTTTGGCATCATCAAAGGATAGAGGAACCCCGGGGAACATCTTTGGCAAGCATGAAGTCGAGTCTTCGATGGTTGAATTTTGCTTCAAGTCTGGCCTGCGTTGTATGTTGCGCGAAATTGAGGCCAGAGTAGCGTTGGATTCTCACAAAAATCGCTTCATCTCGGCCATGAGAAGGCTGAATTTTCTTGTCATGTGTTCTTCCAAACGCGTATATCGTTTGCATTACGCTCACGCAGCGGCCTTGATCTCGGCGTGTGAGCTTCGTGCATATGTTCAATGTGTTCCCGCAGACTTTGTTTTCGCATCAACAGTTTGACTCTCCACACCAAAGACTTGTTGAATAATTGTCTCAAGTATCTCACCTGTTCCACACGCATTGATTCTTCTTTGTTGCCACCATTCCCTTACCCCGACCGTGATGCCTCTCAAGTCACCGTAAGGTTGGCATCTCTGTTGTCCAGGCATATCTAAGGAGGCCTGATGCCTCTCCATTTTCTCAACTTCAAGAAATAGTGCCTTGAACACTTCTCGTACTTGGTGATTCTTCTATTGCGGTGATGGCCATACTGTACGAAATCGAAGTCACCGAACAATGGTGCTGAGTGAAAAACAGAGCTGGTGCGTGATAGCGTGCTTGCTCATTTTCGACTCTTCGTGGAGTTCTCGTATCTCCGGCGAGAAAGGAAAGATTCCACAAAGGATTCATCACCGCCATCCGGGATTTGTTCGATGATAAGCGGTGGGCGTGAAGTTCTTTTGGGAATCGATCCAAAGAAGAGCTTGAGGAGCCGGAGCAATGGTCTCTGGTTCACTGGGTTTTGTGGTGCGATGAGACTCGGCTTGCGAGCCTCAATTTGTCTTAACAACTTCGTTGGTCTCAAATGATTTCTCCTTTTGAGTAGACGGTCCTCGGCCTTATCGAGCGTCATCGGACGATGATGAGATTTCCATTGGTGGCTCATCATCAAAATTAAAGGTTTGACGAGTAGTCTTGGGATCGGACTTGCTCGTGCCTGGAACATCCGCACCGTGAGTCTTTTGGATTTGTCGGGGAGTAGACTCGCTTCTTCTTTCGCCTTCGATCCCGGAAAGGTGACATCGGGTTGTCCTGGGAATCATGAAGTGCGCTGATCTCCTTCTCGGATGGATCGATGGTTGCGGGAGGGATGTTCTCCACTTCACCAGTGTGTTACCCTGGAAGTCTCAACCTCCCGTGGGCCTTCATTTCCTCCAAAGCGTCTCTCTTCTTTGTGAGGCCTTTTGTCCTCCCTTTCGACAAAGTCACTGTCTTAGGGTCTTCTACATGGCATCCATTGGAGTCTCAACCCCATGGATTGCACTTTCATCGTCCGTAGTGTTAACTCCCGTAGGGCTTTCCTTCCTCGTGCCTCGATCGCATCGCGGCGTCATTAGCCTTCGGAGCGGTTGGCACCTCACCGAGACAGTCTCAATCGCCGAGCTTCGTTGATGGCAACTTGCTTTGTTTTTCTTGTGTTTGAGTTTTCTTGGCTTCGCCTCCTACATTCTTTGTTGAGTCATCTGCAGATCCTCCGACCTTGCTGCGGTGGAGCGATTTCCCCTCACTGCCGCACCACCGAGTGACTTGGAGTGGGGTCACTCGTCTCCAAACTCCCACAAGGTGCAAATGATGGTTCAGCCGTTGGGGCGGTGGTGGCACACCTTCAATAGGGTTGGCTCGACGGGTCCCCACTAGCCCGGTTTCATCGCCATTTCCTTATTGCCTTCTTCCGAGTTAGGGGGAAGTGGTAGCGGAACATCGGTGGCTATTTGTTGAACCACTCCCATTGGATCGATTTCGGTGTGTTCGAGGACTCTCCTGGTCCCTCCATCGGTCTTTGCTCGTGAAGGATTCTTGATTCACGCAATGCTTGCTGCATCCGCAATTCTTCGTGGGCGGCATTCTCTGTTCCTCGTCACTTTCGAGAAGACATCAAGGAGAGGATGGAAGTGTTCGTCGAGATAGGGCAGATACTTGCCTTCTCGCGTGCTTCGGCTTCTTCAGCTTGCTTTGCTCTCTCCCTGTCCTTGTAGATCTGCAGAATATCCATGCAGTTGTCTTCATCTAGAGCTGGGAGCACAGTAGATAGTCCAAGGAAATTTAGCAGTTCCTCTTCTTCTTCTATGAATTCAGGCCGTTGGAACTGTTCCCTTGACTTGCTCAACTTCCATTTTCTCCACTCACGCAGACGATTTTGGATGTCTGGGTAAGGTGGAGATAGGATCATTACATCACTATCCGCTTGAGCTGGTTCTTCTTGTGCTTCAAATGTGTGAGCTACAAATGTGTCTTGAGTTGCCTCTGCGATCACCTTCAAAGAGACTTGGCTTTTCATCTACTACATCCGAGACTCTCTTTGCTTCGGTAGTCTCCGGTATTTGTGCTAGCCGAGTAGCCGACTCAAATTGGTTTCTCCTGTTCGGATTGCTTTACAAGTCTTCTTCGTCTCTTGGTTTGTACCGGAGGGATTTACGGTTCGAGACGGTGTCCTCTCGAGTCTTGGGCGGTGGGGCCGTGCTTGTGTTTGTTTACGAGGAGCCGGCCGTCTAGGCTTGTCGCTTCTCCTCTTTTTGACGATCGAGAAGAAGGAATTTGTGAGTCCTTCTCGACCACGCCGCAGGGGCGGTGACACGGCTGCTTGGGCGGGTGACATGGCCGCTGGGCGGTGACTCTCTGCTGCGGGCGGGAGCATGTTTGGTTTTCTTTCTTTGCGCAGGGGCAAGAGATTTTTGGCATTGCGCAGGGGCAGCTTTCTTCTTGTTGGAGAGGAAGCAACAGTGTCTTGGTCACCGATTCCCCCTCACCGTGTCGCCTCTTGGCGTAAGCTCGCTTCGAGCACCAGAGAGGTTAGCTCAAACATTTTCTTGTTAACATGGAAAGCCTTCCCATGTCTAAGAGGTACTCCTTTCACCTCCAATAGCCGCCAATTACCGGCCATATCCCGAGATCCTCCAAATGACCCATCTTCTTTGAAGGACTTGTTTCCTACGTTAAGCAGATCTGCTGTAGATAAACTCAGCCAGTTTATCTTCTTTTCTTCGATTATTGCAGCCATAATAATCAATTTTGCCTTTGACATTTGGTCAAAGCCAAATTTGATGTCAATACACTTGGCAACAATGTCCAACAATTTGTGATAATCCTCCTTCCATCTCTTGTTTGTTTGTGTATATTACTTTGTCAAAGAACGTCGGGCTTGGCTATTTCTTTCCATGCTTCACCAAGTTTACATCAGCCTCCTTAATCTCGGATGCTCCCTCTGGCGGTAGTGAGCAATAATCGCCAAATCCTTGCGTGATAGTCACCGCTTCCCGTGAACAGATGACTTGATTCCTTCGTCGTGAATCTCGGCATTCACGTAGAATTGTGCGACCTCCTCCACATAGGTCATAGGATATTCCAGGCGTTAGAAACGGTTTTGATCCCGACGTTTCTAACTTCTCCGCGATTTTCTTCACCAGGGTGTCGTCGGACCTGCTTCACCATTCCGTCGAAATCCACTAATTACCGGTGTGGATTTGCTTTCCCAACTTGGTAAAGTCATAAGTTGGTGCCATTTCTTAGGCTAATTTCAAGAGAAATTCAGAATTTGATTTGAAGGTTGATAGGGTTTCGAGAGTGTTTGCCTTTGCTTTTTGAGAGAGAGAGAGATTGAACAGTTTTTAGAAGTGTGAGAGAGAAACTGACGGAAATGGTTTAAATATGGTTTATGAAAGGGCGTGCGATTTTTGAATCGTGATCGAAATCAACGGCTTGGATTTCGTGACGCATATTGAGCAGCGATTCATGTCTCGTATTTAATGCGGCAAAGATTTATATCCAATCATAGGCTTGGTGTGCAGCTTTTTTGTCTGTACACATCATCATTATCTGGGACGTGTCTCTTAAAACATTCCCGCTAAGTCAAAAACGATTGCGTTTTTGTCACTTTGCTCATAAGTTAATCGAACTTATCTCTTAGCCGATTTAACTCGCTTCTCACATTTCTCTTAGTGACTCAAATATCACCGACTTGGTATAGTGACTTTCCGATCTGATTGATTCACCGAGTGATTTTGTCTTGACTCTTTTTCACCTTCTTTCCTGTTCCATTTCTTTTCTTTGATTCTTCTGTCTCACTTAGCTCAATTAGCCCTAACTCATGTTTGAGTTCTTCAAATCTTGACTCACATAATGGTTTTGTGAAGATGTCGGCTAGTTGCTTGTCGGTTGAGATATATTCCAAGATAATGTCCTTCTTTTCAACATGATCTCTTATGAAATGATATCGACATCTATATGTTTTGTTCTTGAGTGCAACACAGGATTTTGAGTGATTGCAATGGCACTTGTGTTATCACACATGATTGGTATTTCTTTTTCTTCAACTTCATAATCTCTCACTCTTCTCATCCATAGGACTTGGGCACAACAAATGCCCTATGTGTATTCCCGCCTCACCAGAGGTGGCTATTGAGTTTTGCTTCTTGCTAAACCAGGAAATTAGTCTGTTTCCAAGCATTTGACATGTGCACTCAAGTACTTTTCTGTCCACTCGCATCCAAAGATAGTCGTAGTCCGAATAGCCAATTAGCTTGAATCCACCTTCCTTTGGATACCATAGCCCTACTTCTTGGCTTCCTTTTAAGTATCTCAATATTCTCTTAGTCATAGTCATATGGCTCTCTTTTGGAGCGGATTGAAATCTTGCACATACACCTACAAAGAAAGGTGATGTCCGGCTCTAGGCGTGAGATAGAGCGATGATCCAATAAGTGCTCAGTATCTTGTTTGATCTACGAGGCTTGCCATCCGTGCATCCATGTCCATTTTGGTGATGTGTTCATTGGTATTTTTACGAGAAGACTTCTCCTCCATACCAAATTTCTTCATTAAATCTCCGTGTATTTTGTTTGACTTATGAAGGTTCCATCCTTCACTGTTTCACTTGAAGTCCAAGGAAGAATGTCGGCTCTCCCATCATGCTCATTTCAAATTTGCTTTGCATGAGGTTTGAGAATTTTTCACACACTCTTTGTTAGTGGATCCAAAAATGATGTCATCCACATATACTTGAACAAGCAAGATACTCTTCTTGTCTTGAATTAAAGAAAAGTGTTCTATCTACTTTTCCTTTTGTGAATCCATTTTCAAGGGAGAATTGTGACAGGTATCATACCATGCTCGGGTGCTGTTTCAATCCGTCACAGGGCTTTCTTGAGTTTGTATACTTTGTCTCCAAGAGTCTTCTCGCTCAAATCCTGGAGGTTGTTCAACATACACTTCTTCTTCCAATAAGCCATTTAGGAATGCACTTTTTACATCCATTTGATATACAATGAAATTTTTGTGAGTCGCATAGGCAAGAAACATCCTTATAGCTTCCAATCTTGCTACAGAGCAAATGTTTCATCAAAATCTATTCCTTCTTCTTGGCAATATCCTTTGGCTACCAATCTTGCTTTGTTTCTTACCCACGAACCTTCCTCGTTCATCTTATTTCGAATACCCATTTGGTTCCAATAACATTTTGATGTATGGGTCTTTGTACTAATTCTCATACTTTATTTCTCTCAAACTCGATTGACTCTTCTTGCATAGCTTGAATCCAATGTGTGTCATCCAATGCTTGTGACACATCTTTGGGCTCTATTCTGCGAGATGAAGCATGTGAACATTGCTTCTTGTTGAGTTCGGATCTTGTCTTGACACCTTCTCTCATGTCTCCAATGACAAGTTCGTGGATGGTCTCTCGGCCATCTTACGTCGGGTTGAAGTAAGTTAGCTAGATTCATCGACTTGCGGTTGTGTTCTTTGTGGTCGCTCTCTCGTAATCACTCACCGTAGATTTTCCACCGCTTTTTCGGATTGGCTATCTCATCTTCTTCTCGAATTGATAATCCCCGCTTGGCTTGACCTTCAAAGATGTGGGACTCTTCTCGTGAGGTTGGATGTTTGACTTATCGATTGACTCTTCAATGTCTTCTCCATTTATGTTTGGCTCATCGAATACTACATGAATGGATTCTTCTCAGTAACCATAGTTCTTTTGTTGAGTATTACAGAGGCTTTGCTTTCACCGAGTATCCTAAGAAGATACCTCATCGCCTTTAGCATCAAAAGCCTTTAGGTTGTCCTTGCCATTATTGTGGATGAAGCATTTACATCCAAATATCCTGAAATATGCAACATTTGGTTTTCTTCCAGTCCTAGATCTCATAGGGAGTCTTTGTCACCGCCTATTTATCATACATCCGTGCGGTGTAGCAGTCGTGTTGATTGATTGCTTGACCCAAAATCTTTTTGGTAACCCCCGCTCACTAACATGGTCCTTGCCGCTTCTTTGAGGGTTCTATTTCTTCTTTCCGCAATTCCATTCTCACGTGGAGTCCTTGCTGCACGATAGTTCATGACCAATACCATTCTCAATACAATACGAGTTATTATTCCATTGACAAACTCGGTTCCTCGATCTTATTTTGATAATGGTTTGACTCTTCTCATTTTGTATCCTCTTCATCACCGTGGTAGCTTTTGTAGAGTTTCTTTCTTCTTGCACATGAATATTGTCCATGTATATCTTGAGTAGTCATCTACTACCACCAGGTGTATTTCTTTCCACTTATGCTTGCTGGTTCCACTTTGGGCCAAATAGATCCATATGAAGCGGCAATATTCTTGTTGAGGATGGACATGTCTTTTCTTTGAACGAGCGACTTGATTTGTTTTCCTTCGACATGCATCACATATACTCTCCTTCTTGTATACCGAGTCGGAAGTCCTTCCACAAGATGACTTCTTGCTAGTTTGTTAATTGTTTTGAAGTTCGGTGACTCGGCTTTTGTGCCACAACCAACTTGATTCACCATGTGCTCTTTTTTGCTAGTAGATTGTGTGTCTTTGGGTGTTGCGATTGACCAATCCACTACATACATATTCTTCTCCTCTACATCCTTGCAATACCACTTCATTTGATTCAATGCTTTTGATTTGACATATGCCCATGTTGAATCCAACATTGTAGCCCTTGTCACAAAGTTGATTGGATGCTTAGTAAATTGAAGTTTAGTCCTTCAACATATGCAACATCTGTGATTTCTAAACCATTTCTTTTGATGGATCCGATTACTCTTATTTCACCAGGAGCTTCATTTTCTCCAAATATGACTTTTGCTCCTTTGACTTCCTTGAATTTTGACAGATTTCTCTTGTTTCTGTCATATGTCCGGAATGACCCATCCGTATGTACCAGGTTCCTTGGCACTCACTGCTCCTTGAACTCGCAATCAAGGAAATCAAGTTTTAGGTACCCATTCTTGTCCAGGTCTGAGGGGTTAGAATTATAAGATGATCCAACCAACCTATAGCCAAATGATTTGACTCTAAGAGGTTGCCATCTATCGCCCATAATCATAATCAATCCTGGCAAATTGCTTGGGGATTATAGGTTCATACAAAATTGTCTCTTTTGTCTCAGTATGCTGCGTGTATGTTTTAGCAATTGTCTTTCTTGGGTAATTGTGGTGTCTTTGAGTGTAGTGCCTAGGTGCATATGTGTCTTTGATGAAAGCTCTTATACTTTTGGAATGGCCTTTGTTGAGTTCTAGGCCTTTGCCATTTGGGCTTGTATTCCATAAGTCTAGCCGATAGTTCACATTATTCCAATCACTTGGCTTGGATATTTTCTACCATTCCCATCATATGTATTTCTTTTATGAGTTTTCTCGGGATTTTTGGTAGCTCGCTTCTTCTTTACAGTATTTTCTGTTTGGAGTCTCACGAGGACTCGGTGAATCTCTTCTCACTCCTTCCCACAAGACACTCTCAATCGGGCCGTTTTTTCCTTTTCCTTTGTAACCAAGGCCGATTTGTTTAGTATTGTGCTTTGGATTGAAAGTGTGTGCATCATTTAGAGTTTTGGATTTTTCGGACTCTTCATGACTTGAAGATCCTTTTTCCAAAATTACTCCCGAGGTTTGACATGGCACAAAGGAATTGAATCCTAAGCCTGTCTTGTCTCCACATTCTCTTTGACTCATAATAAGATCATCCAATGATTTAGATGCCTTAGTGAATGAGGCAATAACATTTTTGAGGTCATTCTCCCTCTTTTCTATGGCGGCAATGTCGCTATTAATTTAGCATTTTCAGCCTTTAAACTTTTATTCTCATCGGCTATTTGACTTAGAGTACTCGGCTCCTTAGTCACTTTGAGTTTTGATTTTTGAGTAGGTTTGTTTTCCTCATTCAATAGTGTGTGTGAGGTTTTAATGTGCTCAAAGTCTTTCATCATTTTGCCTAATGAATCATAAAGATCGATAGGTGATGAAGTGTGTGTGTCACGATCCCATATCACTAGTGTCCGAGCTTGTTGAGTTAGATTGTACCTCATCTTCTTGATCTTGTTCTTTGGCCATTAAGCGGATCAAGCCTTCTTCTTCGTCACTTGTGTAGTCGGCTTCACTGCTTCGAGTCACTTGTCTCCTCTTGACTTTGTCTCAAAGATCTCTGCACCATCATTGCCTTTTTCTTCTCTTGTCTTCTTTCTCAAGAAGACCTTTCTTTCTTCTTCGTTTACGTACTTGTTGACTACGAGGATATGAGCAAATCAATGGCATAGTGACCTGGTTGTCTACAATTCCAACATAGATATTCACCTTTTGATCGCTCTTTCTACTCTTGAGTTGTCACCCTTTGATACTCGGCTTGTTGATGATCTGTTCTCTTGGTTGGCCTATCATCCCTTGATTTGGAGGAGCCGAGTGCCTTCCGGAGGATTCACCCTTTCCTCTCTTGTAGTTCTTGTTAAAGAACTTGTTAAATCTTTTAACCATTAGGGCTATTTCTTCCGGGTCAATTGCCTCTTTGACCTCGCTCTCCTTCCATCTTTGACAACTAGAAGCAGTTTTGGGGTACAAAATTGTCTCTTCCTGTCTTTCCTTCTCGGCTCAAACTCGTAGGCTTTGAGGTCCGAGAATAGCTCATGATTGGATGTCTTAGATAGGTCCATGGAGTGTCTCAATGCCATGACCTTCATCTCCCATTCACCGAAGACTTTTCGGATCTTCATACACATTTCTTCTCGTATATTCCTTTCCAAGTGTAGACACTCATTTGTGATTTTCAGAATCGAGCATCTAGTTGATCCAGGTTTTCTCCGAGATCATTTTAAAGTTCTCAAATTTTTGTCCGCTTGCCCTTTGATAGTTTGTTTTCTTTGATTTGCTCTCGAGCCTTCACAAATTAATGTCGGCTGTCCCATTTCCTTAGCCGTTTTGCGAGATTTGACTTTATTGAACATGGCTTTGTCCAAGGTTTTGTACAGGATGTCCTTGGCTACATTGTCCAGGTTGTATCTCTTTCTGTCATCATTTGTCCACTCGTTCTTGGTTTTTCAACCATGACTGTCCGTGCAGATCTTTGCATCTTCTTCCCCTTCACCGCAACTCTTCGTGACAAATTGTTTCACCTTTAATATTTGCAGAGGCCCATCTTCTATCACTATCCACATCTCATCATGTAATGCCGATAGATGAGCACCGCATACGAATTTTCCAATCATCAAATTCTTCAATAGTGAACATAGGAATGCGTGTTAGATTTGCTTCCATGATAATGACTTTTAATGATAGAAAAGAGTTTTGAAAGCTTAAGTACTAAAGCGGACTTTTGAAAAGTTTGGAGATCTAGTTCAAGAACCGGTGCGGAGGGTTCAATGAACCAACCGCTCTCGATACCACTTGTAGGTCCCAAGGGGTGTAAGTGTAAGGTTTAGAAGGGGGTTGAATAAACCTTACCAAATTTTCGATTTAGGCCTTTTAAATCTCTGAGTTCTACACACCAGTCCTTGATGGACAATCGAATTAGTCACTCAAGAGAGTTAATCTCTCAAAGACTCACTGAGTGAAGTTAATTAATGAGTAACTCAATTTTGTTGGCTTTAATTTGACTTCACCTGTGGTTTTGTTTTCAATGGAAGACTTAACACCCTTAAGTTTGATTAAGCAAGTTTTTATAGTTTGATTTAGTACTTATAGATTATCAATGGATAGCAAATTTATCGTGAGATATAAGCAATTAAAAGTGCGAAATTTAAATCTTTGAAATGTAAATGACACAATAAAGTTTTTATAGAGGTTCGAAGATGGGGTAATTCTTCTACTCCTCTCTTCTCCAACTCCCCGGAGGAATCCACTAAGTAATGATCGATTTACAAAGTGGTAAGTCCGGATACAAGTCTTGATCACAACAAATGACTTGATCCTTTGGGACTCGATCTGAGACGCCTTGATCACTCACCGGCTTCTCGTGCGACTCGGCTTCTTCACAGGCAGGCGCCTTGCTTGCTACTACTCAGCTCACTTGCTCAAGCACCTTGGATTTGATCACGAAGCCCTCCAAAAGCTTAAGACTTGGTTCGGCCTTGAACCTTTCTACAATCCTTCTTGGAATGTAGACCCCTTGTTTTCGATATTTTCCTCTTCAACTTTGGTTGAAGTTGTCTTTCCTTCACGAGGTAAGTGTTGGATTGATGTACTTGAGATGTAGGCTTGAGGATTGAGAATGTTTCATTTTTGATAAGCTTGTATATCTCACGTGTGTCATTTTTTTCTTCTCAAACAAACTCCTCGGCCTTTTATAGTGAACTTTCAAAAATTTGCCCGTTGAAGAGATAGGCTCATTTTTGAAAATCACTTTGCGATCGTTGGTATGCGATTCTTGGAATTGCCATTTCCTCGTATGAAATGTTTTATCACCTTTTCGAGTTCGACACGGTGTAGTGCTTCCCATTGGTTCATTTCTTTTGCACGCTTCGACGGGGATGAGCACTCCAAGAAAGGTAGTATGGAGATATTACTTGTTTAAGTAAATCTCTTGATTTACAATACAACGGTTCTTTTTCGATTATCTCGACTTGACGCATTTCCTTGCTTCCCCAGGTGACTTAGAGTCGCTTCCAATCATTGGATGACTCTTCACACACACTTGACTTGAGACTTGCTTCTCTTGAGTTGACTTGACCGATGTTCCACTCACCAGATCTCACCGCTTCTTCTTCCCGTCGTTCATTCTTCTTTGTTGTACTCAATTTGTCTCACAATGAGTTTTCCTTCAAGCCTTCATTGTCTCCTTGCAAGTTGGAGCGTAGTGACTTAACTCGGCTTGGCGGCTTTAATTGTTACAATACATTTCAAAGCAAGAATTTGGGAGCTAACTTTCTATTCTAAGTTTTACATGGCATTCATCAAAATCTAAACAATAAAATTCCTAACAGTTTGGTATCTATTAATAAACTTTTTTCCTTTTCGAAATCCATTCGGATATACCGGGTGCTAGAGGATTAGGCCTTAGGGTGGGTTGAACCTCTATAAATCATTATGTGTTGATTTATTTTCTCGCATACCTTTCTCTTCACCATCTTCATACCACAAAATAGGGCATAAATCGAAAAATCGGAAAATCTATTCACCCCCTCTAGATTTTCGTAGCCACTTGGACTAACAATTGGTATCAGAGCCAAATTATTTGGTAAGCTCGTTTAATATTCACGAGTAAAAAGGAGATCCATAGCTATGAACGAAAGTTATCTCACAACCGGCACTTCCACCAACAAGCCACCACTCTTCGATGCCAACAACTACGCCTTTTGGAAGGATCGAATGGAATGTTTTCTACGAGTTTGGATTTGATGTTTGAAATGCGGTCATCGACGGAATTGCTCAACCAACCAACAAAGAAAATGGAGGATGGAACCACGGTTCTCAAAAGTCTCAAGAATTTGATGACAATGATAAGAAGTCATTCTCTCTCGACGCCTTAAACATTTTACATTGCTCTCTTACGGCTACCGAGTATAATAGAATTCGAGGGATAAGGTCGGCTCATGAAGTTTGGAAAAAATTAGAAACTATTTATGAAGGTACTAAGAAAGTTAAACAAGCTGGAAAAACCATGCTTGTTAAAGATTTTGTAAACTTCATAATGTTTGAGGGTGAAGGGATTTCTAAAATGGTGGAAAGGATTGAAAACATAGTAAATCCTTTATTGGCTCTCGGAAAAATGATTTAAGAAGAAGATAAGGTTACTAAAGTCTTGAATGCTCTTCCCGGCTCATGGTCTGAAAAAGTAACGGCTATAACGGAGGCTCAAAATCTTGAGACCCTCAAGTTTGATGAGCTTATTGGACATTTTCTTATATGTGAAGTCTATCTCAAAGAAAGAACGAATACCAAACCATCCACCTCTCAATCGGGTATGCAACCTACACCTAAAGGTCTTGCTTCAAATTCAAATAATTCTTATGATGCTAGTGATGAGGAGGATGAGGAAACTGCCGCCCTTGTTCAAAAATTTGCCAAATTTGTCAATAAAAACAAGGCGAGAAAAGCTAGAGACAATTCTTGCTTTAAATGCGGGAAACCCTGGCACTATATAGCCGATTGCCCAAAACTAGGGGAGGAGGAGGAAAAGAAGAAAAAATTTTTTCCTAAAAAGAATGCTCTAAATGTGGAAGCCAAAACGTGGAACAAATTTCTTGCCACATCCGACGAAGAAGAAAAAACCGAACATGGTCTGATGGCCATAGACGATGAAAATAACGAAGTACGCTCTAACTCTTCATCTTCTTCTTTAATTGATGAACTCCAATTTGATTATGATGATTTACAAAATGAGTTTAGAGATATGATTTGTAAATATACAAGCTTTGAAAAAGGAGTATAAAGAGCTTAAATTAGAAAAGATAGATTATTTACTTCTTATGAATCACTTGATCATGCTCATTCAATTACTCTTGAAAAAGTTCACAGTCTCGATTCTGAAAAACAATTGCTCATAAAAGAAATTGAAAATTTGAAAAAAGATGTGCAACGTTTTAATTTGAGTACGGATAAGGTTACAAAAATCCTTGGTGCACAAAGAAGTGAGCAATCTATACTAGGACATGGTTACAAACCTTTTCAAACCATTTTTAAGAAAAATGACCAAGCTCCGACTTTCATACATGCTAGTAGTCCTAATATTATTACTTGATTTTATTGCGGTAAAAATGGACATTTTGCTAAAGATTGTAAGCTTAGAAATAGCAAGTCATTTTTGGAGACCCAAAGGTCTCAAGGCTAACCCCCCATGGACCCCAAAACTTTAGGGTACCTAAAAATGATTTATTTGTACGTGCTATGGGGCTATAACGATTTTGGAAGATTCAAAATGGCTCATGGATAGCGGGTGCTCGTGTCATATGATCGGAAAGAGAGAACTATATACCAACATCAAGCTCCAAGAAGAAGGAATGGTCATGTTCGGGAATGGCAAAGAAACAAATTTTGGCAATGGAGACATTGGTAACTCTTATTTCTCTCTTAGTAATATTTTATTATTAGTAGAAGGGCTTAAGTTCAATTTGATAAGTGTAAGCTAACTTTGTGATTATAATTACGATGTTGTTTCTAATAAAGAAAAATATCTTATTCTCAAAAATGATAAAATTATTTGTGAAGCTAGTAGAAAAGGCAATATTTACAAAATTTGCACAAGTGATTTGGTTAGTCAAAATGTTTCTTATCTTGTCGCCAATAATGATTTAACGAGTTTATGACATAGGCGACTTGGACATGTTGGATACAAAAATTTGCAAAAGATTTACAAAACCAACATGTCAAAGGACTACCCAAATTAAATTTTTGAAAATGTTGGCTTATGTGACACTTGTCAAAAGAACAAATTAGTTAAAGTAGTTTTAAGCCGAAAAATGAATATTCCACAATCAAACCTCTACAACTACTTCATCTTGATATGTATGGGAATATTGGCACCGAAAGTTTAAGTAGAAAATATTACACCTTTGTTATAGTTGATGATTTCTCTAGATATACTTGGGCTATTTTTCTTGCAAATAAAAGTGATGCCAGTAATGAGTTTGCTAAGTTGTGTAGACTTATAGAGAATGAAAAAGAGGATACGATTAAATCTATAAGGAGTGACCGATGAGGTAAATTTGATGGTGATTTTAGAATATTGTGTGAAACCAAGGGGTATGCACATAATTTTTCGGCTCCGAGAACTCCACAACAAAATGGTGTTGCCGAAAGAAAAAATCAAACTCTTATATCTTCGTCCCAAGTTAAATAAAATACCTAATGAGCTTTGAAAGGAAGAACTCCAAATATTAGTTATTTCAAAATATTTGGTTGCAAGTGTTTTATTTTGAATACTAAGGATCAATTAGACAAACTTGATTCTAAGGCCGATGAAGGAATTTTTATGGGGTACTCGACTAAGAGTAAGGCATATCGGGTTTACAACAAAAATAGCATGGTGGTCGAGGAGTCTATTCACGTCAAGTTCAATGAAGCCTCAGGTGTTGAAAGAATACCCAATGATGAAAGTAATGAAGAAGATGAGGTCGGACCAATTGTTCCAAATGATGTTCAAAGTGATCAACCTTCCCCATCAAATGATTAACCTGCAACATCCAATGTTCCACAAGAGGATAAAGGTGACAACTCGGATCTTCCCGTAGCATTAAAATTCAAAGGAGATCATCCAAAAGATCTTATAATTGGGGATCCTCTAGACAAAGTTATGACTAGAAGGAAATTTGGCGAGAAAGCTCTTATATCCCAAAAAGAGCCTAAAAATGTAAAGAAAGCCATTGAAGAAGAAGATTGATTCCTAGAAATGCAAGAACAGTTGAACCAATTTGAAAGGAATGATGCTTGGGAATTGGTACCTTGTCCTCCATCACAAACGATTATTGGCACAAAATGGGTATTACAAAACAAACTCGGTGATCAAGGCAACATCGTTCGAAACAAAGCAAGGTTAGTAGCTCAAGGGTATTGTCAAGAAGAAGGTATCGACTATGATGAAACTTTTGCATCCGTAGCACATTTAGAAGCAATTCAATTTTACTTGCATATTCTTGTTCTAAAATTTTCAAAATTTACCAAATGGATGTTAAGTCCACCTTTTTAAATGGTTTATTTCAAGTCTATGTAAAAACACCACCGGGGTTTGAAAACTTTTCGAGGCAAAATGATGTTTATAAACTTAAAAAAGGCATTGTATGGTTTAAAACAAGCACCCCGAGCATGGTATGATAGACTTAGCTGTTTTCTTTGGCAAAATGATTTTTCAAGAGGTAAAGTTGACACTACTCTCTTTGTTTTTTAAAAAGGGCAAGATTTCTTATTAGTTCAAATTTATGTTGATGATATTATCTTTAGTGCTACTAATGAGTCTCTTTGTAAGAAATTTTCTAAGGTCGTGCAAGATGAATTCGAAATGAGCATGATGGGAGAACTCAACTTCTTCCTTGGGCTTCAAATAAAACAATGCCAAGAAGGCATTTATATATTCTAATCAAAGTACACAAAAGAGCTTTTAAAGAAGTTAGGAATCTAAGAAGGAAGGACCGTTGCTACTCCAATGGCAACTAATATCAAGCTTGACAAAGATGAAAAGGCAAGTCGGTTGATGAATCAAAATATCGAGGTATGATTGGTAGTTTACTTTATTTAACCGCAAGTAGACCCAATATTTTTCATGTCGTATGCCTATGTGCTCGATTTCAAAGCAATCCCAAAGAATCTCATTGAGTGCCGTTAAAAGAATTTCTCGATATTTGAAAGGCACTATTTCATATGGCTTGTTTTTATCCAAAGAATGAATTTATTTCTCTAAAAGGATATAGTGATTCGGACTATGTGGGAAATATTGATGATCGCAAAAGTACTTCCAGATCATGTCAATTTTTAGGCGATTGCTTAGTATCTTGGTTTTCAAAGAAGCAAAATTGTGTATCTTTATCTACGGCCGAAGGCGAATATATTTCCGTGGCCTTTTGTTGTACTCAACTTGTTTGGAAGAAACAAACCTTAGCGGATTACAAATATTCTTTTGAAAATATTCCTATCTTTTGTGGCAATACGTCCTCTATAAACATTGCACAAAATCCGGTTCATCATAACCAAACAAAACATATTGAGGTTCGACACCATTTTCTAAGGGACTGCATCTCTAAACGAAAAATTGAGATGTGCTTTGTTCCGTCTCAAGACCAACTCGCGGATATTTTTACAAAACCTTTGGTCGCCGAGTCTTTTACTTCAATTCGAGCTTGTTTAGGCATAATGCATATCGAGTAAGGTCTATGATTGCATTTTGTGCATTTTTAAAACTTAGGGGTGAAAAATCGCATTTTTAACTCAAAATTTGGACAGAAACTGGATTGGAAACCAGGCACCAGTTGACCTGCATAGGGACCGGTCTCCCCCTTGGCCGACTGGTCGACCAAAGCAATTTCAGGGATTAAATTGCTTCTGTCTGATTCGTTCGTCTTATTTTCAAATTTCACACTCCTTCGCACATTTCACACACAAAATCACTCAAAATGATTTTCTCTTGCAAATTCTACTATATTAGGCTTGTATAATGTATATCTTTCGTATTATTCATCTTCTCCAATCAATTGGTAAGTTTAATTCCCTCTTTAATCTTAATTGGGTTGAATCCTTGAGAACCTTGTTGATACTTGATGAATTATTGTAATTCTTGTATAATTGTGATGGGGATTATATTTGTTGATAGAATTAGGATTGATATTGATTTTTTTGGGCATGATTACATTTACAAATGTTATATACAACTTCTATTTTATCCTATGCATCCCAAATATTCGATAAAATGTCTCTACGAAATTTTCATCTTTTGCATGAATCTCTTGATTATAATTGTCTTATATGTTTATAGAGATCATGTTTTATCCATCAAATGAGTTTCTATAGACTTTCCTCTAAAACAATTCCCTTACAATTTGGAATTCTAAGCTTTCTATTCAAAAGCATGATAATTTGATTGGATGCTTACTTTGATATATATATTTATGATATTTTTATCGTGCTAATAGTCTTTTTGATGATTCCGGGGGAGAAAAATGGAATAAGCTCATAAGCTTATGTTTAGATCAATAGAGTTAGAAAAAGCTCGTAAAAAAAAGCTATAAATCATGGATAAAAAAGCCATAAGTCGTGTGGATGGAATTTGGTCCAATGAATGCATAATGGACTTTTATTTGTGACTAATAAATTATTTTTGACAGGATAGCTTTTAAGCTCTTGAACTTTCAGCTATATTAGTAAAAGCTAAGCTTTTAACTTTTAATTAATTGCTTCTATACCTATTTTTGTTTAGCATGTTGATAGGGGGAGATTTTATAAAATGTGTTCAAAAATCTTTGTTCATAGCCTTATGATTTTTAATCATGAAAAGTGTCGCTTCAAATGGATAGTTGTTTTTGACCGGAAAACGTGTTTCGTTTTAAAATCGATCTCCTAAAATTATTTCGTTTGTAATCATCAAAAGGGGGAGTTTGTTAGATAAATGTTGTTATCGTATTTTGATAATTTCATATAATTGAGTTTTATACCGAAATAATGACCCTAAATGTTGTCCAAATACTTCAAAACGATTTAAATAATTTTTTACTAATTTTTTGAAGTATTTTTTGAACTTTATTTTTGATAAAAATCGGACAACATGTCTGTTTGAGGCCAACCGGTCGCCCTAGAGGTAACTTTGTGCATGGAAAAAGAAAACTGAAACAAAAAACTAAACAAAAGAGAAAATGGGGAGGTCGACCGACCTCAAGGTCGACGGGTTCCTGGTGTTTGCAAACTTCGCAAAATTGCTTCTGTCTCAGAATTTCTTGAGGAGGACGGTCCAAGTAGGGGGTGACCGGTCGGAGGCTTGTCGACCGGTCCAACCCCCTTATTGACTATGTCTAATCTTAAATTAACTTTTTAAACGTTCGAATTTTCAACAGGGGCAAACAATCGACCAACGATTTTTGACAAGAAGATTCTATTCGTTGTTGAGCCATTATCTAATAAGATCTACTTTACAATTCTTAAGTATTTTTGTAGATCTTTTGATCCCTCTTTTGTAAACAAAAGTGAAGATGGAGGAGCCTATATTGGAGATCCGATCTTGAAGACTCTCACAAAAATAGATGAGGGATTTGAAGGATCAAACACAACACAAGCATTCAAAACAACAAGAAAAAAATCAACAAACTTCTTATTCTTACTTGTCTATATTCTTGTTGTATTTTTAGCCTAAGTTTTACACTTGCATATCTTGAGTATTAGGATTCCTTCTTGATTATACTTCCACTATTAAGTTGTAATATTTTCAAACAAAGTGTAATCTTGATTGTAATTCTCAAATCATCCAAAACAAGAAATCCTTGTTAGTGTTATTGTGGTAAGAACACACTTGGTGGATTCTAGGTGTTGAAGAGTGTGGTGCTCTTCATTGTTGTAAGAAGATTATTTGTGTAATTTTTGTGTTGGAGTAATTGTTATTTTGCTGGCGGGAGAGTTGTTTTTATATCGCACAATATTATTTTAAAGTTCTAGATGACACAATGGTCGTACCAACATGTCTTCCCATTTGAGTCATCATTCCATCTACCATTTGAGCCACCATGTCATCGTGTTATCATGTCATTTACCATAGTAAGGGCATCATAGTCTTTTATGTTATGAACTCATTTTTTGTAAGTTAGAACTCATATCCCGAATTATGAACTAACAAATATGACATGCAAATTATTGGTCAAATAATCTACAAAAATAAAAGCACTCTAATTCATAAATATAACACAAGAACCAATTAAGAAAAACAATCCAATTAGAATTAACATGAATCCACAGTTCTGATCGCCCTAGGATCAGATAAATTAGCCTAACATAATTGACGACAAATTCATAGACAAACATGAAATCAAATAGTTCGACATCGATTAAGTAGAAACAAGAGATATAAAATAAAAGGATATAACTCTTCTTGTCAGGATGAATCCTCCTTCGAAGTCTTGAACTCCTATGCTTCTGTAGATGCGAAAGGTCTTGTGGTGTTGTTTGTTGAATAGTGTTTCCTTTCAAAAGTATGTAGATTTGTGTAAATCTAGTGTATTTTTGTGTATGAAGATGCATGTTTTCGTCCAGGGCTTGGTCTTACTTTTATAGATGCTTTGAGAGATTATTGGTAGAGTCCCGACGGAATTAAGAAACAAAATTATCCGCCAAACAAATCACGGCCATCACATGGCCCAACCGTGTACTCTGTTTTCTTCTTTTTTTTGCACTAAACAAGATACACGACCGTGTATTCTTGCACGGTTTGGTCATGTAATCCATCTCTAAAATGTTTCCCCCGAACAAGTCATACGAGTGTGTAAAATCACTTGAAAACCGTTCACACGGTCGTGTGAAATCACACGGGCTGACCGCGTGCTTTGTCTTTTTGTCATTTTCTTCGCGTGTTTGATCGTCTCTTTGCATTCGGCATTCTTGTTTGGGCCATCCTACTGATATCTTTCCATTTTAGCTTTGTTTCCTGTAAAAATCACAAGAATACGCAGATATCGCCCAACAAAGGAAACCAACTAAAATACATTATATATATATACAAATGTATCAAATATATATATCAAAATAAGCCCCTAAATGCACGTACATTATACGTATCAATTCCCCCAAACTTAAACCATTGCTCGTCCTCGAGTAAACTAAGCAAAAAATAGTGCAATTGGGTAGTTTGTCGTGACGCCTCCTACATAACAACTCACAAAAACAAACGAAACTAAAAATTAAGTTAGTAAAAATAAAAATCAAATTGAACAAAGGCGATTTAAAATTTTGGGTTGCCTCCCGGAAAGCGTTAAGTTTTACGTCTTCAGCCAGGCATCAGATTTTATTACTACTGTCGTTGAACTGTATTATTTGTTGTCTTTGGGCCCTCGTATTCTATACCACTCATCAGACGAATGGCATTGCATTGTTCTCGTGGATTAAGTTCAGTATCGCTTGGGAATTTGCCCTTTCTATGCTGGCCTCCCACTGCTGTAGCGATTTGGGCCACTTGTGTCTCCAAAGATTTCAGCCTTGCGTTCACGTTCGTGTTCAGCTGAGTAACCTGCTCCTATCTTTGCTTCATCTTTATTCAATCTAACTTTTGTTTCTCCGATAAACGAAGATAACGTCTCTTCTACAGATGGTTTCTTTTCACCTAACTCCACTCTGCCTTGAGTTACACATTAAAACCCGGAAGTGGCTGCAAAACATTTCTGTTATTAGCATAAGAAAAGTTCTCGTAATTTCACAGCCCGGGATGGTAATGTATGGGTGTCTGGTTATTTCGATACTTGTTGAAGTTCCTTTGCCCCACAAAGTTCGCCTCTTCCTTAACAACTGCAGGATCTCTCGGAGTCGCCTGATGCATCACGTCCAGATTCATATTAAGCATGGACGCTTGCTCTGTGACCATGGCATCCTTATCTTAATCCTGGACTTCCGCCACACGTCTGACATTAGTTCTCTCGGATGGCCATTGATAATTGTTATTTGCCATCTCTTCTAGTAACTCTAGTGCCTCATCCGGTTATTTCCCTAGTAATGCACCCCAGATCACGGCGTCTATAATAGTTCTCGTGTTGCCACTCAAACCATTATAAAAATATTATACATGTCGGTAGTCGGGATATCCGTGTTGAGGGCACTTCATCAACAGTTCTCTAAACTTGTCCCATGCTTCATATAACGGCTCTGCATCTAGCTACCAAAACTGAGGGATTTCATTTTTAGTTGCAATGTCTTACCTGGGGGGGGAATACTTAGCCAGAAACCTTTGACTTAGTTCAGCCCAATCTATTGCGGGTGTTGTCAAAGAAGATAACCATCCCTTAGCCTTATCGCGTAGAGAGAATGCGAAAAGGTGACATCGAATGTATCCTCAGAAACACCGTTCATCTTTGCAGTATCGCAGATTTCTAAAAATTGCACCAGATGCGCGTTTGGATCCTCAACGGCTCTCCCCCCAAACTGGTTTTGTGACAATATCTGGATCAACGCAGGTTTTAGTTCCAAATTGTTTGCGTCAATCTGTAGACGGGCCACACCCCCATACCTTTGATTTACTTCCGGCTGGAAGTAATATCTAACTGCCCTTCTGACGGGCCTCTCCTCAATCTGGTTTTGCCCATTCGCCCCTGGTGGGCGCTCCTCGTTATTTATGTTGTTCACACCATCCCTATCGTTCCCATCCGCCATAGCTTTCGATCTTTTCTTTAACTATTTTGTTGTCTTTTCGATCTCTAGGTCAATGGGTATCGGTTAGATAGATCTGGAACGTGTGATCATGCACTACTCTACATTCAACAAAAACAACGTAGAACCAAAACAAATAAAAAAAATCTAAAGAATAAAAGAATAAAAAAAATATTGATTCAATTAAGATTGAACTACTTATTACTATATCTACGTAGAATCTTTCAATCCCTGGCAACGGCACCAAAACTTGATCCTGAAAATCTTTTCACTAAACTACAAGTGTACAGTGTATCTAGTAGAGAGCAGTGAGCAAGACCGTATTCCTCAGTGATTGAATATAAAACATGTGGAGTACAGTAAATATCGTATTTCAATTTTATTGAAGCGGTCGAAAATCAAAGTTGTTTATCTAAACTAAATCTATGTTAACAAACAAAATATCTAAAATTATAAAAGACCCGAACTTCACAAGTTTTCAACAAATACGAAAGCAACCATAGGCACATAATCTCAACATGATTCTTCAATATTAATTCCAATTAATGTTTCATCAAAACCATTTATGTGTATTTATGGGTTCAATTCCAAAATTATTGTATTTCTCCACGAACAAATAAACAGTTGATTAATAACAATTGCTAGCATCCCTACTCAACAATTAATATCAACTCCTAAAAGATCTTTGAATTAAAGTACTCCCCACAAATAGTTATAAGCCTCTCGACTTTATACCCATTTATGTTATGAACTCGTTTTTTGTAAGTTAGGACTCATCTCCCGAATTAGGAATTAACAAATATTACATGCAAATTATTGGCCAAATAATCCACAAGGAACAAGCACTAGAATTCATAAATAGAACACAAGAACCAATTAGGAAAAACAATCAAATTAGAATTAACATGAATCCACGTTTTGACTATGCTCTAGGACCCAAAAATTAGCCTAACATAATTAACAACAAATTCAAAGACAAACTTGAAATCAAATAGTTCAACATTGATTAAGTACAAACAAGAGATCTAAACTAAGAGGATATAACCCTTCTTGTCAGGATGGATCCTTCTTCGAAGTCTTGAACTCTTGTGCTTCGGTAGATGCGAAAGGTCTCGTAGTGTTCTTCGTTGATTAGTGTTTTCCTCTCAGAAGTATGTAGATTTGTGTAACTCTAGTGTATTTTTGTGTATGAAGATGTATGTTTTCATCCAGGGATTGGTCTTCCTTTTATAGATGCTTCGAGAGATCACTGGTAGAGTCCTAACGAAATTAGGAAACAAAATCAACCGACAAACAAATCACACGGCCATGTGATATCACATGGTCCAACTGTGTACTTTGTTTTCTTCTCTGTTTTTGCACTGAACAAGATACACCACCGTGTATTCTTACACGGTCTGATCGTGTAATCCGTCTCTGAAATTCTTCCCTTGAACAAGTCACACGGGCGTGTACAATCACACGGAAACCATTCACATGGTCATATGAAATCACACGGGCTAACCGTGTGCTTTGTATTTCGTCGTTTTCTTCATGTATTTGATTGTCTATTCGTATTCGGCATTCTTGTCCAGGACGTCCTACTGATATCTTTCTATTTTAGCTCTGTTTCCTGTAAAAATAATAAGAATACGCAGTATCACGCGAAACAAAGAAAACCAACTAAAATACATCATATATCCATGCAAATGTATCAAATATATATCAAAATAAGCCATTAAATGCACATATATTTTACACGTATCACTTGTATGATGGTCCGTGGACCATGCAACACTAGACAATAACTCAATTTGTAAATCCTATAAATACCCCCATCAAACCTCTCCAAGGTATGATATTTATTCTACAAGATCTAACCTTGTGA
This sequence comes from Rehmannia glutinosa, assembly GCA_016081115.2. Classification (NCBI taxonomy): domain Eukaryota; kingdom Viridiplantae; phylum Streptophyta; class Magnoliopsida; order Lamiales; family Orobanchaceae; genus Rehmannia; species Rehmannia glutinosa. The sequence continues at coordinate 46,290,366 of CM071926.1, read as the reverse complement.
ATTCTCGGTAATTCTCGGGCTCTTCGGCATTCTTGTCCGGGACGTCTAACGATATCTTTCAATTTAGCTCTGTTTCTGTAAAAATAATAAGAATACGCAGATATCACGCGAAACAAAGGAAACCAACTAAAATACATTATATATCCATGCAAATGTATCAAATATATATCAAAATAAGCCATTAAATGCACATATATTTTACACGTATCACACCGTATGATGATCCGTGGACCATGCAACACTAGACAATAACTCAATTTGTAAATCCTATAAATACCCCCATCAAACCTCTCCAAGGTATGAAATTTATTCTACAAGATCTAACCTTGTGAATTCTGGTAATTCTCAGGCTCTTTAATCTGACTTGAGTGTCAGAGTTTTATCAACGGGAAAACCCCGACACCCTAACAACTTGTTGTCTTTGCGAAAAAATTGTCCATCTCAACAATCGACTTGAGCTCCAAGACTTGATAAATAAAGTGATACTACATCAATTAAAATATTTTCGTTTGCAAACCGTCTGTAACCGTCTAAACCATACATTTGATTTTACTTAATAAAACCACGATTTGAAATTAATTTTTATGAAAACCATATAACGCAATTATTTTGATTTTTGAGTTGTTCTCTTGTCACATGGTCAAATGGATCTAATCCATTAGACGGAGCTTCAACAATCGATTTGAACTGTTATCACCACGAACCAATTTCCAATTTCCCTCTAACAACACTCTCTCTCAATTGGGATATAGTTCGGAGCTTCATAACTCCAACCCATCAAAGACCCGACCTCATATCGTTCATGGCCATTGAGTCTGATCCCACAAGGTTTCTCGACTCGTCATCGAGATGAGCTTTAGGCCTTGATTGACCATGAAATTGTGTCAAACTTGATGGAAACTCTGGCGTGTATGTGCAATTCTTCTAAAACATCATCGTCGTTTACAAGACATGCAAATTGTTCTACATAAGAGGCTTTCAATGGAATTCACCATAAATTTACACCATTTACTGTGAAATCAGAGATTTCGTAGAGCTTGAATGGGATTTGTGCAATCCACTCTTCCCCAGGGTTTGCGAAAAGGTGGTAGATTGTGTCATGAACTGGAAATTAAAATAATGGTCATGGAATTCGTGATGAAAATTTGATAAAGAAAATGGTGAAATTGCATAGGTCAAATTTGATAGACAAGGAGCGCAAGAAAGGATGAAATTATATTGACTTGAGCTATGTGGTTGTGGCAAGATTTGCGGAGCGATTGGAGGTGGGAGAAGGGCTTAGGTAGAGAAAAAAAAATAGCATCCAAGTAGCTAATCTTGAACAAAGTTAGAGAGGCTATGTTGAATGTACCACTATTATTGTTGAGGTCTTGTGGGGTTCTTTCCCTTGAAAATGCTAAATCAGATTCTTGGAAAATTGGGGGGGTGGGGGGAGAAATTGATTAGTTAATTAAGCATTTGTTTGATGCGTATACTAATACTTTTGATGGAAAATTTAATAGTTTTAAGGGAAACAATTAAATACCTTTTAGAAGAAAAACTAATACTTTTCACGAGAACTGCTAATACATTTTAGATGGACTACTGATACTTTTCAATGAAAAAACTATTACTTTTCAGTGGAACCAATAATACCTTCCAGGTGAATTACAAAATACCTTTAAGCGGAAAACCTAATACTTTTATGAAGAGGACTACTAATACGTTTTAGGGGACCACTACTTTTAGGAGGACTAACAAAATAATGTTCGAGGGACGGCTAATACTTTTCCTATGGACTACTAATACTTTTCGGAAAAAAAAGTTAATATTTTTCAGAATGTCTACTAAAATACTCTCCACAAACTACTACTACTTTTTCGATGGACCTAATACTTTTCGGTGAAAAGACTAATATTTTTTTTAGTGGTGATACGATGACTACTTTAATATTACAAAAATACCACCATGTCAATTTTAAATTAAATAATGAATTTTGATCCATTAGATCATCGACATAAGTTTTAAAAAATATTGTAAAATAGCATTGTGATATCCCCACGTCACTGACCCACAGGCATCAAGGAAAAACTCAAAATTTCTTGGGGAAATTACATAATATACCCTATTTTTGGTAATCATACCACAAAATATGCTCCAATCACTTTTGTACCTATTTTTTTTCCTTTTGTACCTACTTTTTTTCTTTTTTTTACACTCTTTCATATTTTTTTTATTTTTTTTATTTTTTTGTTATTGTATTGCTTTATATGTTATATATGTTGTTTCGATGTTGTTTAAATTTGTTTATTTGTTGTTTCTATGTTTTTTCTTTATTGTTTCGATGTTTCAAAATAACTTTTACCTATTCTTTATGATGTTTTTTGTTCATGTATTATTTTGTAAATTATTTCTATTGTTTCGGTATTTGTCCTATAATATTTTTTTTGTTGTTTCCATTTAGTGTTCAGTGTGTAAATATAACTTTTACCTATTTTTAAACTCTTTTTCATGTGGTGTTTTTAATATTTTTACGTTGTTTTTAAGGTTGTTTCGATACCATTTTTAATGTTGTTCCGGTATTTTTTTTGTTGTTTCCATGTAGTCTTAGATGTTTAAATACAATTTTTACCTATTTTCAACTCTTTTTGCTCATATGGTGTTTTCTATATTGTTTCTATATTGCTTCCTGGTTGTTTCCATGTTTTTATGTTTTCATGCATTGGATCAAAAATTGAATTGTGTTTTTTTATTCATGTTATTTCTATAATATTTTTAATTTGTTTGGTTTTAATATGTGTTGTTTTATGTGCATATTTCTTGATTTTTTTATAAGACTTCGAGTATAAAATGGATTATTTAACGAGGACAAAATTTTATTTTTCACTGAAAATTTATTAAAAAAACATGTTTGAAACAATTTAGAAATAATCTTGAAACAAAGCGTAAAAAAATCCGAAAATTTTGGCGGGAGCGTAAATTTGGATAAAATAGTACCGGGAAGCGTAAAAGACTGACATTGTCTCGAAAAAGTGGGACATTTATGTCAATTGCCCAAATTTCTTAAGAAACTAGTTAAAGAGAACCTGCCGTGACTGGGCTTTGGGAAACAAAAAAACACTATTTCTGGAATATATCATTATTCTATAAATAAAAAGCTAATTTCTCAAAAATTACTAGTCTAGATTGAGATATATCTCTTGTAGTAGTACATATGTCTTAGGAAAAAAAAATTCTAGAAGAGTATTATGCTCTTACAATCATGAATCATATGATCAAAATTTTATCCCTAAGCATCCTCTATAAGCTCAAACCCTAACACCACTAAGAAAAGAGTCAAAAGACGCTATATTATAATGGCACAAAGAAAAGGTTGGAAATATCATATAAATAAGGGATAGTTAAAAAAAAGTACCTTGAGGTTTGTCCTAATTACAAAAAAACACCCGCTAATTTTTAAAATTACAAAAAATATCTCTGAGATTTAGTGTTAAAATTAAAGGACTAACTGTAATATTTTTATAAATGTGAAGGGATATTTTCAAATATTTTTTATTTATGAAGGGGGAATATTAAGACACAATAAAATCTCAAGGGTAATTTTTGTAATTTTAAAAGTTAACTGATTCTTTTTATAATTAGATCAAACCTCAAGGGTACTTTTTGTAATTATCCCAATAAATAAATAAGAATTCATTTTCCTAAAAAGAAAAAAAAACCAGAAAAATGTGGAAAATACTTCTCCATTAGTCCATTTCTTATTCACTATTTTTCTCAATCCATATCGGTTTGATAATCAAACAGATCGAAGTTGGTTTTATCTTCTTTGTCGTACTATTAGTTTTTCTTGAACAAAGAACTATCTGTTTTGCCTCGGCAAAAGATAACAGAGACGAGGGTCACAACTCACAATTCACATGTAAATGATTAGGATTTATCTGAAATACTCATCCACACAGATGAAATGAAATGCATTGAAGCAATTACATCTATCCAACGCCATATTTGAATTTCCCTATTTTGTTTCATTTCAATAGAATGCATTTAATTATATTTTGTGTATTTGAAGGGATTGTGATTTGACGTAACGCATTAAAGACAAATTTCATTAAATTTTAATCAATCATTGCAAACTTGCATCATCATGTTCGACTTGAATGCTAATGAAAAATAACTCCTAATTGGTCCAGATTACCATTAAAAGGGCAAGTTAATTCGATGTAACAAACAAACAGCTACAATACATTGCTAATGATGAAGCAACGAGAGCAAAATACAACCAGTTTAGTTGCCAAATACCCAAAAAAGAAAAACTCACAACAAAGTTACATAAAGGCAATCTCCAGAAAAATTAACATGTTAATCATCAATCAACCTTTTTATCTTCGTTATGAGGGGTGTTGAAGGCTGCTGAGCTTTTATCCTCAGCCATCTTCGCATACATTTCATCCCTCTCCTTGAAATACCTCTCAAACGCCCTCGGAAGGAATCGAGGAATCAGAAAACAGAACAAGTTTATAGCAAAGTAGACGAAATTCGCAATCGACAAAACCCTTCCAAACCAATACCACGCAACAACCTGAAACACAATCAAAACACACATGTGAAAATTACAACAATCGAATTAGAGTTGTGAACTCTCAATAAAACCACTTGGAGAGTGATGTATATGCCGATTGCTCATATATTACATTAGGACACGCGATCTCATATTGTATATACACCTTGTGCAGCACGGATATCACTAGCATGTCGAATTAGCAACACGCGGAGAGATAAAAAAAAAAAAAAAAAAAAAAAAAAGGAAAGCAAGGAAATAGCGCAGTAATTACATGTAATTCAGCATTAGCAGGGGAGGGTTTTGTTGATCCACACATCCTTCATCCAATCAAATATGACGAAAATCCTCCGGCCCGTGTACACCAAAGGCACGAGTGCTCTGACGGGAGGCGAAAACAACGACAGCCCTGTTATTATATTCTCAGTTAGTATCTGAAACGAGAGCAAGAACAGATGCGGCGTCGCAGATCGGACGGCTTGGTCGTCCCCTCTCGCAAATCCACCCAAAACGTAAGCCAAAGGCAAGAACAACCCCACAGTGGTGCCTATAATCACGTACAACCTAAATAGCCTGCTCCCGTGAAACAGTTGAGGCGATTCGCTGATTTTTCCGTGTGATGGAAAAGCAAACCTCGACAAAGCCAGGAAGTAAGCCGACGCCATGGCCGGAAAAACGAGGTCGACAAGTGGGACCAGCCCACTAGCTGAGAATACCATTATGAAAGCCACTAGCTGTAATTCGATTACCCGAAGGGAACCCATTACGCCGACTAACGACGTCGTCTGCTGCTGCTGCCGCTGAACAGGTTTCGACCCCGATGTTCGATCGACGGCGAGTGACACGCCAGACATTTTTGATGCAAAAAAAAAAAAAGGTGGTGTTTTTTATCTGTTAAAGAAACAAATGAATATTTATCAATTAGAGAAAACAATTATCCATCAATTATGTCACCACAGTTAGTAGCATACAAGGAAGAAGATTCAATGGAAGTAGATTAGATAGAGAGAGAGAGAGAGAGCAGTATTGTATAGATAGAGTAATGGAAGAATGATACCCGTATATGTATATTGTTGGAAGGAGATCGATCCTGAGAAACAGCGAAACAGCATATCAGTAGTTAGCAAGCACCGAAACAAAAGTTTTATCGTTCTTTGAGTTACGTTGCAAGTGGAGCTACTACATCGGGCCACGTGTAACTGGTGATACGTGGCTTCATTCACTACAATTTACGTTGGATAAGAATATGGGCTGTCTCTCCAGTGAAAATGTGTTGGGCCTCTATTTCAAAAGCTTTGGTTTTAGAACTCAAAATAATGGTCCATGATGTGATTACACCAAAATATCTTATTCGGCCTTGTTCGACATTTGAAAACACGAAATTAGAGGATTACTTCTTTTAGGATCTGGGCTTGAGCAATTGGGCATGTGTTGGACTTTTCTAGAATATCAACCCAAAATCACCAAGGGGCATCTTTTAATTTCTTTACTACCTATATGCACGAGAAATTCTCGGAAATACCATCTTTCCTGAAACAGTGACATTGATTTACGTTGCCCATTTTTTTTGGACATGTTATGTTCCCGCTCTCTTTTTTTGATCATTTAATACAAATTTTGTTGGTAATTATATGCTATTTTTTGTTCTCGTGTTGTTTTCTTTGCAAACAACTTTTGCTTTTATCCATCTCGACTTTATTTTGCAAACAACTTCTGAAAGTCAATTTTTATTTAGCATAAAATATAATTTCGATAAAATAAAAACAGAGACTTTCTCCCAAAAAAAAACGTTTCTCATTTCGTTCAACCCTAAATCTCTTCCGCCGCTCGTGACTTTGCCCTAGTCTCTCATGACTCCGCCGCACCAGCTCGACATTCTGGAAAGTAAAGCTCGTTGTGCTCCAGTTCTACAAGGTGGATGATTGTTCACTTGGTTTTATACCATTGATTTGGGCTTCCGAGACTAGAGTTTTGTATTGTTTTTGAGTATTTTGAGTCGTTTTTGTTATATCTCATAGGTTAGGCATTAATTTCCATTATTTCGAGTCATTTGAGTGGTCAAGCCATGTTTAAAGCCAATTATATTGAGTCTAGAGTCATTGTAATGAGTCGTGTGTCAAAAGAAGCAAGGATGATCAAACAACGAGGGGTTGATTTGAAGAAATGTCCAAACGCGTATGAAATTTTCATCACTGGCAGGATTTCCTATTTTGGCCATAACTCTCTCTACAAAATTGATATTGAGTTGATTCAAGTGGCTATGGAAAGCTAAGAGATAGAGCTACAACTTTGATGGAGGGCGCAAAGACAAATTCGGAAAAGGCGGCATTTGGCGCTCCAGTGGCCTTATCTGAAAATTGTGCAACGTTTTACGTTTGGCGCGCCGCAGAAGGCTTTGCGCGCTGCGTGGGCGGACAAAAAACAATAAAAGTCCGATTTTTGGATCTAAAAGGAGGGTACTATAAATAGATACGTGGGAGGCTTGATCTAGGGCATGGAGGACACTTGGGGATGAAAACCAACACCACAAAGACACAAAGAAAGAGTTGGGGAAGAAGATCGAAGACATTTATCATCTAGAAATAGATAAGATTCTTCTTTAATATCTTTAATTCATTCTTTGTTGTTTCTTGTATATCATTTGAGATGCATTCTCATTTGATTATGAATATTTGTATTTTCATCATGAGCTAAACTTTATAATTCTAGAGGGATGATGTAATCTATGTTTGAACTTATGTCTTGATATTGTTGTTTGTCATTCTAGATTTCTCAATTTATTTGTGCTATTTGGATCTATTGCTTCTAAATTACTTGATCAATAATTTAGAGTGTTTGGCGTATTTAATTTGACACTTGAGAGAGGTAATTGAATACATGACCTTGAAATAGCATAACCTAGGATTTCATAGAATTGAGAGATTTGTGAATCCTTTGAAGTCATTTATTAAGATTCATAGTTTTTATTGAGATTTCAATTGGTGATTTTAATAGAGATATTGATTTCCTAATCGAAATCTACAATCATTTGGCACTCGAGAGAGGAAATGATTATTGTAGAAATCTTGACTTATAAATTGGTAATTTGTGATTGATAAACCATATTGATAATATAAGGGAAAACTAGATTCATCACACCTCTAGAATTCATTCTCCCATAGATTTAGTTATTTATATTTTGATTAGTTATATCTAGTTGTTTTATTTATAAATTGAGACATCCACCTATTATTGATTTGTCAAATATAGCATAGGTAATTTATACTTGGTACTTATACACGTATTCCCTGTGGATACGACAACCTTACTTTCACTATATTAAAACTTGACACCGTAGACTTGCGGTTAGAAAAATCTCTAACAAGTTTTTGGCGCCGTTTAGGGGAATGTGTTTTGTGTAATATCAAGGTTGATTGCCTAGTTGTAATTTGAGAAATTTTTTTTTTGTTTGTTTCTTTTATTGTTTTAATTTTATGTAATTTTTTTTTTTAGGCACATCGTTGGATGGAATTATAATGTATTCATATACATGGCCAACCGATGATGCTACTAGGATTTTTGGAAGTCAAAGTGTGAACAATTTTGTTCCTTATTATCCACCTCATGAAGATGTATGGGCCCGAAATATTACAAATCATGAATCATTTCATCACCCGCAAGAACAATTGTCTAGCTTGGAAGAAATATTGTACCAATTTCTAGACGATTGTGAGGCAAGAAGACGACAAGATGAGATAAAACGTCGGTCAAGTTGGAAGAAACTCTTCTTTGAGTTTATCGAAGAGTGTACGATAAGAAATCGAGAAATTGATGATAGAATGTCACAAACCGAGGCAAGTGTTCAACAAATTGAGATCACATGTCAAAATATGTCAAAGTCACTCCAACAAATGATTGACCAACTTAATAATGAAGAGTCGTCATTATTCTTGGGACTTGGTGAAATAGAAAATCATGAACATGAATTGCCCATTATGAAAAATGTGGACATCCTTCAAAATTTGGAGGAGACTTTTGAAGAGTGCAATCCGATCTTACAAGAGGAGCTACATCAAATTAACTCAGGGAGTATCTCTATCTCTCACTCAATTGAAAATCCTCATATTGACAAAAATATGTGCACTCTAGATGTAAGCTTCAATTCAAATGTATCAAATTTTGAGAAGCATACACTTGAAGGAACAATGTTTGAAAATGGTGATCAATTCACATGTTCTACAGATTTCATGATATTTAATATGAGTAAACATAGAAATATCTTTACTATGATTGATAAACCATTTTTCATCATTACGAACACATTTTTTGATTTCCAAAATACCATCAACATTGTGATCCTTAATCATCCATGTCTTACATACACTGAAGGATCGCCTATACTATTGGAAAATACAAAGGCGTGGCATGATCGACACTTGTTTTTTGATCCGGTTGAGTATAACAAAAGTCCGGCTAAAGACTTTAAATTTAGCACTTCTTTGGAGGCAACCCAAGCTCATTTTACTTGCTTTCATAGTTTGATTAAGTTTACATCTTTGTGTTTTATTAGGAGTATTTATGTTGCATCTCACCCCAACCCCTGTTTGCATGCTCATTTCCCGATTCTGACATAAGTTGCTTCTTGTGATAGTATTTAGATGCAAAGGAATTTTGGCATAAATTGATATATAATTGCATATACATCATTTACCTCGATTTATGCCCACCATGTGTTTGATAAAATGCCTCAATGAGAAATTTAACAATTTTGCATACCCTTCTTGGTTTATTGCTTGGAGGATTTCACATGTCGATCACAATTATATAACATTGATGTATCTCCCATGGTCTTCACATGATATTGTGGTACTTTACCCCATTGCTCGTTTCCACGTGTTTGGTTTTGTTTGACAGGTTGGTATCGTGCCTCCTAAATCATAGAAAGGCAAGGAAAAAACCATCGACCCTATGGAGTGCTACCAATTGGCCCTGTTGCTTCTCTTTTCACCCCACGATTCGACGAGGAGTTGCACCTCTTCCATTGAGGACAATGGTTATATTAAGTTTGGGGGAGTGGTAATACCTTTTTCGATTTGTGATCCTACTTTCTTCGTGTTTTTTTTTTTTTTCGATTGTTAAAAAAATGCTTTGAGTCTCTATATATTTGCCTTGAGTTGAGTCGAGTCGAGTCATTTGTTGAACTGTAGAACTGCATGACTAAGTGAATTTGTCGAAAATGAGTTAAATGGTCAAAAGAGCATGTGTTTGAGCGGTGATCTATGCTTTGTTCCGTTAATTCCATCTACATGCATAACTCGGTTGATTTATTTGAAAATAATTTATGAAGTTGAGTGTTTCTTGTATGATCCCACCGGATTCTAGAACTTGTCTGATCACTAGTTGAGGCGAAATCCTAGGTGAAGTAACATTAATGAAATGATTTAGGTCATCTTTGAACAAGCTAGAGCAAAAAATACCTACCTTTATGTTATATATTTTCACTAGTGTCCCCTTTGAGCCTGTTAAACCCGTTTTTGGCAACCAATCTTATACCTTGAGCCTATATGAGAAAATCCTAATTATCCATCACTCATACACACACAAAATGTTGAAGGTTGAGGAGGGTATGATAAGTAGGTTATGCGTTCACTTGCATGAAGTTGCCGAGAAAAAGAAAATGTGAAACCTCATGTGTAAAAATATACAAAAGAATAAGTTTGGGGGTTTCGAAAAATAAAATAAAATCAGTGAGTATAGGCTCATAATAGGAGAACAATGGAGAATTAAAAAAAAAAGTGAAGGTAGCTATTTTGTTTGGCGAGTTGAAGAAATTGACAATTGTGTGTTTAGGTAATTTGGACCATTTAATCCTATATTTTCCGATCATATCCTAAGCCCGTATTACAAGCTTTGAAAGTCCTATTAATCCTTGTGTTACATTAGCCTATATTAGTGGAGATTAGTGTGAATGACAAGCTTATGGAGTCCGGTAAGCATTTCATCTGGATATTCAAAAAGTGGATCATTTTGACAACACTTGATTGCATGAATATATTTGAATAAGGTAAACGGAGTTGGCATGTACATTCCACATTTTTTATCACAATGTTAAAACGCATGTTTGATTGGTAGTGAAACGAGTATTGAGACAAATGATTTTAGTTGTGAAGTTTTGCAATTAGTGGGATCGAATAAGTTTTCTATATTTTTGTGTCTTGTATATTTCATATTCTTCAAGAGTCTGTAATTGCTTGAGGACAAGCAATATTCTAAGTTTGGAGGTATTTGTTCACTTGGTTTTATACCATTGATTTGGGCTTCCGAGACTAGAGTTTTGTATTATTTTTGAGTATTTTGAGTCATTTTTGTTATATCTCATAGGTTAGACATTAATTTCCATTATTTCGAGTCATTTGAGTGGTCAACCCATGTTTAAAGCCAATTATATTGAGTCTAGAGTCATTGTAATGAGTCGTGTGTCAAAAGAAGCAAGGATGATTAAACAACGAGAGATTAATTTGAAGAAATGTCCAAACGCGTATGAAATTTTCATCACTGGCAGGGTTTCGTATTTTGGTCATAACTCTCTCTACAGAATTGATATTGAGCTGATTCAAGTGGCTATGGAAAGCTAAGAGATAGAGCTACAACTTTGATGGAGGGCGCAAAGACAAATTCGGACATTTCTGGGCGCTGCAGCTCAGTCTGACAAATTGTGCGATTGCATTTTACGTTTGGGCGCTGCAGCGGACAAAACAATAAAAGTCCGATTTTTGGATCTAAAAGGAGGGTACTATAAATAGATACGTGGGAGGCTTGATCTAGGGCATGGAGGACACTTGGGGATGAAAACCAACACCACAAAGACACAAAGAAAGAGTTGGGGAAGAAGATTGAAGACATTTATCATCTAGAAATAGATAAGATTCTTCTTTAATCTCTTTAACTCCTTCTTTGTTGTTTTTTGTATATAATTTGAGATGCATTCTCATTTGATTATGAATATTTGTATTTTCATCATGAGCTAAACTTTATAATTCTAGAGGGATGATGTAATCTATGTTTGAACTTATGTCTTGATATTGTGGTTTGTCAATCAAGATTTCTCAATTTATTTGTGCTATTTGGATCTATTGCTTCTAAATTACTTGATCAATAATTTAGAGTGTTTGGTGTATTTTTTTTTGATGAAAATGTGAAAAATTCATTAAAAAAAGTGAAAAATTACAGATTAAAAGGGGCATACCCCAGTTTGGATCAAATGTTGAATGGGCAGGCTCATTAACATGTGTAAAGCAAAGAGAGAAAACAACCAAAGATTGATCAATCATTGAGGAGAAAAGCCTAAAAACCTCAACAGAAGTTTACTAAAAGACAGGCAAAAATCTCCAACCAATTAATCGAGATAACAAATGGGAGTAGCCGGTTTGATTTGACACTTGAGAGAGGTAATTGAATACATGACCTTGAAATAGCATAGCGCAGGATTTCATAGAATTGAGAGATTTGTCAATCCTTTGAAGTCATTTATTAAGATTCATAGTTTTTATTGAGATTTCAATTGGTGATTTTAATAGAGATATTGATTTCTAATCGAAATCTACAATCATTTGGCACTTTCGAGAGAGAAATGATTATTGTAGAAATCTTAACTTATAAATTGGTAATTTGTAATTGATAAACCATATTGATAATATAAGGAAAACTAGATTCATCACACCTCTAGAATTCATTCTCCCTTAGATTTAGTTATTTATATTTTGATTAGTTACATCTAGTTGTTTTTATTTATAAATTGAGACATCCACCTATTATTGATTTGTCAAATATAGCATAGATAATTTATACTTAGTACTTATACACGCATTCCCTGTGGATACGACAACCTTACTTTCACTATATTAAAACTTGACGCCGTAAACTTGCGGTTAGAAAAATCTCTAACAATGATTCTGGTATTATTGGTATTTCGTTGAACTTTTATAGTGTTAAATCTATCATTAATTCGAGACAGAATTTGAGTATTATTACTACTATTATTTTAGGTATTTTGTTTTGAAATCCTACCTTTTATTTTAGTGATGTTAACTGTTAATGAGATAATGATGCTGTTGTTGTTGGGAGTTTTTGTTATGAGTAGTTTTTTTATTGGCCATCGGGTTAAGATACAACTTAAATGAAGGTTTTTCATTTCTCGAGGATCCTTGTTGCATATTTCTGGAAGCCATTCGACATCTATTGTAATACCCGCAATTTTATTTTGGGCTTTTATTAAAAATTATGAGTTTTAGATATTTTTAGTTAGTTTATTTTTTTTTTTATTTAGGGGCTAATTATTATTTTTTTATTATTCAAGCCCAATCTTTCAAATCAATTGTCCAATTGTCCAGGCCCAAGTTAATCAAGCCCATTTAATATGATCCCTTACCAATTTAGCGTTAAAAAAGTCAATAGTATTCTAGAATAACAAGATACCAATTTCAAATTTCCAAATATATCAAATCTTGTTATATTTTTACCAGATTCTTTGAAATCCTGTGAGATCAAAACACATAACCCTAATTAATCCTATAAATACAATCCAATCTTATTGATTTTCTTTCTCACGTTTTCTGAGTCCAGCAAAGGTAATGTTTAATTTGCTTTTGCAATAATATACGTTTCTCTTCCATCCAAATCAATTCCCATTCACAAGCCCCAAATTTTCAATCAATTCCCATTCACAAACAAATAGGTGAATCCCTCTGTCAAAAAAAAAAAAAAAAATTTCAACCAAACACCAGAAATTTATTTCGCAAACCATCCGAGCGGCAGCCGCAAACCACAACTCTCACGCCATCGCCGGAAAAACGAGCACCAATACCTATCGAACCCAAACCCAGTCCGACCTCGATTTATGCCAAAAAAAAAAAATTCCAAAACCCGATTGAATCCCCGCCGCTGCGAAATACCAAACCGTTCAATCTTTATCCCCGTGAACTCACGAAAGCTTTCTTCTTCATTTATTTCCCGTCAAATTCCAAGTTATGGCAGCCTACCAAAATTAATCCAGTAGTCACTATCGCCGCTCATCGGCGTTCACGAACCAGAGTGAGACACGAAGGAGATGTGCAATTTATTTTAGGTTGTGGGTTGTATTGGTTGCCTGGTTCAAAACTGAAGAAAAGAAGGAGAATTAGAAAAAGAAAAAAAGAAGAGAGTGAAGGAAGATGACGATGTTGGTGGCGTGATTAGGGGTAGAAAATAAGAAAAGAAAGGTGAAAGAAGAAAGAATAGGGAAAGTGGGGTATTGGTCTGTTGACCGAAAAGTAGTAGTGAATAAGAAGGGAAAAAGTAAGAAAAAAAAAAAAAGAAAAAAGAAAGGAAATATGAGAGATGGGAGATGGGGTATGTTGTTAACAGAAGGTGATAAGGGAAAAGTGGGAAGATAGTAAAAGAAAGAATAGAGAATTGGAAAGTATATATATATATATATATATATATATATATATATTTTTGGTGTTGACCGATTAGAGAGGAAAAAAAAAAGGGGAGGATTTTGGCTTGTGGTCCCCATAAACCATCGACAGATTTATCCTTTAATCCCAAACCATCAAACTAGCGCCAAATTCCCATTTTGATTCCAATTCAACCATCAATTCTATTTTTTTTTATATATTCTATTATGCCCCTAAATTAGGATTTTTAGATTATTATTTTTAGATTAAGTTTAGAATATTCGAGGATTTTAATTAGTATTATTTTCTATTGATTAGGCAATTTATCGGCGAGGATTAGGCGTGTTTGCATCCGACACTTCTAGGCTCTACGAAATTTTCAAAGCTACGTTCAAGGTGGGGTTTGTTTTTCTAAACTTTATTGTCCTTGTTAAATCTTAGATTATTTTGCATGAATGTGTAAGATGATTGTTTAGGCCCTATTGAGCCGGGGACTCAAGAGGTCCCGGTCGATGTATCCCTCGGTGGAACCCTGCGGTGCACCTATTGTCTATGTCTACGGTTTTTCAAATGATCTATGCTATGTCCTATTGGATTGTATTTGCATGCCTATGTGAGATATCTGTGTATTTAGCTTGGACAATTTATACTTCACTGAGCTGTGTCGCTCACCCCACATATAACAAACTTTTCAGGTGAAGGAGATGGCGCTGGCTAAGAGCGGTGGATATGACAAGGCCTAAAGAGTTATTTATGAATGTTTAGTTTATTTTTTTAAAAAAAAATGTTGAACTATTTACTTATTTTAAGTTATTAGTTTATTTCGATTTATTTGAAATTGATATAATCAGACATTGGTTAGAATTTTATTTATGAAATATTTTGCTTCCGCTACAATTGACTTAGTTAAATTTTATTTTTTTTTTAAATTATCCATGTTCCTTTTCATCGTAAAAATTAGGATTATGCTCGTTTATTTTATTAAAGAAATTCTAGGGCGTTACGGTGGTATCGGAGCGGTCTACCTTTACGTAGACTTGCAAAAAAAAAAAAAAAATTTATGTGTAAATTTCGTGTGTGTACTCTAATAAATGAATTAGAATTTTTTTAATAAAACGGAAATAGTCTACGTATCCACCACCGCTATGCCACGCCAACTCAGGCCAGTGCACGGATTGTTTTTTTTTTTTTTTTAAGGATTTCGCTTTCTCTTGCTATTGCTCTTGCTATTGTCAAATGCTATTGATAAAGTGTTTTAATCTTTTTGTAATGAATTTTACAATTCCTATTGCAAAGAGAAAAATGAAAGAATATGCTAAATTTTACGGGATGCATAGCACGATAGAATGTCATTGAACTATTGAGATATTATGTTAATTGTGAACTTTATGGACAATAGAAAGAACTTAGAGATTTTAATTATTTTTATGCTATATAGATGGCTCGTAGAAGGTATACGACCACGAAAGTCCGATATTGTTAAGCGCTACTAGGAGAGCAAGGATAGAGAGATATGAACAATATCAATGGGAACCAAACCATAACCTTGGGGCGCATCTAAATGCAATGTTCACATTATGGGTAGAGGCTAGATATGCACGGCCACTCGATATCGGCCGAAGCAGGCATACTTAGATTTATTAATACCTTATCGAGTTACCCTGCGAAGAGCAAGAGAGATATATAATCAAATGGTAGATGATGTCCGGGGAGTTCGATCGCGGGTTACCCTCCACCGATTCTAGTGATGATGAAGACCCGAGGAGGATCCGGAGGAAGACCTAGAAAGAAGATGTTGATTAGCCACTTTTATTTTATTTATTTTTCGTAGATGATGTTTGGATTTTATATTTTCCTTTCACTAGTATTTTAGTTTATGTCTTTAATTTTTCAAACTAGCGATTGTTTCTTTAATCGTCGAATTTGATGTAAAAAAAATGAGATTAATGAATGATCATTTTTTTTAAAAATTGTCTTGAGTACTTGTTATCGTTTATGGTTTATATATATTGAGTTTAAAAATATTCCAATTGGAGATTGATTTAATTTTATATTCATGGTTATAGGATGAATCCTAGAGCTCCTAGAACCCAGGACCCGCCACAAATTCAACACTAGAAAATTTGGGAGACGTAGTGGCGCGCTAGCCACATCGTTGAGGACTAACTCGAGGGGTGCTTTGAACCAACAGAAAACCAGCCGGCTCCCATAAATAACACTTCACATGTGGTGGAACAGTTTCGCCGTTATAGACCTCCGACTCTCACGGGACGAAGAGCCGCACATGCTTGTGGAAGAATGGATAAGCGAGAATTAGAGGGCATATTTGAGTTAATCGAGTGCACGACGCACAAAGAGTTTCATGTGCTATATATCGGCTCAAACAAGATGCACGACATTGGTGGGATTCACACCGACGAACCATCACCGACCCGAACGGTGATATGCAATGGATGATTTTAAGGAATTGGTCATGCAACAGTTTTCCCCAGCGATCTATAGAGACAAAAAGGAAAGAGAATTCCTAAACCTACAACAAGGACAATGACGGTGCTCGAGTATGAGCGAAAGTTCAACCAGATTAGCGAGTATGCTATTCACTTGAGCGGACACGGAGCGGTAAGAAGGCTAAGAGATTTGTGTCAGTTTACGCCCGAGTTGGGTGGGGTAGTGAGCATCTTGGGAAACGCATCATATTCTCATTGTTGGGAAGGAGCTCGAACGGTTGCCTCCAATATGAGATTGGAA
This sequence comes from Rehmannia glutinosa, assembly GCA_016081115.2. Taxonomy (NCBI): domain Eukaryota; kingdom Viridiplantae; phylum Streptophyta; class Magnoliopsida; order Lamiales; family Orobanchaceae; genus Rehmannia; species Rehmannia glutinosa. The sequence goes on along the minus strand of CM071926.1, from coordinate 46,273,665 downwards.
GGAGGTAGTAAAAAGGTTTTTGAGGCTCCCAAAAGGAAATGGGAGGGTCCTAACACTGGGAAGTTTGTTAATAACAACAAACAACAAAAAGTCGGTGGTGCTCCTAATCAGCAAGGTCATCAGACGAAGCCACAATGTCAGAATGCGGGAAATATCATTATGGTGAGTGCCTTCTAGGAAAAGATGTTTGTTACCGATGCCATCGGCCAGGGCATCGGGGTTGGGGCGTAAGAAATATTCCAATCGGCGTAGAAAAACAGAGAGGCCCACGAGGAGGGAAACCTGAATGTACGCCATGACCGAGCGGGATGCACAAGAGGAGCTGAGACAACGATGCGGGTATGTTACGAGTTTTTAATGTACCTGCTCTTGTACTTTTTGATACTGGTGCTACACATTCTTTCATATCTGCAAAATTCATTGAGGGATTAAATAATGTGATATGTGAGTCTGTGGAACCTTTGGGGGTCAGTATACCATCGGGTAAAACTATAGTGGTGATCATAGAGTAAATGGGGTACAATGTTGAACATAGGGGAGAACTCTAGAAGCGAATCCATACGTTATAAAGATGAAGGACTTTGACGTAATCCTAGGAATGGATTGGTTAAGTCGAACCGCGCAAACATCCGATGTCACGAGAGGGAAATAGATTTCCATATCTTAGGGAAAGGAGAAGTTCACTTTCCATGGGACTAGGTCGGGTGTTTCGCCACGAGTTATATCAAAGAATGAAAGCCGTGAAGATGATAAGGAGAGGAGAATGCCAAGCATTCTTGGTGAATGTAATGGCTACCCGATCAAGAGAGAACAATTGCGATATCCCGATTGCTCGAGAGTACCCCGATGTTTTTCCGGAGGATTTACGAAATGCCACGGATCGGCGTGGAGTTTACGATTGATCCGGTGCCGGGCAAGACCAACGCCAAAGGCACCTTACGAGAATGGCACCTAAGGAGTTGCAAGAACTAAAGGTGCAATTACAAGAGATTCTTTGGATAAGGGTTATGTGAGACCGAGCGTGTCTCCTTGGGGAGCTCGATTATTGTTCGTTAAGAAGAAGGACGGCACGATGAGGATGTGTATCGACTATCGAGTTGAACAATCTCACGATTAAGAACAAATACCCCTTACCCCGCATTGAGGATCTGTTTGATCAATTAAGAGGAGCCGGAGTTTTCTCGAAGATTGATCTAAGAACAGGTATCACCACCAAGATCAAAGAAGCGAGATATACCCAAAACAATGCGTTTAGAACCCGTTATGGACATTACGAGTTTCTTTGTGATGCCATTTGGGTTAAGCAACGCACCAGCAATGGTCTTTATGGACTTGATGAACAGAGTGTTTCATCCTTACTTAGATCAATTTGTCATTGTGTTCATCGATGATATCTTGATCTATTCAAAGGATAAACAACAGCACGAAGAGCATTTGAGGATCGTGCTGGAGACACTTCGCAAGGAGAAACTTTATGCGAAGTTCAAGAAATGTGAGTTTTGGCTGGAGCGAGTGGTGTTCTTGGGTCATGTAGTCACCGCCCGAGGTGTTGAAGTGGATCCAGCCAAAGTGGAAGCCATAAATGAATGGAAAGCGCCATCGACTGTAAGTGAGGTGCGCAGTTTCTTAGGACTTGCTGGATATTACAGACGGTTCATTGAGGGTTTTGCCAAGATTGCTGGACCAATGACCCGGCTGACGAGAAAGGGAGAGAAATTCCAATGGACTGAGAAATGCGAAACTAGTTTCCAAGAGTTGAAACAAAGATTGGTTACCGCACCGGTTTTGACGATACCTAATGGATCGGAAGGGTTCGTTATTTATAGTGATGCGTCGAAACAAGGTCTCGGATGTGTACTCATGCAACAGGGGAAGGTGATAGCTTATGCCTCTAGACAATTGAAGCAGCACGAGCTTAACTATCCCACGCATGACTTGGAGTTAGCGGCCGTAGTACACGCTCTGAAGATATGGCGTCATTACTTGTACGGAGGAAAATGTGATATCTATACGGATCACAAGAGTCTCAAGTACTTCTTCACACAGAAAGAATTGAACATGAGACAACGAAGATGGTTGGAGTTAGTCAAAGATTATGATCGCGTGCTATCCACTATCACCAGGCGAAGGCCAACGTGGTTCTTGATGCGCGAGTCGGAAGAATAATAGTGGTGAATTGACTAGCATGATCACGGAGCAAGAGCAGTTGATCAAGGATTTCGTCAACTTGAGAATTGATGTGGTAGTACCCCCAACCAACACCAAAGCTATCATATCTGCTATGGTGGCAAAGCCGACTTTAAGAAATCGGATCAAGGATGCACAAACGAAGGATAAGTTTTTGTGCAAAATGAGGGAGCGAGCTTTAGCTGGAAACATTAGAGGTTTCGCTGAAGCACCGGACGGCACACTTACTTATGAAGGGAGAGTCTGTGTACCAAAAGACGAGAACCTAAGAAGGGAAATCTTAGAAGAGTCTCATTGTACACCCTACACGGTACATCCGGGAGGTACGAAGATGTATCGTGATTTGAGAAACACTTTCTGGTGGAGAAACATGAAAGGCTCTATTGCATCGTTCGTGGAGAGATGTTTGACTTGTCAACAAATCAAAGTGAACACCAACGACCATCGGGGTTGCTACAACCACTTGAGGTCCCTGTGGAAGTGGGAACATGTTACAATGGATTTTGTGGACCGGTTTACCGAGGTCGAGCAGGATGGAACGGCTATATGGGTTATTGTGATGATTGACGAAGACTCGCACACTTTTTGCGGTTAAGATGACTTTCAAAGATGGAACAGTTGGCTCGATTATACATTGAGGAGATCGTGAGGCTACACGGTGCCGTTTCAATTGTGTCGATAGAGACACACGGTTTACTTCAAATTTTTGGAAGGGATTGCAAAGAGCAATGGGGGCGAGATTACATTTCAAGATGCGGCGTTTCATCCCCAAACAGGATGGACAATCCGAGAGGACGATACGACGCCGGAGGACATGCTTAGAGCTTGCGTGTTGGATTTCGGAGGAGGTTGGGAAACGACACTTGCCACTAATTGAATTTGCTTATAATAACGATTATCGATCAACTATTGGGATGGCACCATATGAGGCGTTATACGGGAGGAAGTGTAGATCACCAATTCATTGGGATGAAGTTGGAGAGAAGAAAGTTTTGGGTCCTGACATTGTCAAAAGAACGATTGAAGCCGTAGAAAAGATAAGAGAAAGAATTAAGGTGGCGCAGGATCGACAAAAAAGTCTTATGCCGATCCAAAAAGGAAAGAGTTACAATTTGTGGTAGGCGAGAAAGTTTTTACGAGGTATCGCCGACGGGCGAAGGGAATTTTCGTTTGGTAAGAGGGAAACTCAATCCAAGATATGTTGGGCCGCACGAGGTTTTTGGAGCGAGTGGGAAAAGTAGCGTATAGATTGGCCTTGCCGCCAAAGAATGTTGGGAATTCACAATGTTTTTCACGTATCTATGTTACGGAGGTACATGCCGATCCGAGTCATGTTGTTAATTATGAGACCATAGAATTGGATAGACATTTGTCATACGAGGAAAAACCAAAATGGCGATCTTTAGATAGAAAGGTGCACAAGTTAAGAAATCGAGGCGTTGAGTTAATCAAAGTGCAATGGAGTGGACATAGCCAAGAAGAGGCTACTTGGGAACGTAAGGGCGATATTTTAGCATCACATCCGGAGGTTCAATCTTTGTTAGGTATGTTTAATTAGGGGACGAAATTATTTTAAGGGGGTAGTATGTAATACCCGCAATTTTATTTTGGGCTTTTATTAAAAATTATGAGTTTTAGATATTTTTAGTTAGTTTATTTTTTTATTTAGGGGCTAATTATTATTTTTTTTATTATTCAAGCCCAATCTTTCAAATCAATTGTCCAATTGTCTGCGCCCGATTAATCGCCCATTTAATATGATCCCTTACCAATTTAGCGTTAAAAAGTCCAATAGTATTCAGAATAACAAGATACTGGAATTTCAAATTTCCAAATATATCAAATCTTGTTATATTTTTACCAGATTCTTTGAAATCCTGTGAGATCAAAACACATAACCCTAATTAATCCTATAAATACAATCCAATCTTATTGATTTTCTTTCTCACGTTTTCTGAGTCCAGCAAAGGTAATGTTTAATTTGCTTTTGCAATAATATACGTTTCTCTTCCATCCAAATCAATTCCCATTCACAAGCCCCAAATTTTCAATCAATTCCCATTCACAAACAAATAGGTGAATCCCTCTGTCAAAAAAAAAAAAAAAAATTTCAACCAAACACCAGAAATTTATTTCGCAAACCATCCGAGCGGCAGCCGCAAACCACAACTCTCACGCCATCGCCGGAAAAACGAGCACCAATACCTATCGAACCCAAACCCAGTCCGACCTCGATTTATGCCAAAAGAAAAAAATTTCCGAAACCCGATTGAATCCCCGCCGCTGCGAAATACCAAACCGTTCAATCTTTATCCCCGTGAACTCACGAAAGCTTTCTTCTTCATTTATTTCCCGTCAAATTCTAAGTTATGGCAGCCTACCAAAATTAATCCAGTAGTCACTATCGCCGCTCATCGGCGTTCACGAACCAGAGTGAGACAAGAAGGAGATGTGCAATTTATTTTAGGTTGTGGGTTGTATTGGTTGCCTAGTTCAAAACTGAAGAAAAGAAGGAGAATTAGAAAAAGAAAAAAAAAGAGAGTGAAGGAAGATGACGATGTTGGTGGCGTGATTAGGGGTAGAAAATAAGAAAAGAAAGGTGAAAGAAGAAAGAATAGGGAAAGTGGGGGTATTGGTCTGTTGACCGAAAAGTAGTAGTGAATAAGAAGGGAAAAAGTAAGAAAAAAAAAGGAAAAAGAAAGGGAAATATGAGAGATGGGAGATGGGGTATGTTGTTAACAGAAGGTGATAAGGGAAAAGTGGGAAGATAGTAAAAGAAAGAATAGAGAATTGGAAATATATATATATATATATATATATATATTTGTGTTGACCGATTAGAGAGGAAAAAAAAAAAAAGGGGAGGATTTTGGCTTGTGGTCATCCCATAAACCATTGACAGATTTATCCTTTAATCCCAAACCATCAAACTAAATAGCAAATTCCCAATTTTGATTCCAATTCAACCATCAATTCTATTTTTTTATATATTCTATTATGCCCCTAAATTAGGATTTTTAGATTATTATTTTTAGATTAAGTTTAGAATATTCGAGGATTTTAATTAGTATTATTTTCTATTGATTAGGCAATTTATCGAGAGAGGATTAGGCGTGTTTGCATCCGACACTTCTAGGCTCTACGAAATTTTCAAAGCTACGTTCAAGGTGGGGTTTGTTTTTCTAAACTTTATTGTCCTTGTTAAATCTTGATTATTTTGCATGAATGTGTAGAAGATGCGATTGTTTAGGCCTATTGAGCCGGGGGACTCAAGAGGTCCGGTCGATGTATCCCTCGGTGGAACCCTGCGATGCACCTATTGTCTATGTCTACGGTTTTTCAAATGATCTATGCTATGTCCTATTGGATTGTATTTGCATGCCTATGTGAGATATCTCGTGTATTTAGCTTGACAATTTATACTCCACGATTTGTGTCGCTCACCCCACATATAACAAACTTTTCGGTGAAGGAGATGGCGGCTAAGAAGCGGTGGATATGACAAGGCCTAAAGATTTATTTATGAATGTTTAGTTTATTTTATTAAAAAAAAATATGTCGAACTATTTACTTCTTTTAAGTTATTAGTTTATTTCGATTTATTTGAAATTGATATAATCGGACATTGGTTAGAATTTTATTTATGAAATATTTTGCTTCCGCTACAATTGACTTAGTTAAATTTTATTTTTTTTTTTAAATTATCCATGTTCCTTTTCATCGTAAAAATTAGGATTATGCTTTCGTTTATTTTATTAAAGAAATTCTAGGCGTTACATCTATATGTCCTCTTTATAGTATCACTGTCAATTGAGCAGAAATGTGTAATAAAACATAGAATGGAACTTTATACTAAATTTCATTCTATTTGGCGATGTTGAGAGATTCTATGCATGAACTCAAAAATTGAATTGACAATAATAGCCAGTAATACACCTAAAGCTGAGAATTCATTGTTTTTCAAGTTACTGAGAGTGAAATGGAAATATATTGACGATTTGGTGTCCCTTGAAATTTTTAGAAAATAAATGCTTTATTGATAGCATGCATGTAGTACATTTTATTTTGTAACTTTATACTCGCGAACAATGTTTTCGCGAGTATAATTTCATTTACGCAATTTAATGATGCCGATGTTGGTTTACATAGTGTGTTGGGAGGTGCATTGTTCATATGTTGTTTTGTGGTTGGAATTGTGAGTATTTCGATATCTTTGTGCGGGATAACAGTCGATAAACGAAGCTTCGTGAGGGATGTTCTGTTTTTTCTATTATTTCTAGGTTGTCTCCTCATGATCATCATTTTTGGGAAGGTTAGCTTGTGGTTTGCCCTGTGTTTTGCTTCTCTGTATTTGATTTACATTGCTTTGGTATCTGTTATGCATTTGTTCTGTCACAAGGAGGACAAAATGGTCATTAATCCTTTAGTTGTGGATGAATTTGGGACAATAGGAGTACCATTATTGGGCTATGTTGATTATGAAAAAAGACATATATCAGAAAAAGATCATGAATCAAGAATTGGATGGCTTAATATCGATAAAATCGTTGTGTTTTTACTTGAGGTTATTCCACTACAAGAAAAATTCAAAACAACAACACTAAAAGGACAATAGTTTTTCACTAATTAGTTGTCATTTGAAACATTCACAACTGTTTTTCAGAAATCAGTTGTCTGTTAACATTTTTATTTGTCAAAAGACAACTCATTTTTACATATGTTGTAATGGACATCTACCACAACATCTTATTTGTGTCAAATACAACAGTTTAAAAAGAGAACATTCCAAATATTTAGAAAAACTATTTTTTTTAGAATAACATATTTAAAAAAACTAATAACTTTATTTCGAAAAAAAAAATAAAAACTAACAAAATAGTTATATTAGAAAGTTAATCTTAATTATTCAAAAAAATTAATTTTAATTGATAAAAAAATTTAATTTAAATAAATTAAATTTAAATAATAATAATAATATCAGCCTAAGTTTAAACTAAACAGCTCAAAAAGCCCAAAACCCTATTGATCGTCCCTCCGCCACCAACGTTTCCATCGCCCTCCACCGCGCGCCGCCGTCAACGCCAAAGAATGCCTGGTTTCTTTTGCTTGCTTATTGTGTTATTTGTAATTTCCTCACGGTGATGATATTAGTAGGCATTTTGTTGGTAAATCCCCCAAGTTTTCTTACTTCCAGACATTTTGTTGAATGCGAACCTTACGCAATTTATTCTTTGACTAAATTATTCAGAGAGCTTTTTCGATCATGTATGTGGTTTGAGGCAGTTCCTCATTTATTTGAGTGCTTATTTTTGCTCTCTATCGTGACAGCCAACAAGTGGCCTTAATTTGAGAAAGCAACTTGCAGCACCATCGTCTCAACACAATCTAAAAGCCAAAAAGGTTGAGCAAGCTCAACAATCTCTGTCTACTGCTAGCTACTGTAGCTCAATGGAGGTGTGTTCAATAGGCTAGCTGATTTGGTAGTGCGGTAATTTCTGGCAAACAAAAAATTTGGGGAAAAAGTTTTCTAACCTAATTTAATGTTACTGTGAGTACTTTATAATAGTTTCTGCTAATTAATTGATTAATGTTAACCCCTCTTATCCTTTTTTCCTCAAATGGATTGTGTCTGATGGATGGCTTTAAGCTTTTAGGGTTTTTTTTAGTAGGAAATAGTAATCACTGATGTAATCCACTAACAATGATTAAATGATCATGTTTTTGGAGTAGGATTAATTAATTCCATCAATTTCATTTTTACTTGTGCTTTTTAATTTTGTGTTATTTTATCTTGTTAGTGTTTATTGGTTTATGCATTTGGGCAAATGCTATTATAAGTAAAACATTACAATTAAGAAAGTTTGTTGAAAAGTTGTAATCAAATACTTTTCTAAGATTGCTTGGTTTAGAAAGTGATTGGTTGGTTACAGAGAAAGAAATGGTGGACAAAGCAATTACTGAATGGCAGGAGTTTTGTAACATTTCAAAGATTTGATTGGGGCCTTTCTTCTCTGTTTTTTGTTTTTTCTGCTTGTTGCTGGTTCTTGGTGATGGCTTTGGTGGCTGGGATTTTTCTTTTTTCAGTGGCTCAACTTTGTGTTTTGGGCTAGGATGTTGAAAAATAAAATTTTTTGTTGTTCAATTATTTTTGGTTGGCTTCTCTTTCTCTTTCAAAAACACTCATTTCCTCTATAAATATCTTTGCCTTCAGTGTTACGCTCCGTCTTCTATTCGAGATCTGAGCTCATTTCATCTTCTCACAGACGCTTTGTTCAGCTTTGAGTAGCCTCATTTTGGTAATTTCTGGTACGTTCGTTATACGTGAGATACGGTTCATCGTATTTTTAATGATAATGTGTTGAAGGATTGGCCACGTGTTGTAGTTCTGCAAATTTAGGCCTGGGGCGATCTTAGTTTTGGTAAGGCAATTCATTGCAGTACTAAAAGCACAGGCAATTAATAATACTATTGCTGACATCAGTTCTTATCTGTCTGAATATTCCTAGAAACATTTATTACCATGTAGAAAGATTCTGGATATTGTTTTTTTTTTTTCCTTCTTGTGATGTTCTTTTCTGAGGTGCCTTTTCGCTTAAGCATCAGATTTAATATTTTTTTAATTTAATAATTATGGCTATATCCATCTTCCTTCATCTGTCTTTAAGTTTGCTGTCTTTTGCAGGTGAAGAGCGGCAAGGTTGTCTGACAACTGCTATATTAAGTTCAAAAGTGAGTCCATAAGTTCAAAAGTGAGTCCATAGTTTCATATATGATTGTAATATTTTTTGCAATTTGGTACCACTCCAAAATTCCATCTCACAATGTGACTCGATTTGCCTGCTGATTTGCCTATTGTGAGCGTGTATTACATTAATCAAGCAATTTTTCCATACTGCTGATTTGCTTCTGAGAATGTCCTCTTAAGTCGCACAGAAGAATTTTCTTGGGACCCGAACAAAGCCTGAAGATGAAAATATTTTTCCAGTTAGTTTTTTTGATATCGTATTCAGTCATAATATTTTTGGTGCCTCGTACATGTTTTATTCCTTTGGGTGACTTTTCATCAATTCCTGTTCGAATCCACTAATTTTTTTCAGTATCTGCAAATTCTTACATTGAGGCAGAGTAAATGTAATGTGCCGTCATATTTTGTTGTTTATATTGGTTGTGTTGTGAGCTGTATTTAATTCTTTTAGCTGTCTGGTGAAGAATGATGAGAAATTTACAAAAGGATTTCCGGATCGCATATTCTTAGTTTTCTTTGTGAAACTTCATGTTGCTAAAGATGGATTTTTTTTTTTTTCATTTTTTTTTTGCTGATACGTTTTACTTGAAGCTTATGCAATTATGTTGAGATATGATGTTAAATTCTAAAAAGGCGAACTTCTTGTCTATTTCAGTACAGTGTAACATTAATTTCCGGATGTTTTTTTAGGTGGTTAATAATGATTGTGATTGCCACATTTATAGCCATTGTTTGCTTTTTAATTGGTTTTTGGTTATTATAGACTTATAGTGACATGTTCTGCATCTGTGAATAGAAAATGATCATTCGCCTCTCAATGTTTCAATTTCATTGGGACTAAAAATTTCCACATCATTTTCATCTGGATTTTTCCATTCCTAATTGCTTTCTACTTTAAGAATTGACAGATGGGTTGATTAAAAACCAGGCTAAAAATGATGTGTTGTTACATCTTTGTAATGTCAATATGCCTTGATGTGTATAAATATTGGTGACATTTCCTTTGAACAACAACTAAGTTTATGGGCTAATCAAGCAATTTGGACGCGCTGAGCTTGTATCACTCCAAAATTACATTAATCAAGCAATTTTTCCATGGTACAGCGCGTTAGTTTATAAGAACCTGATGTAAAGATGAATTTACTGGTGTTTCGTTCTTAAATCGGTAATTTGTTTCTTGTTTTGAAGCTTTTCCATACTGCGTATAGTCTTTATCTGTCGATGGAATTATTTTTATTGTGAAGTCGAGCATTTTGGAATCAACAAGAAAAAGGTAATTTGTTGGTTGGTTATTAACAACTTGTTTCAAACACAGGCTCCTCAACAACTGGATAATGTACGGTGTGGATTTTTCGTAATGCGATACATGAGGCGAGATAGTTAAAGAACTTACATTCACCGATTCTTCGTTGCGAGCAATAGTAATTCTATTTTGTCTAGATTTTCTTAATTTATATTTTCCAACACCATCGAACTTTGTGTTTATATGAGGTCTGTATTTATTGTTCACATTCACACAAGTGACTACTCCCGTGGAGATATCGACTGAAGTGCGTTACGTGTGGGCTGATTGTGTGTCAAATCATATTGGCTAGTGAAAAGGTATTAAAACTTATATTCTATATTAAAATTTTCTTTTATATTAAACAAAGTTGTGGGATATTGCTTCGTTTTTACTTATGTTTCTTTCTTTTATGGTAATTCATGTAGTTTATGGACGCGCTGATGATGTCGGAGTTACTATTTGGAGCTACGATTTCTAGATCATTGACATACAAAATTATTATTGTTTTGGCACTTTATTTTGGCAGAATACTCTTATGTATAACTGATATTAAATTTCTGTTGTTTTGGGCATTTTATTTTGGTAGAGGACTTTATACATAACGAGTACTAAATCATTATTGTTTTGGGCATTTTGTGGTATTGAGATATGAAATACAATTTGAAGTAGTTCAATTTCATATTTTATTCTTGTTTCACAGGTTTAATTTGTAATTTACAATAGCAAAAATCAAAAAATATTGTGCAATATTATTGCAAAATTCGCATTCAAACACAATATTTTTTCATTGTTGGAAAACTGTTGTGGTTGAGAACAAAGACAACAGTGTAAAACTGTTGTGGTTGAGAAACAATACAACAGTTTAAAACTGTTGTAGATTGTTGAGAAACTGTTGTCTTTGTTCCATACCACAACAGTGTTTTTTTGTTGTCATTTAGTACCCCTTTTACAACACCTCCTTCTACAACAGTGTTTCTTCTTAATAGACAACGGTGAAAAACTGTTGTCGTTTTCGTTTTTTCTTGTAGTGTTCCTTTATTTCTTCGAGTTGCCACTTTCATTGCCAAGAAAACTCACAATTCCTGTTGTGTTTGAAGAAAATTGGTCCAAGCCATTTGCTACAATCTCAGCAACACTAGCACTAATACTTTTGGCAGTCCTTTATTGATAGCATGCATGCAGTACATTTTATCTTGTAGCTTCATTCTTTGAGAGGGTGCATATACTTTTCCTTGGTTCTTAATCAAATTTCCTGATGTATTATTTGTAGGTTTCAAATATGTTGGGTATGATGACTCCTTCCACATTTGTAGCACGGTAAGCCCATAACTCATCATGCTCTTTTTGTTTTGCTTGCTACAAATGATTGGTCTAATTGAAATTGCATTTTAGTGCATTTTCATGGTGGTTTCTTTGATATTGTATTTTATTAGAAATATATGAATACAAGACTCATGGAAAAATTATTTAAAGAAATGAAAAGCATTTCTTTCTTTCTTTCTACAATTTCAGACTTTCAGTAACACAATCAACCAATCCAAAATATCCATCTTCTATGTCAAATCTAAAACTATGACTAGAACGTAATATAATCAGAAAAAAATACCCATGGTCCCTTTGTTTGCTTTACTCTGTCAATATTATGGATTGTATCTACTATATCCACAAAAATAGAATATACATGGAGTGAGCCTTTTTGCTTTTGCAGTTTAGTGAGTTTATATAGTTTGTTTATTTTCAAGACTTAGGTTCACTAATTAGGAAAAGGAAGTCAACTTAATGATATATGATTATATGATCAGTTATTAATCCACTCGATTTCTACGTTCGCAGTTTCTAAAACAGAAGATACCTTGATTATGCTGAGATTGTCTGAAGATTACATTTTTTTTTCTTGCGAGGAAAGTAAACTGAAGTAAAAATAAATGTTGCACATTTGAGGTTCAAATTTTAATTTGTTGCAGCTTCTCACAATTTTTGTATCAAAAGGTTCAAAGATTTCCTGTTAATCTGTTAAGGAACAGGTGAGATGTTTTCAGTGGTGGCAACAAAAGATGTCTCCCACTAAAATAAGCTCACATGGACTCTGTTTTTCTGTTTTATTACAAAATATCATGACATTTGGTTGGTGCTTGTGTTTTCTTTGTGCGCCAAAATAAAACCTTGGTGTATTTGTTTGGAAATGGACAGTTTTCTTCATATAACAAAAATTTACTGTCTTTAATCAGTAGAGTTGCCTCTCTAATTGGTCTGAAGTTTTTGTTAATGTTTTACATCATTTAGTAATTCATTATGAAGATAAATGTTAGAATTGATTAATATGTTCTCATGTTTAATATATATATATATATATATATATAGATGTACTGTTTCAGTTTAAGGCCACTCAATCTATTGAGGAGCGTTTAGAGAGTGAATTGGCCTCCATCTGTAGTCTTCTGAAGAAGCTCACGGGCGTATCACGCCCTTCCTCTAGCCACATAATGCCTCTTCTTAAAGGGTGCAACCTGCAGTTCATGATGAAAATATTTAAATGATGCTTAATGATGCTACTGCAGATTTTGGAGTTGGTGAAGATATGGGGAATGGTGATGATTATAGAGACTATTAATTTGTTTGTGTTGGCTTTATTTTTTGTTAAAGGATTTGGGGGTCGTTGATGGTATTATTACTTTTAAGATTGTTCATTTGTTTCTTTTGTATTGGATAAATTATATCGTACGTTTGGAAATATTTGATATCGACCTTTTATGATATTATATTTGCACGTTGTCGCTAACAGATTAACTATTTTAGAGGGTCAAAAGTATTTATATAAACACTCCAACAATTGGAATATTTTTAATTCCAACGGAAACAATTCGTTGGAATTATTGTTGGAATGTTTTCCAACAAAACAAACGTTGGAATTTTTTCTTAACTTCCAATGGAAATATACTGTTGGAATTATCATTGGAATTAATTTCCAACCAAATAATGTCGTTGGACATACCGTTGAAATAATCCTTGGAGTTCATTCCAACGATGATATGTTCCAACAGATTAATACCATTGGAATCACTGTTGGACAAAATTCCAACGGTATAACTCCATTGGAATTACTGTTGGAATATTCGTTGGAATTTTTTCCAACAATTGATATTCCAACGGATAAATACCGTTGGATTATTTTTCCATTGGAATTCCGTTGGAATTTTGGCATTCCAACGTCCATTTTACCAATGACTCATTTTCGGTTGGAATTTCCGCTGGAATCGATAATTCCAACGAGAATTGGTCAAATTTCAATGGATTTTTTCCGTTGGAATTTCAATGTTTTCTTGTAGTGATATTGATTATAAGATTCAAAGAATCCAATGGGACAAAGGATTGATTACATGAAAAAATGAAACCATGAAGTACACATAGAATTGAGTCATTAAATTTGTTTAAGATGTCGATCCCAATAGTTGTTAAGCACATAGTTCATTATAAGTTTATGGTTGCTCCCAAAAATGACCTCTCCTCGCCGATCACCTTCCAAGATGAAGTCCTCCGTGAAACCTGCACAAAGGGGGGAGGGGGCTCCAGCGTCTTCTCTCTCGATCTTAAGTCAGTGTCTTGGAAAGGAAGTAAAGGCTAGAGAGAGAAAGAGCAATGTAACAGTACAAAAATGAGATTAGGTTAGAATGAACCTGGGTTTGAGCCTTTTATACCTTAGCTAGGATTAGGGTTTCTATAAAATCCGGGATTCCGTTATGATTTGGTGTCAGAGTCATCATTAGATTAAGATCGGATCTCTTAAAAACCCTAATTCTACGCCCGTAAGACCATAGCTCCGACCTGTTTCACAACACCTCAGCCCAATGTATTGATGCAAAGCCCCTTTAGATCTCCAAGGCATCCTCAGTGCCTCATACATCTTTTGGGCCGAGCTGAACTGTACCCCCGAGGTCTTTATAGAATATAACGAGTCAACAACAGATCGGCTTAACCGTGCAGGGCTTTGTCAGGTCGGCTTAACACAATGGCCTTACATAGGTCAGCCTTATAAACATCCATACCACTCGTACTCGGGCCTTAACAGGTCGGCCCCATATGATAAGCCTCCCACCTATTTATGGGCTCAGTAGGTCGGCTCAATACTTATAAGCCTTAGGTCAATCTCATGCTGTAAGCCTCCTCAGATCGGCCCAATGCTTAATGCTTAACAGATCAGCCCAATATTATGGGCCTTGTTAGATCGGCCCAGTGCCATAGGCCTGGTCAGGTCGGCCCAGACCGTCTTTTGCCCTTATCAGTTTATTTTATGGGTAATCCATCTCAATAGTTGTTAATCGCCATCACATTGTTTTAAAGGTGAGAATATGAAATTTGAATTACACTCATTTCAATGAATGTTCATTGTTATAGGTACATAACATTTCATGAAAGGTAAAAGAATTGAAAAATACAAATGTAATGTCCTTATTGCATATGATTTAGGAAAAAGGAAAATAATTCCAAAATACAGAAATTACCTAGCTGTTACACGCTACTCTGAGTTGGGCTTAATAAAATACTCTATAGGGAATATGTTTTGAGTTAACGTAATTTATATATGATATTTTTGCAGAATGAAATTATGACATCGCTGTCCCATCCCATTTAGGATGAATCATGACTTGATAAGGTCCATTTTCATATAGTAAAGTTGTAAGATATAATTTCTGCGTAATAGTATGGAAATAAAATATTCAAAAAATTTATTTAATGGCATTCAACGAATTTGATTCTCTTTGAGGTTCCCGTGCCACATGAAGACTGAGCTATGGAAACCATTTTTTTTTTTTTTTTTTTTGAGAGGGTATGGAAACCATTTTTAGTACATTATTGATTGGGTTTATATGAATGTAACATTTTGTCAAGTTGGAATTTGTAATTGGTTAAAGATATTAAAAGAAATATTAGAAATATTTTCCTCATCCTGAGCGATACAAGTTTTTTGCTTTATTTTAATGTGATATGGATGTAACACGACTCGAAATTTTCCAATAGAAGATTAATTACTTCAGAAGGAAGCACTACCCGCAACAAAAAGGTTGGTATGAGCGTCAATCCTCCCTAGTAAAACTCTCGACGCTCAAATTAGAACTAAAGAGATAATGAGAAAGAAAACTAGAGAGAGAATAATTCAAATGAAATGAATCACATACATACATTTTTGAGTGAGAAAGTATGATATTTATTGAATTTTTGAGCTCCAGTATTAATAATTAGGCTAATGAATTCTTAAATTTGGCCATGTCCCCACACAATCGTTTTCATTTTCTGAACATAGAATAAATTACTGTCTAGAATCATCCATTTTGCTAAATAAGAAAGGTAAACTTTCTTTTTGTGAGTGCCACTATCAAACAATATCAATACTACAATTGAATTTTACCTAATACTTTCCATTGATTCATTACATTATATCTATAATTTTGTTAAGTTGCCTCCATGTTTGGCAAAAAAACTAAAGAGCTGATGGAACCTATTTCCATTTCAACCTCCCAAGATACACATATCCCTTTTCCTTGGAAACTCCATAAAGAATTTATATCTTTATTTGTTTCAACAAATTGATTTGCAAACCAATTTTGCATTTCTTGCTGCATTAGACGGCTCATGCGATACATAACTACCAAACCCTTCTCATATGTACTTATCATGTAATAATATGGCCCTTTATACCCAAAATCTTGTCGATTGAATTCTACCATCACACAATAATATTTTCTTTTCACTTCCAAATCTTTAAAAACCAAAACCATACATGAACCATTCCATATCTTAAGCACCAGGTGCCATAATACACAATTCTTTCCTTTTTTTGTAATAAAATTATTTGTGTCCACACGGGAGGTAAGACACTTCCCGTCTAATACTGATCATTTTTATTTTTATTTTTCTTAAATAAAATAGAAAGAGAAAAAAAAACATTACCCAATCTTAACTTAGACAAATTTGGGGCGGGGTTGAAAACTTGAAATCACAAAAGTGCATTTTTTGCAAATATTGACTACACATAGAGACAAAAAGGCAGTTTCTTCACTTTTGCAGAGCATGAAGGTATAGCTATAGCTCTATATATAGCTCGCCCTTTTCAGAGTGAAAATCTCTAGAGGGACCACCATGCCTAAGGTATAACCTATATTTTTATGATATTCTGTTTCTAAGGCTATTACTTGATGTATTTTCTTTTGAAACATCGATAATAATTTTTGTGGCTTTTATCAAAATAAATGATGAACAGAAGCAGCAGCAGCAATTGGAAGCGAACAATGCATGTGAACATCAAAATATTGATGAAAACTCAAATGAGGAAAACAAAAATAATCGGAATGGGATTATCGTTTTGGGTGTTTATATTCATTGTGAAGGCTGTTCAAATGATGTGCTCAAATGTCTTCGTGGATTTGAAGGTTTGTAGAAATCGCTCATCACAAACTTATACTTTATCACATTCTTAATGGATTACATTACTTTTTGTAATAATATAATTATGGGTTTTGTTTTTTCTTTTTTAAGGTGTTGAGGGGATTGAAATTGATGCAAATAATAATAAGGTGACAGTTAAGGGAAAAAAAGCTGATCCCATCAAAGTGGCAGAGAGAGTAAGGAAGAAAACTGGGAAGCATGTGAAATTGATTTCTCCTAAGCCTAAAAAAGAAGAAGTGAAGGAGGAGAAAAAACCTGAGGTACAATTAATATTTATTGCTTTGCTATATGGTGTCTAAAAATTAAAATCATTTTACGTACTGACTACTTTGATACATGTAAAATTATATACTGATTTAAGTGGTTGGTTTATGGAAATTTTGAATGTTGCGATCATTTGGGCAGTCAAAGGTGATTGAGGTTGTGTTGAAGATTTATATGCATTGTGAGGGTTGTGCAAAAGAGGTTAAACATTGTATCCACGATATGAAAGGTATCGATATGTATACCTATTGTGTCTGAACGTCGTCGATGATCATTTGTTGAATTCGAATTCATTTTCTTTCACTTTAGTGTTGCTCTTTGTATGCAAAGAAATTTAACCAATTACGAATGCGTCTTTTCTTATATTTAGAAAGTCTAGGTCATTGTTCTGATTTTATTGCAATAGGTGATGATGAATGGATTTACTAATTTCATCTTTGCCCATATTACTTTGGTGGTAGCGAGATGCAAGAAATGCCTATATTAATTAAGGGAGAAAATTGTTTTTGGAGGTTTTGAAATTTTG
The DNA here is from genome assembly GCA_016081115.2 of Rehmannia glutinosa. Taxonomy (NCBI): domain Eukaryota; kingdom Viridiplantae; phylum Streptophyta; class Magnoliopsida; order Lamiales; family Orobanchaceae; genus Rehmannia; species Rehmannia glutinosa. The sequence goes on along the minus strand of CM071926.1, from coordinate 46,256,217 downwards.
TTAAACTTTATACCAGACCATACAACTTTCTTAAGTTGGATTTTTGGAATTGATCATATTTGTTGTTCCACTTCCTATTATATTGTATTGGATGAATGACACGTGTACAAGATGAGTGTCATAGTTTTACACGTGTTTTTCATCCAATATAGTAATTTTTGTTCATGGGTTTTGTGTTTTGATTTCTCCTTGCCTCTAGACCCTACGAATTAACCAGAATATAAATCTTCTTACGTTACGATTTTGAGTTGGAAAAAGCAATGTTTGATGTAGGTGTGCAAACTGTGGATCCAAACATGGAGAAGAATCTAGTGACGGTTAAAGGAACTATGGATCCACATAAACTTGTGGAGTTCATCAGCAAAAGAGGTGGACGACGTGCAGAGATTGTGAAGCAAATAAATAATGAAAAGAGGAAAGAGGAAATAATCTTCTATCGTATCTATCCTACAGAACTAGTTTATGCACCGCAATTATTCAGCGATGAAAATCCAAATTCTTGTTCGCTAATGTGAAAATTTTGATCAATCAAGGTGGCATGTAAAGCTGCAATCCAAGAAATCCCAATTTTGCTGCAGTTAGATGGTATGACAGATTTGAGTGCTTTCTTTTTCCCCTTCTCTTATGAAAGTGTGATGATTGATTTGTTTATACATGTTAATAGGCACATTTTAAATAGCAGCTTGTCTCATTTTCATTTTGTTCCTATCTTGGAGAATGAATGCTATAGAATGGAATTTTTAGTAACCAATAGATGGATTCTGTGATGTTCAGAAGTAGTATGATATTGCTGGGAAAAAAAACTTAAGACTTGTTTGATTAACCAAGTCCGAAGATCTCATGATATGCAACAAACTTGATGTGTGTTCTCTTTTGCCAGATTTTCATACCTTGGCTAGGACAAACCAAGTGAAATAAACAGGGGTATAAATTTTATTTACTTGCAAGTTTTTGTTTTCTTTTTAGAGCAAGTCTCTTGTGAGACGGTCTCACGGATCTAAATCCGTGAGACGGACCTCCTAAGGGCTCCGTCTTGAGAACATGAACCATTAAAATAAATTTAAAAATAATAATGAACCATGAAGAACAAAAATAAACCCTAAAAACATGAACCATGAAGAATAAACCCGAAAAACCAAATAAACCCAAAAAATAAAAAATAAACCCTAAAAAAAACTAAAAATCCTAAAAACCCAAATCAATTAAAAATAAACCCAAGAAACAAAATAAACCCTAAAAAACAAATATAAACCCTAAGAAAAATAAAATCTGAAAAAAAAAACCTTTAAAACTTTGTGTAAGGGCTCCGTCTCACGGATCTAAATCCGTGAGACCGTCTTACGCAAGTTTTTGCCTTCTTTTTAATAATTGCTTGGTATAATTACAAAAACTACCCCAAGGTTTGATCTAAAAAAAATCCAGAGGATTTGATGCAGTTTGCCCCTTCATAAACTAAAACATTTCAAACATCCCCGTTACATTATAAAAAAATTATAGTTATCCCCTTATATTTAAGATATAATTTAACCTTTTTTGTACTTTTGAGACTTTTCTGGGTTTTTTATAATTACCAAACCTCAGGGCAGTTTTTGGGGCTTTTGACACAATTGCCCTATTTTTCGGAGACAATGACAGCTTTTTACGTTTCCCGGTACTTTTTTGGACAAATTTATGCTCCCGTCCTTTTTTAACACAAATTTACGCCCCGACCAAATTGTTGTTTCAAGATTGTTTTGAACATGTTTCAAACATGTTTCTTCTAATTAAATTTCAGTGAAAAATAAGTTTTGACCCCGTTAAATAATCCATTTTATACTCGAAATCTTATAAAACAATCAATAAATATACCATAAAACAACACATATTAAAATCAAACAAATTAAAAATATTATAGAAACAACATGAATAAAAAAACACAATTCAATTTTTGATCCAATGCATGAAAACATAAAAACATGGAACCAACCAAGAAATAATATATAAACAAACCGAGAACAACATAGATGTAGGTCCCGAGGGGTGTAAGTGTAAGGTTTAGAAGGGGGGTTGAATAAACCTTACAAATTTTCGATTTAGTCCTTTTAAATCTACAGAGTTGATTCTACACAAATTTGTGTCCTTGATGGACAAATCGAATTAGTCACTCAAGAGAGTTAATCTCTCAACGCACTCAAATTTGAGTATGTTGATGGAGTAACTCACCGCTGGCTATACTTTAACTCAACTCGTGGTTTTATTTTCATTGGAAGACTTAACACCCTTATGTTTGATTAAGCAAGATTTTAGAGCTTGATTTAGTACTTATGATTTTATCAAATGGATAGCAAATTTATCAGATATAAGCGATTAAAAGTGCAGAATTTAAATGTTTGAAATGTAAATGACACAAAGAAAGTTTTTATAGAGGTTCAAGATGGGGTAATTCTTCTACTCCTCTCTTCTCCAACTCCCGGAGGAATCCACTAAGTAATGATCGGTTTACAAAGTGGTAACAGTCCCGGATACAAGTCTTGATCACATCACAACGACTTGATCCTTAGGGACTCGATGAGACGCCTTGATCACTCACCAAGCGTGACGACTCGGCTTCTTCACAGGCGGGCACCGCCTTGTTACTACAAACTCACTTGCTCAAGCTCTTTGGATTTGATCACGAAGCCCTCCAAAAGCTTAAGACTTGGTTCACCTTGAACCTTTCTACAATCCTTCCCGGAATGTAGACCCCTTGTTTTCGATTTTTCCTCTTCAACTGATTGAAGTTCTCTTTCCTTCACAGGTGAGTGTTGGATTGATGTACTTCGTAATGTAGGCTTGAGGATTGAGAATGTTTCGATTTTAATAAGCTTGTATATCTCACGTGTGTGTCATCTCTTTATCTCAAACAAACTCCTCGGCCTTTTATAGTGAACTTTCAAAAATTTGCCCGTTGAAGAGATAGGCTTATTTTTGAAAGTCACTTTGCGATCGTTGGCTTTGCATCCTTGAATTGCCATTTCCTCGTATGAATTGTTCTTTCACCTTTTGAGTTCGACACGGTGTAGTGCTTCCCATTGGTTCATTCCTTTTGCACGCTTCAGGGGACTGAGCACTCCAAGAAAGGTGGTATGGAGATATTACTTGTTTAAGTAAATCTCTTGATTTACTCGGCAACGGTTCTTTTTACGATTATCTCGACTTGACCGCATTTCCTTGCTTTCCCAGGTGACTTAGAGTCGCTTCCAATCATTGGATGACTCTTGTCACTTCAACTTGAGACTTGGCTTTTCTTGAGTTGACTTGACGATGCTCCACTCACCGCATCTCACCGCTTTTCGATGGAGTTCCCGTCTACTCTTCTTTGCCATACTCATTGTCTCACAGCAAGTCTTCCTTCAGTCTTGATTGTCTTCTTGCATGTTAAGGCGTAGCGACTTAACTCAGCTTGGCCACTCTAATTGTTACAATACATTTTACAAAGAAGAATTGGGGTGCCAACTTTCTATTCTAAGTTTTACATGGCATTCATCAAAATCTAAACAATAAAATTCCTAACAATTTCCCCCTTTTTGATGATGCCAAAACTTAAATCATTCAAAAATGCAAACAAGAAAGATACATACAGATAGTGTATTGACATAGAATGTATGTGCGAATAGATCTATTTATTGATCATATCATTCTTGTTCTTTTACACAATCACAAGGTGTATCGGAGCACATATTTGTCTTCACAAAAAATAAAGAATTTATACCTTTATTACGTAAGACTTACATTGTATGTATTTACATAATAAAATACACGAAGGGTTGACAACAACACTTCATCTCCTTCATTGTCTCCTTCTTTCATCTTGTTCAAGATCTTCTTCTCTTTTCTTCTTTTTCTCGTCGTCAATCGCCTTCTTTTTCTTCTCATATGCTTTCCTGGCAGCTTCATCTTTTCTTATTCTTTCCTGTCTCTCCCCGCCATAGCCGAGTTTGTCTCTTGTTTTCTTCTTCTATTCTTTTTGCATACTCGGCGTTAGTTTTAGCCACTTTCAAATTTGCCACTTGGTCAAGCCCGACCCAAGAGATCCCTCCTTTCTTCCCCGGATCTACGTATTCAATATTCTTGGGCGGAGAGGCCTAGTCCAAGCTTCTTCCTCCACTCATCGCTTCTTCCTCTACCTGGGGCGTATCTTTGTCTTGGTCTTCTTCTTTCCACCGAGTGACCAATGAGTGACCAGAGAGCGATCCGGTTGTCTGTTCACCTGTCGGCTTCTTCACATAATGTGAGACCCTTTTCCCAAGACATCCCAAGCTTGAGCCATAGACATATTTGCAAAGTATCCCCGAGACTCGAGCGTTTTAAATTCATCGACCGATCGTGGCTCGTCCCGACATCCGAGATGGCATAGGTGTCTCTCGCTCTTTGGAATGCCTCCATGTTCTTTCAAGATGTTCATCACCCTGGCATCCATTCTTCCTTCCACTTCCTTCATCCCTCGCTTCAATTGATTTTCTCTTTTCACCATAGATACAAAGAGAGTGTTGGAGTGGCGAGTCACGAGGAGTTTGTTTGCTTATAATGTCACCGGATGACCTTGTTGGGGGTTTGTGCAATCATCAATGTCACATCCGTTGATCCTTCCCCCTCAACAAACTTTCCTTTCTTCTCGCTTTCAAGACTTCCTCAACTGATTTTCCTTCTCACCGCTTTGCTCCTTTCTTTTCGGCTTGATTTTGTCTTTGCTTTAAGGTATTCCTCTTCCCCTTTTTGGCATCATCAAAGGATAGAGGAACCCCGGGGAACATCTTGGCAAGCATGAAGTCGAAGTCTTCGATGGTTGAGTTCTCGCTTCAAGTCGATCGTTGTATGCAAAGACGGAATTCGACGAGTAACGTTGGATTCTCACAAATCGCCTTCATCTCAAACCATGAGAAGACCAATTTTCTTGTCATGTGTTCTTCCAAACGCCGTAGATCATTTGTATGTTGCTCACGCAGCAGCCTTGATCTCGGCAGTGTGAGCTTCATGCATATGCTCAATGTGTTCTCTCGGCCTTCGTCTTTGCATCGCATTTTCACTCTCCACACTAGCAGCTTGTTGAACAATTGTCCAAGTATCTCACCTGTTCCACACTCATTGTTTGTTTCTTCTTGCCACCATTCCCTTATCCGAATCAAGTATGCCTCTTAAATCACCGTAAGGGTGGCATCTCTGTTGTCCAATCGCATGTCCAAAGAGGCTCGATGCCTCTCCATCCTTTCAATCTCAAAGAAAGAGTGCCTTGAACACTTCTCGAGCTTCAAATGATTCTTCATTGCGGTGATGGCCATATAAATTGAAGTCATAATTAGCCGAACGATGGTGTCCGATGGAAGAACATGAGCTGGTTTGTAATAGCGTGCTTGTTCGCTTTCGACTCTTCGTGGAGTTCTCGTATCTCCAAAGTGAGAAAGGGAAAGATTCTACAAAAGATTCATCACCGCCAACCGGGATTTGTTCGATGATGAGCGGTGCGCGTGAAGTTCTTTTGGGAATCGATCCTGCCGCAGCTTGAGGAGCCCGAGTGGTCTCTTGTTCACCGGGTTACATTTGTGAAGTAGACCCGCTTGCCGAGCCTCAACATCTTAACACCGTTGGTCTCACCGATTTCTCCATTTCAAAGAGGCGGTCCTCGGCCTTATCGAGCGTCATCGGACGATGATGAGATTTCCATTGGTGGCTCATCATCAAAATTAAAGGTTTGACGAGTAGTCTTGGGATCGACTTGCTCGTGCTTGGAACATCCGCACCGAGTCTTTTGGATTTGTCATGGGGATGACTCGACCTTCTTCTTCGCCTTCCGATCCTAGAAAAGTGACATCGTGGTTGCCACGGGAATCATGAAGTGCGCTGATCTCTCCTTCTCGATGGGTCGATGATACCGGGAGGGATGTTCTCTACTTCAGGTGCTTTACCCCGGAAGTCTCAACCTCCCGTGGGCCTTCATTTCCTCCAGCAGTCTCTACTACTGAGGTCTTGTCCTCCCTTTCGACGACAGTGTCACCGTCTTAGGGTCTTCTTCTACAGTGGCATCCATTGAGTCTCAACCCCATGGATTGCACTTTCATCGCCCGCAGTGTTAACTCCCGGGTGTTCCTTCTTGTGCCTCGACCGCATCGCAGCGTCATTAGCCTTCGTGAGCGTTTGGCACCTCACCGAGACAGTCTCAATCGCCTCGAGCTTCATTGATGGCAACTTGTGTTTTCTTCTTGTGTTTGAATTTTCTCTACTTCGCCTCCTACATTCTTTGTGGAGTCATCTCGCAAAGATTCTCCGACCTTGCCGCAGTGGAGGGAGTTTCCCCCTCGGTGCACCACCGAGTGACTTGGAATGGGGTCACTCGTCTCCAAGCTCCCGGTCAAGCTGTTTCGATTGATTGCTCGGCCGTTGGGGCGGTGGTAGCACACCTTCAATAGGGGTTGGCTCGACCGGGGTCCCCACTATCCCGCTTTCATCGCCATCTCCCTTATCGCCTTCTTCTCGAGTGAGTCTGGGAAGTGGTAGCAAGAACAACAATGCTATTTGCTCGAACCACTCCCATTGGATCGATTTCACCGTGTTCGGAGGACTCTCCTGGTCCCTCCATTAATCTTTGCTCGTGAAGGATTCTTGATTCGTGCAATGCTTGCCGCATTTGCAACTCTTCCGTGGCAAAGAACATTCTCCTGTTCCTCGTCACCGCCGAGAAGACATCAAGGAGAGGATGTGTGTGTTCGTGGTGCCGAGATAGGCGCGGCTTGCCTTCTCACGTGCTTCGCTTCTTCAAATTTGTTTTTCTCTCTCTTGTCCTTGTAGATCTCAGGATTTCTCGTGCGCTTGTCTTCATCCGTAGCTGAGCACAAAGAGTTAATCCAAGGAAACTTTAGCAGCTTCTCTTCTTCTTCTATGAACTCAAAGCGTTGGAACTGCTCCTCGACTTACTCAACTTCCATTTCTCCACTCACGCAGACGATTTTGGATGTCCGGGTAAGGTGGAGATAGGATCATTACATCACTATCCGCCCGAAGTTTCTTCTTGTGCTTCAAATTTGTGTGAGCTACAACAGTGTGTCTTCGGTTGCCTCTGCGACGCTTCAAAGCAGACTTGGTCGTTTCATCAACTACATCCGAGACTCTACTTCTCCAAAGAGTCTCCTGTATTTGTGCTAGCCGAGTAATCGACTCACCGGGTTTCTCCTGCTCGACCGCTTGACAAGTCTTCTTCGTCTCCTAGTTTGTACCGTAGGGATTTCTCGGTTCGAGACGTGTCCTCTCGAGTCTTGGGCGGGCCGGGCGGCCGGTGTTTGTTTCGAGGAGCCGGCCGTCTTGGCTTGTCGGGCTTCTCCTCCTTTTGACGATCGGAGAAGGTATTTGTGAGTCCTTCTCGACCGCCGCCGCAGGGGCAGAGACACGGCCGGCCGGGCAGTGACTCGCCTTTGCAGCAGGGGAGAGCATGTTTGGTTTTCTTTTCACAGGGGCAGCAATCTTCTTAGCAAAACGCAGGGGCGCTTTTCTTCGGGCCGAGAGAAGAATCAGTATCTTCGGGTCACCGATTCCCCTCACCGTGTCGCCTCTCTTGGCGTAAGCTCGCTTCGAGCGCCGCAGAGGTTAGCTCAACATTCTCTTGTTAACATGGAAAGCCTTCCCATGCCTAAGAGGACTCCTTTCACCTCCAATAGCCGGCCAATCACTGTGCCATATCCCAGGGATCCTCCAAATGTGCCATCTTCTTTGAAGGACTTGTTCCCACGCTTAAAGCAGAGTCCGTGAGACAAACTCAGCCCGATTTATCTTCTTTTCTTCGATGATTGCAGCCATTACAATCGCCTTTGCCTTTGATTGGTCAAAGTCGCCAAATTTGATGTCGATACATTTGGCAACTATGTCCAACAATTTGTGATAATCCTCCTTCAATAGTCTCTTGTTTTCATTGTATATTATTTTATCAAAGAAAGTCGGACTTGGCTATTTCTTTCCATGCGTCACCCAGTTCACATCAGCCTCTTTAATCTCGGATGCTCCTTCACCGGTAGTGAGCAATATTCACCAAATCCTCGGCGCGATAGTCACCGCTTCCCGTGAATGATGACTTGATTCCTTCATCGTGAATCTCAAAGATTCACGTAGAATGCGACCTCCTCCACATAGGTCATCGGATATTCTAGCGTTAGAAATGGTTTTAGTCCTGGGCGCTTTCCAACTTCTCGATTTTCTTCACTAGGGTGTCATCGGACCGCTTCACCATTCCGTCGAAATCCACCGCCGAACCGTGTGGATTTGCTTTCCTAACTTGGTAAAGTCATAAGTTGGTGCCATTTCTCGTAATTATTTCAAAAAAACTCGAAAAATGATTTGAAGATCGATAGGGTTTCGAGAGTATTTTGCCTTTGCTTTTGAGAGAAAGAGATGAACAGCTTTTAGAAGTGTGAGAGAGAAACGGACGAAAATTGTTTAAATATGGTTTATGAAAGGACGTGCGGCGGTTTTTGAATTGTGATCGAAATCAACGGCTTGGATTTCGACGCCTATTGAGCATTTCATGTCTCGTATTTAATGCAAAAAGATTTATATCCAATCATAAGCTTGGTGTGCGCTTTTATGTCCAGTACACATCATCATTATGCCGACGTATTCCTTAAAACATTCCCGCTTAGTCAAAAACGATCGTTTTTTGTCACTTTGCTCATAAGTCATTCAGCTTATCTCTTAGCCGATTTAGCTCTACTTCTCACTTCTCTTAGCGACTCAAATATCACCGACTTTGGTGTAGTATCTGTCTTTCCGATAAATGATTTATTCGAAATGATTGCTTTTCACTCTTTTCTCCCCTTTTCTCTGTTCCATTTCTATTCTTGATTTGTCCGAGTGTCACCAGCTCAATTAGCCCCAACTCATGCTTGAGTTCTTCAAATCTTGACTCACATAATGGTTTTGTGAAGATGTCACTAGTTGTTTATCGCTTGAGATATATTCCAGGATGATGTCCTTCTTTTCAACATGATCTCTTATGAAGTGATATCTCGACATCAATATGTTTTGTTCTTGAGTGCAACACAGATTTTGAGTGATTGCAATTGCACTTGTGTTGTCACACATGATTGGAATTTCTTTTTCTTCAACTTCATAATCTCTCACCACTGCCTCATCCATAGGACTTGGGCACAACAAAACGCCCGCAGCCTATGTATTCTCCGCCTCACCAGAGAGGTGGCTATTGAGTTTTGCTTCTTGCTAAACCAGAAATTAGTCTGCTTCCTAGCATTTGACATGTGCCTCAAGTGCTCTTCCCCCCACTCGTGATCCAAAGATAGTCGAATCAATAGCCAATTAGCTTGAATCCACCTTCCTTTGATACCATAGCCTACTTCGCTTCCTTTCAAGTATCTCAAGATTCTCTTAGTCATTCTTTGTCATATGGCTCTCTTTTGGAGCAGATTGAAATCTTGCACATACACCTACAAAGAAAAGTGATGTCCGCCCGCTAGCCGTGAGATAGAGCAATGATCCAATAAGTGCTCAGATCTTGTTTGATCTACAAAGCTTCCCATCCGCATCCATGTCCATTTTGATGATGTGTTCATTGGTATTTTTACGTAAGACTTCTCCTCTATACCAAACTTCTTCATTAAATCTCTGGTGTATTTTGTTTGACTTATGAAGGTTCCATCCTTCACCAAGCTTCACTTGAAGTCCAAGGAAGAATGTCGCTCTCCCATCATGCTCATTTCAAATTTACTTTGCATGAGGTTTGAAAATTTTTCACACACTCTTTGTTAGTGGATCCAAAAATGATGTCATCCACATATATTTGAACAAGCAAGATACTCTTCTTGTCTTGAATTCTCAAAAGTGTTCTATCTACTTTTCCTTTAGTGAATCCATTTTCGCTTAGGAATTGTGACAGGTATCATACCATGCTCGGGTGCCTGTTTCAATCCATACAGGCTTTCTTAAGTTTGTATACCTTGTCTCCAAGAGTCTTCTCGCTCAAATCCTCGGAGGTTGTTCAACATACACTTCTTCTTCCAATAAACCATTTAGAATGCACTTTTTACATCCATTTGATATACAATGAAATTCTTGTGAGTCGCATAGGCAAGAAACATCCTTATAGCTCCCAATCTTGCTACAGAGCAAATGTTTCATCAAAATCTATCCCTTCTTCTTGGCAATATCCTTTGGCTACCAATCTTGCTTTGTTTCTTACCACGAGCCTTCCTCGCTCATTTTATTTCAATACCCATTTGGTGCCAATAACATTTTGATGCATGGGTCTTTGCACTAATTCCCACACTTTATTTCTTTCAAACCGATTCACTCTTCTTGCATAGCTTGAATCTAATGTGTGTCATCCAATGCTTGTGACACATCTTTTGGCTCTATTTAGATGAAGCATGTGAACATAGCTTCTTGTTGAGTTCTAGATCTTGTCTTGACACCTTCTCTTATATCTCCAATGACAAGTTCTCGTGGATGGTCTCTCACCATCTTACATCAAAGTTGGAGTAAGTTAGCCGATTCATCGACTTACACTGTGTTGTTTTTGTTAGCTCTCTCGTAATCACTTAGCCGCAAATTTTCCAAATTGTTTTTGAGATTCAACTATCTCATCTTCTTCAATTGATAATTCCAAATTTTCAAAGATAGGACTCTTCTCAGTATGGTTGGATGATTCAAATTATTATTAATGATTCTTCAATGTCTTCTCCATTTACATACGGCTCATCGAATACTACATGAATGGATTCTTCAGAACCATAGTTCTTTTGTTGAGTATTCTCAGGCTTTGCTTTCACCGAGTATCCTAAGAAGATACCTTCATCACTTTAGCATCAAAAACCTTTAGGTTGTCTTTGCCATTGTTGTGAATGAAGCATTTACATCCAAATATTCTCAAATATGAAACATTTGGTTTTCTTCCAAATCGCATTTCATAGGAGTCTTTGTCACCGTCTCTGCTTATCATACATCCTTGCTCGGTGTAGCAAGTCGTGTTGATTGCTTCACCAAAATCTTTTTGTAACCCCGCTTCACCTAACATGGTCCTTGCCGCTTCTTTTGAGAGTTCTGCTTCCTTCTTTCGCAACTCCATTCTCACGCTGGAGTCCTTGTCACCGATAGTTCATGACCAATACCATTCTCAATACAATATCGAAGTTATTATTCCATTGACAAACTCGCCTCTATCCGATCTTATTTTGATAATGGTTTGACTCTTCTCATTTTGAATCCTTTTCATCACCGTGGTAGTTTTTGTAGAGTTTCTTTTCTTCTTACACATGAATATTGTCCATGTATATCTTGAGTAGTCATCTACTACCACCAAGGTGTATTTCTTTCCACTTATGCTGGCCGGTTCCACTGGGCCAAATAGATCCATATGAAGCAGATGCAATATTCTTGTTGAGGATGGGCATGTCTTTTCTTTGAATGACGACTTGATTTGTTTTCCTTCTCCGACATGCATCACATATACTCTCCTTCTTGTATACCGAGTCCGAAGTCCTTCTACAAGATGACTTCTTGCCACCTTGTTAATTGTTTTGAAATTCAGGTGACTCACTTTTTTTGTGCCATAGCCAACTTGATTCAAATTGATCCTTGCTAGTAGACATGTCTTTGGGTGTTGCAATTGACCAATCCACTACATACATATTTTTCTGTCTACATCCTTGCGCACCACTTCATTTGATTCAATATCTTTGATTTGGCACATACCCATGTTGAATCCAACATTGTAGCCCTTGTCACGTAGCCGATCGATACTCATAAGTTGAAGTTGAGTCCTTCAACATATGCAACATCCGTGATTTCTAATCCATTCCTCTTGATGGATCCAATGCCTCTTATTTCACCAGAGCTTCATTTCCTCCAAATATGACTTTTGCTCCTTTGACTTCCTTGAATTTTGACAGATTTCTCTTATTTCCTCGTCATATGTCCGGAATGTACCACTATCCATGTACCAGGTTCCTTGCACTCACTGCTCCTTGAACCCGCAATCAAGGAAATTAAGTTTTAGGTACCCATACTTGTCCGGTCCCGAGGGGTTAGAATTGTAAGATGATCCAACCAACTTATAGCCAAATGATTTGACTCTAAGGGGTTGCCATCTATCGCTGCCATAATCATAATTAATCCTGCAAATTGCTTGGGAATTCTAGTTCATACAACTATCTCTTTTGTCCGTATGCCCGCATATGTGTTTTAGCAATTGCCTTCCTTGGTAATTGTGGTGTTTTTGCGTGTAGTGCCTAGGTGCATATGTGTGTCGATGAAAGCTCTTATACTTTTGGAATGGCCTTTGTTGAGTTCTGTGCCTTTGCCATCCGGGCTTATATTCCATAAGTCTCAGGCTGATTTACAATATTCCAATCACTTAGCTTGGATATTTTCTACCATTCCCATCATATGTATTTCTTTTATGGGTTTTCTCGGGATGTTTGGTAGCTCGCTTCTTCTTTACAGTATTTTCTATTTGGAGTTTGCTTTGAGGACTCGGCCGAATCTCTTCTCACTGCCCTTTCAAAGACTCTCAACTCGGCCGTTTTCCTTTTCCTTTGTAACCAAGGCCAGTTGCTTAGTATTGTGCTTTGGAGTGAATGTGTGTGCAACATTTAGAGTTTTGGATTTTTCGACTCTTCATGACTTGAAGATCCTTTGTCCAAAATTACTCTTGAGGTTTGACATGGCACAGAGGAATTAAATCCTAAGCCTGTCTTGTCTCCACATTCTCTTTGACTCATAATAAGATCATCCAATGATTTAGATGCCTTAGTGAATGAGGCAATAACATTCTTGAGGTCATTCTCCTCTTTTCTATAGCAGCAATTTCTCGCTACTAATTTAGCATTTTCACTTTTAAACTTTCATTTTCAACAAATATTTGACTTAGAGTACTCAAATCCTTAGTCACTTTGAGTTTTGACTTTCGAGTAGTAGGCTGTTTTCCTCATTCAATAGTGTGTGTGAGGATTTAATGTGTTCAAAATCTTTCATCATTTTGCCTAATGAATCATAAAGATCAAGAGGTGATGAAGTGTGTGTGTCACAATCACTATCACTAGTGTCCGAGCTTGTTGAGTTAGATTGTACCTCATCTTCTTGATCTTGTTCTTTGGCCATCAAGCGGATCGGGGCTTCTTCTTCGTAGTCACTTGAGTAGTCGGCTTCACCGCTCTCAATCGAATCGGTGTCTCTCTTGACTTGGGCTTGTCTCAAAATAGTCTCTCGCAGCCATCATTGCCTTTTTCTTTTCTTGTCTTCTTTCTCAAGACCTTTCTTTCTTCTTCATCTCTCGTATTTGCTGACTACAGGGATATGAGCAAATCAATGGCATAGTGACCTGGTTGTCTACGTTCCAACATAGATATTCAGCCTTTTGATCAGCTTTCTTTCCATTCTTGAGTTGTCACCCTTTGATACTCAACTTTTTGACGATCCGTTCTCTTGGTTGGCCTGTCTTCCCTTGATTTGGAGGGAGCCGAGTGTCTTCCTCGAAGATTCACCCTTTCCTTTCTTGTAGTTCTTATTAAAGAACTTGTTGAATCTTTTAACCATCGCTGCTATTTCTTCCGGGTCGATGACTTCTTTGACCTCGGCTCTCTTCCCATCTTTAACAATTAGAGCAAATGCTTTGGGTACAAATTGTCTCTTCCTCGGTCTTTTTCTTCTCACCAAACTCGTAGACTTTGAGGTCCGAGAATAGTTCATGGTTGGATGTCTTAGATAGGTCCATGGAATGTCTCGGCCATGACCTTCATTTCCCATTCACCGAAGACTTTTTAGGATCTTCATACACATTTCCTTCGTCGTATATTCCTTTCCAAGTGTAGACATTCATTTGTGATTTCTCAGAAACCGAAAGCATCCAGTTGATCCAGGTTTTCCCGAGATCATTTTGAAGTTTTCAAATCTTTGTACAAACCACCGATAATTTGTTTTCTTTGATTTGCTCTTAGCCTTCACAAATCAATGTCAACTTGTCCTGCATTTCCTTAGTCATTTTGCAAGATTTGACTTTATTGAACATGGCTTTGTCCAAGGTTTTGTAAAGGATGTCCTTGGCTACATTGTCCGGATTGTATCTTTTTCTCATCATCATTTGTCCACTCGCTTCTTGGTTTTTCAACCATGACCGTCCGGGAGCAAAGATCTTCTTCTCCTTCACCGCAACTCTTCGCATAAATGTGTTCACCTTTAATATTTGCAGAGGCCCATCTTCTATCACTATCCACATCTCATCATGTAATGTCGATAGATGAGCCCGCATACGAATTTTCCAATCATCAAATTCTTCAATAGTGAACATAGGGATGCGTGTCAAATTTGCTTCCATGATAATGACTTTTAATGATAAAAGGAGTTTTGAAAATTTAAGTACTAAAGCAGTCTTTGAAAAGTTTGGAGATCTAGTTCAAGAACCGGTGCGGAGGGTTCAATGAACCAACCGCTCGATACCACTTGTAGGTCCCAAGGGGTGTAAATGTAAGGTTTAGAAGGGGGGTTGAATAAACCTTACCAAATATTCGATTTAGTCCTTTTAAATCTACAGAGTTGATTCTACACAAATGTCCTTGATGGACAATCGAATTAGTCACTCAAGAGAGTTAATCTCTCAATGCATCAAATGAGCCGTTGATGGAGTAACTCACCGTTGGCTATACTTTAACTCAACTCGTGGTTTTATTTTCAGCGAAGACTTAACACCCTTATGTTTGATTAAGCAAGATTTTAGAGCTTGATTTAGTACTTATGATTTTATCAAATGGATAGCAAATTTATCAATGATATAAGCGCTTAAAAGTGCAGAATTTAAATGTCTTTGAAATGTAAATGACACAAAGAAAGTGTTTATAGAGGTTCAAGATGGGGTAATTCTTCTACTCTCTCTTTCTCCAACTCCCGGAGGAATCCACTAAGTAATGATCAGTTTACAAAGTGGTAATACCCGATACAAGTCTTGATCACAACAACCGACTTGATCCTTAGGGACTCGAGACGCCTTGATCACTCGGATGGCTTCTCGTGACGACTACTTTCTTCACAGGCAAAATTTGCTTTGTTACTACAAACTCACTTGCTCAAGCTCTTTGGATTTGATCACGAAGCCCTCCAAAAGCTTAAGACTTGGTTCACCTTGAACCTTTCTACAATCCTTCCGGAATGTAGACCCCTTGTTTTCAGATTTTCCTCTTCAACTGATTGAAGTTCTCTTTCCTTCACAGTGAGTGTTGGATTGATGTACTTCGTAATGTAGGCTTGAGGATTGAGAATGTTTCATTTTAATAAGCTTGTATATCTCACGTGTGTGTCATCTCTTTATCTCAAACAAACTCCTAAGCCTTTTATAGTGAACTTTCAAAAATTTGTCCGTTGAAGAGATAGGCTTATTTTTGAAAGTCACTTTGCGGTCGTTGGCTTTGCGATCCTTGAATTGCCATTTCCTCGTATGAATTGTTCTTTCACCTTTTCGTAGTTCGACACGGTGTAGTGCTTCCCATTGGTTCATTCCTTTTGCACGCTTCAGGGGACCGAGCACTCCAAGAAAGGTGGTATGGAGATATTACTTGTTTAAGTAAATCTCTTGATTTACGGCAACGGTTCTTTTTACGCTTATCTCGACTTGATCGCATTTCCTTGCTTTCCCCGGAGGTGACTTAGAGTCGCCTTCCAATCATCGGATGACTCTTCTGTCACTTCAACTTGAGACTTGCTTTTCTTGAGTTGACTTGATCGATGCTCCACTCACCGCATCTCACCGCTTCCAGATGGAGTTCCCGTCTACTCTTCTTTGCCATACTCAATTGTGTCTCACAAATAAGTCTTCCTTCAGTCTTCATTGTCTTCTTGCATGTTAAGGCGTAGCGACTTAACTCACTTGGCCGACTCTAATTGTTACAATACATTTTACTGACAAGAATCGGGGTGCCAACTTTCTATTCTAAGTTTTACATGGCATTCATCAAAATCTAAACAATAAAATTCCTAACAATAGAAAACACCATATGTGCAAAAAGAGTTAAAAAATAGGTAAAAATTGTATTTAAACATAAAAAATTACGTGAAAACAACAAAAACAAAAACATCAGAACAACATTAAAAATGGTATGGAAATAACCCAGAAACAACGTAAAAAGTATTTAAAACACCACATGAATAAAAAGTAAAACTTTTTACGCTCCTGCATATTTATTTGGTTATTTTTATGTTTTTTCGATTTTTTTTGTTCTTGTATTGTTCTATATGTTATATATGTTGTTTCAATATTGTTTATATTTGTTCTTTTGGATGTTTCTATGTTATTTTGATGTTTCAATAAAACTTTTACTAATTTTTTACGCTCTTTTATGTTCATGTGTTGTTTTATATATTGTTTCTGATTTTTTTTTATTATTTTCATGTAGTTTTGGATGTTTTAATGCAGTTTTTACCTACTTTTAAGGTCTTTTTGTTCATATGGTGTTTTATATATTGTTTATGTTATTTATGGGTTGTTTCTACATAGTTTTCAATGGTATTATGTTGTTTCTTAGTTGTTTCCATGTTTTCAATGCATTGGATCAAAAATTGAAATGTGTTTTCTTATTCGTGTTGTTTCTATATTATTTTCAATTTGTTTGGTTTTAATGTGTTGTTTTATGTTTATATTTCTTGATTTTTTTATAAGATTTCGAGTATAAAATTGAATATTTAATGGGGTATAAATTATTATTCCACTGAAATTTTATTAGATAAAACATGTTTGAAACAATCTTGAAACAACAACGTAAAACAATCCGATAAATTTGGCAAGAGCGTAAAAATATCCAAAAACGTGAGGAAACGTAAAAAGTCTAAAAAAATGTCATGTAGCATAAAAAACTGTTATTTTCTCAGGAATGTAAGACAATAGTATCCTTAACCCAATAGTTTTCCGAACAAATCCAGGTTGTCAAACAGGGCCTTAATTGGGATTTTTGAAATGCCTCATTTTGCAGCTTGCAAAGAAGCAACCTAGGTTGTGATTGGTTGTACTTTTATTCCATCCATTTTCATTTTATGAGAGAATAGTGGTGAATATTTTTTTAAAAGTGAAAGTTGGATGATTATGTTGATGTGATAGAGAATCTTTTAGAGATGTTGATTGTTTGTGAAAAAATTTGTGGAAATAATAGTGTAAAATATAATGTAAGAAAACTGAACAATAATAAAAAAATGATCCAAAAATCGGCCATATGGATATCATTTTATACCTTTTCTCAACAAGATTAAGAGAAAAATAATAAAAATAGTGATAAATTAAAGAAATTATCGGAATTCTTTATATAATTAAGGAAATGAGAGAGAAATAAATAGTATAATTGGGTATTGGGAAATATGAAAGAGAAAGAGAAAAATGAGTTAATTTAAGGGAGAAATGAGATTTTCTTTGAAAAAAATTTCATTTTTTTCATCAAATAATCACACATCCTAAAACTTTCCTCAAATAATCACACATCCTAAAAAAATTTCACTCCAAAATGAAAATTTTGGAAAAAAATTTCACAACCAAGCACACCCATAGTTTCTTAGCTTCACAAAAGAGCACATGAGAAAAATAACTAGTAGGATTGTGAAATAACTTGGATACGATGGACTAATGATCAGCCTGGAAAATTATCAATAGCCCAAATCATTAATTCGAAACACTGTTGGATAACATTTTACTGATTTGAAACCTCTTCTTATTTTTCTAGCCTCAACGGCTAAGTGTGCACCCATTTCCTATTTTTCTGGCTAGTGGGTTTAATGGGTAACCCGACTTTATCTGTTTAGCCTTCTTTATAAATAAGGAAGATGGGTTCAATCTTAACACACCGACATATACAAACCATTTTTTCAATCCATTCCTCCTTTTTGATTTGTGCTATCAAACAACTAGAATTTACCATTGCTCTTCTTTTCCAACATAAAATTCGTACTGCACATATATTCTTTTCCAACAAGAATATATACATTTAATCGATGCTCAATTCAACGGAGTAAGAATAAATGATGTACTGTTGATATTATGTTTTTGTGGAAGAACGATATAAATATATCTTTATATCGATGCACAGTATATGAAAATCGGAGAAGAGCAATAGTGGTTCGGGGTCTTCTTCACTGCACACGAGAGAACCAACGGGTTGTTGAATCTTGGGAGAGGGGCGTGCTATCAACAATTTACCAGTGCAGTGGGGGCGTTTCCTCTCTAAAGAGAGCGCTACGGCTGCTTCGACCCAAGCTATCCTAAACTTGACTCTTATGTAATTTTTGCTTGTTATTATTTTATTGTTACTTGTTCCTAAATTAGTAGATTAATAATCCATGTTCTTAAATTTTCTAACAAGTTTAGAGAGGAAATTATTTCTATTAATTTAGGATTAATTGCGACTTGCCAAATATGGATTTTCTTAAGTCATTGTCTAGCAAGCCTGAAAAATTTGATGGGAAAAACTTTTTGTGTTGGCAACAACAAATGAAATTTTGGTTAACTGAATTAGGATTATTTTCTGTGATTCTAAATGGTCTTAAAGAAAATGGTGAAAGTTCTGCTACTAAGTCTACTGAGACACCTACTAGCAAAGACACAACTAAAGAGTCTAGTGATAAAATTGATGACCTTGCTGATAAGGATATTCTTTGTCATGGTAGAATTTTGAGTGCTTTGTTTGATAATATTTATCGTATTTTTCCACATACCAAATCTGCACTTGAATTGTGGAATGCAGTTGATATCGTTATGGCACTGCTGAAAAAGGTCTCAAACGTGTATCTATTTATGATTGGCTAGATTTTAAAATGGTTGATACTAAAAGTGTTTATGATCAATTGATTGAGTTTGAGAACATTATTTATGATATGAAAGCAAAAGGAGTCGAACAAAGTGATTCTGTCTATGTGTCTTCTCTGATTAAAAAAATGCCACCATCTTGGTCTGATTTTGCTAGAGGTCTTAAGCATAAGCCTGAAAATTTTTCTCTTGAAGAATTATTTGTTGCTTTGAGAATTGAGGATAGACATCGTTCTTTCCAACAGTCTAAAAAACCTGTTTTTCAAGCCAAGACTTTAATTGTTGAAAATCCTCACAAACCAAAGCCTAAATTTTTCAAGAAAACTGTACCAAAAAAGGCTAATGGCGGATTTGGTAACAACAAATTTAATAACAATATGCCAAAAGGTAAAACGGAAGTCCAGTTTAGTGTTGGGTCTTTGGGAGGACTAATCATATTGCCAAGAACTGTTTTCACCGCCATGGCCAAAACAATCAGTCCAAACCCCGACCGACTTATAAACCACAAGCTAATGTGGTGACTGTGGGGGCCGCCTCTGATTCCCCAGCTAACAGGTATTTTGTTAGTAACCCAGAGTTAAATACTATTTTTAACTCAAATGATTGGTGGATAGACTCTGGGGCTAATGTTCATGTGTGCGCTGATAAAAATTATTTTTTATCATATCAGGTATCAGACACAAGAACTGTAAGCGTGGGGAATGGGAGTGTGGCTCGAGTCCTAGGAGAAGGCCAAGTCCAGTTAACCTTGTCGTCCGGAAAAGTCTTGTCTTTAGATGGTGTTTGTCATATTCCAGATATTAGAAAAAATTTGATTAGTGCGTCTTTGTTAGTTAGAAATGGTTATAGAGTTGTTTTTGAATCCAACAAAGTTGTAATTTCCAGACATGGTCAGTTTGTTGGTAAAGGTTTTATGTTGGATGGTTTATTTCGTTTAAGTGTAATGCCTTCTTCTATAATGAAAATTTGAATTTTTCTTTATCTATTGCTAATGTTGAATGTTGTGATACTTGGCATGATAGACTTGGTCATGTGAATTCTAGAACAATAAAAAGAATGATGTATTTAGATCTTATTCCCAAGTCTTCGATTAATGTGAAAGAAAAATGTGAAATTTGTGTGCAAGTTAAGCAACCTAGAAACCGCATAAATTAGTAGAAAAAGAAACCATGTTGCTTGGATTAATTCATAGTGATATTTGTGATAGCAATCATGTCCTGACTCGTGGTGGTAATCAATATTTCATTACCTTCATTGACGACTTTTCAAAATATTTTTATGTTTATTTGATTAATGCAAAGAGTAATTTATTTTATAAGTTTAAAAAATATAAAGCTGAAGTTGAAAATCAGCTTGAAAAGAAAATAAAAATTCTTCACTCCGATAGGGGTGGTGAATATGCTTCTGATGAAATGGCTGATTTTTGTAAATTGCATGGTATTGTGCATGAAGTGACTTCTTCATATTCTCCCCAATGGCGAAAGAAAAAAATAGGACTTTACTTGATATGGTGAATGCAATGTTACTTAGCTCTAGTTTGCCAAAAAATTGTTGGGGTGAAGCCTTATATTCTGCTTGTTTGATTCTTAACAGAGTCCCTTATAAAAATTCTGACAAAACTCCTTATGAGTTATGGAAGAATAAAAAACCTACTCTTAAATTTTTAAAAGTGTGGGGGTGCCTAGCCAAGGCTAATATTCCTATTGTTAAGAAAAGAAAAATAGGCCCCAAAACTATTGATTGTGTTTTTGTTAGCTATTCTTTAAAATAGTCCTACTTATCGATTTTTGGTGTTTAATTATGAAGTTCCTGAAATTTCCAATAATATTATCATTGAATATAGAGATGCTGTATTTTTTGAAAATATTTTTCCTATGAAAGATAAATTGTCTAGGTTTGTTGGTGCATGTTCTAGTTCTAATGTTAATGATTCTTCTCCTACTATTTTTAATGAGGAACCTGTTAAGCCTAGGAGGGGTAAAAGGAGTAGAAAAGCTAAAAATTTTGGTGATGATTTTTGTACCTTTTTACTTGAAGATGGCCATAAAACCTATAATGATGCTATGTTGTCCTTAGATGCTCCTTTTTGGAAGGAAGCTGTTAATGATGAAATGAACTCTCTTATGATTAATAAAACTTGGGTTTTAACGGACCTACAACCTGGTTGTAAACCAATCGGGTGTAAATGGATTTTTAAGAAAAAGTTGAGGATTGATGGTTCCATAGAAAAATACAAGGCCATGCTAGTTGTTAAGGGTTTTGAGCAAAAACCTGACATTGACTTTTTTTACACTTACTCGCCTGTTTCTAAAATCACTACCATTAGAATGTTGATTGCAATTGCCTCTGTTTATAAATTGGATATTCATCAAATGGATGTATAAACTGCCTTTTTAAATGGTGATTTGGAGGAGGAAATTTATATGAACCAGCCGGAAGGCTTTGTTGTGGCCGGTGAGGAAAAGAAAGTATGTAAGCTTGTTGAATCTCTTTACGGATTAAAACAGGCTCCAATGTAGTGGCATGAAAAGTTTGATAGTGTTATAATTTCTAATGATTTTTATATTAATAAAGGTGATAAGTGTGTTTATGTAAAAGTTGCCGATGACACTTGTGTAATTTTGTGCTTATATGTTGATGATATTTTAATTTTTGGTAGCAACATTAATGTTATTAATGATACCAAAAAACTCTTGTCTAATCATTTTGATATGAAAGACCTTGGCCCTGTTGATGTTATTTTAGGGATAAAGATAATTAGAAATGGTGATTCAATCTCTTTGTCACAATCTCACTATATTGAAAAATTATTGAATAAATTTAATTATTCTTGTGTGAATCCAGTATCGACCCCTTATGATCCGACTGTTAAGTTGAGAATAAATAAAGGTGTTAGTATTTCTCAACATAAATATTCTCAAATCATTGGATTTTTGTTGCACTTGATGAATCATACTAGACCGGACATTGCGTATGATGTTGGTAGATTAGCAAGATACACACATAGTCCTAATTCTTTCCACCGGGATGCATTGGAAAGATTGTTTAAATATTTAAAATGGATTATTGATTATGTTATTAACTTCATAGGTTTTCCTGATGTTTTAGAAGGTTACAGTGATGCAAATTGGATCACTGATTCGGAGGAAACAAAATCAACTAGTGGATATGTATTCACACTAGCAGATGGAGCAATATCATGGAAGTCTGCGAAGTAGACTGTAATATCTCGGTCAACTATGGAGGCTGAGTTAATTGCCTTAGATGACGCATGAAGTGAGGTTGAATGGCTTAAAAGTTTTTTAAATGGTATACCTTTATTACCTAAGCCTATTCCTCCTATTTCTTTATATTGTAACAGTCAAGTTGCTATTGCTAGAGCTAAAAACAAAAATTATAATGAGAAAAGAAGGCACTTGACTGTGAGACATAAATCAATTAGACAACTAATTTCTTATGGTGTTATTTCTTTGGATTTTGTCTAAAAACAACATTGCGGATCCGCTCACAAAGGGACTGGCGCGTCAGCAAGTTTTAAAATCATCTAGGGGAATGGGATTGGAGCCTATTAATTAAGTCACCGCAGTGGAAACCCGTCTTCGGAGGTATGGAGATCCCATGAACGAAGTTCAACGAGTACAAACGAAACTGTAAAAGGGTGGCTTGGAAGAGCACAATATTTTAATAAATTATTTATTTTTGTGGAAATTTTCCAAGTCCTATTCCTATGGTGTTCAGTGCTCTTTATGTGACGTTTCAGGTTGAGTTTATCTCTTAATGAATCCAAAGGCATAATTTTGCGGGGTGGTTGGTCACAAGTCCCCCTTGGAGGATTCACCTAAATGAACGTGGTGATGGGGTCGCCACTGTGGGGGTGTAAGCTACTCACTAAATGACGTTCATGATACAAGATTCATGTGCATGACCGGAAAGCGCACCATAGATAGAACCACAATGTTTACTGATACCGTGGTGTGTGATGTGTTTCCATCTAGCCACAAGGACTTAGATCAAGACATTCTTGTCTCTACTGTCCTATAAATGGTAGTGCATTCACACTAAGTGAGGTTCAAACCTGGAAGGTACCTACACCTATTATACGGTATTACATGCTCATCTCTTTCTCAAAATTTATTTTCATGGTTTTAAATCATGTGAGGGAATGTTGGATAACATTTTACTGATTCAAAACCTCTTCCTATTTTTCTGGCCTCAACGGCTAAGTGTGCACCAATTTCCTATTTTTCTGGCTAGTGGGTTTAATGGGTAACCTGACTTTATCTGTTTAGCCTTCTTTATAAATAAGGGAAGACGGGTTCAATCTTAACACACTGACATATACAACCATTTTTTTCAATCCATTCCTCCTTTTTGATTTGTGCTATCAAACAACTAGAATTTAACATTGCTCTTCTTTTCCAACATAAAATTCGTACTGCATATATATTCTTTTCTGACAAGAATATATACATTGCTCTTCTCCCATTTTCATACACTGTGCATCGATATAAATATATATTTATATCGTTCTTCCACAAAAAGATAATATCAACAGTACATCATTTATTCTTACTCCGTTGATTTGAGCATCAATTAAACTTGTGGTTCGAGGTCCTCTTCGCTGCACACGAGAGAACCAACGAGTTGTCGAATCTTGGGAGAAGGACGTGCTATCAACAATTTACCAGTGCAGTGGGGGCGTTTCCTCTCTAAAGAGAGCGCTACGGTGTGTTTCGACCCAGACTATTCTAAACTTGACTCTTATTTAATTTTGGCTTGTTATTATTTTATTGTTGCTTGTTCCTAAATTAGTAGATTAATAATCCCTGATGTTTGTGCTTAAATTTTCCAACAAACACTTGATTCAATAGAAGATTATATGAAAACATTTGATATATTCGGTTGTGGGTTGTGTACTACCAACAAAAATAACTAACTTATAATTACAAAATGAAAGTGAAAAAAAAAATGAACCCCATCCCACTACAAAAAAAATGAAGAATAGTAAGGAAAAGTTTGCACAAATTTAAATTTGTCGCCCAAATTATAGTTCACACGAAAAATATCAAATTTCTGTCTAAACGTTGCAACGAATTACCCCAATTCGTTGTCACAATCTTTGGTTTTTTTTAAAGTTAAAACTTGAAAAATGTTGGCAAAGAATATTTAATATAATTTCGTCTCTGAAAGGATTTCCCCCAAAAAACCAAAAGAATCTACAACGAAATTGTTAATTTTTCGTGGAAAATTTTTATCCCAATCTGTTTCTTTCCCCTCCCGCAAAATACATCCTTCTTACTACAAAATCTAAGTGTGCTTGGTTGTGAATTAATTCCAAAAATTTTCATTTTGGAGAGAAAAAAATTTAGGATGTATGATTGTTTGTGAAAAAAATGAAAAATTTTCAAATAAAATCTCATTTCTTTCCAAAATTAACTCATTTTATACTTTCTCTTGCACATTTCTCAATACTCAATTATACTATTTATTTCTCTCTCATCTCCCTATTTATATAAATAATTTCGATAAATTCTTTTATTTATCACTATTTTGATTATCTTTCTCTTAATCTTGTTAACAAAAGGTATAAAATGAGATCCATATTGCCTATTTTTGGATCAATTTTTTATTTTTGTTCAATTTTCTTACATTATATTTTACACTATTAATTCCACAAATATTTTCACAAACAATCAACATCTCTAAAAGATTCTCTATCACATCAACATAATCATCACTTTTTCTCTACACATCCGACTTTCACTTAAAAAAAATCACCACTATTCTCTCAGAAAATGAAAATAGATGGAACGAAAGTACAATCAATCACAGCCCAAGGCGGCGATTGGATATGAAATAATTTCCATTTTTGTTCTGCTGGAGAATTGTTTTTGACCAAACATGCGATTGTTTATGAAAATTTTCAGAAAATATATTATTCTCCCAGTTTCACTTTTTCTTATTTTTTCTCTCACCAATCACATTTACACATTTTTTCACAAAAAACTAATCATTATTACACATTCTCCCACAAATTCAACTATTCACTCATTCACACATTTCTAACTACCAATCATATCCAATTATTATTTTACTATTTTTAGATCAAATCAACTTTCATCATTACTTTTTCATCTCATATCCAATCACACTCTCAACATTTATCTTTTTTTCTTCTAAAAGTATTTATACCACTATTCTCTAGCAAAATAAAAATTCTCAAAATGTAAGTATATCCAATCGCGCCCTAAATCATTCACGTCCAAATCTCAAATGTCTTAGTCGAATTCATTTTTCTCGCTTTTTACCTTTTCATTTGAGAAATCGGACAATCGTTCGACAAAGTGCACCTCACACTCGGCTGAATCGCTTTTGGTGTCAGATCTCGCACTTGCCGGAATCGTGTCGGTATTTGTACCTTGCACTCACCGAGTCAAACGACGTGCGGCGCTTGAATTTTTGTTTTGGTAAAATGGGTGTTGACCCGATTTTGACCAAATAATTAAGTGGTTTCCATTAGTGAAAAATGGAATTAAATTATTTGTAAAAATTCTACTAAGAGAGTAGATGAGAATAGTATTTGGAATTTCTCAAAACGAATTCCGGGTGAATGAAAAATTAATACTAGACGCTAGCCACTTAATACAAGTAAATGGTATGGGAAATGGAAAATGTGGGGAAGGAAAAATGCTCCATTTCACATAGGAAAATGAGGCAACGTTTGCACACTTTATTTATCCCAAGTTGGACTTATGGGTTTAGGCCCTTGGGGGCACCCAAGTTTTTAAAGGGGTGAGGACCTACATGCTTGTGGGTTTGGTTCAAATCACATGCGCGCGCTGCCCGCCTGTTCACCGGCCTGGCCCAGCCCGGGTTGTGGGTCGTGGTTCAAGGCTTGGGCTTCAAGGTCCTTATTCTTTTTGGACCAAAAACCTTTAAAATAAATAATTAATTAATTTCTTGCAATTAATTAATTAGGATTTCGACTGGGAAGTGTTCACACCTGAGCAGGGGCGGACGCACGACCCGTGCATCTGGTTGTGCGTCTGTCAAACCTTTTCGCATCTGAGCATGGGCTGACGCACGACCAGTGCGTCGGGTCGTGCATCAAGCCGTAACTTTGTCATTTTGGTTCACATCCATGCGCAGTACACACGCGCACGGTCGCGCGCCTGGTCGTGCATCGATGCGAAGGCTGAACAGATGCGATGCGGATAAGTTCTGGTTTACCCCAAAACTTGTGGGAGGAAGCCATACTTTCTGCAAACTACATTCTTAATAAGATCCCACACAAATGTAAAAACAAAACGCCATATGAGTTATGGAAGGGACATAAACTGTCATATAAATACCTCAAAGTATGGGGGTGTTTGGCTAAAGTCGAAGTACCAAAGCCAAAACAAGTTAGAATCGGTCCGAAGACGATCAATTGTGCTTTCATTGGATATGCTAACAATAGTAGTGCATATCACTTTTTAGTGCAAAGTCAGCAATTCTTGATATAAATGAAGGTATGATAATTGAATCAAGGAATGTTGTATTCTTCCAGAATATCTTTTCGAATAAAAAAGGAAAGAAGAAAGTTCGAGTAAACGAACATATGAAACTGCAAGGTTACCTCAAAGTGATGATGAAGAGGAACCAAGACGCAATAAAAGGACAAAAGTAGCTAAGTTTTTTGGTCCTGATTTTCTAACTTATATGTTAGAAAATGAACCCAGAACTATTCAAGAAGCATTGTCTAGTCTAGAAGCTCCTCTCTAGAAATAATGATATGACAAAAAGAAGGATATGACTTCATCGATACATATTCTCCTATCACGAGGATCACGTCCATTTGTGTTCTCATTGCTATTACAGCTTTGCATAACCTTGAGATACATCAAATGGAAGTTAAGACTGCCTTCTTGAATGGTGAGCTTGAAGAGGAGATTTATATGGAACAACCCAAGGGGTACGTTGCACCCGGTCAAGAGCGAAAGGTGTGTAAACTAGTTAAGTCACTTTATGGACTAAAAAAAGCACCTAAGCAATGGCATGAAAAGTTTGACTAGACTATGCAGTCAAACGGTTTCAAGATCAATGAATGTGACAAGTGTGTCTACATTAAAGGTACTACAAGTGATTACGTCATAGTATACCTTTATGTAGATGATATGCTGATTATGGGTAGTAGTCATGATTTAATCATGAATACTAAGAACATGTTAAAGAAGAACTTTGACATGAAAGATATGGGAGTATCTAATATTATATTAGGGATCAAAATCTCTAGAACTTCAGATGGAATTTTCTTGTCACAATCCCATTATGTCAAAAGCATACTTAGAAAGCTCAATGCTTTTGATAGTCCTCCGGCTAAGACACCTGTAAATCTATGTCTACACTTGGCCAAGAATAGAGGCGAACCAGCTTCTCAGCTGGAATATACAAGGGTAATTGGCAGTCTGATGTACTTAATGAATTGTACACGTCCAGACATTGCATATTCAGTGAGTAAACTAAGTACGTTCACAAGTAACCCGAGTACGGTTCACTGGAAAGTCGTGACAAGGGTACTTATCTATCTAATGTATACCTTGAATTATGGAATACTTTATACGAGGTATCCGGCAGTATTAGAAGGATATTGTGATGGCAATTGGATATCAGACGAAAAAGACTCCAAGTCCACGAGTGGATATGTTTTCACTATAGGTGGATGAGCGGTGTCGTGGAAGTCTTTTAAGCAGACGTGCATAGCTCGATCCACTATGGAATCCGAGTTCATTGCTTTAGATAAAGCTGGAGAAGAAGCAGAATGGCTTAGAAACTTGTTAGAGGATATTCCTTGTAGGAATAAGCCTGTGTCTGCTGTTATGATACACTGTGATAGTCAATCAACAATTGGAAGGGCACAAAGTAGTATGTATAATGGTAAGTCTAGATATATACGTCGGAGACACAATACCATTAGATAGTTGATTTCGAATGGGGTTATTTCGGTTGACTACGTGAAGTCAAAGGAAAACCGTGTACATCCGCTAACAAAAGGCATAAATCGAGATCAACTGTATAAACTTTTAAGGGTAATGGGTTTAAAATTCACAACTTAAAGAATGTTCATAGCTGTAACCCAACCTTGTGAATTGGAGATCCCAAGACCTTGGTTCAATGGGACAACTAAGTTATGAATGTTCAGCTGAACACTTGGAAAATGTGTTAGCTCATGCTCGAAACATCCAAGTGGATGAAAACCTACTGAATGTGGTGAGGTTAAGTTTAAGACTTTTAACGATTCTTATACCGAAAGGTGGAGTATGACAGGATACTCTTCAATAAGAGATCACCTATATAAGTGAGAAGTAATGTTCGCTTCAAAGAAATACTTATGAATCTGAGATATGGTCCAGGGCCAAAATGGACACAACGTGAGAACAACAAGTGTTAGAGTTGTTATTGTGTAAGTACTGTTGTCTCGGTTTACACAAACGGCTGAGTAGTTCAAGACATTGCGTCACTAAGAAGCTATTAAATCCGATAGTATTTAACTAAGGAAGGTTCAAAGCCACAAGCTACCTATCCTGATGCAATAATGATTCGCCGAGACTTTCAAGCGAATCTGCATACACACATGCATTAATTTCATTCATGTGGGGGATTGTTGGAATTTTGTTTTGGTAAAATGGGTGTTGACCCGATTTTGAGCAAATATTTAAGTGGTTTCCATTAGTAAAAAATGGAATTAAATTATTTGTAAAAATTCTACTAAGAGAGTAGATGAGAATAGCATTTGGAATTTCTCAAACCCAATTACGGGTGAATGAGAAATTAATGCTAGAAGTTAGCCACTTAATACAAGTAAATGGTATAAAAAATGGAAAATATGGGGAAGGAGAAATGCTCAATCCCACATTGGAAAAAGAGGCAAATTTGCACACTTTATTTATCCCAAGTTGGACTTATGGGTTTGGGCCCTTGGGGGCACCCAAGTTTTTAAAGGGGTGAGGACCTACATGCTTGTCGATTTGGTTCAAAGCACACGCGTGCCGCCGCCCGCACGCCCGCCGGCCCATCCTGGGTCCGGGTCGTAGGCTTGGGCTTCAAGGCCCTTATTTGTTTTGGACCAAAAACTTTTAAAATAAATAATTAATTAATTTTTTGTAATTAATTAATGAGGATTTCAACTGGGAAGTGTTTGCACCTGAGCACGGGCGGACGCACGGCCCGTGCGTCGGGTCGTGCGTCAAGCTGTAACTTTGTCATTTTGGTTCGCATCCATGCACGGGCACATGCACGGGCCGTGCGCCTGGTCGTGCGTTGATGTGAAAGGCTGAACAAATGCGCTTGTTCAGTGTAAACATGTCTTTTCAAGCCAAAAGACATGATTTTCCATACGGGCACTTGCTTGCCTATATAACAGAAGCCCCTGCAGATGATTTTGGACACGAAATTCATAAATCACAAGCATAAAAACCATTCGTTTTCATAATCTACATATTGACATTCCCCCCTTCAAAGCTTGAAAATCTAAACACTCTTAGTTCATTATGTTTCGGGTTTGCAAGTGCTGTAACTCGAAACTGAAATAGTCGTTGTATCTTAGGGACGTACGCCAGAACCATTAGCACTTATATACGAGGTGTTTTCGTCTTGCGTAGACTGAATCACATTCAGACCACGACTAGAGACTAAACACTCAAACACCCCATTTCCGAAACAGAAACTAGATATATTTTTAATAACAATCGGAAGACAAAAATTCGTTTCTGTTGAAGACGATGGCATCAATCTCGTTCACACCAATGGCTGCTACTTCTGCTCACAGCGAAAAGCCGCCCAAGTTCTCCGGCGTCGACTTCAAGAAATGGCAATAGAAGATGTTGTTTTACTTGACGACCCGAACTGTCCCGTTTACGAAGAACGACCCCTTTCTTTGTGGCGATGAAGAAATTGACAACAACTGGAGAATCGCTGTGGATGCTTAGCATAACAGTGATTTTCTGTGTCGAAACTATGTTTTGAATGGGCTAAATGACACCCTCTATAATGTCTATAGCACGTTCAAAACGTCCAAAGAATTGTGGGATTCTTTGGAGAATAAGTAAAAGACTGTAGATGTCGGCACAAAGAAATTTGTTGTCGGCAAATTTCTTGAGTACAAGATGGTTGACACCAAGATGGTGATTAGCCAAGTTCAGGATATTCAAATCATACTTCACGATTTAGAGTCTAAAGGGATGATTTTGAATGAATCCTTTCAAGTGGCTGCAATAATCAAGAAATTGCCACCATGGTGGAAGGATTTCAAGAATTACCTCAAGCACAAGCATAAAGAGATGGGGCTTGAGGATCTGATTGTTCGCTTTTGGATCAAAGAAGACAACCGAAAATCAGATGTGAAATCCAGTAAGTCTGGAATGGAGGCCAAGGCCAATCTTGCTGAATCGAGCACTACCAAGAAATGCAAGCACTCCGGGAGAGACAAAGGAAAGGCCAAAAAGTTCAAAGGTAATTGCTACAACTATGGCAAACCGAACCACATGGTTAAGAATTGTCGTCACCCGAAAAAGGGTAATCAAGGTGGCAACCAACAAGCCAATGTGATGAAGGACAAGTCGGTTCCAATCGACATGTGGGAGCTCGATCTCATCGCCGTTGTGTTTGAAGCCAATATGGTGGATAACCCAAGGGAGTGGTGGATAGATACCGGGGCTACTCGTCATATTTGTGCCGACAAGGAGATGTTCTCCTCCTACACTCCGATAAATGGAAGGAAGCTTTTCATGGGAATTCTTCAACTTCCAACATCGTGGGGCTTAGCAAGGTTGTGCTCAAGATGACTTCCGGAAAGGAGCTTACGCTTGTAGATGTGCTGCTTGTCCCGGACATCCGCAAGAATTTGGTTTCCGGTCCTTTGCTTAGTAAGGCTGGGTTTAGACTATTATTTGAGTCCGACAAGTTTGTAATGACCAAGAATGATCGGTCTCTTTGTAAGGGCTACCTTGATAAGGGCCTTTTTAAGATGTCTATAATGTCTATTTTCCGCCAAGAGGTGAAGAATAAAACTATTACTTCTGTTTACTTGTTGGATTGTTCTAATTTATGGCATGATATATTAGGACATGTAAACTTCAACACAATTAAAAGGTTAGTGAATCTGGAATTAATACCTACGTTTAAAATCGATTAACAAGACAAATGCAAAATTTGTGTTGAAGCAAAGTTGGCCAAAGCACCATTTCATTCGGTAACGAGATGTACCAATACATATGTGTGTGATTTAAAACTTTTGCAAACTCGAGGTGGGAAAAAGTACTTCATAACGTTTATAGACGATTGCATAAGATATTGCTATGTATATCTTTTGAAAAGTAAAGATGAAGCTTTAGTAGCTTTTAAGACTTATAAGAATGAAGTTGAAAATCAGCTTAATTTGAAAATTAAGATGATTCGAAGTGATAGAGGCGGAGAGTATGTTGCTCCGTTTGAAGAATTTTGCTCGGAAGCAGGTATAATTCATCAAACTACTGCTCCCTACTCACCCCAATCAAATGGAGTTGCAGAATGCAAAAATCGTACTCTTAAGGAGATGATGAATGCGATGTTGATAAGTTAAACTTACCCCAAAACTTGTGGGGGAAGCCATACTTTCTGCAAACTACATTCTTAATAAGATCCCACACAAAGGTAAAAACAAAATGCCATATGTGTTATGGAAGTGACGTAAACCGTCATATAAATACCTTAAAGTATGGGGGTGTTTGGCTAAAGTCGAAGTACCTAAGCCGAAACAAGTTAGAATCGGTCCGAAGACGATCAATTGTGCTTTCATTAGATATGCTAACAATAGTAGTGCATGTCGCTTTTTAGTGACAAGTCAGCAATTCCTGATATAAATGAAGGTATGATAATTGAATCAAGGAATGTTGTATTCTTCGAGAATATCTTTCCGAATATAAAAAGGAAAGAAGAAAGTTCAAGTAAACGAACATATGAAACTGCAAGGTTACCTCAAAGTGATGATGAAGAGGAACCAAGACGTAGTAAAAGGACAAAAGTAGCTAAGTCTTTTGGTCCTGATTTTCTAACTTATATGTTAGAAAATGAACCCAGAACTATTCAAGAAACATTGTCTAGTCCATAAGCTCCTCTCTGAAAATAAGCTATTAATAATGAGATAGATTCCATCATGTAAAATCACACTTGGGAGTTAGTTGATCTCCCACCAGGTTGCAAATCTTAGGGATGCATGTGGATCCTTAAAAGGAAGTATAAAGAAGATGGATCTAAAGGGTTTAGACAAAAGGAGGGATATGACTTCTTCGATACATATTCTCATGTCACGAGGATCACATCCATTCGTGTTCTCATTGCTGTTACAGCTTTGCATAACCTTGAGATACATCAAATGGACGTTAAGTATGCCTTCTTGAATGGTGAGCTTGAAGAGGAGATTTATATGGAATAACCTGAGGGGTATGTTGCACTCGGTCAAGAGCGAAATGTGTGTAAACTAGTTAAGTCACTTTATGGATTAAAACAAGCACCTAAGCAGTGGCATGAAAAGTTTGACTCGACTATGAAGTCAAACGTTTTCAAGATCAATGAATGTGACAAGTGTGTCAACATTAAAGGTACAACAAATGATTATGTCATAGTATACCTTTATGTAGATGATATGCTGATTATGGGTAGTAGTCATGATTTAATCATGAATACTAAGAACATGTTAAAGAAGAACTTTGACATGAAAGATATGGGAGTATCTAATGTTATATTAGGGATTAAAATCTCTAGAACTTTAGATGGAATTTTCTTGTCATAATCCTATTTTGTCGAAAGCATACTTAGAAAGTTCAATACTTTTGATAGTCCACCGACTAAGACACCTATAGATCTAAGTCTACACTTGGCCAAGAATAGAGGCGAACCAGTTTCTCAGCTATAATATGCAAGGGTAATTGACAGTCTGATGTACTTATCAAATTGTACACGTCGAGACATTGCATATTCAGTGAGTAAACTAAGTAGGTTCACAAGTAACCCAAGTACGGATCACTGGAAAGTCGTGACAAGTGTACTTATTTATCTAAAGTATACCATGAACTATAGAATACTTTATACGAGATATCCAGAAGTATTAGAAGGATACTGTGATGCCAATTGGATATCAGATACAAAAGACTCCAAATCCACGAGTGGATATGTTTTCACTATATGTGGGTGAGCGGTGTCGTGGAAGTCTTCTAAGCAGACGTGCATAGCTCGATCCACTATGGAATCCGAGTTCATTGCTTTAGATAAAGCTAGAGAAGAAGCAGAATGGCTTAAAAATTTCTTGGAGGATATTCCTTGTTGGAATAAGCTTGTGCATGCTGTTATGATACACTGTGATAGTCAATCAGCAATTGGAAGGGCACAAAGTAGTATATATAATGGTAAGTCTAGACATATACGTCGGAGACACAATACCTTTAGACAATTGATTTCGAATGGGGTTATTTCGGTTGACTACGTGAAGTCAAAGGAAAACCTTGTGGATCCGCTAACAAAAGGCATAAATCGAGATCAACTGTATAAACTGTCAAGGGGAATGGGTTTAAAATCCACAACTTAAAGAATGTATATAGCGCTAACCCAACCTTGTGAATTGGAGATCCCAAGACCTTGGTTCAATGGGACAGCTAAGTTATGAATGTTCAGCTGAACACTTGGAAAATGTGTTAGCTCATGCTCGAAACATCCAAGTGAATGAAAATCTGCTGAATGTGGTGAGGTATGGCAGAATACTCTTCAATAAGAGATCACCTATATAAGTGAGAAGTAATGTCCGCTACAAAGATATACTTATGAATCTAATATATGGTCCAGGGCCGAAATGGACATAATGTGAGAACAACAAGTGTTAGAGTTGTTATTGTGTAAGTATTGTTGTCTCAAATGGTTGAGTAGTTCAAGACATCGCGTCACTAAGCAGCTAGTAAATTCGATAGTATTTTACTAAGGAAGGTTCAAAGCCACAAGCTACCTATCCTGATGCAATAACGATTCTCCGAGACTTTCAAGCGAATCTGCATACACACATGCATTAATTTCATTCATGTGGGGGATTGTTGGAATTTTGTTTTGGTAAAATGGGTGTTGACCCGATTTTGACCAAATAATTAAGTGGTTTCCATTAGTAAAAAATGGAATGAAATTATTTATAAAAATTCTACTAAGAGAGTAGATGAGAATAGCATTTGGAATTTCTTAAAACCAATTCCGGGTGAATGAGAAATTAATGCTAGAAGTTAGCCACTTAATACAAGTAAATGGTATGAAAAATAGAAAATGTGGGGAAGGAGAAATGTTCAATCCCACATTGGTAAAAGAAGCAAAGTTTGCACACTTTATTTATCCCAAGTTGGACTTATGGGTTTGGGACCTACATGCTTGTGGGTTTGGTTCAAACCACACGCGCGCCGCCGCCCGCCTGCCTGCCGTCCCAGCCCGGGTCCCGGTCGTGGGTCGTGGGCCTGGGCCTGGGCTTGGGCTTCAAGGTCCTTATTCTTTTTGGACCAAAAACTTTTAAAAAGAATAATTAATTATTTTTTTGTAATTAATTAATTAGGATTTCAACTGGGAAGTGTTCGCACCCGAGCACGGGCGGACGCACGGCCCGTGCGTCGTGTCGTGCGTCAAGCCGTAACTTTGTCATTTTGGTTCGCATCCACGCACGGGCCGTGCGTTGATGCGAAAGGTGACAGTCGGTACGTTCAATGTAAACATGTCTTTTCGAGCCAAAAGACATGATTTTCCATACGGGCACTTGCTTGCCTATATAACAGAAGCCCCTGCAGATGATTTTGGACATGAAATTCATAAATCACAAGCATAAAAACCGGTCATTTGCATAATCTGCATATTAACATTCCATCCTTCAAAGCTCGAAAGTCTAAACACTCTTAGTTCGTTGTGTTTTGGGTTTGCAAGTCTTTGTAAACTCAAACCCAAATAGTCGTTGTATTTTAGGGACGTCGCCGGAACCGTTAGCACTTGTATACGAGGCGTTTTAAATGCAGCGGAGATTGAATCCAATTCAAAGCTTCGACTAATGCCTAAACACTCAAACACTTAGTCATTTCCGAAAAAAAAATCAAATACATTTTTAATAACAATTTTGAGGGTGAGTACTTATTGTATCGTGCATGTAGCTCTCTTTTTCTTCTAGGATAAAATTTATTTACAGAGTAATGATCCAGTGTTGACCATAATTTTTCAGAAGCAAAAATTGCTCCGAGGGAAGCTTATCAAAAAAAATAAGTACTACCAGCGGCCGCCTCACCAAGCACCAGTTATAAAAATACTGTTATTTTCTTCTTTTTTTCTTACATTAGTTGCATAAAGGATTTTGAAAATTTTCGGTGATTTTTTTCTGTGAGTTTTTACATTACGATGGTTTAGTGGCTATCTGAAAAAGCTCTGTTGTGTGTTAAAAGCGAATGTTGATTTATATTGTGTCTTGTAATTTTTTAATTTTTTTTTCATTTAAAAATTTTGGGTTAGTAAGAACTACCAGATGTACTTGCTTTATATTCATTGATCCTTGTAATTTTCATTGATGTTTAATTAATTTGTATGTTGGCTTTCCAATGTAATGTGTATTAACCCAGTTATTTAGATTTTTTGCTATAATTTCCTCTACAATAGTTATTTTGCTTTTACACTCTTTGACATCATTAATGGTTTATTTTTGCATATTAAAACTGAAAGCTTAAGAGGTGTTGTGTTTGCAATTGTGCCTCATTAAGGGCTTTATTGAATCTTTTGATGCAAGGGCGGTGTTGAAATGGATACCGCAACACCTCCTAAATGGACCAGTGTCTCAGTTTATGTTATCTTGTCTCTATTATATTTTTAGGTTTATAAAAAAGTTTACAGGCTGCACCAAATTGCCACTTTTAGAATTTAGATAGCTCAATATCATGGTTGAATAGTGAAATATGATATGATTCATTTCTTCTCGACTTGCTTTGAAGTAACCATGGAGTCTGCATTGTGCAGATTGTCTTTGAATCATCCATAAACCTTAGTTTGCTAAAGTATGTCGGA
Source organism: Rehmannia glutinosa (assembly GCA_016081115.2). Classification (NCBI taxonomy): domain Eukaryota; kingdom Viridiplantae; phylum Streptophyta; class Magnoliopsida; order Lamiales; family Orobanchaceae; genus Rehmannia; species Rehmannia glutinosa. The sequence goes on along the minus strand of CM071926.1, from coordinate 46,220,360 downwards.
TGGGGATGCATTAATTTTCCATTATGCCACTGCCAACTCCATTGTTTGTTGAGTAAGGTAATTTTGTTAGCTAAGATTCAGATTTTGACACTAAATCAGGTTTCTTACATTGTTATGCTTTTTTCATCTTTCATCTGTTTGGTCTTCATCCAAAATAATGTGCAGTTGTGGAAATGGAGTCTGTATGAACTTCGAGGTGTTGACGCAATTGGTCGCATCATTTTTTCGATAGTAAAATGATACGTATTTCTGGGCGAAATAACTACTTGAATTATCTTTTACTTTGGATCTAAAGATGAAATTTGAAGACCTGTTCTCACTCAATATGTTTCTTCTAAAAGCCTCACTATTGCAAACTGGTGCCTATCTATCTATCTATACCTATCTTAAAAGGACGAATATTTCTGCAAACTTTCGCACTGACAAAAATACCCCCATCATCTACAAATTTTAATGGTAAAATAGGAATTACATACATAACCTTATTTCAGAAAACTCAACTCGTGTCTCTTCAGTTATCTCTTTAGTTTAAAAACCTCAATCGCGCCTCTTCATTTCACAGACCCTTCATTTCATACAAAGGAATTTCATTGTTCTTTTCTATCACTATATCTCCAGCCAAGAAAAGGGACCCTACCCTCTTGCGCTTTCCTCGGGCGCAAACAAACCCAACAAAGGAATTCTCCCATCTTCTACATGTATAGGGATTTGTTGTGGGATTCATCTCAGAAACTAAGGTGAGAATTTTGAACTCAACAACACTTTTTATTTGAATTGCCGGAAAAATAAGGGAGCCTACGAAATTTTCGACCTCACCAAATCGCTGGAAAAATAAGGGATTCGACTTTGGTTAGTCAGTTTCAAGTTTGAAGTTTAATCGATTTTTAGGTTTGAAACTGAAATTAAAAATCTGATATTTTTTTCTTAATTCTTCCCCTGGTTTTCCTTCAATTTCTTAAAACTTCGATGCTCTAATTATCTATCAATTAGTTTCTATATATACAACATTGTCTGTTTTTTTCCTTTTTTGCCTTGCAGGAAAGCTCGAAATTCAAGTTAAGAAAATGGTATTTTTTCTTTATTGGTACCTTTGATGGTTAAATACATATTTGATGGTAGCGAATTAGTTTTTACCCCTGAATGGTTTATTGGTTTTCTGGCACTACACTTGAAATTTTCCTTTTTCCCTGTTGGTGTATAAGGAAGAAACCAGAAAAATATCAAATAAGAATCCTATAATCCTTGGTGTATAAGGAAGAAACCAGAAAAAGAAAAAAAAGAAAGATAGAAAGAAAAAGAATGACACATAATTCAAACGAAAAATAATGAAACCGAAAATAGAGAATCAGGAAGATTATAAAAGAGTAGCTGTGGTGATCAATCGAATTTGTATCGAGTTAACCAAATAGTTTCTCCATCATTTAAAATGGTTCAATGAGGACATTTAGGTAATGTCATTGTGAAAATGTTTCTCCTAATAATGTGAATAAAGAAGATGGTAGTTGTATATATGGGAGAATATGAACTCATTGAAGAAGGTATGTGTTTGAGATTGAGAATTTAAAGCAAAGAGATTAGAAAAGAGGGACTCGGAATTTTGTTATCCTAGCCCTCTTCCAAAAAAGTTTGGAATTCAGAATCTTTTAAACCCATCTCTCTCAAAAGAGTTTCCATTTAAGAATGGGTTTATCAAGGACCTGTTGTTAATCTCATGAACACATCAATCAACAAGAGTTCCAATAATGATCAAAGTTCCAGATACTAAAACATAATATATATCAACATTATATATTTACATAAAGGTAAGTTTTCATCCATTGATTCTTGGAAATTTCATTTATTTGGAAAATATACACAATAGGTGTTGTTTATCACAAATGACTGACATTGCAATGTTTAGTGAGTTTTGCCGATAATATTGCATTGTATGGATTGGCTCTCACCTGTTATGATCTGTAATTGAGAGATACTGTAATAATGTAGTTAGGACATTCAATAGTTTTGATGAAAACGAGATTCTTTTTCTCTGGATTTCATGTACTAATTATGAGAGTTGAATTATGATTTAGTAGTGCAGAGTGTGTATTGGAGATCTGCCTTTTTTGGGATGTACTGCATTTTTCTTATTCTATTTGCTCGTTGTGTTGGGTAGGGTTATTAGAACAAAAAATCCCAATTTTAAAAATTTAATAATTTAATTATTTTTTTTCATAAATGTTCTCTTTATGAAATAAATTTATATAGTTTTTAAGTATGCTTCAAATAATCTGTTCCCAAGTTAATTTATATAGTTTGCTTGGTATGATTTCCTTGTCTATTTTATTTGATTTGTTGGCTACAGACTTGGATTTTGAAGTTCTTAGTGAGGTATATTGTCAAATAAGGAAAGATACCATCAATGTGCGGACGAGATCGTTGGCTTTTGCAAGGTAACTTTGAGTACCAACTACACTACATATCTGAAACAGTAATTCCAAAACAGATGAGAATTTTTCCCTATTTAAGAAATATAGGGAATGACTGCAGATTGTGATCGGGTAAATTTCGCTTTTTAAGCGTGTTTTGCTACCAATTCACTTTTATATGATCTCTGATTGAGTAACAAAGCTACAGAGACCCCTAGACTATGCTAGAAAAACAGATTATGCAACTAATAAACGAGGAAAATGTACAGGTAATTGTATATATAATATGTGAATAATATATGTTGTATAAATATTTTTCATGTATCTGCATTGTCTTCCTCATCGACTCAATGTTCTGACATTCCTGCTTTCTACCCACCGAAAACAGCACTTCGTGGGCTTTGGTTTGTGGTTTCTTTTCAAACACAAATTTTTCATCTTTTCTTATTAGTGGTGAAAAAGATGTTCTGACTTTTTATTTCCTTTGGACGTAATTTCTTTCTTATAATTATTTATTAGACAAAATTTTATTGTTCTTCCTCATATTTATTAGTAAAACCAAGATAAATGTGACAGTTAATAATTATTGCATAAATGAATTTTTGAATACATATGATTAAAATACAAGAAGCCGGTTACGTTTTGAAAGATTCATTATATATTTGAAATTACATATAATTCAAAAATTGACATAGGCAATATATATCCATTTCCACCAAACACAATAAACAGCATAATTAATCAAACACTCTTATTTTTACTAATCAAATCATTCAAAAAAATGCAAGTTTCTGAAGGAGTTTGAATATTAGTTGGGCTTCGGAAACCACTTCTCATTGGAGGCGATGGACGGAGCTCTCCCTCATTGCCAGAACAACAAGTTACATTAATATACTAATACTATTTATTATTTTCCGGTTTTTCCTTGGAGGATTCAGCTTTTTGGGTCAGGATTTCTTCCATGTCGTCTTCTTCATCTTTATTGGTTTTTTTTGTTTCCAGTGAAAGTATCTCTGGAGATTGGAGAATGAGAATGAGAATGAGTCATGGAGCTGAGGAGATATGTATAGTGGAGTGAAAGAGAAAATAAGGGGATTCATCTTGAGCGAGGCTCGTGGTTTATGGTTGCTGGAGATATTATTGCTCCGTTTCTTCTTGGACAAAGGTAAATTATGTTCGTTTTGCAACTGGTCCGCAGATTAGCTCCTTTTAGTGACCACTATTAGAACAACTGATTTAGTTTAGGCTCAACTGTAGTAACCTATAATTGTTGCTGTACTTTTGTTCATTGGCATGTTAATTATTAAGCAAAACTTTTTGTAGTTCATACTTATTCTCTTTTGGCTTTCAGAAAGTAACGTGGAAATAATTTGGGGATGAGAAATAGAGAAACTCAATTAAGTGCAATTTTTATTTTTGTAACTGTATCGCACTATATACATATGTCTATGTGTGTGTGGTGTGTGTGTGGTGTGTGTGTGGTGTGTGTGTGAAGCACCACTTTCTTCAGTGCCTCTGTTTCGTGTGTGTGTGTGTGTTTCTATTTTCTACCTTCTATGATTTTGTGTGTATCCGGGTGTGGGCATTTGGATAGTCTTGCATTTTTCTATTTCTCACATTCCTCAAATTCTTCCCACGTTTTGGCTTATATTTTGATTTTCCTTTCTAAGTTCACCTATTTAATTGCTCCTCAAATTTATCCATAATGCTTAATTTATTTTGATTCCTTTTCTTTTTGGGTTCACTTTATAAATGGTTGGAGGTTGCATTCTTTGTATGTGTTGGTGAGGAGAAAGGAAGGAGATGATTTGTTAGATTTACAAAAAAAAAGGTTAGTTATATCTCATATTAAAAACCCTTGCATTACAAAAAAATATAGTTAATTTTTGTTAGGCCCGTTGAACCACCGGTTGAACAAGTTCGAGTGGTTGGACCGCGAACCGGTAGTGAGTCCGGTTTGCTCATTGGTCCAGTTTTTAAAACATTGGTTGGATGCACTTTTGGTTAATATACATGGCAAGATGATAGGCAGATGAGAATGAAGTGATGCTCATTATATTTTTTTTTCTTTTAATTTTTCTTTTTTTTTTCTGAAACCATAATGTAAAAGAGGTTTTTTTTTTAAAAAAAAAGAGGTATTTTGTAATGGTGATCAGTCTGCCAAAAGAAAAACCAACAAAACCAAGTTCATGTTCTTTATAATTTATGCAAACCTATATGTCTTAACTACTACAAATTTGAGTACCATTACTTTTATATTTAATTTTCTTTGTTGTCAAATTATTTTGTGAGAAGAATACAAAGTTGTTTGACACAATATACACAATATCATTAGTTTATGTTTATCATATTTCAATCATGTACTATTTTTTTTTTACAAATTAAAAAAATATGAGGTTATATTTATTTCACATAGATGATAGATATCTAATCATTAATAATGTTTTTTACTTTAAGATTGCGTAATATGTGATTATTTTATAATGAGCAATCGTTTTGCTAAATAGGATGTACTGAACTCATATTTCAACATATACTTTTTCATTTGATATATATGTTAAATGAGGTGTAATGAGAAAAATGTGATATTAGAATTGACTTGCTGATATGAATCTCAATTTTAGGGATGCCATAATAGGAAAAATGTGAGTAGTGGTAATGGGGTCTCATATGTCTAAGGATCGTTATATATTTCTAATGATCATTATATCGGAAAACATACATCCAAGAATCATTATCTCTTTTCAAAATTACACCATGTGCTATGTCAACAAATTTTTAGTTGGAAATCATAGCAAAAGTCCGACTTTTTTCAATCTTTACTGCATTACCCATGGTTTCCTCAATCGTATGTTTTGTTATAGTTATAGAATCCAACCATTTTTTTTATGCATCCATCCTCTGAAATAGTAGTCGTAATTAATCAAAATTGGGATAGTAATAGTAGCAAGTCTACTGGCAAGGGATGGAACACGTTTGATGGAACATGCAACGTGGTTGAAGAATGTTACTATTTACACAATTACACAATGCATCACGAAGCCATATTAATGGAACATGAGTTTGAGTGTTTAGCTAATGGAAAGAGAGAGAAATGATATCTTAAATGAGTTATAATCTTCAATGATGACATCAGTTATTTTGTAGGAAAATTTTCAGTTAATAATTATGTCTAATTCCTAATGGAGATGTTAAATATGTTATTTCATTGTTTCCTAATGCACTACCTATAAGGGAATTGGTGTTAAAACTATACAATTGTGAATGATGCAATAGAATATATTGGAGACAAAATTGAATACTTGCAATTATGGAATTCAATACACAAATCTTGAACCACACAAAAATGGAGTAAATAGAAATTCTTCTTCATTTTAGTTAACTATAATTGTGATCACGAATTGCTAAATAGATGCAATGTGAAAGATGTTGAAACAATATTAAAGTATTAATAGATTTTTAAAAGTTTTAAAAAAAATTATTCATCATCAAATAACTAAGCATTATTTCATGAGTTATAGATATGGGTTGGTGTTGAATGTTGTACAATGCGACCAATCCATGCATAACTATGTTAGAGGAGGCAACATTATATTTATTGGATGCTCAGTGCGTCAATATTTAATATTATTGGAACATGTATAATTATTTAATTTATATCTTAATTATAAATTATTTTTAATATGTAATTTAATGGAGAACATCACTCACAATACATGCATGTAAAAACTTGATGTAGAAGGTGCAACTTGCAAGTATGAATATAATTGCACTTTCTCATTGCTTTGAACAAAAAGTACAAGTGGTGAATGCAAATTGAATGTAGTAGTTAGGGATCAAAAAGATGCAAGCCACTTTGAAAAAGGGTAAAAAGAGAAAGACATCAACTACGTCTACCAATCATCCTCAAATGAAGAATGATGATGAAATGGGATACTAAGATGATCGAAACAAACAAACGCCATTAAGTGAAAGAGGTTTACCCTTTCACATTCGTTCTTATTCTTAAGTTGAATATACTGAAATCAAATCGAAATAAATAAACATATAAAGGCCCGCCGCTCTAAATATAAGTAAAGGCCGAGTTACACACTCCTCATCTTTGAAGCTCTAAAGAAATTCTTTTAGAGCTAGACAATGCACACAGAGAAATGGATTAGTGAGGTGTGGATTTAAAGTAATGATGACGTCTTGAAGACACTCTTCTATTATCCAAAACAAATATAAAAAGAAATGGTTAAATTTAAATAAGAATAGGACATTGACACTTACCAAAGTTAAACAAGAGAAGACTTGATTCAATTTGAATTCAACTTTCTTTCCTTAAAATTACTCCTTAGTTTTTAAACATCCATAAGATAAAGTTTTATGATAACGTCATCTAAATTCTTTAGCATAGATCTTTCGGTCCATGGTGTCTTCACTATATTTCACTTATTAGTTTTTTTTATTTTACGATATGAATGACATATATATATATATGTAATAAAACTAAATTCAATTAAATATATTAATATCGTTTTTCTAATTATATTAGTAAAATCATTAGGTTCACGTGCAACGCACGTGCACCTTACTAGTATATTGAAAATAAATTAAATGTGGTGCCTATCTGAAGATAAAAAGGCATTACATTATAATGATATTAGGGCAACTGATTTTTTCTCATTTCTCTCTCATTTCTCATTATCCTTGTAGCCCGAACAACAAAAGCAAATGACATGTTTAAGCATTTTTTTGTTACTAGTAAGAAACACGTGCGTCGCACGTGATACACATGACTTTACTTAAATAATTATATTATTTAATAATTTTATTAATTAATATTTAAATATTACAAAGTATTTAATATATTTTTCTTTACTTTAATTATAGATCGAAATGAATTGTTGAATAATTATTTTCAAAAACTCAATCCAACAAAAAATCTAAAATTAGTTTAACAACAACATAAGTTCTATATTAGCTTACAATGACATTCATCAATATTTTATTTCATTTTTATGGCTAGAAAAGTATTTTCTTCTTAATTAATCTTTGAATTATTTTAGCATTGGATGCATTTCACATAATAAGACAAGCAATTTAGCTTATAATTCACAAGTTATCGAATTAATTAAAAAAAGTAATTAATTAACTTTTATACCAAAAATCCAGCATAATGTCATCATTTTATATTTTATGTTATGCAATTCAAAAAAAATAAAATAAAGGTTAATCAAATTCTTATACTTCTTGTGCTTACTTCTTTTATTTTCTCTCAGTTCTTTGATTCAAAAAATTAAAAAACAAAATTACAATATAATATATATGTAAAAAAAAAAAACTTGTTCCATATATTATTTTAATTCTAGTAACAAAGTCAATATTTTATCATAATACTTAAACTTAAAGTTTGCAGTCTTCATGTTTCCTATGTCTTAGAAATAATAAACATTAACCTAATATAAAAGTTAATCCATTATTTTCATCGAGAGTCATGTATTAAATAAAACTATTAAAAGTGATAAGTCGAAATCTAAGTTTTGAAACTCTATTCAAATGCACACAGAATAACTTCACTTAACAAATAATAAAACCAAAGATAAACTTATGAAAGAATAATAAACTAACAATTTTCATGTGTCAGTCTTTAATAATCAAATATAATACTAATTAATTTTTATGTTTGAAAATTATTGCAAACACTTAAGGTTTTAAAAGTTGTATAATAAACTAAAAACTAATTTAGTTTTTTTTAAATTTCATAAGATTTTAGAAAGATACGTTATGCAATTAGAGTTTGTATTTGCAATTGAATTTGGCTCTTTTGGCCAATATTAAAATTTACATAGTTAGTGAATTTTATAAGACGTATAGTCAAGAAAATAGCAATTATAGTATACTAAAACTAATCTATATTGGTTTGAAGAAAATGTACATTTAAAATTGATCTCTTTTAATCTCGTTTACAAAATCATATTATTTATTATAAAATATAATTGTCAATCCATTTGTAGTGTCTTTATTGCGAAAAAGGTATATAGTACTTTAATCATTATTTGAAGTTTTTATTGAATTTTTGATCAAATAAGAAAATAGTTGCCAAAAGTTTAGATATCAAGTTGTAAAAAACCCCTTTAACTATTCTCTTATGCCTTCTTATGCCCAGGAAAATTCATATTACTTAGCACTAATCATGGTCACTTCACTCTAATTTATTTTTGTATGGTTTAACACAGTAAATTTGATACATAAAGAGTATTTTGAATATTATACTGGCACCTGAATTAACATGTAATTTAAGAAATATTAAACTTTGACATAGATATCAAATTATTTCATATTAAATAAGTTTATTTCATTTATTTATTTTAATACAAGTTCACATACATACAGTGACTTTCCATTTCGATTTTAGTTTCAAATTTTTTCATAATATTTTATTTTGTAAAAATAAGAATAATTTGTACCAAATTTTATAATAATTGTTTTTGTTCTTGAATTTTTATAAGTCATAAAGGTGTACTTTTATAATGAACTGATATTTTACCCAAAATGACAAATTATACATATTATGAAAGTCATTTAATTTTTTTTTAGAATTTCCAGCTATGACACACGTATTTTTTTTAACTATTTACTTTTATTCTTTCAACTTTTTATAATTTATTTCATTTGGTTTAATCCTGAACTATCTATATATATGAAATTAACCCTTAAAATTATTTTGGCCTGTCTCAACTCATTAATGTCAAATATAACCATTTCTTTTAAAATATATTTTATTCTTAGTTTTCACTTTAATTTGTTGTAATTATTTAATTTACTTAGTTTTCACTTAGTTTATTATGGAATTTTTCTGTCAAAAAAAAAAATACATATGGATTTTTTTATTAAGTTTTCCTTATGATTTTTTATATAAATATATTTATACACAATTTTTAATCTGTTTTTGCACTTACTCTTTTATTTTATAGGAAATAAAATAATTAAAAGATTGAAATAGTAAATTAGAAACTAAAACTTATAATGTAAGATAAAAGTCATAATAACACATATAGTTAGAATTTAAAAGGTAAATTTTTTTGTTGCGACAAACTTGTTTTGGTTCTTATTCTCTTTTTTTTCATGTTAATCTCATTCATTTTATTTTATAATTTTTATTTTACTGATATGGCTAATTAAAACAAAATATGCTTGAGAATTAAATAAAAATAAAATAAGAAACTCTATTTTTTCAATATTATTTTTTTAACAACCATAAATAAAATTAATTTTCAAAATAACATATTACTAATTGAGGGAGTTTTCCGACCATGGAGGAATTATGTATTTTCTCTACTTTTTGTTTAATATCAAAACCACTAAAATATTTTTATTTTATTCTTTCTTATCATGTCTATTGTAGTTTGATATGCTTCTTATAAATTATAGTCGACATATTTAATTATTGAAAAAATTCAAAATAATATATGAAATATACAATTTTTCATCATACTAAACTTTAAACAATTAAAATTCACTTCTATAATGATATATATTTAGAACATATGGTTGACGATTTATTGAAACCAAATTTAATTTTAAAATAATTTTATAAGAAATTTAAAGTATTCTTAGTGTTATGATTAAAAAATATATTTTCGGTTTTTAAAAGAAAAAATGGGTGTAAATGAATATTTTAGAAAAGTTTAAATAAATAACAAAAGTATAAGAAAACATATATAAATTCTTAATTCTACATAGTGCTGAACTTTATAAGGTTGAAAATTTCTCATGTGAAATCCTTATATATGCTTATGACATATGGTTAGAAAGCTCTCGAAATGTAGTTTAATATGAAACTAATATTATTTCAATATTCAGAATATTTTAAGAGTTATAGATGAAAGAATAATATTTTTGATGTGTAGAATATAAAAAGTCACTTCTCTTTTAATTGAACAAATAGAAACCAAATAAATATCAAATTACTTAGTTGCCCCTAAATTTTACCATGTCAAATGGATATTTTTATCAAATAAAAAATTCTAAGAAACATTCACACTTTTAAGATAGTATAGATTACTTTTATATATGTAACCAACATGCTTTCTATATACATATATGCCGCCTAAAAGACATCTAGATGAACCTAGGACTAATGTACCAAGTGGAATCTCTTCTAATGCTGAGGAGGGTGATGAAGAGTCATCTCATGATGGTCAGATTCATCTATGTCTATTTTAATATTTTTATTTATGTAATCCAAAATTTTATTTCAATTGGGTGGTTTATTTATTTGTCCAAAAAGAAATAAAGGAGACCAGAGCAACCCATAATGCAAAGCTCAGAAAACTAGTAGATGAAAGTGGACCTTTACCACTCACATTTCGTAAATGTGATGGTCGATAATGAAGAGCAAGATGTAACAATATTTGTAACTATATTTGTAATCGAGTTTGGTCTTCTTTGTCAAAGCACATGCCCCTCTACACCAAAACACCAAATATGTTAAAAACTCTCTCCAACCCAATACTTGTATCACGTATCGTCTTTGTACTATTTGACAATTCTACCGCGTCACTTTGACGGGTAAATATTAATGATAAACATATTTTGCATTTAATTCTTTTAATTTCTATTTGTGATCATAATCATTTATTAATTTTAATTCGCATTTATGATCACTTGGTTGATCATCATTATTATTATTGGTGTATTATTAGTCACCTTAGAATTTTAAGAGACTATTTATTTTAGGGATTATAATTTATAGAATTAAGAATTCGATTTAGATTAAGTGATCATGAGACTTATAAGTGATCAAGGACATCACTAATTATTTTGGAGATTGATATTTATTCATCTATTATCATCAATTTTGGAAAGAAAAAAATATATGGAATTACCAAAATACCCTTAGGGGGACGGCATTGGTGTAATTTTTGGTGTAGAAATATCTCTCAACTCTTGTACATGTACACCTTGTGTATCCTCTTGTGTATTTATACACCATTAATTCAAACCTACATCTTAAATTAATCCCACCATTTCAATCATCCAATTGGTCAAACAAGACCAAATTAAAAATTTCCCTAAGCTTAGCATTTTGGCCCATTGTCCCTAATAAAGATACCTAAATATTACTTTCTTCCCCAATTCCCTCAATTATTACTCTAACTTATCATTTAATCAAAACAAAACGTAATTTTTATTCTTCCCATTTCATTTCACCAACACCAAATTTCTTCTAAGTCTTGAAATTCCTCTTACCTCTCTCTAAAAATCCTCCTACATCTCTCTACCTATTCTTCATCTTCTTCACTAACACTTAACCAAAACGTCAAGAATTCATCTCCCATTTTCTTCAAAAATTCGAACCATATACACTACACAAGGTAAGAAATTTTCTTCTTCAATCTATTCTTATACCTTCTAGCTCACCTCTTTCACCTTCTAATTTAAGTTTGATTTTTGAATTTGAGGTATACCTAGAAGACCTTTGAAGAAGTTAAGAGACTAGTCATCTTGAAGAAAAATTGTGAAGAAGTTGGACTATAAGGTAAGAAATGGAATTTTTAGTACACTTTCTTCTTCTTCTTTTCTATTTTCCAAATTTTTACACTCCATTTTCATTTTTGGAGTTTTAGGGGCTGACCTTGGTGGTTGACATTAAGGGTGACCAAAACCTTATACTTGGAAGCCATTACTAAATACATTTTACTCACTACACAAAGTAAGTGTAGTATTTCCAATTTTCTCACTATCTTCTTCTTTTCCCTAAATTTTTAACCACATTCTTATAACTCCTATATTTTTTTGATATTCCTTGACTTAGGGGCTGACCTAAGTCATTCCTTCACCGAGAGAGATTTATCCCATTTTCACCAACAAACCGATCTTTAAGGTGGGTGGAAAAATCCTTTCAACTTCTAGGTGCTTTAATTCATAAAAATGCATGTAGTATTTTGTTATTGAGCATTTGAGATATATATTATGTATTGCATGCTATTTTCTTGTATCAAGTTGAAAAATTTCTCAAGTGTTGCTCAAAATGCGATTTACTGAAAATTAGGACATACATGTACACTTTATTGTCATATTTGATCAATTCTTGTATGGGATGGATATGTATGTTTATGACTCTTGAAATCTATGTTTTGTATGGCCTATAACCTGGACAAGTCGAGCATAATTGATTAAATTTCGATTTTTGGACTTAAAATGCAAAAATGGAAAGTTGGTGGACTTAAGTGCAAGAAAATAAAACTTAAGGGACCTCTCTGTAAATTTCGATTTTTGGGACTGTACTCAGGTTCAAAAATGTTGTTTTGACATTTTAATAAATTTTTAAGAGTTTTTAGATAAATAAAATCAACCCTCAAAAGCCCAAGGATTAGATTGTAAAATTTGAGAAGTTTAAGGGCTATTTTGCAAATTTCGAAACTGTACCAGATCCTAAATTTAAAATTTGAAATTTTAACTCTTAAAGGACTGGAAATAACATATTTTAAGTGTATTCCAAAAATCCAAGTGTTTAGAGCTTGGAAAGTAATTTTATAAAACTTGAGGGACCAAATTGTAAAAGATTAAACTTGAGGACCCAAATGAAATTTCCAGAACTTATACAGCCCATGTACCTGGAAATACTAATTTACCTATAACATAATTATATTTTGGACCCAAGGTTCAAATTTCATAACAATTGGACCCCTAAAAGCCTTAAAGGCAATTATTTAAAAATGGGACAAAAATGAGATTTTCAAAAGTTGAGGGACCTATACTTATGACGTTTTAAAACTGCTTTTGTCCCAATATCCCACTAACCTTAGTAACATTTTCCAACTGGAATCACATTAGTAGCCCTTCCGGTTTGTGAGTTTCGATTATTTTAAACTTAGGGCCGAAATGACAATTTTAACAAATTTGGGGCCAATGTGAGAATTTTATAAAAACTCGACCTCAAAACTTTAAAAAAACTGAATCTCTGAACAATTTAGAGAATTTAGGAACTGACCTCATAATTTTTCAAGGTCGGGACATTTATTTATTTAACTTTTAACCCCAAAAGTATTGGTTTTGACAAAACGGGGCTAATTGTAAATTTTATTTTTATAAGGACCTAACTCAAATTATTTTCTTTTAAAGAAACAGCCCTGGACTCTCTTACTTCAATATATAATTAAAATATTTTAATTTCTCAAAAACCCTTGACTTATCGGATCGCCTTGACCGATTAATACCCGATCGCGGCGCGACTTCCTCGTCTTGCGATTTGAATCTATAATGGGACTTATGTTCCACCTAATCGTTCAAGATATCGAAGATTGCTTATCCTCCCGATAATCATCTTCATCCAAATAACTCCACCAACGCCATAATTACCTTACGCAAATTTTCGAAAACTTTTCATGAATCGCTGGCTTCCCGAATCAATAATACTCATTGCCGGTTGACTACATGAACTTGTGTTTACTTTCCTGCTGAGTCAACTTGGTGTGTCGAGCTCAAACGGAATGGATACGTCGGGGATGGAATCGGGCGGCTCGGGCCGCTATTCCACTCTTCCCCCCATCGTCCTAATCCCGCAAATCGAGGGACGGAGTTTGTCCAAGGAAACGGGTCGTAGTACTTGAGGTATAATCATGATTATGACAAATCCGAGCCTTGCTAGCTCCATCGTGGATTTTGTCTTTGCCTACGGGAGCGATAAGGTGACAGTCTTGGACCATCTTGCTCGGGGAGTTACAAGGAAGAACGAAGGAATCGCTTGTCCCGATCCACACGATTCCGGAGTTAATCGGACCCGTTTGGTTGGCGCTACAAATCCGTGCACGCAACCGCTACTTGTATTGCATAGGTTGGCGCTACAAATCCGTGCGCAACCGCTACTTGTCTTGCATAGGATTGGCGTTACAAATCCGCACGCAATCCTCCCCCGCCTGCTTGAACCATAGTGCTGCGTGACCACTTAATCAATTTTTCTTAAAATATATAAGTATGTTACTTAATATATTTATCACGACGCTTGTGGATGGGTGTGAAATCATGCATCATCGCTCACGCGCGTTTTCATACAACTAAATTTCTCGCATTAACTATTTATATCGCCACACTTGCACACGATCACCCCATCCACCGAGATTTCTGTCTCATTCCCTCCTGTTTTCTAACCTTTAGATGAAGAGTTCGCCAAGACATCGAACCTACCGCATGATTGAATCCCTATCCGTGATGTGGAGCGACATTTCCTTTTACTTTTATTTGTTGTGGGACTCCTTCATTTTATTTTTGTTTGGACTGTAAGTTAATCAGATAATCTTTTGGGTTGTATTCGGATACCGCCAGACTTTAAGATTGTAATTTGTACTCGTGTTTATTTTAATTCCGCCGCATTAGACTCTATTTCACTTGGAGTTTGGTATCTTTGGTTTAGATTGATTTAATTCTGTTTAAGTGATTGATCGTTGTCGCGTCACGTTTGGGCGTGATGATTATGGTATCGAGCTCGGTTTGTAAGGAGGAAACTTACACCGACCGACCCAGATAGTTCCTCGACCTTGGATTGGGTACCCCTACTAGATGACCTAAGTTAAATCTTGGATGAATATTTGAACTCTTTTGAGTTGTTATAGTGTTAAGATATTCGAATATTCCTCTATTTGGACGTTAGGTAATTTAGAAAATCGTGATTTGGAGATTATAATGTCCGATATGGTGAGACTTGAAGAATATGAGGTTATCTCTTGATAAGTATATGATTTGGATGTGATCTATTATAGAACCTAGACACCTAATGATATTAATTTGGGAAAATGATAGTAGGGGAGTCACTAAGTATAATGATCGATGATAGTACCCTTGTGTTATTCATTCTCAAATACTTGCACAAGCTTAAGTAAGAGAATTTGACTTGTGGATTAGGTATTACGGATAAGATACATTAAGGATGTGACTATTATACGATCTCGACTAGATGTTACCACTAAATATCCCCTCCCGAGGATAGGCGAACTAATTGATCAACTTCAAGGAGCGACGGTGTACTCAAGTTTGATTTACAACAAGGATAAATATCAATCAAGATCCGTGAAGAGGGCGTTTCCAAAACAAAGATTTTCGGACCGGATATGGACACTACGAGTTTGTAGTGATGCCTTTCGGTCTAACAAATGCACCAAAGCGGCGTTTATGGATCTAATGCATCGAGTCTTTCAACCTTATTTGGATCAATTCGTAGTGATATTCATTGATGACATACTCGTATACTCTAAGTCTAAAGAGGAGCATGAGCGTCATCCTAAAATTGTTTTAGAGACACTACGAGAGCACAAGTTTGTATGCCAAATTCCGCAAGTGCGAATTTTGGCTTAGTGAAGTCGCATTCTTGGGACACATAGTATCCGCACCGGGATCGCCGTAGATCCTTCGAAGGTACGCATATGCAGGTGGTTGAATGGAAACAACCCGAGTCCGTAACAGAGATCGAGAAGTTTCTTAGGACTAGTGGATATTATCGAAGATTTATCCAGGATTTCTCCAAGATAGGGACCACTCACTCGACTAACCTGCAAGCAAGTCAGTTTGAGTGGAATGACAAGTGTGAGGCCGGTTTCAAGAGTCAAGAAAAGCGACTTACTACGGCTCGATCTTAGCCCTTCCAAAGGGAACAGAAAACTTTGTCGTCTACAGTGACGCATCAAAGGAAGGACTAGGAGCGAAGACTCATGCAAGAAGGAAAGGTCATTGCTTACGCATCACGGAAACTCAAACCGTATGAAGCCAATTACCCAACGCATGACTTGGAATTGGCGGCAAAGTAGTGTTCGCGTTAAAGAAATGGAGACACTATCTCTCGGAGCAACATTCACGGTTTACCACATCATAAGAGCCTAAAGTATCTATTCTCTCGGAAGGAACTCAATTTGAGGCAACGGAGATGGATGGAGTTAATAGAAGATTATCACTTTGATATTCAATACCATCCCTGAAAGCTAACGTAGTAAGGTGACGCCTGAGCGAGGAAGGCGAGTTTAGCTAGACTAATGATTCGAGAGTGGAGATCATTAGAAGAATTGAGCACTTGGAATCCAATGAGAACTAGTACTCAAATTTCATGTGCTAATATATCGATTAAACCCGATCTCTTGAACGAGATCAAAGTAACACGAGGGGATTGACGTGCAACTTCAAAAACTAAAAGAGAAGATACTCGGAGGAGAAAGATCGGAATTCTCGTCTGGGAAGATGGGATCATCATATTTGAATAGAATTTGTGTACCGAGTGATGAGCAACTTAGGAACAGAATCCTTTCGAAGCACACCGTCGAAATACACTATACATCCTGGAGGAAACAAGATGTATAAGGACTTGAAAACAAAGATTCTTGGTGGGTAAACATGAAGAACCAGGTAGCGAGTTCGTTGCGAGATGTTTGACTTGTCAACGAGTAAAAGGCGAACACCAACGACCATCCTGGTTTATTACAACCGTTGAGAATTCCCGAGTGGAAATGGGAACACATAACGATGGACTTCGTGACGGATCTACCAAGGACCGTGACGAGGCGATGATGCTATATGGGTAGTCGTGAGACCGACTCACAAAATCGCACACTTCCTACCCATGAAGAAAACCGACGACTTACGAAACTTGCGCAAATTTACATCCGAGAGATCATCCGATTGCATGGAGTGCCAATCGACATTGTGTCGACAGACCCGAGGTTTGTCTCCCGATTCTGGAAATGCTTACATGAGGAATTGGGTACCTCGCTAAGTTTCAAAGACAAAGAAGACATCCGCAAATGGCGATCGGAGCGAACAATTCGGAGACCCTGGAAGACATGTTGCGAGCCTGCACATTGGATTTCCAAGGAAGTTGGGATTCGCACTTACCATTGGCCGAGGAGTTCGCCTATAATAACAATTATCGTGCCACGATTGGGATGGCACCCTACGAAGCCTTGTATGGAAGAAAGTGTAGATCCCCATACACTTTGGGAGATTGATGACTAATGGACTCCAAAAGAGAAACGAAAGTCACCATCGATTCCAAAGGTCGACTTAGTTCAGGAGGCCATGGAGAAGGTCAAGTTGATCAAGGAACGAATCCGCACAGCTCAGAGCCGCCAAAAGAGTTACGCGGACAAGAGGAGAAAGGACTTGGAATTTGAAGCCGGAGATGAAGTATTTCTCAGACTCTTGCCACGGAAAGGATTGATCAATCCAAAGAAGGGAGGCAAACTAAGTCCGAGATATATTGGACCTTACAAGATTTTGCGAGGATCGGGAAGTTGGCCTACCGACTCGAGTTCTGCAAACACGATGACAAAGACGGGGAATGCACGATGTATTCCATGTATCGAGATTGAAAAAGTACCAACCGGATCCCGAGCATATTATCACTCGTGATGCTCCTCCTCTAATGGAGAATTTATCTTACACCGAGGAACCAATCAGAATCATTGACCCGGCAGATCGTCGGTTGCGTAACGAGAGAGATTCAATGGTTAAAGTTGTATGGCGGAACCACAACCGAGACGAAGACGCAACATGGGAGAAGGAAGAAGACATGAAGAATCAATACCCCGAACTATTGCAAAGAGAATTTGGGGACCAAATTCTTTTAAGGAAGGGGAGAATGTGAAGCCCTCGATTTTTATTCGAACATGTACTTGTATCACGTATCGTCTTTGTACTATTTGACAATTCTACCGCGTCACTTTGACGGGTAAATATTAATGATAAACATATTTTGCATTTAATTCTTTTAATTTCTATTTGTGATCATAATCATTTATTAATTTTAATTCGCATTTATGATCACTTGGTTGATCATCATTATTATTATTGGTGTATTATTAGTCACCTTAGAATTTTAAGAGACTATTTATTTTAGGGATTATAATTTATAGAATTAAGAATTCGATTTAGATTAAGTGATCATGAGACTTATAAGTGATCAAGGACATCACTAATTATTTTGGAGATTGATATTTATTCATCTATTATCATCAATTTTGGAAAGAAAAAAATATATGGAATTACCAAAATACCCTTAGGGGACGGCATTGGTGTAATTTTTGGTGTAGAAATATCTCTCAACTCTTGTACATGTACACCTTGTGTATCCTCTTGTGTATTTATACACCATTAATTCAAACCTACATCTTAAATTAATCCCACCATTTCAATCATCCAATTGGTCAAACAAGACCAAATTAAAAATTTCCCTAAGCTTAGCATTTTGGCCCATTGTCCCTAATAAAGATACCTAAATATTACTTTCTTCCCCAATTCCCTCAATTATTACTCGACTTATCATTTAATCAAAACAAAACAAAATTTTTATTCTTCCCATTTCATTTCACCAACACCAAATTTCTTCTAAGTCTTGAAATTCCTCTTACCTCTCTCTAAAAATCCTCCTACATCTCTCTACCTATTCTTCATCTTCTTCACTAACACTTAACCAAAACTTCAAGAATTCATCTCCCATTTTCTTCAAAAATTCGAACCATATACACTACACAAGGTAAGAAATTTTCTTCTTCAATCTATTCTTATACCTTCTAGCTCACCTCTTTCACCTTCTAATTTAAGTTTGATTTTTGAATTTGAGGTATACCTAGAAGACCTTTGAAGAAGTTAAGAGACTAGTCATCTTGAAGAAAAATTGTGAAGAAGTTGGACTATAAGGTAAGAAATGGAATTTTTAGTACACTTTCTTCTTCTCTTTCTATTTTCCAAATTTTTACACTCCATTTTCATTTTTGGAGTTTTAGGGGCTGACCTTGGTGGTTGACATTAAGGGTGACCAAAACCTTATACTTGGAAGCCATTACTAGTCACATTTTACTCACTACACAAGGTAAGTGTAGTATTTCCAATTTTCTCACTATCTTCTTCTTTTCCCTAAATTTTTAACCACATTCTTATAACTCCTATATTTTTTTGATATTCCTTGACTTAGGGGCTGACCTAAGTCATTCCTTCACCGAGAGAGATTTATCCCATTTTCACCAACAAACCGATCTTTAAGGTGGGTGGAAAAATCCTTTCAACTTCTAGGTGCTTTAATTCATAAAAATGCATGTAGTATTTTGTTATTGAGCATTTGAGATATATATTATGTATTGCATGCTATTTTCTTGTATCAAGTTGAAAAATTTCTCAAGTGTTGCTCAAAATGCGATTTACTGAAAATTAGGACATACATGTACACTTTATTGTCATATTTGATCAATTCTTGTATGGGATGGATATGTATGTTTATGACTCTTGAAATCTATGTTTTGTATGGCCTATAACCTGGACAAGTCGAGCATAATTGATTAAATTTCGATTTTTGGACTTAAAATGCAAAAATGGAAAGTTGGTGGACTTAAGTGCAAGAAAATAAAACTTAAGGGACCTCTCTGTAAATTTCGATTTTTGGGACTGTACTCAGGTTCAAAAATGTTGTTTTGACATTTTAATAAATTTTTAAGAGTTTTTAGATAAATAAAATCAACCCTCAAAAGCCCAAGGATTAGATTGTAAAATTTGAGAAGTTTAAGGGCTATTTTGCAAATTTCGAAACTGTACCAGATCCTAAATTTAAAATTTGAAATTTTAACTCTTAAAGGACTGGAAATAACATATTTTAAGTGTATTCCAAAAATCCAAGTGTTTAGAGCTTGGAAAGTAATTTTATAAAACTTGAGGGACCAAATTGTAAAAGATTAAACTTGAGGACCCAAATGAAATTTCCAGAACTTATACAGCCCATGTACCTGGAAATACTAATTTACCTATAACATAATTATATTTTGGACCCAAGGTTCAAATTTCATAACAATTGGACCCTAAAAGCCTTAAAGGCAATTATTTCAAAATGGGACAAAAATGAGATTTTCAAAAGTTGAGGGACCTATACTTATGACGTTTTAAAACTGCTTTTGTCCCAATATCCCACTAACCTTAGTGACATTTTCCAACTGGAATCACATTAGTAGCCCTTCCGGTTTGTGAGTTTCGATTATTTTAAACTTAGGGCCCGAAATGACAATTTTAACAAATTTGGGGCCAATGTGAGAATTTTATAAAAACTCGACCTCAAAACTTTAAAAAAACTGAATCTCTGAACAATTTAGAGAATTTAGGAACTGACCTCATAATTTTTCAAGGTCGGGACATTTATTTATTTAACTTTTAACCCCAAAAGTATTGGTTTTGACAAAACGGGGCTAATTGTAAATTTTATTTTTATAAGGACCTAACTCAAATTATTTTCTTTTAAAGAAACAGCCCTGGACTCTCTTACTTCAATATATAATTAAAATATTTTAATTTCTCAAAAACCCTTGACTTATCGGATCGCTTGACTGATTAATACCGATCGCGGGCGACTTCCGTCTTGCGATTTGAATCTATAATGGGACTTATGTTCCACCTAATCGTTCAAGATATCGAAGATTGCTTATCCTCCCGATAATCATCTTCATCCAAATAACTCCACCAACGCCATAATTACCTTACGCAAATTTTCGAAAACTTTTCATGAATCGCTTCCCGAATCAATAATACTCATTTTGCTAGTTGACTACATGAACTTGTGTTTACTTTCCTGCTTGAGTCAACTTGGTGTGTCGAGCTCACAATCGGAATGGATACGTCGGGGATGGAATCGGGCGGCTCGGCCGCTATTCCACTCTTCCGCGCATCGTCCTAATCCCGCAATCCCGAGGGACGGAGTTTGTCGAAGGAAGCGGGTCGTAGTACTTGAGGTATAATCATGATTATGACAAATCCGAGCCTTGCTAGCTCCACTGTGGATTTTGTCTTTGCTACTGGAGCGATAAGGTGACGGTCTTGGACCATCTTGCTCGGGGAGTTACAAGGAAGAACGAAGGAATCATTGCGATCCACACGATTCCGGAGTTAATCGGACCCGTTTGGTTGGCGCTACAAATCCGTGCGCAACCGCTACTTGTATTGCATAGGTTGGCGCTACAAATCCGACGCAACCGCTACTTGTCTTGCATAGGATTGGCGTTACAAATCAAATGCACGCAATCCTCCCGTCTGCCTTGAACCATAGTGCATGCGTGACCACTTAATCGCTTTTTTCTTAAAATATATAAGTATGTTACTTAATATATTTATCACGACGCTTTGTGGACTTTGGGTGTGAAATCATGCATCATCGCTCACGCGCGTTTTCATACAACTAAATTTCTCGCATTAACTATTTATATCGCCACACTTGCACACGATCACCCCACCCCATCCAGATTTCTGTCTCATTCCTCCCCGTTTTCTAACCTTTAGATGAAGAGTTCGGAAGACATCGAACCTACCGCAGATTGAATCCCTATCCGTGATGTGGAGCGACATTTCCTTTTACTTTTATTTGTTGTGGGACTCCTTCATTTTATTTTTGTTTGGGTGTAAGTTAATCGGATAATCTTTTGGGTTGTATTCGGATACCGCCGGACTTTAAGATTGTAATTTGTACTCGTGTTTATTTTAATTCATTTGCATTAGACTCTATTTCACTTGGTTTGGTATCTTTGGTTTAGATTGTTGATTTAATTGTTTAAGTGATTGATCGTTGTCGCGTCACGTTTGGGCGTGACACGAAAAACTAGTAGATGAAAGTGGACCTTTACCACTCACATTTCGTAAATGTGATGGTCGATAACGAGAAAATATGTAACAATATTTGTAACTATATTTGTAATCGAGTTTGGTTCTTTGTCAAAGCACATGCCCCTCTACACCAAAACACCAAATATGTTAAAAACTCTCTCCAACCAAACTCTAAACATTACATCAAATTTGGTGCAATGAATAGTGTTACACCAAATTTGGTGCAATGAATAGTGTTACAAAATGTAATATAATTCATTAATGTAATATTAGTTAAATATAAGTTTTATTTAGTTACATTAATAGTAATAAAATATAATCAAAAGAAATAATTGCATAAACAAATAAATTTGTTATTCCAAAATGAAAAAAATATTAAAATACTCATTTGGTGTAAGATTTTGTGTAGTGGGTTGGAGATGGTTTTTAAAAAATTACACCAAAACACCAAATTTGGTGTGATTTTCACACAAAATTTGATGTCATGGGTTGGAGATACTCTAAGCTTTGACAGTTGGTTAAAAGTACCTCTTGAAAGAAAAATGCCTATATTTGATCTACTAAAGGTCAGTCATTGAGCTTTTCAATGTTGTATCTATATTCTTGTGTTCTTTTATTAATTTACCAAGTAACACAAAATCTGTGTAGAATGTAACTTTTTAAGTGTCAGTATTTGCTTGAAAATGACTATACTGTATTTGCAATGGATGCTTTAACTTAGGAGCCCACTGTGGTTATATTTTCATACATCATGCTAGTTGATAGTGCTAAACTGTAAGATTAATTTCCAACATATTTTGCCTTCTTCTCAATTTTCCCTCCACTATGTTAAACAATAAGTCTTAAAAATCATAGCTTTCTCAAAACAAAAATCATAAAAATCATAGTAACTGAATAAGAGTGCAAGAGAACGTAGTGTCAATTGGCCATGACAAAGCTTATTTGATGTCCTCTATTCTCCACTTACCAATAAAGCTAATGTTATTCCAAAAAGTGCATGAAGCTGAATGTTGTTCTTGCAATATTAACTCTCTTCTCTTAATTTCTGGCCTCATATATATGTCCACCTTAATCTGCAGCTTTTCCCACATCTCTGTAGCCCCACACCCAAAATCCACGTTCCAAATAAACTTAGTTTCAGATTAATGTGCAATTATCTAATTTCCATATGTTCGAGCAATCAAGAGTAAAAACAGAATGGCTCAGCAAACATTAAAGCTAACTCGCTCAAGATTATATTCTGAGTTCTGGTGTTTAATCTTGTTTTTGTGATTATAAAGGTTTTTTTGGTAGATTATTGGTTGAAAATTATTCATTAGTTGATATATGTTATTTTAGAGATGCTTTGATGTGGACTTCAGCTAAGATCCAAAATCTGCAAATTCTGTCTGGGAAGCGACTAATAAAATGATGGGTAGTAGATGCAGTATAACAGAACAAAAATGCACAGTTATTACAAAAAAATTCGACCTATCATGGGAGCAGCGACTGGAGAAGATGCCAGATAAATATTGCATTGATGAAAAGGACTGGAAATTCTTGTGCACTTTGTTTGAGACGGATAAATATAAGGTAAGAATTATGTTTTTAAGTTACGAGTCTTAGTTAAGCTAATTGTAATTTTTTTGTCTGTTATAGGATCAATCTAAAAAAAATGGCGAATCGAGCTAAAATGCCTTTCAATCATTGTGGCGGATCCAAGTCCTTCGTCCAACATGGTTATGAACTTGTAAGTATTTAATTTCTCATTCAACTACATTTTTGTAAATAAACAATCTATAACATAAACTTGGATCATTGAACTCATGAAGCATAATTAATCTAATCTGTAACCATAGATATGAGTGTTGTCTTACCATATGAGTGATGTCTTACCCCGGCCAACTATCTATCACTTCCAGCAATTCAGGTGACAAGGATAATTTTGTCTTACCATATGAGTGCTCTCTGACCGTCGATGAATTATGTGTAATTTGTAAGGAACCATGACATGTAATTATGTGTAGTAACTTAAAATTATTAAGTGTACTTGATGTACTCCACAAAGCTATTAGATAATGAAATGTGAAGATCAATAAACTAACCATATCAATACCAGCGTTAACTACAGTTAGGATTGAGTATGTATAGTTGGCATGAGGTGGAAAAGTAATCCTATCACACGCTTCCCAATCTGAAATGATGAATCCCTAAAATGTACGTAGGACTGATAAATATCCACTTTTGATTAATTGATCCCTGAGGGCCCCCCTGCTCTTGCCCTAGAGCTTCGTGGATGAGGTGAATCGCGGGATGAGCCTCAACAAGTCAGGGTCCTGAGCTGCCATAGACTGAGCCACCATACAAGAAATCTTCCTCCACCATGTTACCAGGGGGTTTCGAACCTCTATGTTGCGGGTGCTAGCAAGCAGACAACACGTCATTCATGTCCTTTACCAGTTGAGCTATGCACTAGGAGCAAAACCTAAACCCTAAAACCCTAAATCCTAAACCCTAAAAATATGAAAGTGAGTAAAGAGGTGACACCAATAGTGGTTTTGATCCTCTTAAAACTTATATGGTTCTATATTTTGGATTTTATCAAATAGTCATCACTTTTATTATGTTTTAACTTGTGCTGGTGGACCTTAACCATACCCTTTGATAAAATTATTATGCGGTGATCTTATTTGAGACCGTCTCATGGACTTATTCATGAGACAGATCCTAAAACGCAAAAAACAAATATGGGTATATTTTATGGGTTCGGGGTTTGGCTTGGAATTCTATTTATTAGATATAGGATCCATCCCATGGACATAGTTTATAAGACCATCTCATACAAGTTTTTGTCAATTATTATATCTACATCATATATATATATATATATATAATTAGTTTAAAAGATACAAAATCATGTTACTTCAAAATATCTAACATTCAAATTTCAACTATTTCAATAAACTTTGTGTTTTTTTCTAAATATGGGCTCGAGGCTCGGCCCAAGGCGCCGGCACGGGCCGAGCGAGCGACGCCGCGCGCGTGTGGCCTTGCCCACCACACTTCATATGTGTATAGTTATTTCATCTTGCACACACATTTATTGATATATTGAATAAAATTAGTATTTTATTCCTATATGGGATGAGTGTCTTTTCACCTTCCCATTTCCAAGTGACTACTTTGTGTATTTTATTTCTCACTCACCACAAATTGGTTTTGAGAAGTTAAATATACTACATTCATCTACTCAAACGTATGTTATCATTTTAGTTTTTAATTCCTCCGAATTAAATAATTAGTCACTAAAAATTGGTCAAAGTTAGGTCATCAAACAATAGTTTTAAAACCAATTTCCAACAATCCCCCAAAGAGTGAAAATCAAATGAACATGAAAATACGGACTCTAATACTCGGTTTAATTGAAACCATATTGTATCGGGGTAGGTAGTTTGCAACTTTGAACCTTCATTTGTAAAATATCATCTGATACATGGGTGGCCTAGTGGACGCAATGCCTTGAACTATTCCTCAATCATGTATACCTAGTCAATGACATTTACACAATATGACCTCTATTATATTTCGTTCTTAAGTTGTGTCCTTTCCTGCCATGGACAACACTTTGGATTCATAAGTATTACATAGAAGCGGCCTCACTTCTCACTTATATAGGTGATCTCTTTTGACCAAGTCAATTATTATTAAAAGTCTTTACGACTTAACCTTACCACAACCAACAAGATTATTGCACTTGTTTTGTTTTCTAGGGATGGGTTCACTGATTTATAAGTGTTTAACTGAACTTCTAAAGTTTAGTTTCTCATTGAACCAAGTTCTTTGGATCTCCAGTCACCAAGGTTGGGTTACCATTTTAATCGTTCTTTAGATTGTGGATTTTAGTCTCATTCTCTCTAGCAATTTACTCAATTGATCTCGGTTACATAGTCAATTGATATAACACCATTAGAGATCAACTGTCTTATGGTGTTATATCTACGACGGATATGTCTAGACTTACCGTTATACATATTATTTTGTGCTTTCCCAAAGTAACTTAACTATCACAGTGAATCATCACATGAGACACTGACTCTTTTCCAGCAAAGAATATCCTCTAAGAAATTACGAAGCCATTCAGATTCTTCGCCAGCTTTATCAAAAGTTATAGACACAGATTCCATGGTGGATCGAGCTATACAAGTCTGCTTTGTGGATTTCCATGATACTGCTCTATCGTCAATAGTAAATATATATCCACTAGTATCCAACTAGCATCACTATACCCTACAAGTACTGCAGGGTATCTTGAGTAGTGTATACTTTAACTCATGGTGTACTTTAAGTATCTTTAGACCCTAATTAGTGCTTTCAATGCTCTTGGCTTGGATTGCTTGTATATCTACTCAATCTTTTTACAAGATATGCAAGGTAAGGACGTGTATTATTTGTAATATACATCAAACTTCATCTCACTTTCGAGTATTCCAACTGAGCTACTTGTTCAACCTTATTAGCTACCAGATTTATGCTCAAATCAATGGGCGTTTTGGATGGTGGACCATCAAAAACATTGAATTTCTTGAGCACTTTCTCCATATAATGGGATTGTGTCAAGCTAATTCCATCAGACGTTCTGCCAATTTTGATTCGGAGAATCATATCAGCAATCCACATGTCTTTCATGTCAATTTTTTTTTTAACATTTTCTTAGTGTCAATGATTATATCATGACTATTGTCCATGATCAACATATCGTCTACATATATACAAACCATGACAAATGCATTGGATGAGCCTTTAACATAAACACATTTGTCACATTCGTTGATTTTAAAACCATTTAACAACATCATTGTGTCAAATTTAAGATGCTACTGTTTTGGACCTTGTTTAAGTCTATACATTGATTTTATTAATTTGCATACATTTTTCTCTTGATCAGGTGCTACAAATCCTTCGGGTTGTTCCATATATATTTCTTCTTCCAGTTCACAATTTAAAAATATAATTTTCACATCCATTTGGTGAATCTCGAGATTCTGCAAAGCAACAATTGCAATAAGCACTCGAATGGATGCAATGCTTATTACAGGTGAATATGTGTCAAAGAAATCACTTCCTTCTTTTTGTTTGAAGTCTTTAGCCACTAACCTGGCTTTATATTTATAAATAGTTCCATCTACCTTATAGTTCTTTTTAAGGATCCATTTACATCCTAAAGGCTTACTACACTGCGGGAGATCAACCAACTCCCGGTATAATTTTGTAAAATGGATTCTATTTCACTATTGATAGCTTCTACCGGAGCGGAGCATCGGACTAGAAAGAACCTTTTTAACGTACTTGGCTCACCGTCTAATAAGTATCGACAAAATCGGACCAAATGACATAGCAATTTTAGTCCTTTTACTTCATCTTGGTTCTTCACTCCTTGTGACGAACTACCTTCTTTCTCATGAGTCTTTTGTTCGAACTCATTTCAACTCTTTCTTTACAAGGATATACATTTTCAAGAAATATCGCATTTCTTGATTTAATTATGGTACATTCAGATATTTCTGGATTTTCTAACTTGTGTACCATCAAACGATATGCACTACTGTTGTATGCAAATCCTATAAAAATACAATCAACCGTCTTTGGGCCAATTTTAACTTATCTGGGTTTAGATATTGCTACCTTAGCCAAATACCCCCACACTTTAAGGTATTTATAAGATGACTTATGATTTTTCCACAATTCATAAGGTATCTTATTTTTTTCTTTAAGTGAGATTTATCTAAAATGTGGTTTGTTGTTAAAACAGCTTTCCCCCACATGTTATTAGGTAGCCTAGAACTAATCAACATGGCATTCATTTTATTTCTTTTTAAAGTTATGTTTTTGCGTTCAACAATACCATTAGATTGTGGTGAATATGGAGTAGTAGTTTGATGAATTATTCCTCACTGGTTACATAATTCTTCAAAAGGTGCAACATATTCTGCACCTCTATCATTCCGAATTATTTTAATCCTTTTTGCCAAGTTAATTTTCAACTTCAGTTTTATAATTTTGGAAGGCTTGCAAAGCTTCATCTTTGCTTCTTAATAAATATAAGTAGCAAAAAATCTTGCGCAATCATCAATAAGAGTGATGAAATATTTTTTACCACCTCTAGTTTGCAAAAATTTCAGATCACATATATCGATATGTATCAATTCTAGATGGACTGTATTTCTTTCCACGGAATGAAAAGGTTATTTAGCCATTTTAGCATCAATACAGATTTCACATCTCTTTTGAGAATCAATTTTTGAAGTTGAAAGTAGTTCCAAATTCATTAATATTTTTATAGCATTTAGATTATCATGCCATAATCTAACATGCCACAAATCAAAATACTCAAGCATATAAACAGAAGTAGGCTAAATTTTATTACTGCTTGAATCGGTTACACGGCGAAATACCATTATATTCATTTTGAACAGTCCATTATACAAATATTTTTTTCCTAGGAACTATCCAAACTTAGTCAAAATAAAATTTTCAGACTCAAACATTAGTCTGAAACCATGGTTTACAAGAAGAGATTCTGACACTAGATTCTTTCGGATTTTTGGGACTTGTAGAACATCATTCAAAAGCAGCTCTTATCCAGAAGTGAGCTTCAGAACCATGTTGCCAAAACCTGCAACATCAGAAGAGGAAGAATTACCCATATTAAGTTTTCTACCTGTACAAGGGCTGCAGGTAGAGAACGCATCCTTGTACGAACAGATATGTCAAGTCGCTCCCGTGTCAATGCACCACTCTCTTGGAATATCCACAAGGTTTGCCTCAAACATCATCACTTTGCAGATAGATCCATTTCATCGACTCTTAGATCACGGCAATGTGTTTGAACCACATTAGCATTGGGTCATCTATATTTGATTTTTCGGAAGCCGCCAGTCCTTATCCATGTGGTTGGGCTTACTACAATTGTGACAATTTCATGTAAATGGCTTTTTGTTTACTGGCTTCTTTCCCTTGTAATTGTTGTTAAGTTTTCTTTTGTTGTTATAGAACTGCCATGTTCTAACAAATTAGCTTTTGCATCAATAACACTTTTCTCAACCTTGAATCTAGTTTAAGATTACCCTCCTCAATTAAATAAACGCATAATTAGTTCTTCAAGATTTATTTATTTTCGCTTGTGCTTCAAATAATTTTTGAATTCCTTCTAACTAGGCGTTAATTTTCCAATCATGCACGCCACTTGGAAAGTTTCATCCAATTGCATTCCTTCAGCACGAATATCGTCATAATCAACTGCAATTCTTGAACTTGATCGATGATAGTTCTAGAATCCACCATCTTGAAATCTAGAAACCTGCCAACCACGAACTTCTTGGAACCAGTGTCCTTAGTTCGGTATTTCTTTTCCAAAGAATCCCCAGAACTCTTTGGAAGTTTTTATTTCACTATACACATTGTATAGAGAATCAAACAGTTCATTTATGATGTAATTGAGGCACATGAAGTCACCCTTTCCCCAAACATCGAAAGCAATATATTTTTCATTGTTGGTTTCATTTTCTTCCACCACTGGTGGATCCTCCTTCAGAAACTTAGTCAGGCTCAGTGTAGTCATCTATTGAAATCAGTACCAGAAAACTTTTATGTCTTCTCAACAGCAGCAGAAGGAGTCAGAATGGTAACTCTTGAAGTAGATGCCATTGTTTACAGAAAAGAATGTTTATCTTGCGTTGTTGAAATTTAAAATGTTTATTTCTGTAAACTGGATTACAAGAGAATAAGAACTATCTATAACAGAGGAATAGAACAAAATCAAAAAAGCTGCGCGAGAAAAGGTGAGGCGTAGTAGAACTCTATCCGCAAGATAAACATGTCCAGTATAATATTGACGGAACAAACATGTTATCCCCAAAGATACAGCAGCTACGTTCTTAAAATAGCAGCACTGCAAATTTCAAGGCTCCTATCGAACTAAAATGTGAAAAACTGAGTATACTTATGCAAGTAAAGAAGATAAAAATGAGAGAATGATTGTGTATTCTGAACAGCTACAATGCAACCTATTTATAGGACTTCCAACCAGGTAAGGGGCCTCTTTACTACATGACAGTGACATCAGGGATAGTGGGCTAAATCCTTCAGGTAGTGGGCACTCTTCAATTGCCACTATGTTGTAATCCAAGTAGTGGGATGACCATTAAGATAATGGTGTCTGTTTCATCTTTAAAGCTGCAGTTTCAGCTTTTAAGCTGCAACTTATTTGTTTTTATTCTTCCAGAAATAAAAAATACAAATGTTTTCTATACAAAACTAGGCCCATACAGTCGGGACACGGGCTCGGCCTTCAGCCCACGACCCATGGCCCCGACGTTGGGTCGTGCTGGCGCACACGCGCATGTGGCCTTGCCCACCACACCTCACATGTGTATAGTTATTTCATCTTGGACACTCTTGCACACCCACTTATTGATATGTTGAATAAAATTAGTATAGTTTATTCCTATGTGGGATGAGTGTTTTTCACATTCCCATTATCCATTATCCCATTTTCAAGTGACTACTTTGTGTTATTCTATTTCTCACTCACCACAAATTGATTTATAGAAGTTAAATATACTACATTCATCTACTCGAAACGTAGATTATCATTTTAATTAATTCCTCATGAATTAAATAATTAGTCACTAAAAAATTAGTCAAAGTTAGGTCATAAACCAATACTTTTAAAACCAATTTCCAACAATCCCCCACATGAGTGAAAATCAAATGCACATGAAAATGCAGACTCTAATACTCAATTTAATTGAAACCATATTGTATCGGGGTAGGTAGTTTGCGACTTTGAACCTTCCTTTGTGAATATCATCGAATATCTTTTGGTGGCCTAGTGGACGCAATGCCTTGAACTATTTCTTTGTCGTGTATACCTAGTCAATAATATTTACACAATATGACCTCCGTCACATTTCGTTCTTGATTGTGTCGTTTTGGCCAAGGTCAACACTTTGGTTTCATATTACATTGAGACGACCCTCATTACTCACTTATATAGGTGATCTCTTTTGACCAAGTCAATTATCATTAAAAGTCTTTACGACTTAACCTTACCACAACCAACAAGATTATTGCACTTATTTTGCCTTCTAGGGATGGGTTGATGATTTACAAGTGTTTAATCAACTTTTAAAGTTTAGTTTTCCCATTGAACCAAATTCTTGGAATCTCCAACCAAGGTTGGGTTACTACTTTAATTATTCTTTAGATTGTGGATTTTAGTCCCATTCCATCGAGCAATTTACTTGATTGATCTCGGTTAAGCCCTTTCGTGAGCAGATCCACTATGTTATCCTTTGACTTTACAGAGTCAATTGATATAACACAATTAGAGATCAATTGTCTAACGGTATTATTTTTACGACGGATATGTCAAAACTTACCATTATACATATTACTTTGTGCTCTCCCTATAGTAGCTTGACTATCACAGTGAATCATCACCGGAGGCATTGGCTTTTTCCAACATGGAATATCCTCTAAGAATTTATGAAGCCATTCAGCTTCTTCGCCAGCTTTATCAAAATCTATAGACTCAGATTCCATGGTGGATCGAGCTATACAGTCTCCTTTGTGGATTTCCATGATACTTCTCTGCCTCATAGTAAATATATATCTACTAGTGGAGTAGAAGTTCTTTGAATCTGAAATCCAACTAACATCACTATACCCTTCAAGTACTGCAGGGTATCTTGAGGAGTGTATACCATAAGTCATTGTGTACTTTAAGTATCTTAAGACCCTAGTTAGTGCTTTCCAATGATCTTGGCTTGAATTGCTTATACACCTACTCAATTTATTTACAGGGTAGGCAAGGTCTGGACGTGTACAATTTGTAATGTACATCAAACTTCCTATCACTTTCGAGTATTTCAATTGAGCTATTGGTTCAGCTTTATTAGCTACCAGATTTATGCTCAAATCAATGGGCGTTTTGGATGGTGGACCATCAAAAGCATTGAATTTCTTGAGCATTTTCTCCGCATAGTGGGATTGTATCAAGCTAATCCCTTCATATTTCCTGCCAATTTTGATTCCAAGAATCATATCATCTATCCCATGTTTTTCATGTCAAAATTTCTTTTTAACATTTTCTGTCTATGATTATATCATGACTACTGCATATGATCAACATATCGTCTACGTATAGACAAACCATGACAAATGCATTTGATGAGTCTTTAACATAAACACACTTATCACATTCGTTGATTTTAAAACTATTTGACAGCATCGTTGTGTCAAATTTAAGATGCCACTGTTTTATAGCTTATTTAAGTCCATACAACGATCTTATTAATTTGCATACTTTTTTCTCTTCACCAGGTGCTACAAATCCTTCAAGTTGTTCCATATATATTTCTTCTTCCAATTCACCATTTGAAAATGCAGTTTTCACATCCATTTGATGAATCACAAGATTGTGCAAAGCAGCAATCGCAATAAGCACTCGAATGGATGCAATCCTTGTTACAGGTGAATATGTGTCAAGGAAATCACTTCCTTCTTTTTGTTTGAAGCCTTTAGCCACTAACCTGGCATTATATTTATCAATAGTTCCATCTGCCTTATATTTCCTTTTAAGGATCATTTTACATACTAAAGGCTTATTACCTGCAGGGAGATCAACCAACTCCCAGGTATGATTTTATAAAATGAATTCTATTTCACTATTAATAGCTTCTTTCTGGAACGGATCATCTGGACTACACAGAGCCTCTTTAACTATACTTGGCTCACCTTCTAACAAGTATGTGACAAAATCAGGACCAAATGATATAGCAATTTTAGTCCTTTTACTTCGTCTTGTTTCTTCACTCCATTGTGAAGAACTGCTTGCTTTCTCATGAGTCAGGGGGAGGTTCTTTTTTCGCCTTCAATGGCGGCTTCCGGTTCTAGTCCGCCGGAAAATCCTACTCAGAAGCATGGGTCATATGCAAATGTGACTGCTTCAACTTCTCCTCAATCCAACCTTCCTTTTGATCCCAAGAGAATCGTTCCAATTGGCACTCACAAGGAAAAAGATGGACAACAGGTTCTTGGCTTTTCTTCTTCGGAGAATGATCGTCTTGCGGAGACTTGGAAGCTCACCTTGATAGGTAAGTTCTCTTTCGCGATTCCTCACCCTAAAGGAATTGCTTCCGGTTTTTCTGCTCTGAACTTGAAGGGGCCATTTTCTTGGAGCTTTGTCAACCCTTCTCATATTATAATCAAATTAAAATTGGAAGAAAATTATAATAAGCTGTGGATGGGTACTCTTTGGTCGTTGGGGGACTGCCCGATGCGTGTGTTCAAGTGGACGCCATCCTTTACTCCGAGAACGGAGGCCCCTCTTGCACCCCGGATTCGTCTCTACAGGGTTGCCTATACATTTTTTTGATCATAATGCTTTATTTGCTATCAGTAAGATTATAGGCACACCTCTTCAAGTGGATTCCCCGACTGCTACTCGCACTCGATTATCTATGGCACGGGTTTGTGTTGAATTGGATTTATTGAAGGAGAGAGTTGAGGAAATTATTCTTGAGTTTGATGGCACAACACATGTTCAAAAGATTGTTTATGAAAGGACCCGGACATCGCTTCACTTTGCAAACATATTGGACATTCAATTGAGGGTGCTACATGAGCGGAATAAACCACGGCCACCACCACTGTTAGGCTTCCTTACGCCGTGAGGTTACGATGAATTTACGCA
This sequence comes from Rehmannia glutinosa, assembly GCA_016081115.2. Lineage (NCBI taxonomy): Eukaryota > Viridiplantae > Streptophyta > Magnoliopsida > Lamiales > Orobanchaceae > Rehmannia > Rehmannia glutinosa. The sequence goes on along the minus strand of CM071926.1, from coordinate 46,186,622 downwards.
GAAAGAGGTTAAATGGAAATATGGATAAGTCAAGGGTGCTACGGATATTTCTAAAACTTTCAGGCGGAAAAACCAAATCTCACTCGGTCTTTAGTAGAGTGGTGCTCAAAAGCTTGATTGGATAAAGCTCCAAAAAAGGGATCAAGAGAAACGGGTTTGGTCTCTAAGGAGATTTTGAAATTAGCAAAGAATTCCAAACATACCTATTTTGAAGATTATCACTCCCATCTTGATGAATCGGTGGTAATCGATTTTCGATTTTGGATAATGATGTTTGTCACCATTGGATACCTTGTCTCCATTAATCAAGAGTCCAGATCTAGTTCATGATTTTCATTCAAATGATCATATTCACCCCATAATTGTCGAAAATGATCCCGGTTGGCAACGTGGCATTGGGCGACAATTCGTGCTTGGAGCTAGGCCTCGAAAATGGATATTCTACTAAAATAATAGCGTTACTCGCTAATAAAAAAAAGCAACGTGACGATTGAGAATGTAATCGGACAAGAAGGAAGGGGGCTCTAATATTCTTTATTCTAAGATGGTCAATTTGTGAGGAGCGTCGTTGATTGGCCTTGAAAATGGAGCCTTTATTCCTCGTAAAGTTAATGGATCTCCTATATGTTCCATCGGGCAACGTTTCTCCGTGTATGCGGGCGAAAAAGTGGAAGACAACTTGATTAATGGGGCGGCTCATTCGATGGATTTGGAAGCATGCGTGATCAAAGGCAATAATGGTGGCCCCATCACTAATATTTTAATTCCACTGACTTTTCGAATCCTGCCGCCTTTGTGGAAGGTTACATTGACCAACAAACAATTCAAGGGAATTTGCAAGGAAATGTGAATTTGGTGGGGGCCACGACCATCTCTTTCCATGACATAAAAGTGAAAGATGCCCAGCACACTTTTGCTTTTGATAATTACAATAAAAATGGCCCTTGCACCCAATCGTATGAATCGTCCACAGCCCAAGGCATTCAGTCGGTCTCTTTTGATGGCGTGGGCCCAGGTGTTCTTTTGTCTTCTTTGATTTATTCAAACAATAACTCTAGATTGGCCCCACCAAACCATCCCTCTTCAGCCCCACTGCCGCTGCATGATAAATTGAGCTTTAATTGTTCCCTTAATGGGAATTCACATGGGCCCATGCCTTTCCTTGCACAAAAGTTGGATGATGCCCTGCAACCTTTCGAATTGGACAACAACATTAATGGGCCAATCATTCCCTCCTATACAAGTGCATCACTCAATTGCAAGTTGGACCCAGCAGTTTTTTCGGTCCCTTCGAATAACTCAGCCCACAACATAGGCCCACAATGCCACCTTCATGAAGCCCAAGAATTCTCCAGCACCCCGGGCCAGGCCTCTTTTGCTGCTCTTGGATCCTTGTCCAACTCCTCCACACCTCCCCACGTCATATCCAACCATCCAAAAACCATGTTGCGAACCAAGCCCACTCCTTCGAGTCTTCGTCGACGTCCTTTTCCGTTGACACAGCCCACAACGCCCTGGATCCTGTTCCCTCGTCTACTGTTCACGTCATTGAGGAGGTGGGTCTTAATAAAAATGGGCCTAATAAAATTGAAGCCCTTTTGGCCACCAACATCAATTATGCTAACTCGACGAAGGCAAAAATGACACTCTATTGCTAAGCATGCCAAATGATGCAAGTGTTAGACAATCAGAAAAAATCAAAAAATCCGGGGTTGACAATTCTTGAAATCAAAAAAGAATTCAAAGTCGGGTAAATTGGATCATAATTTTCTCTACAAAGGAGGAGGGGTCAACGAACTCAAAATCGATCAGTGTTTCTAAATCCTCTTCTCACTCTACTAGTTAATTATGTCGATTAAATTCTTAACGTGGAATGTGAGGGTATTGCTAATCCGGGTAGTCAACGTCATTTGCATGCTCTTATTAATCGTCATAAATTGCCTTTTGTTGCGCTTTTAGAACTATGACTTTGCCGGAGTTTAGTTTCTATTGTCGTAGATTTGGCTTTGATAATGGGTGGAGTAATTGTTCTAATCATATTTGGATTATGTCTGCTGCTCATTTACATTTTGACATTCTTGTTGATCAAGCACAACTATTACATTGTAGGTTGATATCTGCTTTGTTGCCTCAGACTATTTATTTGACTTTTGTGTATGCTAAATGTGATAGAGTAGCTAGATATGATCGTGGGACAACTTGCGTGAGATTGCGATTAGTACGGAGGGGTTACCCTGGCTTGTTAGCGGGGACTTTAACATCTTTTTGCATGATCACGAGAGGATTGGTGGTATTTCTGATAGGTCTGATGAAATGTTAGATTTTGCTTATATGGTTGCGGATTGTGAGTTATTTGATGCGGGGTGTGAGGGGCCTATCTTTACGTGGGCTAGAGGTGGGCTTCGGGGAGAGACTTGATAGGGCTTTGTATAATGAACACTGGCCGATATGTTTACTTCTTCTATTGTTACACATTTATCTCGTGTTCGCTCCGATCATGCTCCTTTACACATATCTTGTCGGTTTGTACCGCATGTGCCTCGTTCTTCTTTCCGATTTCAGCATATGTGGATACGTCACCATACTTTTTTGCAGGTTGTCAAGGAAGCATGGGGGCATCCCACTGGTTGTTTCGGAATGAGGAGCTTGCAGCACAAGTTGAATAGGGTCAAGCGGAGACTCAAGATTTGGAATCACCAGGGCGTTTGGTAATGTTTTGATCGGGTTAGATCGGGCGATGAGGCGGTTTTAGTGGCTCAGGGCCGTATATGATAGTGATCCGTCTCCGACTCATCGGGTGAGCTACATCGTCGTGTGTGGCCGAGTCGAGCTACGTTTGAAAATGGAGGAGGATTTTTGGCGCCCGAGAAAAGCTGCGATTAAGTGGGCGATCGAGGAGGAGCGCAACACTAAGTTTTTCCACGGTTTGTTAAGCGGCGGTGTCACGCCAGATTCACTCGATTGACGATGATGGAGTGGTGATCACACAGATTCTCGAGATTCTAAGTCGGCGATTCGATTCTTTCACCCTTATTGACTTGACTTGGAGTATCGACTCCCCAGTAGATGAGTTCTTTCCCGCTTCCGATTCCGTTGATCTTGATGGACTTTGTGTTATGCCGACGGCTTAGGAGGTTCGCGATGCGGTGTTTGGGATTGATCCGTCTAGCGTTTCGGGGCTGATGGATTCTCATCTTTGTTCTTTCAAAGACTTTGTTGGGATTTCGTCGGATCGGATGTTGAGGATGCGGTGGTTGACTTTTTCTCGGGTAATCTCATGCCGTCCACGTTCACGCTACATCTATTGTTCTCATTCGAAGGTTCCTCACCTCGAAGTGGACTGAGTTTGGCCGACTTTGTGCAACGTGGACGAATAAGATTATCTCTAAGATTATGAATGCGAGGTTGGTCTCACCGCTTTGATTGTGTCGCGAATCGAGTGGTTTCACACCCGGTCGTGTCATCTCGGATTACATATTACTCAGCGCAGAGCTTATCCATGATATCGGCCAGCTACGGAGATTCCTAATGTGGTGATGATCTTTGGATATGGCTAAAGCTTATGATAAGTGCGATGGGATTTCTTGTATACGACTATGATTCACATGGGCTTCCCCGTTCGGTGGATTGATATGGTTAGCGATTGTATTGAGCATTATGCGCTTCTCTGCATACTAGTTAATGGTATCCCTTTTGGATATTTTCCTTCGACTCGGGGATCGCGGCAGGGGATCTCTATCTCTCGCCTTGTTTGTTCTCGCGGCGGAGTATTTATCCCGTGGATTGGATTCCATTATTAGATGACACCGGATATGATTTATCGGACGCGACGGGGTTTTCCTGACTCATTTGGCCTATCTTGATGATGTTGTTATCTTCACTAGGGCGTCGACGATGGCCTCGTCATGTTGAGGCACTTTCGAGCACTATTCTCGCTACTTCGGCGGTGGTCGGTGTCAAAAGAGTAGATTATTTCGGCCCCACGTTACATTGACGCCGGGAGCACATGGTTCATGGTGACGGGCTTTGTTCGCGATGACTTGCCGATGACTTATTTGGGTATCCCTTTGTTCAAAGGTCGAATGACGAAAGATCTCTTCCTCCCAATGATTCGAGGATGTTGGATAGAGTTGTTGGGTGGTCGCGCATCGACATCTCTCCTTTGGTGGTAGGCTCGCTCTTATTCGAGCACGCTAATGGCCACCCCATTGCATATTCTTTCAGTCATGCAGCCGCCAAAGACAGATTCTGCAGCGATTGGAGCAGATCATGGCTAGATTCTTCTGGGGATCCTATGCGGGACAAGAAGACTCATTGGATCGATTGGGATATTATCTGTCATCCTATTTCTGAGGTGGGTTGGGGTTGCGCCGACTTTCGATATTGCCGACGCCTTCTGATTACAAGTTGTAGTGGAGGTTACGCGAGGGCCACTCGTTGTGGGCTCAATTCTTGATCGCAAATCTTTGTTACAATGGGCTTCGGTCTCCTGTAGAGCCTCTGTAACACATAATCATAGTCATCGTGGAGCGCTTGAGGCGGATCGGTATTCGAGCCCAGAACGGATTTTCTGGTCCATTGGCGAGTGGTAGCCGTGTCGGTTTCTGGGATGATACTTGGTTTGGGCATCGCCACTTGCGGATCATTGTTTGGATCGGCCGTTGGGTCATATGATGGTTGATTGGTTCATTCGCGATGGTATGTGGGATAAAGATAGATTGTATCGTCTTGGTCTCCGGATGTGGGCTTCCCGAGAGTCTCATTGAGGATATATCCGGTTCCGATTCTCGTGGGGTCCGAGGATATCATGCGGTGGATGTTTACCTCTCATGGTGGGTTCTCTATGTCTTCTGCTTGGGATTCTCTCCTAGAAATGCTCGAACCTTCTCAGTATGGTGCCATTTGGAACGATGCTCTTATTCCTACTATCTCTATATTCCTTTGGCGTCTCCTTCGTAATCGTCTTCCTGTGGATATCAAGCTTCGGCACGTGGCACTTCCCTTGCCTCACGTTGCTGTTGTTGCTTGAATAATCCACATTCATCTCCTCAGTCGAATCTATCCCTCACCTCTTTTTGATGAATGATATCTTTGTTCACCGTGTGGAATCACTTTCTTCCTTGGTTTGATACTACACTTCCACACACCACCGATATGATATTGTTCCTTTCATTTTGGAGGAATCGCACACACGGATCACACACGAGGCACTTGAGTTTCTTGGTTCCCCGCTTGATTTTATGGTTTGTGACGGAAAGGAATAGTGTCAAGCATCGACACATTCCTTTCTTGGCATCTCACATTATTTGGCGGGTGGAGCGGTATCTCCGGATTCTTGCTTCGGTCGGCGTCAAACCATCGATTGTCCGGATGCTTCCCTACCGTTGGCTTTTTGCAGGGGAGTGTTCCACCACAGTTCCACGCAGCCCGTGGATTGTGATTTGGCGAGCCCCTCGGTCTCCTCGGTCAAGTCAACACGGATGGTTCGTTTGATCGGACACTTTGATTCTTTGGCGGGGATTGATTCGAGATCATTCGGCAGACTTATGTTGGCTTTTCATTGTTCTCTCCGGGCGGTGTCTAGCTTTCATGCCGAGCTTCTAGCGGCTGGAGATGGGACTGCGACATGCCCATCTTTTCTCTCTTGATTTGGATCGAGTTGACGCAGCGGCGTGGTCACCACGATCACTTCGGTGGCCTTGCTCTTGGCATTCGGAACATGTTGAGGACCTTCAATGATTCGATTTCCCACATACACAGAGAGAATCGACCAAACAGATCACCTTGCGAGTTGGGAGCCGCGCCTTGGCAAATCACATTGTTGATGAGGGCATGGCTTCTCACCACCTCCTAGCTCATTCGGATGGACCACCGGGTTATCGGAGCTTCAGATTTTCATAGATCTTTGGTTCTCCTTTTAATTTTAGATATCGCATTATGATAGTCTTTCTAGATATCGTAGTGATAGGTTATTTGTTCTTTGATTTTCTCCCGCTTTGACGGGCATGACATTGTATGACATTTTGATTATTTGATATACAGGTAGGGGATCACGCCTCAATCCCCCCCCCCGGGGTGTTATTAAAAAAAACAATATAAATATGAATTGAGATTTTATGTTTTACATTTTTGTTCCAAATTAAAAAAAAAAGTAAAAAAAGTAAAAAAAAAAAAAACTCATTTCAACCCTTTCTTTACAAGGATATATATTTTCAAGAAATATCGCATTTCTTGATTCAATTAATTATATTGTACCTTCAGATATTTCTGAATTTTCTAATTTGTGTACCAAGAAACGATATGCACTATTGTTGTATGAATATCCTATAAAATACAATCAACCGTCTTTGGGCCAATTTTTTGACATGTTTGGGTTCAGGTATTGCTACCTTAGCCACATACCCCCACACTTTAAGGTATTTATAAGAAGGCTTATGATTTTTCCACAATTCATAAGGTATCTTATTTTTTTTCTTTAAGTGGGATTTTATCTAAAATGTGGTTTGTTGTTAAAACAGCTTTCCCCCACATGTTATTAGGTAGCCTAGAACTAATCAACATGGCATTCATTTTATTTCTTTTTAAAGTTATGTTTTTCGTTCAACAATACCATTAGATTGTGGTGAATATGGAGTAGTAGTTTGATGAATTATTCCTCACTTTGTTACATAATTCTTCAAAAGGTGCAACATATTATGCACTTCTATCATTCCGAATTATTTTAATCCTACGCCAAGTTAATTTTCAACTTCAGTTTATAATTTTGGAAGGCTTGCAAAGCTTCATCTTTGCTTCTTAATAAATATAGGTAGCAAAAATCTTGTGCAATCATCAATAAGAGTGATGAAATATTTTTTACCACCTCTAGTTTGCAAAACTTTCAGATCACATATATCGATATGTATCAATTCTAGATGGACTGTATTTCTTTCCACGGAATGAAAAGGTTATTTAGCCATTTTAGCAACAATACAGATTTCACATCTCTTTTGAGAATCAATTTTTGAAGTTGAAAGTAGTTCCAAATTCATTAATATTTTTATAGCATTTAGATTATCATGCCATAATCTAACATGCCACAAATCAAAATACTCAAGCATATAAACAGTAGGCTAAATTTTATTATCGCTTGAATCGGTTACACTGGCGAAAATACCATTATATTCATTTTGAATACCCATTATACAAATATTTTTTCCTAGGAACTATCCAAACTTAGTCAAAATAAAATTTTCGGACTCAAACATTAGTCCGAAACCATGGTTTATAAGAAGAGATTCTCGACACTAGATTCTTCCTGATCGGACATGTAGAACATCCATCAAAAGTAACTCTTTTTCTAATTGAGCTTGAACCACGTTGTCAAAACTTGCAACATCGTAAGAGTAAGAACTACCCATATTAAGTTTTCAACATGTATAAAGGGCTATAGGTAGAGAATGCATCCTTGTCGAATTGACATGTCGAGTGGCTCCCGTGTCATTGTAACATTCTCTTGGATTATCCACAAGGTTTGCCTCAAAAACCAATGCAAATTGATCCATTTCAGTCAGCTCATGGATCACACCACTATGCTCAACCACATTAGCATTGTGTTGTCCATATTTTGGTTTTTCAGGAAGCCGCCAGTCCTTAGCCATGTGGTTGAACTCATCACAATTGTGACAATTTCATGTAAATGGCTTTTTGTTTACAAATTTCTTTCCCTTGTAGTTGTTGTCACATTTTCTTTTATTGTTATTAAACCACCATGTTCTAACAAATTAGCCTTTGATCAACAAAGACCTTTCAAACCTTGAATCTAATTTGCGATTACCTTCCCTCAATTCGTGAACGATAATAAATTCTTCTATATTTATTTCTTTTTTTTTGCTTATAATTTTTGAAGTCCTTCCAACCTGGCGGCAATTTTTCAATTATGCACGCCACTTGGAAAGCTTCATCCAATTGCATTCCTTCACTATGAATATTGTGCATAATCAATCGCACTTCGTGAACTTAATCCATGACAGCTTCTAGAATCCACCATCTTGAAATCTAAAACCCGCCAACCACGAACTTCTTGGAACCGGCGTCCTCGATTCGGTATTTCTTTTCCAAAGAATCCCGAGCTCGTTGGAAGCTTTCATTTCATCGTAGACATTGTATATCAAATCGATTGTCCATTTATGATGTAATTGCGGCACAAGATGTCATCATGTCCCCCAGATCGAAAGCATCACGTTTTTCATTGTTGGTTTCATCTTCTTCCACCACCGGTAAATCGTTCTTCGAAACTTAGCCAGCTTAACATGTAGCCAGGTAGAAAAACATCTTGGATTGCCATCTCTTGAAGTCGAGACGAAAACTTTTCCAAATTCTCAAGCAGAAGATGAGCAAATGGAATGGTTACTCTTGAAGTAGACGCCATTTTTTACGAAAAAAATGTTTATCTTCTTGGACGTTGGAATTTAAAGTGTTTATTTCTGTAAAGTGGATTACAAGAGAACAAGAACTATCTATTACAGAGGAATAGAATAGACTCAAAAAATTGCAGAAAAGCTTAGGTGAGTAGAAATAGCAGCACTGCAAATTTCAAGCCTCCTATCGAACTAAAATGTGAAAAACTGAGTATACTTATGCAAATACAGAAGATAAAAACGAGATAATTGGTTGTATATTCTGAAAAACTACAGTGCAGCCTATTTATAGGACTTCCAACCAGGTAAGAGGCCTCTATATCTTTGCAGGCGTGTAACCGAGGATAGTGGGGTGAAACCTCCGGTAGTGGTTGTAAGTCCAAGTGGATACGATAATCTAAAGAGGGGGAATAGATTATGCCCATTTTTCTCGATTATGCTCTCTTTTTCGAAACAAACAACCAAGACAAGAATGAAAGTGCGCGAAGTAAACAACACGCGTCGATTTATAGAGCTTCACCCCACCTAGGGACTACGTGATCTACCACTCCAGTATATCCGGGATGGGTTTCAAAAAAGAAAAAGAATTTTATTAATTACCACAATTAATACAACATCACCTTACAATACCTCTTTGGAGATTATCACAATCTCCCTCAAGATTACCACAATCTTCAAATGCACCTTGTGAAGATTACAAAATCTTGAGACTTGAAGAACACCAAATTCTTCAACACCTCAAAGAGCACCAAACTCTTCAACAATAAGATTACCACAATCTTTTTACAGCTAACACCTAGATTACCCAAGTGTGTTCTTACCATAAGAACTCTCACAAGGATATCTTGTGTTGAATGATGAACCCAAAAATTCAAAATTAAAACTCTATAATGAACAATACAATTTTGAGTGCAAGTTTAATTAAGAATTAAGCCTAGACCTCAAGATGTGAAAGTGGAAGACCTTAGGCTATTACAACAAGAATACAGAAAATGTAAGAACAAACTGTATTCTTGGATGTTTCTTGTTGTGTTGTAGTATTCTCTCATATAGTGTTGCTTCAAATCTTCCTCTATTTATAGGAGATGATTGATCATGGATAGGCTACTCTTGGGGATTGAAAATCTACAGAAAAATGCAATTAAAATCAAGATTATTGTTGTTAGAAATCAACCCCACAATTTAAGGAAAAGTTGTCTGCTGCACAACGGTTAGAATTTACTGTCAAAAGAATAGGGCTACCAGTCACGCACAAATGCAGAAAAGAAAATAAAACAGCAAAAACACACATAGGGACCAGTCCGGGGGTTGGACTTGGTCGACCTAGGTCCGACCGTCGCCCCTTAGGGACCGGTCCCCCTCAACATATTTTGAGATACAGAGTGTTATGTAATCTCTTCAGGCACCGGTCGCCCTTTGCGCAACCGATCGACCTCCAATACAATTTCAAACGTCTCATTTCTATTTTGGAAATCATCTTTCAAACACAGGTTGCCCTATATGGCGACCGGTCCAACACGAGACAGAAGTGTTGTCCAATTTTTATCAAAAATAAACTTCAAGAAATACTCCAAAAAATTGGTTAAAATATTTTAGATCGATCGGGAGTATTTGGACAACATTTAGAAATATTATTTTGGTGTAAAAACAAAATCATGATAAAACCATTTATCTAACAAAATGGGCACTCTGTAATTGCCGCTATGTTATAACCTCCAAGTAGTGGCGATCACTAAGATAGTGGTGTATGTTTCATCTTTAAAGTTGCGGTTTCGGTTTTATGCTATAGCTTATTTGTTTTTATTCTTCCGTAAAAAAACAAATGTTTTCTATGCAAAACCAGGCCCAATCCAGTTGGGACACGGGCACGGCCGCCCATGGCCCCGACGCCGGGCTGGCCAAAGGCGCGGAGCGCGCGCATGTAAGTCCAAGCGGCTACGATAATCTAGAGGGGGGTGAATAGATTATCTCAATCTTTTCGATTTCGCCCTTTTTTCGAATCAATTACGCCAAGACAATAATAAATGTGCGGAATGTAAACAACACGCGTCGATTTATAGAGGTTCAACCCACCTAGGGCCTAATCCTCTACCACCCCAGTATTTCCAGGATGGATTTTAAAAAGAAAAAAGATTTTATTAATTTCCAAAATTAATACACCACCTTACAACATCACCTTGAAGAGCACCACACTCTTCTACAACACCACCTTTGAGATTACCACAATCTCTCTTGAAGATTACCACAATCTCCAACGGCACCTTGTGAAGATTACCACAATCTTCAACCTTGAAGAACTTCAATACCTCAAGAGCACCACACTCTTGAAACACCTATCACCTAGATCACTCAAGTGTATTCTTTCCACAAGAATACTCACAAGGATGTCTTGTGTTGAATGATGACAAAAATCAAGATTACAACTCAATAATGAATATTACAATTTGAGTGCAAGTGTAATCAAGAAATAAAGCCTAGACCTCAAGATGTGAAAGTGAAATACTTAGGCTATAAATACAACAAGAGTATTGAATATGAAAGCTTGAGAATTTGCAGATTTCTTGTTGTGTATTTTGCTTGTATGTATTGTGTCTTGTGTCTTCAATTCATTCTCTATTTATAGGAGAGTCTTCACCAACATAGGCTCCCAACATAGGCTCCTTCTTCTTCACTTTTGTCTACAAAAAGAGGATCACAAGATGTAGAAATATTGTACAAAATTGAAAAGCAAATCTTGATGTCAAGGAGTTCAACTGTACAAATTTTGTTGTCAAAAGATTACACAACACGGTCGCTCAGTATAAGATTTCGAACGTTTGAATGAAAATAGTGCGATCCGGTAGGGGTTGCGGGGGTGCGACCGGTCACCTCCCCCTTTTTCCGCACTGGTTTCGTTTCATTTTGTGCGTTCTTCGTGCAATGCTCGACCTTATGTTCGACCCTGGCCGACCTCCAAATTGTAATGTTGTCCGATCTTTATCAAAAATAAACTTCAAGAAATACTCCAAAAATAAGTAAAAACATTTTAAATCACTTGGGAGTATTTGGACAACATTTATAAACATAGTAAACTCATTTAAACAAAACCATCAAAAGTATTGTCCATTTTTATTGAATAATAAACTCTAAGAAATACTCCATGAAATTAGTAAAAACATTTCAAATCTTTTAGAGTATTTGGACAACATTGTTTTGGTGTAAAAATCAATTAACACAAAATCATCAAAAGTGTTGTCCAATTTTATCGAGTAATAAACTCTAAGAAATACTTCAAAAATTAGTAAAAGCATTTTAAATCGGGTTAGAGTATTTGGACAACATTTATAAACATTGTTTTGGTATAAAACTCATTTAAACATAATCATCAAAATCTTGATAAAAACATTTATCTAACAAATACAGGTCGTTTCCCACCACGCCTTGCATGTGCATAGTTATTTCATCTTACACACTCTTGCACACCCACTTATTGATATATCAATAGAATTAGTATTTTATTCCTATGGGATGAGTGTCTTTTCACCTTCCCATCATCCATTATCCTATTTCCAAGTGACTACTTTGTGTATTTTATTTCTCACTCACCACAAATTAGTTTGAGAAGTTAAATATACTACACTCATATATTCGAAACGTAGATTATCATTTTAATATTTAATTCCTCCAGAGTTAAATAATTAGTCACTAAAAAATTGGTCAAAGTTAGGTCATTAACCAATACTTTTAAAACCAATTTCCAACAATTGTATTTGTTTGACATTAATGCATAAATTAAGGGGCTTTTAAACAATTGCTCCACTTTTCGGAGACAACGACAACTTTTTACGTTTTTCGGTTTTGACAAATTTATGCTCCCGCCAAATTTTTGGACTTTTTTACGTTGTTGTTTCAAAATTGTTTCAAATATGTTTCAAAAATATTTCTAATAAAATTTCAGTGAATAAATAAATTTTGCCCCATTAAATAATCCATTTTATATACGAAATCTTATAAAAATCAAGAAATATATCATAAAACAAAGACATATTAAAACAAACAAATTAAAAATATTATAGAAGCAACATGAATTTAATTTTTTGATTCAATGCATGAAAACATAAAAAAAAAAAAAAAAACATTGAAACAACCAAGAAACAATATAGAAACAAATCATAAACAATATAGAAAACACCATATGAGCAAAAAGAGTTAAGAATAGATAAAAATTGTATTCAAACATCGAGAACTACGTGGAAACAACAAAGAAACATCAGAACAACATTAAAAACGGTATGGAAACAACCAGAAATAACGTAAAATATTAAAAATACCACATGAATAAAAATAGATTAAAAATAAGTAAAAAATGTATTCACACATTGAAAACTACATGAAAACAACAAAAAATATTATTAGAACAACATTAAAAATATTATATAACAACACATAAACAATAGAAACAATGTATAAAATAATACATGAACCAAAACAACATAACAAATAGGAAAAAATTGTTTTGAAATATCAAAACAACAAAAAAACAACATAGAAACAACAAAGAAACAAATTTAAACAACATCGAAATAACATATATAACATGTAAAGTATTATAGGAACAAAAAAAATGAAAAAAAAAAACATAAAAATAATCAAAAAATATGCAGGAGCGTAAAAAAGGAAAAAAAAAAGTACAAAAGTGATAATAGCGTATTTTGTGGTATGTTTACTGGAAAATGGTATTTTATGTAATTTTCCCTAAATTAAGCTCACTAAGGTGCTCAGGTCAAGAAGCCATGAAGACTCACTTATTTGTCTATAAATACTCTCAAATCATGATCGAAAAGTACACAATTTATCAAGCAATTATTAGCTCTCTGTTCTAGAATTGACAATTTTTGGCATTCTCCAGTGCTTATATGTGATGCAGACAATCACCAAGCGAGCAATTTACATTCGATCAATTGGAGTGATACCATGGACAAAATTTGTGATTGACACTACAAATGTTTCCAAATGAGAGGCTTTTCATTGAAAATCATTACAAAATTCTCTATTAGTATTAGCGAGTTTAAAGAAAAAGTTTTGGAACTAAATGCCATAATCTTTTTGTGTGCAAGAAAAAATGTATAACTGAAGTTGGTGTATGCCGCTCACATGAAAGACTCTAAAATTCAGTGTCATTGTGCAAAGGAATTTATTATATTTTGGGTCCAAACTTAGACAAATGAAAACAGGATCGACCTCGACATTATTATGTAGGCATTATCCAAATGGTAATATCGAAGTCAGATGAAGCTTTTGTTGGAAATTTGATTTTGATAAAGTGGGTGCGATATGTCTTTGACTAAATTTTCGGCTAAATATTTAATTCTTGAGGAATTAAATGGTACCTCGTTAATCTACGTTTCTTTAGATATTTGTAGTATTTTTATTTCTCAAAATCGAATTTCAATAAGTGGATAACTAATATATGAAGTTGGCCACGCGAATGGACATTAATTATGTAAAGGGAATTGAAAGGTTTTTAACCTTATCCCACATAGAAAATAAAGCTTTGTTTATCCTAATTTATAAACTAGAAGGTGTTTTTGTTTGTATATAGTATAACGCAAGTGGATTATCACAAATGGGCAACACGCGCCGCTCTGGCACCTGGGGCGGCTCGGTCCTATGGGTCTGGGTTCAGGTTCACTATAGTTTTTCGCCCGAAAATGGGCTTGGTCCAGATTCAAGTGACTGGTGGGCCTAGTGAATCTGGACATTGTAGGTGTCCACATCCACATGTGTCTGTTGGAGTTTGTAACTTTTCAGATAGTGGTCATTGATGGGATTGTAACACCTTACAGTTACAATGAAAGTTAATGCCCACTAACCTCACTTTATTCCCTATGTTGGAATTGTTGCTTATATATAAGCTGGATTTTTTATTGCAGAAATACACAGAAAAATCATACTTTACTACATATTTTGGAAGTGTTGTCACAAGTGTCATAATATTTCGTATCACACCTCCTTTCTCGTATTTGAGTCCAAAGACCTTTCCTTACTCCTTATAGTTCAAAAGGTGTTTTTGTATCAATGGTGTTATTGTATAAAGGACGTAAAGTCGTTTTATCTTTGGGGACATTACGTCATTCCATGAGCACTAGGCGAGGCGTATTTGTTTAGCGGAAAAAATTATATCTCGACTTCTTCTTATTCGCTTTATTTGCAAGACAAAACAAATTGTAATAGATAGATTCTATTTCATTATTGTACTTTTATGTTTTGTTTGTAAAAACCATTGTTGAAGGCTTACTTGTTGTAACACTTTGTAATCAACAACTTTTGAATTCTCATTTATGTTTGAAAACCGGATTGATAATCGATCGATCTAATATATGTAATTAAAAGGTTTTAGGTTCAATCAGTGTTTTAAAATTGGGATTAATGAAAAATTAATCTTGCCTTCAATTGTTAGGACCAGTTTTTTTATTTTATTATGTAAAATAATATTAATATAATTGTGTAATATATTTGTAAAAAATAAAACTAAAATAATTATATATGAATGCTCAGAATTCAAATAACCACACATACAAATAAAATATCAAGTTAATGCTTCAATATTTCTCAAAACAAATAATATAAATAATATGTAGAAATCTAAAAGTAAATGGGATGTTGATAGAGAAGGTACGGTTGTGATTGCTTGTGAATTGTTTTCCAAAATCTTCATTTTTGAGCGAAAATTTTATTGGAAGTGTGATTGTTAGTGGGAGAAATAAAAAATTTTCAAAGAAAATCTGATTTCTTTCCCAAATTAACTCATTTTTTTCTTTCCCTCTCACACTTTCCAATACTCGTTTATACTATTTATTTATCTCTCCTCTTATTCATAAAGGATTCCGATTATTTCTTTAACTTATCATTATTTTTATTATTTTTCTCTTAATCTTGATAATAAAAGATATAAAATGAGATCCATATTGCCTATTTTTGAATAAATTTTTTTATTTTTATTCAATTTTATTGCATTATATTTTACAATATTTTTTCCAAAAAAAATTTCACAAACAATCATCATCTCAAAAAGATTCTCCATTACATCAACACAATCATTACTTTTTCTCTCGCATATCCAACATTCACTTTTAAAAACAATTCACCATTATTCTCTCAAAAAAATGAAAGTGAACGGAAAGGAAGACAACTAATACATCATAATTAGTGCTCTAAAGAAATCTCTAGAGCTTGAAGTTCCACCTCAAGTGGAAGCTGACGATGTGTGATTTGGGCATAGAATGCCAAAAAAGTATGACCTTGGTTGTCTCTAAGGACTCCACCAACACCAATTGACAGTGATTTCTTGATACCATCAATGTTGAGCACTTGAGCTTGTAGCAATGTAAATATGGTTTTTCCATAAGACTGGGAGATGGTGAGTATTGGTTGGCAACCTAAAATGAATGTTATAATGACGAGCAACATCCAAAACACCTTTTCAAATTGAAATTTGAAACACATTACCTTTAAATAGAAGAGATAAATGAGACTCCACACTTTTTTATGGTTCTGAATGAGCTAAAAGTGGCATCATCATGTTTGCAATAATTCATTTCCTTCCAAATGAACCAAGACATGGCAAAATGAAAGAAATCTGTGCAGTGTGTGCAAATGGATTTTGAAGCTTAAAATGCTGAAAGAAAAAGATTAATGTGCTCAGTGCGTGTGAAGTAGCATCTCAACATCCCTGCAAAATGACCCCAAACTTTACCAACTTGAGCATTGTGCATACAAATATGGGTCACAGTTTTCACATATGGCCTAAAAGAGAGAAGAGATCGAGGAGGAATTATCTGCTGTAAGTTGATTAGGGCAGCACCAGCATTTGGAAGCAAGAGCCATACCTCTTTCCGGCATTTTAAAGTCTACTGAAAATCTGTTATGAGCAAGTCTCCACATAAAAATGGGCATTGAAGTCTCAAAGAAACACTTCATTTTTCATTAAACAAACATTGTATTCCTCTACCCAACCCATTGAGCAATTGATATCTCAAAGAAACACTTCATATTTCATTAACCAAACATTGCATTCATCAAACATTAATATCTCATTATTGAATTGCAAGTCTCCACATATGTAACTGTTTGCGGTAATACTCAAGAACATATTGCAATTCAATAATGAGATATTAATGTTTGATTCTATCAGTGATGCAATGCACATTGGACAACAATTATTCAAGTGTGGTAAATATTTTACTTTTCAAACGGCCAATAGATATCCCAATTTTTAAAACCAATACCGGATATCTCATTTTAAAAATAAAGTATAAATTAATCAATTAGTTCGTCACCAAATAAAAAACGTAGGATCGCATTGATCGACACCGATCCTGCCTGCTTCTCCTTATTACTTCCAATAATATTTGGCAAGCCCCGTCACCTTATCCCTCCCACTAGGCTCGACGTCTCTTTGGCCTGGGCTTTTGCCCGCAGATCGTCATATTCATGAATATACCGTTCTACCCAATTTTACGCCGCCCGTCTCGCCCGATCCGAAATTGGGATTGGCATACGGGTAGTCAAACAAGGACCACAGTAACCTTTGTCGATCCATTGTCTAACCTACCCACGCCACAATAGACTCAATCACCAAGATTTTTGTAAAAATGATCTTTATTTGTCCGCCAAGTCAAGCGCTTACAAAATTTATAATGCAAACAAAAATGTAATTTGAAACCATGAACGACATAATATATGTTTTCAAAGATGGCACACTTTATTCCATGTCATAAACCGATAATGCGTCTTTGATTGCCGATTTGTTCTTTAAAGAGGTGGTAAGGTTGCATGGTATGCCTAGAACCATTGTGTCGGATAGGGACTCCAAGTTTTTAAGTTACTTTTGGAAGACCTTGTGGGGAAATTGGGAACTAAATTCTTATTTTCTACTACATGTCACCCCAAACAGACGGTCAAGAACATTAAAACTTTGGAAGAGTGTTTACTGCATGTTGAGTTTGCTTATAATCGTGTTGTACATTTCATCAAAGTTTTCACCATTTGAACTTGTTTATGGTTTTAATCCGCTAAACCCATTGGATTTATCACCTTTACCCTGCTTTGAGCATGTTAACTTAGATGGGCGTAATAATGCTGATTTTGTGAAACAGCTTACATGAGAAAGCAAGACTCAACATCGAATGGCCGAATGGCGAGAAAGACACGGTGCAAAGCAACAAGCATCGAAAGAAGATGGTGTTCGAACCGGTGATTGGGTTTGGTACATATGCGGCGACGTTTCCCAAAGACATCGAAGTCCAAGTCACTGCGCAGGAGATGGTCCATTTCAAGTGCTTGAGTGAATCAACGATAATGCATACAAGATTGACTTGACGGGCGACTATGGTATTAGTGCTTCTTTCAATGTTGATGATCTTAGTCCATTTGATGTCGATTCGGATTTGAGGACAAATCCTTTCTCAAGAGGAGGGAATGATGAGAATCCATGGATGAAGGATCCGAAGAATGCCATTTGGTCCGATAACAAGGGCTCAAGCAAGGAAGTTTAAGAATGCGCTCAATGGGTTGATTCAAGCCGTGCAGAAGGAGACCGAGAGTGCATTGTCGATAGAGGAAGAAGTTCGGGTGGTCCAGTTGATTGGCGTCATCGACATTCCGGAGTCCACCTCAGACTGAGCAAGCTAAGGATGCCGAGAATACGACTCACTTTGTGTCTTGAAGACATTGTAATCAAGTCTCATTAGTGTCTTATGTTCGTTTATCTTAGTTAGTTGTAATTTTCATTATTTTGGAGTTGTTTTGTTGTTTAGAGGCCAAGTAAACCTTTAGGGCCGTGTCTTAAGTTATTATTTCGAGTTTGGGATGAAAAGGGGGTCAAAACAGGGCGTGCGCAGGCGACACACCTAGTCGTGCTCACTGGGACACGGCCGTGCTTGCAACACGGCTTGGTCAGGTCAAGCAACACGGTAGTGTTGCATCGCATCGAAGTTTTTGTCTCCGAATTCCGGAGAACACGGCCAAGTCAGTCCCATGACACGGTCCATGTCGGATCCGTGTTTTTGGGTTTTTCGAGTTTTTTTTCAGGTTTTTGGGTTTTCTTTTTCGGTTTAAGTTGTTTCCTAGTAGGGTTAGGGTTTGGATCCCTTATAAGGGTGAACACTAATTGTTTTTCATTAGTTATCAATAAAATTAATCTTTTACTCTCATATTGAGTGTTCTCTCCAAGTACTTCAAGATTTACGTTCTTGTTGCAATTATCGACTTATCAAGCAATAATCCATAATTGCTTGTGGCGTCTTCGCATACCGTGGTTCTTGCTTTGCTAAGCAACTAGTCGAGGTTTCCACCAAATTAACCGAGCTAGTGAAGGTCTTGGATTCACAACATCTTGTTATTGGGTCGTATGCACAATTGTTGCTGCGGTTCACATCAACTTCTAATCCCTAAATCCCCTTCATGTGTGCTAGAACAAATTTTAAGCCGATAATCCAATTTCTCCTTGTTGTATTATCGCACCACCCCAAAAAACCCTAGTAAGAATTTGCTCTAATTTATGAACAATGAATCTATGGGCTAAATTACTTGAATAAGGTGAAAAACATAGAGCCAAGAGTACTTTTGATGAGCATTGAACTCCTCCGTAGATAGAGATTTCAGTCCACCCTTTAATCCTAGCCGGATCATAGAGATAATATCCGAAAGATGAAGCTTTGCTTATGTCCTTTAAATAAAGGGACACAAGTGTAAGCAACGGGAGATTTTGAAAGACAAATTGAGTGATTTGAGTGATTCGCTCAATGGTAAGTCGATCGATGTGGAACTAACACCAAATGAACTCTTAGTTCATAACTTCTTGACAATAAGTATGGTAATAATGGTACAATAATTGAGAAAGATTTGTAAGAGATTGAGCCTTATCACTACTAAAGATAATAACATCATCAACATAAGGAAGTCGAGAGATAACCTTACCACAATTGGAGTTATATGTGCCTTAAAATGTAATAAGAAACAAAACCTCCAAATTCATTGTTAAACCATATTGAAAGATTGCTTAATTCCATCGATCAATACAATTCAACTCACTTCACCCGAAATGTGAATTATTTATCTCAATTATAGAAAATAACAGCTCTCACTACTCTCTCACAATGTAAAAATAAAAGTCACCACAGGGAGCGGCGGCGCCTATCTCTCGGTTGCTTTGAAAGATGGTGAGAGTAAGTGTGTGAATGATGCTCAAAGAGCATGTATAATGCCGAAAAGAGGGGGAAGCGTCGGTCATGAATAGGCCTTCTTCAAAATTATTAATACGTTTTTTTGGTTATGTACATGGATACACAGGGAGTTCGAGTATGTTGATGACCACAGTGTCCAAAAGATTGTAGTCAATTGAATGGAAGGCTGATTGGTATGAGTTTTGCATGTAATTTGGGCTTAATTGTGGTTATAATAAGTTGATATGCATGCGTTAACTCGGGTAAAATGGGTCATATTCTTATAAAGTGGAAAAGGTATTACGTTTTTGCTCGTTTTGTAGGAATTAAATGATATTTGTAGCATTTCGGTGACAAATCGGAGCATTGTGGTAAAGGACCGCCAAGAATCGAGCGAATATATGACGTTTGGAGTTGAACGAGAAGAAGTTAATGAACGGATCGTAATCGCCCTCATGGTAGGGGCACACGCAGGCGGGCGTGCGTCACGCACATCCCGCAAGCGTCAATCCTAAGATCGCCCAATCCCTTACGGCACGGCACACGACTTGGTCGTGCCAGACGCATGGCCCGCGTCCAACTCAAAGAAAAATTATTCCTACGACCTAACGCACAGGTCGGTCGCGTGAAGGGCACGGCCCATGCGTCTATGCGAGGAAGTCAGGTTTTGACGAATTCTAATCAGGTTTTGACCCAACGGGATTACAAATAGAGACGAGGCGGCCCCAAACAAAGACACATTGATATTTGCCCTAGAAAGTGGAGAAAAGAGCAACCTTCTACTGGAGGATTCGAGAGATTGATCGAGGTCGCAACCACACGCTTGAGGATTGAAGATAGATCGAGAGATCATCGATATCCCTGAGTTTTCTCATTCCATAGTATCTTTTACTTTCGATTCGTTAGACATGAACTTGAATAATTTGTCTATGAATTATTTAATTCCCATGTCCTTAAACACCGTCTCTAGGGTTTGGGATTAGTTTAATGGATACTTTTGTTCGATGTTTAATTGCAATTGAAGTTATTATTTTCAAACCTTATTCGAGTACTCTATTTTATTTCTTATTTTATCGAAAGGCCTTTGATTGAACTTGTTTTGATGTATTGATTCATAATTCGAGATGAATTTCAATACTAGATCTTTGTGTACTTGACATGAATATTTGCATGATTGAGAAGTCTCAAATATTTGTGAGGATTAATAATCTTTTATGCTTTTTGGGAGTTGGATATCTTATGTTGAGTAGAGATGCTAGCATAGATAATCCAATCAATGTTTTTATAAACATCTCGAAGGAGAGGATAAAATACTTTCGTGATTGTCTTATAGGAAAGAATAATAATAACTTTGGTTGTGATTAATCAGATAACAAGAGGGATATTAACTGAAACCATAACCCTGGAATCCATTCATTTCCTTGATCTTTCAATCAACTTTTACTTTGTCTTTTTATGATAAATTCCTGTCTTAGTTTCATAAACCTATCATCCAATTTCGATCGTCTAGATAAAAATAAGACTATTACAATCTCAATACTTAGTATACTAATTTATTAGTCTCTATGGATTCGACCTTGCTAACCCTATTCTATAAACTACACCGTACACTTGCGTGAAGCTAAAAATAAGGCGAACAATTTTTTGACGCCGTTGTCGGGACTAATTAAATTTTTAGTACTAATATTGCGATAGATAGAATTATTTTTAATTTAGACATTTTTTCTTTTTATTGTTTGTTTAATTCTACTCTACCGTGTTTGACTTGTTTTTTTAGTTGGTTGTAGTGCATGAACACTGGCATTCAAACAAAAAAAGAATTAGCACCATTCATACCTGAGGTTGAGACTTTTGCTAGGCGACTTAGTGCGGCTACTAAAACGGGCGTAAAAATAGCAAGATCATACTATGGGGATGTGGAAGAAAACAACGGTGTAATAACGGAGGCAATAATGGAGGTAACAACGAGATCAACAGGTCATTAATGAGTTACCGATACTAAAAGTCCAGCAAAAAGAATAGCGACCATTCGCGACATTACCGTGACAAATTCCAACTATGGTGGAATTGCCAATGCCCCACCAATGCGAACAATTTTGAAATGGGCCAACATCGATTTTGGTGGTCCAACGAAACCCGCTTTGGGGTTTTCCATCCGAGATCCCAATTCTCATCTTGCAAACTTCATGCAAATTTGCAACATGATCAAGATGAATGGGGTAATCGATGATGTTATACGTTTGCGCTATTCGCTTTCTTTTTAAGGTATAAGGCTAGAAATTGGCTAGGCACGTTAACTCGGGAGTGTGAATACTTGGCACGAGTTGAGTCGAGAAGTTCCTATTTAAATTCTTTCCACCAAGTAAGACAATCAGCGTAAGAGTGAGATCACGCAGCTCGATTGACGGTTTGACTTGAGCCATCCGTATGAGGCCTGGAGAGATTCCGGATTTAATGAGGAGGTGTCCGCAACACGGTTTCCATAGGATCGTTGACTTTGCTTCTTTTATAATGGGTTGATGGGACAGACTAGGTCGTTTGTGGATGCCACAAAGGAGGCGCTCTCTTTGGCTAAATTTCCACAAGATGCATTCAACTTTTGGAAGAGAAGTCAATGAATAGCTATCGATGGCCCTCCGAGAGGACAAATGTGAAAAGGGTAGTCAAGTCTCGATTCGGACCCAATCAAGTCATTGACAGCTCGGATGACTGCGTTGACAAATCGATTCGGTGTATTAACGAAGGGACCAAGGAAACAGGAATGTGAATAATGGGGAGTTCTCAAGATCCTTGGAGAAGCAAATTATGTCAATAATTGGAATTTCAACAATTACCTAACAATTAGACTCCTACTCATTACCATCCGGTTTGAGGAATCATGAAAACTTCTCCTATGCAAATATAAAGAATGTGATGCAACCAAATCGGGGTTTAGTGTGACAAATGGTGTTATTAATTTGCGAGGCTAAGCCATCTATGGAGGACGCCCCATCGCATTTATGAATGATATAAGGAACCGATTTAGTAAGGATGAGGCGAAGTCGGATAAAATTGAGAATAATGCCACCAATCAATTGGCCAAACACCACGGGTACCAAATGAAAAATCTTGAAACCCGTTTGGCCAATTAACTATGATTGTAGGTGGGCAACATCGAAAGGTCGGTTTTAAAGAGTAACACCGAGGCAAATCAAAAGACGCAAAATCCATTAAATGCGAGGAGGAAACGGAATATGAGGGCGAAAATACCGAAAATACCAAAATACCTGCAGGACGTGCACCCGCACCACCAAACGGTCATGCGTGGTACAGAGAAATCAGTTGTCAGTCCGGGAGACGCGAAAACAAAATCAAATGGCGATGTTGAGGCCGAGGAAGGAGTTGAGGGTCATATTGATGGAAAAAAGGGGCTGAGAAGCTTAAATCTTCTTCTAACTGTGATTTTTCTAAATTTACTACTCCGCTTCCTTTTCCCCAACGATTTCAAAAGAAAAAGTTAGATGCACAATTTGCAAAATTCCTGGATATATTTAAGAAAATGCATATTAACATACCTTTTGCAGACGCATTGGAGCAGATGCCCAATTATGCTAAATTTTTAAAGGAAGTTATGTCTAAGAAGAGGAAGATGATCTGTTTCGAGACAATCGAATCGGACGGAGAATGCGATGTCATAATTTGAGAAAACTACCTCGGCGAAAGATCCGAGGATTTTCACTATACCTTGTGCAATTGGTGGTGTTTTTCTTTAATAAAGCACTTTGTGATTTAGGAGCAAGTATTAACTTGATGCCCTTGTCCATTTTCGTGAAACTTGGATTGGGAGAGGTGAAGCCATCTCTGTCACTTTACAACTTGCGAATCGATCACTCACTTATCCGGCGGGAATCATCAAGGATGTGTGCTCGTGAAAGTCGATAAATTCATATTCCGTGTGGATTTCTTAGTGCTTTAGATATGGAGAAAGATCGTGGCGTCGCTGATACTTGGGCATCCATTCCTGGCTACGGAAAGGCCTCGATAGACGCGTGCAAAGGAGAGCTCACATTACGGGTTAATGATGAGCATGTGTTATTTTCTATCTATAAAGCGTGCAATTTCATAATAGTGTTGAGAATTGTAATTTCATAGACGTAGTTAGTCTTGCATTGATGATTATGTCGATCATACATTGTCTCGGGATGATTTAGAGTTTGGTTTAACACATTCGTGTTAAACGTCAAGTGTAATGCTTGATTTCGATAATCAAGACTTGTATGACTATGTTTGTAATTTAGATAATATGAAGGAGCTACCGAGAGCGAGAGGCAAAAACACGAAGAAAACGTGTGAGAATCAAGTCAGAGGGGCACACGACCCGTGCGTTGGAGCACACCCGAGGTCATGCGCGATGTCGTAGCAATTATTGAAAAACCTCGAAGAACGCGCACGCCCGTGCGTCTGAGTCAAACCAGGTTGTGCGTGATGCGAAGAGACCCGTGTATAGAGGGAAGGATGCGACCCGTGTGTGAGTCTAAAGCACCCACCGAACCTAACTCGAAGCCATTACCCGAGCATCTCAAATACACATTCATTAGGGCAAACAACACGAATCCGTTAATCGTATCATCCCTTTTAACTTCCATTTCGACGATAAATTGCTTTGGGTGTTGAGGAAACAAAAGTGGGGATAGGTTGGTCGATATCTCGATTGAAAAGGCATAAGTCCATCGATTGTCATGCATAAAATTCGAACGGAAGATGTTTATAAACCTTGATGCGAGAACCCAAGACGATTG
The DNA here is from genome assembly GCA_016081115.2 of Rehmannia glutinosa. Taxonomy (NCBI): domain Eukaryota; kingdom Viridiplantae; phylum Streptophyta; class Magnoliopsida; order Lamiales; family Orobanchaceae; genus Rehmannia; species Rehmannia glutinosa. The sequence continues at coordinate 46,162,241 of CM071926.1, read as the reverse complement.
AACCCTATAATGCAAGAGGTAGTTAGGAATGAAGTTTTAAAATGGTTAGATGCCTAATTGTGTATCTATTTATGATAGTTCTTGGGTGAGTCCGGTGACAAAGGTACCAAAGAAAGGGGATGACTATAGTAAGGAATGAAAACGATGAATTGATTGCGACTAGGATAGTTCTTTGGTGGTGTATATGCATTCATTATAGAAAATTAAATGATGCCACTCGTAAAGATCATTTTCCCCTCCCCTTTATTGATATCTTTGTTAGATCGTTTGGCGGGATTTGATTATTACTATTTTATCCATAGTTATTCCGGGTACAACCAGATCAATTACCTTTGGAAGACCAAGAGAAAACAACATTTACATGTCCCTATGGTACATTTTGCATTCCAGCAGAATGCCATCCGGACTATGTAATGCACCCGATTTTTCAACGATATATGATGGCCATATTTCATGATCTTATTGAGAAAGTAATGGAGGTTTTCATGGATGATTTTTTGTATTTGGAGATTCTTTTTGATCATCATCTTGATAATCTTTCTCTAGTTTTATAGAGATGCGAGGAAACTAATCTTGTTTTGAACTGGAGAAGTGCCATTTTATGATACGCGATGGCATTGTGTTAGGCCACCGAGTTTCTTCTCGCAGTTTAGAAAGTGGATAGAGCAAAGATTGTAGCAATTGAGAAACTCCCACCTCCGACAAATGAGAAGGCAATCATAAGCTTCTTGGGGCACGCCGGATTTTATAGAAGGTTCATTCGTGACTTTTCTAAAATCACCAAACCTTTGAGTCATTTATTAGAAAGAGATACTGCTTTCAATTTTTCCAATGATTGTTTGCAGGCATTCGAGGTTTTGAAGAAGCGTTGGTGAAGACCAATTTTATAGTTACGATTGAGTCGGCCCTTTGAGTCGATGTGCGATGCCGTGATTTTGCGATTGGGGCGGTTCGGGTCGAAAGGGATAAGTTGTTCGTAGCCATATATTATGCAAGCACAACATTATCGATGCCAAAGAAAATTACACCACCACCGAAGGAAATGTTGGCAATTGTTTTTGCATTGATAAGTTCCAATCTTACTTGATTGGAACAAAGACGATAGTCCACACAGACCATCACGCGCGATCAAATATTTATTCGACAAGAAGGATGCCAAACCGAGATCGATTCGACGGCCGATTCTATTGTTGCAAGAATTCGATGTGGAGATAATAGATAGGAAGGGTTGTGAGAATGTGGTAGCAGAGACCACTTGTCCGCAGTTGGAGTACAAAAAGATGAGAAAGAGTACGATGTGATCAAGGAGGAGTTCCACACGATGAGCGACTTTTTGCTATTACATGTGCTAAATTCCCATGGCACTAGATTTTGTGAATTATTTGGTAGTGGGAGTCATGCTCTCGGTTTTATCCTCTTATCAAAATAAGAAGTTCCTCCATAACGTCAAGTTCTTTATGTGGAAGACCCCTTTCTTTTTAAGAGGTGTGCGTACATGATCATCGAGGAGATGTGTGCCTCAAGAAGAGTGGGAGGGAGTTCTACTGGCAATGTGTCATTCTTCATCTTCCTGGGGACACTTCATCGACACGCATATTGGCAAAGGTATTACAGAGGGTTATATTGGCCTACTTTGTATAATGATTGCTATTTGTATATGCAACAATGTGATAGGTAATCACCGATAGGAACATTTCTAGACGACATGATGGAAGTCAAGCTTTTGACGTGTGGGGATTGACTTCATGGTCCTTTCCATCTTCTTCAAATATCAATATATTCTACTAGCAACGAGTATGTATCGCACGGGTTGAGGCAATTAAAGTCACGGACAAAATGATGCACAAGTAGTAATGCGGTTTTTAAAGAAAAATATATTCACTTTCCGGTTTGGAACCCTTTAGAGCTTTGATTAGCGATGGGGGTCACACATTATGAATAAGTTGATGAGCAATCACTTGCAAAGTATGGGGTTAGGCACAAAGTGGCATTAGCATACCATCCGCAAGAAAATGGGCAAGCGGAGGTAGCCAATCGCGAGATTAAGCAAATCTTAGAAAAAACAGTGAGTATAATCGCAAGATTGGGCTATGAAGTTAGATGATGCGTTATGGGCATACCGGATGCATTCAAGACACCGGTGGGCACATCACCTTATCGCTTGGTATTCGAAAATCGTGGTCACTTACCCCCTGGAATTAGAGACAAAGGCATTTTCGGGGTCAGAAAGAAGTTAAATTTTGACTTCAAAACAATGGGTGAAGAGAGACTATTGCATTTGAATCAGATGGAAGAAGTTATGAGATGAGGCCTACGAGAATTCCCGAATTTATAAGGAGCGCACGAAGAGATGGCATGATCGCATGATTAAGAAAATATAGTTTCTACAGAAATAAGTTCTTTTGTACAACTCACATCTTAAACTTTTTCCTGAAGCTCAAATCTTAGTGGTCGTGGGGCCATTTGTGATCAAGAAAGTGTTGAATCTCCAAGAATAGTAGATTTGTCACTCGGGATGGGGAGACATTCATGGTAAATGGCCGAGAGGATTAAGCACTACTTTCATAGGGATCAAAAGGAAGAGGTGGCATGCCTCTACCTTACAGAGCCATGATTGAGTTATCTGAGCGCCAAGCTATAGACGTTAAATTTAGCGCTTGTTGGGAGGCAACCCAATAGTTTGTTGTATTAATTTTTCGTTTTTTTTATTAGATAGGATTTATTTGCTTTTTCTTTTTTTATAAAAAATGAAAAATTGATTTAAATCGGCACCACACACGGCAGCCCCGTGTGTGCTGCACCACTTCCATGCGTGGCTCAAGAGTCCGAAAGAGTTTCTACGGCATGACGACAGACGGGACGGCCCGTGCGCAGCACATGGCCCGTGCGCCGCGCACCCTGCAAGGCCTGTTGGTTGAAACATAATAAGGGTCGCGACAAGTAAGTTTTTCACTTCAAAAATTTTTCTTGCGCCCAATTTGAAAGAGCGCTCACCCACCTCAGTATTTGATTTTCTTCACTTGTTTTCACTATAAATCCGTCCCCCTCACTAACCACGCACGAATTGAGCACACACAATTGCTTTTGGTTGAGATTTTGATTGAAGGAAGACTTCCTAGGGTTTCAAATTAGCGCCTTTGCTAATTTTCGAATTTCGGTAAGAACTTCAAGTTTTGTTCAATTGCTTGCAGATTATGGATTAGGATTATATGTGGTGCTTGTGTTGATAAATTTGCCATGTTTTTGCTCGAATTTTTCTAAGAGTATATTATCGAACACCTTATGGAATGTTGAATCGAGACATATTTGGTTGATTTGTTGATGAATCTTGCATGAGTTTTGAATATTTAGGTTGTTAGTGGCTATGATTCTCCTGTAATTGTATTGTTATTTAGGCTTGTAGCTTAATTGTTGATTAAAATTGTAGGAAAAGACATTATGCCTTACATGAATTGGTCAGGCTTGAATTCATTTTATTGTTGTTATACTTGCATGTTCAATCTCACATATGCTTTGCTAGGTATAGATTTGAACTCATGGCCGACGAAGAAACCAACAGGGTATGGGAGATGCCTCAAGGGGGCCGCAAAGCCGCACCGCACAAGTGAACCTCGGATAGCCCGGCTTACTAGGTTGTTCTTACTGAAACTAGTGAATTCAATGAATTGGGCCGATGGAATAAGCCTGGTCACCCGACCAATGGCACTGATGCGATACGCCCGGCTTGACGAGTGTACCCAAACTCTTGGGATACACGATGATGTCTCGCGCTTATTTGACAAAGTTGGGTGAACCGCCATGCGAGGAAGTGGCCAACTTACAAGAAACTCATGCTCGAATTCCCAAGACAATTGATGTCTATAAACAGGAGAAAATTACGAGCCCTATGAGGTACATTTTCGATTTGCAACGAGCGGAGGCGCTATTTATCGCCCCAACTCAATACCATTTTGGGTACCAACTAATGCCCTTACAAAAATGCAGAGCTATAGCCAGATAGGAAATTTGGCGATTATTA